>JASDDO010000022.1:721515386-722115386 GCA_030015575.1 Agapanthus africanus | reverse complement strand
AACAAAAGAAAATAATACAATTAACATATATCGCATATATATCAATGTATCATCCAGTGAGAAAATGAAATAATAAAGCGAGCCAATATTAGATAATGTAATACAATATATCATATATATTATTATACATTAAATTATCGAATCAACACTTGATTTGATGATCCGGCTATATCGAATATTACCGACTAATATATCATGTACCGATTCATCGAATCAACACTTGATCCGATGTCCCAGTTCATATCTAAATATCGCGAGAATATAATACGGTATCTCATATCGCATTATTCTCGGTCCTGCACATATCACATATGTGCCTCTACTCCGTTTCGCCTGAGCCAAGAAACCTCTGTGTAGGACTCTAAAGAATCGTCAATACGCCGGTAGCAGGTGATGATCATATCAAACACCCACAAGCTGCAAGCGGTCAGCTAAACGTAACAGCCACCCAGGTATTGAGCGATCAGAAGATCAACAAGCTAGCCTGTGCGTTCTCCTATGAATCCAATCAGTAACACTCCCGTACAGTCCGGTCTGTTCGTCTGATATGTCACATATCAAGTCTAGGGGTGGTATACGTCAGACCCAGTAACCGATAAGTCATGTCGATGTGTGGCTCATAACGGATCGAGAAACTACTAGTAACACTTACCAGTAAATCTCTATATCAGCCCTGGCCAGGGACTTCCAGTTATAGCCAATCGAACACAGCACAACATCAACTCCCTATACCGGGAGAGACGAATCCCCTCCTATTGCTCATTGCCTCCATGTGATTCGGGACTGTACCCAAAAGCCACCGTTTTGCACGCCCTCTTGGACGTGGTAAGGTGGAAATCAAAGCACAGTGGGAATCACACAAGACTCCATGACGATCTCGGGTCTACAGACTACCCTGTACCAGTGTCACCGGAGAACTGCCATCTGACGTGTGGTATATCACCATCTGGGAGTTCTCGGCGAGTCCGTCCAGTGTACCCAGTCTCCACTGAGCACCCGTACACCATCTCTGATGTCAAACACCGATGGATATGGGATCATCCATCGCCCATCATATGGGTCAAGATGCGTATACACTAGTCTACTCTGGTGTATCGATGTCCTGTCTCGATATACCCTCGACTAGGAACTGTTATAGGATGTACTCATCGACTACCAAGGCCCCACTAGTATGATCTCATCATAGTCCCAGTAGTCGAGTACAGATCCTAAGGGCTTTATCAACATGTGAGAGTAAAACAGTAAACCAATACAAGTCAACATGTTAAGATAAAGTGAAACCAAATAGCATACTATCATGACGAGCAAGAAAGTCATCTCTATATATATCCAAGCATCCATTATAATATACATCATATGTACAACAATGGCCTCTAGGGCATATACATAACTAACAATCTCCCACTTGCACTAAGGCCAGCTGCTGTAGTATCTCATACCTAGCATCCCGAATAATCTCTCAAACTGTATCTGGGGAATAGCCTTCGTGAATGGATCCGCAGTGTTGTCCTTCGTATCTACTCTCCTGACCTCGATCTCCCGGCGATCAACTATCTCCCTAATCAGGTGATACCGCCTCAGAATATGTCTGGACTTTTGATGGGACCTGGGTTCCTTGGCTAACGCCACAGCTCCATTGTTATCGCAATACAGAGGTATTGGATGCTCAATGGATGGAACCATACCAAGTTCAGTAATGAACTTCTTGATCCAGACAGCCTCTTTGGCAGCATCGTTGGCAGTGATGTATTCAGCCTCCATCGTCGAGTCTGCAACGGTATCCTGTTTGGAACTCTTCCAACATATCGCCCCTCCATTAAGGGTAAAGACAAAACCTGAATGCGACTTAGAGTCGTCCTTATCACTTTGGAAGCTGGAATCGGTAAAGGACTCCACCTGGAGTTCTCCGTTACCATACACTAAGAACATCTCCTTAGTTCTTCGTAAGTACTTGAGAATGTTCTTCACTGCTGTCCAATGACTCTCTCCAGGATCTGCTTGATACCGACTCACTACACTTAGTGAGTATGCTACATCGGGTCTGGTACATAGCATCGCATACATTATAAAGCCTACTGCCGAAGCATAGGGTATCCCTTGCATGCGAGCTCTCTCCAAATCAGTCTTGGGAGACATCTCTTTGGAGAGAGTGAGTCCAGAGATCGTGGGTTGGTTCCCACGCTTGGATTCTTCCATACTAAACCTCTTTAGTATGGTGTCAATGTACCTGGATTGGGACAATCCCAGTATCCGTTTAGATCTATCTCTATAGATCATGATTCCCAATACGCAGGAGGCATCACCTAGATCTTTCATTGAGAATCTCTGTGATAAGAAGAGCTTGACTGATTGCAGCATAGGAATATCATTTCCTATCAAGAGTATGTCATCCACGTATAATACGAGGAAGACAACCTTACCCTCTGCTACCTTCTTATAGATACAAGGTTCATCTATATTTTTGATGAAGTCAAACTCTTTGATTACAACATCAAAACAGATGTTCCAACTCCGCGATGCTTGCTTTAACCCATATATGGATTTAAGCAGCTTGCACACCTTTCCGCTGCTCCCACTATCTACGAAGCCCTCTGGCTGAGTCATGTACACGCTCTCTTCTAAATCACCGTTTAGAAAGGCGGTCTTAACATCCATTTGCCAGATTTCGTAGTCATGGTATGCAGCAATGACAAGTAAGATCCGGATGGACTTAAGCATAGCCACTGGAGAAAAGGTTTCGTCATAATCCACACCTGGTCGTTGACGAAAACCCTTTGCTACAAGTCTAGCTTTGAAAGTCTCAACTTTTCCATCTACACCAAATTTCCTTTTAAAAATCCATTTGCTCCCAATGGGTTTTACCTCTTCAGGAGCATTTTCCAAAATCCATACTTTATTGGTGTACATGGATTCCATCTCAGATCGCATTGCATCCAGCCATTTCACAAAGTCACCACTCGTGATGGCCTGCTCGAAACTAGTCGGGTCATCATCGTCCATGATACAATCCTCGCTTCCACCATCAATGAGAAAACCATAGTATCTCTCAGGTGGATGAGAAACCCTGCTAGATCGGTGGAGAGGCTGGGGTTCGTCGGGTACTACTGAATCTTCTTGTTCCATCAAATCATCAGTTGCGGTTTGTGGTGCTGGAACCTCTTCCAGTTCTACCTCTCTGCCACTAATTTCTTTTGCAAGAAATTCCTTTTCCAAAAAGATGGCATGTTGAGCAACAAACACTTTTTGTTCCTCAGCGTGGTAGAAAAAATATCCTTGAGAATTCTTTGGATATCCCACAAATTTGCAAAGGACTGATCGTGCCTCGAGTTTGTCCGGATTTTGTCTTTTGACATAGGCCGGACAACCCCATATCTTAACTCGTTTAAAATATGGTCTCTTCCCACTCCATATCTCATATGGTGTGGTAGGTACAGATTTAGACGGAACTAGATTCAATATGTATATGGCTGTCTCAAGCGCATACCCCCAGAAGGAAATAGGTAACTCAGCATCGCTCATCATAGATCGCACCATATCTAATAGGGTCCGATTCCTTCGTTCCGATACACCGTTGTGCTGTGGTGTATAAGGAGGAGTAAGCTGAGAGAGAATCCCATTCTCTTTTAGATAATCTAGGAACTCATTGCTTAAGTATTCTCCTCCTCGATCAGATCGAAGGATCTTAATACTTTTGCCCGTTTGGTTCTCTACTTCGTGCTTATATTCTCTGAATTTCTCAAAAGCCTCAGACTTGTGTTTCATCAGAAACACATGTCCGTATCTAGAGAGATCGTCAGTGAATGTAATGAAGTAGGAAGAACCGTTCCTGGCATGCGTAGACATGGGACCACAAATATCACTATGTATTAGTCCTAAGAGTTCAGTAACTCTTTCTCCGTGTCCACTAAACGGAGCTTTGGTCATTTTTCCTTTGAGACATGAATGGCAAGTATCATAAGATGATAATTCGAACGGATTCAAATAACCATCCTTATGTAACTTAGCCAGTCGTGTCGCATTGATATGACCAAGTCTACAATGCCACAAGAAGGATTCGTTCATGTCTGAACTCTTCCTCTTGTGTGTGTTTTGTATATTGAGGACTGTATTCTGATTCAGAATGAATATGCCATTATGTAACGAGCCTGATGCAATCAACTTTTGATCTAGGAATATGTTCATAACATTATCCTTTACTACAAAATTATATCCTTCTTTACTTAATAAAGAAACAGATATAATGTTGCACATCATGTTCGGTATATAATAGCACTCATTTAGAATCAGTGTATTACGACTTGGTAATACTAGGTGATATTCGCCAATTGCTTTGGCTGCAACATTTGCACCGTTCCCTACTTGAACGGAATGATCACCTTTTCCCAGTTCTCTACCTTTACGTAGCCCATGTAACTGTTTACATATGTGGGATCCTGATCCGGTATCTAATACCCAGGACGTAGGGTGAACTGAGAAACAGTTCTCAATAACTAACACACCCGAAGAAGATGCATCAACATGCATGTTCTTTTGGGCGGCGTGAGAATCTAGATATTCTCCTGTTTCCTGTTCAGTCTTATAACTCTTATAAGAAAGAACGGGTCCAACGTTCCCCTGCACAGTACAATAATTGGGTTCAGTCAATACATCCATATTATTATCTTGATTATAGCCTGACATGGTCGCTACCTGGAGAGAGAGAGAAGAAAAACACTTTAGCGTATGCTCTTGCAAGATTAGATTGGTTATTATCTTATCTAATCAGGATGTCTCCCACTGTTTTTATCAAATCTACCTTAAAACCCTAAAAGGTAAGATTAGCCGGGATTAATTACACCCTACAATTTCGTCAATCTTTCAGCCAGATCAGTGTCGGTACTTTGAGGGAGGTTCCCCGTGCTTTCGCACGGACCTAATTAAAGTAAACCTCGTTTTCCCAGAGGCGTAACCCCGTTAACACTTTTCTAGACACCTACTTGAATGACTAATTGTCCTGTGTAAAACTCTCCCAGGAGTAACACTTACTCGCAGTGGGTATCGGGATCCAACTATCTCATAGGAGGTATGCAATCTCATTGCAAATTTCAACGCTTGAAATTCCCGATAATATTTTGCCCCTAGTGATCTATGACCTTGACTAAGTCAACAAACCATAAATCGCAAGTCAAGTTCAACCCGTACATTTCTTGATTGAATTAAACCCACCCGTACGATCCTTGACTGAGTCAACAAGGCCGTGCGAATACCCTAATCCAATCACATCTCATGTTTTAGCAGATAAACACTACTTAGCTACCGTACACTACGTCTTGACTAAGTCAACAAACATAGCACGAATACTAAATAATATCTATCTGAAATGACGGAGGGCTACGCAGGATTTTCAGAAAACCCTGAGCGTAATGAACTTGATATCGTCGTAGAATCGAGTATTGTTGAAAATGAGTGTTTTTGAGGCTTTTTCTTAGTTTCGCTAAAGGGGTCACTCCCGGTGAAGGGATCGTCGGCCCTTTCCTCATCGAATAAGGTGCAGGATATATCATATATACCGCTGTGCAAAGCAAAACACTAAAAGCATTCAAAAGACAAACCGCGTTTTGTAGCATCTGCCAGTTTCTCTAAAGAGGTCACTCCCGGTGAAGGGATCGTCGGCTCTTTCCCCATCGAATAAGGTGCATGATATATCATATATATCACTGTGCAAAGCAAAACTGTAGCTACCCTTTTTATAAAGTTTTGATTCTACAACATCTATATGTTTCTTTTCTTTTATTAATCTTATTAATAAAAATCCCATCAGCTTATGCTTCCTAAGCATCACAGAAGAAACGAAAGCAGTAATATTTATATATCAGCATATATATAGTATAAGCATTCGTCTCAGGCAGTAATATGATCTCATCACAGAACATTGCAGCAGAAGAACATATATGAAATATTGGATATACTAGGATGTCCGTGTTTTCAATACGAGCCTGTATAAAACACGGATTCCACGGTCGCGACGAATAGCCAAACCCACATCCCAAGACCCCTACGAGAGCGGCAAGTAACACTGCCAATTCTAGGGTTAGAAGACCCGGTCTCGACTCCTCGAGATGGCCTCCCACTGGACCCTAGAACCCGGTTACTTGTGCTCCCCACCTTGGGTCTACCTAATGCGGAAAAGTAAATA
Organism: Agapanthus africanus; assembly: GCA_030015575.1. NCBI lineage: Eukaryota > Viridiplantae > Streptophyta > Magnoliopsida > Asparagales > Amaryllidaceae > Agapanthus > Agapanthus africanus. The sequence continues at coordinate 722,109,211 of JASDDO010000022.1, read as the reverse complement.
ATATACACTGGTGACATCAACCTCAACCTGGAAGTGCCCCAAATAAAAGAATATTACATTACAAATGAATTTTACATGAATGAAAATAAAAACCCTCATCTCACATAAAACCCCCGGCTATTCAGAACGCGACGATCCAATATAACATATCACAGCAACACATAATATCACATATCATCAACGTAAGTAAATATGCACATCCCAATTGTCGTTGACATATAGCAACGAAACCGGCGATATCACATATTACACTTACGGTCACAGAAAAGAAAGTGTAAAACTACAACATTTGGAATCCACAATCACTTTAGACATCATAAATCTGAAATATCACATACTTCGCATATCATGCCTAACTCTATGAATTCCACGTATTGTATCACATTCCAGATAAATAGACAGTATTAAACTTTCCGAACAGATAATCAAATACCCAAAATTTCCTAAATTGCTCAACACTTGAGCGGAGTTCAAATAATCCCAGAATATGTCACAGTACCGGTGATCCAGCCGTAGAAGGGTCAAGCCAACGCCTCACATGTGGCACGCCGTACTGCCCCAAACCCGAAGGTTCAAAAGGCAGTTCAAGACGGTCACATAATCGAGTTAAGGTTTGTTGTCTTCTAGAGGGTCCACCGCTTAACTTGTACAATCTTTCCGAAAGATTTAAACCCGATAAAAATTCAACACTTGAAAGTTTGCCGTACCGGGAAACAGTGAGTTAATGATATCCGTTCAAATAGTTTAACAGTTTCTAAATATCCGGAAAGAAATACGAATTTAAATATTCCGATCGAATCTACTATTACGAAACAAACCCCAGAAGTATTAACACTTAAAACAGATTTAAAATATCCATAAAATAGTAAACACAGAGACAAGAATTACTGTGCAAAAAACCGTGGCTAATTCCCTTATACTGCCGCGGAACCGCCGCAAATGGGGGGTCTTTGCCGCGGTTCCGCGGCCGCGTGGTCGAATTAGAGGCACGAATTTCACAGTAATTCTTATCTTTTGTTGCTGTATTTTTCAGGTATTTTTAATTCAGAAAAATCCCAAATTTTGAAAAATTTCCAGAGAGGGGTTAATTTGCGTCGGTTCGGGTTTGATCGGAGTTTTAACTTCGTAAACACATCGCCTAATGCTCTAGCTAGGCTCTGATACCACTGTAGGGTTCCTAGACACTCTTGTGAAGGTTTATAAGGCACCAAACATGCCCGGATAAAAATTTAGACGTGCCGAACAACCCAAAGCCGGGATCTTTGCTAGATTATTAGGGTTAAACATGCAAGATGATAACTTTTATCTAAGTGTGAAGGATTACAACCTTTGTAGTCCGCTCCTTCGCTTCACAAGCTCCGAGTAGAAGTCCCTTTGTCGCGATCCACGATCTCCCGGACTCATGAGAGGCTCCACGACTCGAACGATCCATGCTAGCTTGAAGTGTTCCAAATCTCCGATGATCTACGTCGAAGTTGCAAAGACTCAAGCTTTCTCACTCTAAAGAGATGAACACACTAATCTCATGGGCTAGATGAGATGAGGATGAGAGAGTAGTATTTTTGCTTTCTTTTTAAATCATTTTCTCATATTTATTCATCACATAAAGAAAATCAAGTAAGCTTTTTCAAGAGAGAAGAAGAAGATGATAATGGAAATGATAATAAGATTAATCCTTTTGTGATGAATAGAAAGAAATGTATATGATTGATATATAAACCATGGTTAAGGATGAGTGGCAAAGATTGTGTAGAGAATAAACTAGAGTTAGGGTTTGGTTGGGTTAAAAATGTGTCATCACAAAATATCTTAACAATGACAAAAGAAAATGCTTCTAGAAGGTGCATGAAGCATCTAACCCTAATCAAACCCTAACCTCAATTAATCATCCTTAAACATGTTTAACAATTAATCATATCATGTCACAATAATATATATCACATATATATTATATATTTGCAACAAAAGAAAATAATACAATTAACATATATCGCATATATATCAATGTATCATCCAGTGAGAAAATGAAATAATAAAACGAGCCAATATTAGATAATGTAATACAATATATCATATATATTATTATACATTAAATCATCGAATCAACACTTGATTTGATGATCCGGCTATATCGAATATTACCGACTAATATATCATGTACCGATTCATCGAATCAACACTTGATCCGATGTCCCAGTTCATATCTAAATATCGTAAGAATATAATACGGTATCTCATATCGCATTATTCTCGGTCCTGCACATATCACATATGTGCCTCTACTCCGTTTCGCCTGAGCCAAGAAACCTCTGTGTAGGACTCTAAAGAATCGTCAATACGCCGGTAGCAGGTGATGATCATATCAAACACCCACAAGCTGCAAGCGGTCAGCTAAACGTAACAGCCACCCAGGTATTGAGCGATCAGAAGATCAACAAGCTAGCCTGTGCGTTCTCCTGTGAATCCAATCAGTAACACTCCCGTACAGTCCGGTCTGTTCGCCTGATATGTCGCATATCAAGTTTAGGGGTGGTATACGTCAGACCCCAGTAACCGATAAGTCGTGTCGATGTGTGGCTCATAACGGGTCGAGAAACTACTAGTAACACTTACCAGTAAATCTCTATATCAGCCATGGCCAGGGACTTCCAGTTATAGCCAATCGAACACAGCACAACATCAACTCCCTATACCGGGAGAGACGAATCCCCTCCTATCGCTCATTGCCTCCATGTGATTCGGGACTGTACCCAAAAGCCACCGTTTTGCACGCCCTCTTGGACGTGGTAAGGTGGAAATCAAAGCACAGTGGGAATCACACAAGACTCCATGAAGATCTCGGGTCTACAGACTACCCTGTACCAGTGTCACCGGAGAACTACCATCTGACGTATGGTATATCACCATCTGGGAGTTCTCGGCGAGTCCGTCCAGTGTACCCAGTCTCCACTGAGCACCCGTACACCATCTCTGATGTCAAACACCGATGGATATGAGATCATCCATCGCCCATCATATGGGTCAAGATGCGTATACGCTAGTCTACTCTGGTGTATTGATGCTCTGTCTCGATATACCCTCGACTAGGAACTGTTATAGGATGTACTCATCGACTACCAAGGCCCCACTAGTATGATCTCATCATAGTCCCAGTAGTCGAGTACAGATCCTAAGGGCTTTATCAACATGTGAGAGTAAAACAGTAAACCAATACAAGTCAACATGTTAAGATAAAGTGAAACCAAATAGCATACTATCATGACGAGCAAGAAAGTCATCTCTATATATATCCAAGCATCCATTATAATATACATCATATGTACAACAATGGCCTCTAGGGCATATACATAACTAACAATACTCCACCATCATAATCCATCACCATCACCATGACAAAAGATAAGCAATCATGAACCATCATGATCCTAGAAGTCAATGGAGGCTAAGTCATCATGATACAACAAAATGCAAAGACCCCCTCCACAAAAGCTTATTTGCACAAATGCAAATAAGCCCTCCTCCACCAAACTTCGGCCAATGAACGATACAAAGGAAATCGGCCGAAACGGAAAGCAAACTGGCAACTCCAGATTACTGGTCCCGTAATAAATCACAGGAAAACCCCGATACTGTGTATACACACTCGCATCTGTATTCCGACCGAAATACAAATGCAATGAGACAAAATCTACACTGTACTATACTAGGATCCGGTTTAAACCAAAACCGGCTAGTAGTATCCGTTCGATCCTGATCCGTGCAATACCGCACGTATCTGATCGAACCCTGCCATATATCCATACGGCCAATAGTACAAACTGTCCGATCCTGATCCGTGCAATACCGCACGTATCTGATCGGACCTTGCCATATCTCCATACGGCCTCTACAGCTTTTCGCCCGAAATCCCGAGTAACTGAATGTGGGGGACTCTAAAGACTCGTCAACACCTTGGTTGTGGATTTAACCACTAGCACGTCAGAGGTATAAGCCAATACGTAACGGGCTACCAGGTATTGACCAAAAGGGACGTCGATGAGCGAACTCATCCTGACACCCTACTGAGCCTGTCAGTGACAATATCCGTACAGTCCGGTCCGTTCGTCTATGAGCATCGCATGGCGGGCCTAGGGGGTTGGTAAAAGTCAGACCCCCAAAAGCGGTACAAGTCGTGTCGGAGTGTAGCCCAGAACACCCTGAGATACTACTGGAATACCTACCAGTAAATCTCCTGCCTCGGCCGAGGGCTTCGTGTAATAGCTCTCCTAGACACAGCGCGACCTCACCCCCAATACCGGGAGAGACGAACCCCCGAAGATGCGCTCACTGCCTCCATGTGGCTCGGGACTGTACCCAACTAAAACCTGTTTGCACGTCTCCTTTAAGCGTGGTAGGGTAGTAATCAAAGTACGGTGGGAACTCACACGAGACAAATGACGATCCCCAGGTCGATGAACTAACCTGTACACATGTCACTAGGGAACTGCTATCTGACGTCAGGTATAAGACCAACTAGCATGTTCCCGGCGAGTCCTGTCCGGTGTACTCATAACCCAATGAGCACCTGTATACATCTTAGGTGAACCAACTGACACCGGTGGCTTGTGAGACCGGCCACCGCCCCTCGTCGGGGTCTCGACTGTATACACTAGTCTACTCTGGAGTATCGATGCCCTGTCTCGACACTCCCACGACTAGGGACCTTTTAAGGATGTGCTTGTAGACCCCCAGCTCCCACTTATATGATCGCCCTCATACTGCTGGTGGTCAAGCAAGAATCTTAGGGGCTCTATCAACGTGTAATAGCGACATGTCAGGTCACCTAAAGCAGTACACGATGATAAAGATAAACCAGATAGCATACTATCATCTCGAGTAAGACTGTCCTACCGGGACAGGTCCTCCCTCAATCATTGTAATCACGTGCCTGTGATCCAATAATTGACTCTGAGGGCACTATCTCCAACACTTCAATGCCCCAATGACATCGCAAGAAGCTCCAAAGAAGCCGGTCTTTGATCGACTTACCACTGCCGCGACCCCTCTCAACAGGTCGCCCAGTTTCAATACCTCAGTTTTCAACTGACTGGGCCAGAATGTCCGCAAACCTGCAATACCCGAAGCTGCCATCCCAAAGCGGATAGCCATCCCGACGCAAACGGACGAAATCATTGGAAAGGTTCCTTCTTCCGAGAAGTCAGTTTTTACGAGGCTGACCATTCCAGTTACTGCTCCAGGCAAGGTCCTCAAAGTTGCTTCCCCTACCCAGAGCAGGGGGCATGAAGAAGCTTATCCAACAACGGAGGTGACTCCATCCGCAAGACACGCTCGACGTCGCCACTGGCGTCGAGTAAGAAAGAATGGGGGAAACTCCCCCTCTGGATTTACGCCACCAGCTCCGATGGTGGGGATCGATGCTGCTGTTCCAACCGGGAACAACTTCGAATTGCTGAATACGGTGCGCAGAAACTCTCCCACTGTGATGTTGAAACGAGCTCTTTCACCTGTGGAGAATACTCCAGAGAAGAAGCTAGAGCAGCCCCCTCAACGGCTGTCCTTTAAAATTTACAAGGTCTGGTGACAGGTCCAAGAGTCGGTAATTGATAAAAACTATCTCCGCCGACAAGAAAAGATGAAGGTGCGGCAGGAGAAAGGTTACTCCGTCAAGCCACAAAAACCAATAGCTACTCGGGTGCCCATTACAACGGCCTCCTTAACTCCAATCACTCAAAAGAGAAGGAGGCCGCAAAAAGCCCCTGTGAACATGGCGAAGCATAAAAGCGCTGAACACAAACGCCCCAAATCTGGGGGCATGGTGGTGCACACTGTTTATATGGCTTCTGGAAAGGAGGAAAGCCGCACTTCTAAGGGCCACCGACCGCTCACCCGATCCGTGACGAAAGCCCAAGAGCAACAACAAAAGCTTCAGGAAATGATGACTGCAATGGCTGCACTCACTAGGACAAAAGAAAGCTCTGAAACGTCCTCAGATGAGCGTCAAGAACAAGAAACTGACGCTGAGTTTCTTCGCCGGATATTGAAAAAGAAGGATAAAGAGCTGCGGAATAAGCGGCCAGCATAAAGAAAATGGCCCTCCTCTTCCAAGATATGGTAGGGATGATGTTACAGCCAAACCCTCCAACCGAAGACCCTCGAATCATTGCTGAAGATGACGGAGGGGAGACATCTAATCCTCCGCCGGCTCTTTCAGCAGCCAAAGATGAAACCATTTCCAAGGCCGCGCTTGATGACTATATAGCTCAGCAAATACGAGCTTATCAGGCGAGTGAAGCAGCTGGGCAAACTGTTAGAACTGGACGACCCTATCCGGGCTGGTATGACCAAATCAGTTACCCGCCGGGATATACGATCCCTAAATTCCATGTATATAAAGGGACAGAGAATCCGCATCAACATGTCGCTCAATTCAGGTCCTTATGCGGCAATACTGGAGGCGATGACAAATTGTTGCTACGTCAATTCGTCGGCAGCTTAGCAGAAACAGCCTTTGAGTGGTATTCGGAGCTACCTAACGACTCTGTCAAAACATTTGCGGAGATGGAGCTACTGTTCACACAAAGATTCGCGAGTGCTAGTGAACGCACCCCGATAACAGCACTAATAAATGCCAGAATAAGGCCAGGCGAAACATGGGTCCAATACGCAACACGATGGCGAAACCTATGGTCGAAATGCGAACAACGCATAGAAGAGGCACCTGCGGTAGGCATGTTTGTGGGCACTCTCGATCCGCAGGCGACCATCTCGCAATTTATGATGTTCTTCAGGCCGACCACCTTCCAGGCCTTGATTGACAAATTAGCCCAAATGGACCAGATGGGCCATGGACCGTCTCCTCCAAAACCAGATTCCCGAAATGAGAAAGGAAAAGGGAAAGCGATCGTCGTCGCCAATGCTCAACAGCAGTTGAGCAACTCAAAGCCAGTCGTTCGTCAAAACAACGTGCGTCCACGCCCATCCCTCGAAGAGAGGCTAGGACGTCCTTACTCGTTTCCTCAGAATAAAACGAGAAGACTGTTCGAACTGGCAGTGCGCAACAGACTCATCAATCTGCCGAGTCTAAAGCATCTGTCGCAGCCAGGCGATCTTAATAATCCCAATTATTGCCCTTACCACCAAACGGTAAGTCACCCGATTGAGGATTGTTTCGTCTTTAAGGGATGGATCGAAGATCAGTACCAACAAGGCAAGTTCGCGCTGTCGGAAAACTGGAAGGTAAACCCACCACAGCCGCACCCTCCAAAGAAGACGGACACGCCGGGGGCAACTTGTTCTTTCGTCGAGGATGAAAACGATGGAGAAAACTTATCAGATGAATCCGAAGACTACGTAGCGACTTGTCATGTGATTTCTCATTCGCTGACGGATGACGAGGAGGCTCCTTGCGCTGAAAGATCAATGGCAAACCCTGAGCCGGAGATTCTATAGCCATCAGACGAGTTGATCGATGTCTTCCTAAATGAAATTCGTCTGAAAGCAAAAGCCAATCAAGAGCGTGAAATGGCCATACTGGAAAGAGCCAAGGCATTCCCGTCAAATCAAAAGCCATACACTGCGGGTAAAAATAAATTCAAGATGAGGAAAAGGTTCGCCAAAGCTCTATCAGTAGGAATGAAGCTACCGCCCTCTGAAGAAAATACTCTCGCTGAGGTAGAGATGCACCCTAACTTTTGTTTATATCATCAGAAGATCATACATCCTACCGAAGACTGCGAATCCTTTAACTGTTGGTGGAAAGGGTATGTCGCTCAAAAGCAACACTTCGACAGGACAAAATGTGAAGCTTGTAAACGTCGAAAAAATATGATAGATGAGCGCAAAAGAGCCGCTGACAATTGTCATACGGCCGACTCTAAGGTATCGCAAATTATCACCTTTGGAAGCGACTCTGACGAAGAAGCTACCCCCAACCCTTCCCTCAGGGAATCTATTTCAAAAATGAAGGAATTGAGGAGCTGCGAAAACGTTCAGCCATGCAATCGCACGCTACTCGGAAAAAATCCCGGCCCCGCAAACAATGGAGCGAACAAAAAGGATAAAGGAAAAGGAAAAACGGCCTTCGTCGCCAGCGCTCAACAACAATTAAGTGACCCTAGACCGGTTGCTCGCCAAAGCAACAAGCGGCAACCCCTCCTGGAAAAGTTGAAACGTCCTTACTCGTTTCCGCAAGATAAAACAAGGGGACGGTTCGAGCCGGCAGTGTGCGACAGACTCATCAATCTGCCGAGTCCAAAATGTCCGTTGCGGCCAGGAGATGTTAATAATCCTAATTATTGCCTTTACCATCAAACAGTAGGTCATCTGATCGATGATTGCTACGTCTTCAAGAACAGTGTTGAAGACCAATACCAACAAGGCAAGTTCGCGTTGTTCGAAAATTGGAAGGTGAACCCGCCACAACCGCATGCTCCGAGAAAGATGGATATGCCGGGGGCAACATGGTTAGTCATGGAGAAAGCCTCATAGACCGAAAAGTCAGTAAACTAGAGCTTCGCCTCAAATACGGCAATAATGGACCGAAACGTCCTTAAACAAATGATGGACCGCAATGTCCTAAAACTTGCAAAGGACCGAAACGTCCTTAAACTAATACCGCAGCATCTTTAGGCTGACGAGGTGAATAAAAAAATATAAATAAAGAAAAATATAATAAATAAAAACGGTATGCCCATAAGTAAAAAGGGCACGGATGAAAACCCGAATGGGCTCCGTGAGTAAAAACAGCAGGGCTACCGGCGAGTGTTCGTGAAAACCCGAAAGGGCGCGACCTCGTTAAAAAAAAGAGAGAGAAGAAGAAAATAAAAAGAATAAAAAAGAAAAACGGTATGTCCTTAAGCAAAATGGGCACGGATGAAAACCCGAAAGGGCTCCGTGAGTAAAAACAGCAGGGCTACCGGCGAGTGTTTGTGAAAACCCGAAAGGGCACAACCTCGTTAAAAGACACTTATAGGGTCCTCTCGACCTTGTAAGGAGAAACCACCCGCGTGAGATCCTTACGACTCACAAGGGAGCAACACACTTAGGAATTCTCACAATTCCTAAGAAGAAAATACACTTGCGAGATCCCCACGACTCGTAAGGAGAATTCTCTTATGGGACCCTCACGGCTCATAAGATTTGAAAGTCTTAAGTCACAGAGACCTAAATCTGTGCTTAAGCAAAATCCCCAATACCCTTCGACATTGCCCTACAAGCGGTTCAGTATTGACTCTTGTATATAATCCACGGGCGTGAATAAACAGTTCCCTAACTAAGTCCCATCCGATATTAGGGTTATGTTCGCACGATGAATAACCCTTGTAAATCCTCTCAATTTACAAGGAGAAAACCCTCCTGTAGGATCCTTACGACTTACAGAGGAGCAAAACACTTAGGAACCCTCACGATTCCTAAGGAGAAAATACACCTATAAGATCCTCACGACTTGTAAGGAGAAATAACTTTGTGAGACCCTTACGGCTCATGAAGTTAAAGCCTTAGTCGACAGGACCCTAACCCTGGTCGCTAAGCCTCCTTTGTTCGACAACGACAGAGACAAATGATGATTCGCTCCTGGCGATATCCCGGTTGTAGCGATGTTGATGCCGAAATCGGTGTCCAATTTCAGGTTTACGGCGAAAGGCCAGTAGGCCGCACATGCATACGAAATAGCCGAAATGATGGGGCAACTTGCAATAAAAAGCAGCAAGTAAAAATGTATGCATGCAAAATAGCCGAAATGATTGGGCAACTCGCAATAAAAAGCAGCGAGTAAAAATAAAATAAATAGCCGAAATGATTGGGCAACTCGCAATAAAAAGCAGCGAGTAAAAATAAAATAAATAGCCGAAATGATTGGGCAACTCGCAATAAAAAGCAGCGAGTAAAAAAAAACTAAACAGCCGAAATGATTGGGCACCGCGAAAAATAGCCGAAATGATTGGGCAATCGCGACCTTCGTGATATAAAAGCTGAAATAATAGAGCATCGCGGAAAGAACTAAAAAAAAATATATGTAACATGCCCTGCAGACGATAGCACAGCAATCCCTGTACAAAATCCAGGGGCACAAACAAAGTGGGAACCATACCTTCCCGACAGGCTCCGCCAAAAAGCGAAGCCAAGTCTCGACGGTTCAGCAACAACCTAGAGACAACCGTGACATTCGCCTCGATACAGTAGACACAATGTCAACAATAACGTTCTTCCTCCAACAAGCTTCGAACATGACAAAGCAAATGAAGCAAAGGCTAAATTCCTAGCTTCAAGGTCTTGACGGCAACCCATATAAAGCCAGAAAGACAACTGGAGATCGTCTCACACCAGTGTGGAATGGTCACCACCTCGACGTTCGTCTCGACACAGCAGACGCAACATCATCAAATAAACGGAGCCACGGCAAAATCCCAGCTCCACCCCGACGTTCGTTTCGATACAGCAGACGAGTTGTCACCCCAGCGTTCTTCCTCCAGCGGGATTCGAACGCGACCATTAAACAAACGGAGCCACGGCAAAATCCCAGCTCCACCCCGACGTTCGTTTCGATACAGCAGACGAGTTGTCACCCCAGCGTTCTTCCTCCAGCGGGATTCGGACGCGACAATCAAACAAACGGAGCCACGGCAAAATTCCAGCTCCACCTCGACGCTCGTTTCGATACAACAGACGAGTTGTCACCCCAGCGTTCTTCCTCCAGCGGGATTCGGACACGACAATCAAACAAACAGAGCCACGGCAAAATTCCAGCTCCATCTCGACGTTCGTTTCGATACAGCAAACGAGTTGTCACCCCAGCGTTCTTCCTCCAGCGGGATTCGGACGCGATAATCAAACAAATGGAGCCATGGAAAAATCCCTAGTTCCAAACCTTGACGGTTCATCAGCAAACTAAAAACAACCGCGGCATTCGTCTCGATACAGCAGACGCGATGCCAGCAAAACGAAGCAAAGGCCAAATTCCTAGCTTCAGGGTCTTGACGGCAACTCACATAAAACCTGAAAAACTATCGGAGATCATCCCACACCAGCGCGGAGTGGTTATGACTCATCGGGGCTCGCCAAAATGAGCCCAAACTCAAGTAAAAAGCGGCATGGCAAATTCCTAACGCTTGTTCTTCCGACGGTCAAACTGCCTAGGAAGATTGCTTGAAGACGTCTTGTCCAGCCCCCGAAGGGATCAGAGACACGGCAGTCGCAGGGCTACTCGAACAGCACGATTGCCTATCGAGGAGTATATCAGCTTATGCGACGGTACGATGGCCAAAACCCTAAGTACCACCGACCTTAACGGGCTTTTGTCGTAAAGAGCAGAGGTTAAATGCGACGTTAAGATGTTCTTGCGAGAAACGCTCGATTCGTCTCGACTTGTGAAGAAATTGTTGAGGCGGCTCGACTCGTGAGATAAAGCCTTAGGTAGTAGACATAAAAGAAGCCTGTTTCCTAAGCACTGGGACCCTACAAGTTGACCCAAAACGGTCTCTTGCATACCATCCACGGGTCTCACTCTCCAACATCGAATTTCGACAAGGAGGGAAACAACCGCTTACAGGTCCTCTCGACTCGTAAGAGGGAAAGTTCTCTTATAGGATCCTTACGACTTATAAGAGAAAACCACACTTAGGAATCCTCACGATTCCAAAGGAGAAAAAAAAACCACCTACGAGATCCTCTCGATCCGTAGGGAGAAAAGTCTCTATGAGACCCTCACGGCTCATAGAGTTGAAAAGTCTTAGGCGGCAGATCTGAACCTGCGGCCTAAGCCCTCGCTATCTTACTCTATTACCTGCTAATTGTGACGACATGCTGAGAAAGAAGAAAAGCAACAGAAAGAGCATCCGATTTACATTTGATCAAGCGTTCAAGACACATTCACTCATGCATGGGCAAAAAGACTCAGGACAAAAGATATATAATAAAGACAAGCTGGGATAAAAAAAATTTCATTAATATTGCCCGAAGTTCTTACAGTCATAAAAACAATAAACGAAAGTTACAATGGAATAACCTCAGATCCAGGGCATGGATTGAGGAATTCAAAAGCGACCCTATCTATGACTTTCCAAGCCTCGCGGACTATCCTAGCGTGCTTTCTTTCACGAGCACAAGTGTCAGGGTCCCTCCTGATGTCTTCCACCCTCCGATAACCAGCGAGTATGGCAGACTGTTGAAAGACCTCGTGCAAGAGATCAATAAGACTGTCTCGCCGTCTTTTTGAAATAAAGTTCAACAGGTACACCGAGTGCACCTTATCCTCAGCGGCATCCAGCGCCCTAAGCGGCACACCGGAACAGAACGGGGGAAGCGCTTCCCAGATGGCTCCCACGATAAGCTTAAGAAGGGAGGAACGCCGGGGAAGCAGAGAACCGTTGTACGCGTCGAAGCGGCTCATGATTTCAGCACACTCCGTGTTTGTGAACTCTCGATCTTGAGAGCGGCCAAGTCGGCGTATGTCCCCGTAAGAGATGATCTCATTAAGAGCATACATATGGGTGTCCATTGTTTCTGTGAAAAAGAATCAACAAAATTGTCAGAAAAACTGATTAAGAAAAGCAATATAATGTACCGAGGAATAAAATACCATCTTTAAACTCCAAGATCAATGAAAAACTCCTAAGAGTTCTTTTGTATGATTTGGAAAGAGCAAAGCTCCACTAATGAAATGAGAAAATACAAGAAAAATCTTTTATAGAGCAAAGCTCTATTAATGGAACCTTAACAGGGTTCTACTGAGTTCTTTTTGGACCCTTTTAGAGCAAAGCTCTGCTAAGTGAAACCCTAAATGGGTTTTCTTTAGATCAGGGATCTATGGAGAGCAAGGCTCTGGCAATGAAAATTAATTTAATTTAATTCTAATTTAAATTTGCACCTAAAAAGTTTTAAAGAGTTTAACTCTTGGAGTTCTTGAAAATAAAGAGCAGGGCTCTGAGTTCTGAAAGTAAAATTTTGAAGATGAAAATCATCTAAAGGACCAAAGGTCCTATTTATAGGCATCAAATGCCCTTTCAACTTCCAAAAGTTGCCACAACGGTTGGAATTTTGTCACCGTTGCGCTCACGTTTTGGAACCACGTAAGCGCAACGGTGGGGGGCATTTGTTTACCCCAATCAGAGCAAAGCTCTATTCAAATTCCAAGGTGGGAAAAGAAGCAATGCTTCTGTTTTTCTCCAATCAGAGCAAAGCTCTGTCTTGAAAATTAAAGTGAAAAATTGAAATTAAAATAAATGAAGCAACGCTTCAGATGACTTGCGCTGCGCGCAACGCGCCGCGTGTCAAAATCAGACACGTCAGTACAAGGAGCGCAGCGCCCAAGGCAGCACACCCAATCAGAGCAAGGCTCTGTTTAAAATTCAAACTTAAATTAAAAAAGCAACGCTTCAACTGACTTGCGCTCTGCGCTGCACGCCACGTGGCAGCGCAGTGGCGCTGCGCGCCACGTGGCAGCGCAGTCCCACTGCACAGTACGCTGCGCGACACGTGTCAAGCACATATGCACTTGCGCCAAATAGAAAAAAATTCTGAAAGATTTCTCTGATCTTATCAAAACAATAAGACCCTCTCCTGTAAAACAGGAGCCCTTGGATCAAAGATCCAACGGTGGGGGAAATTCCCCAAATCACTCAGAGAAAGATCTCTTTAACAAATCTAACTAATTTATGGGCACTATAAAAAGGACCCTAAGCCTCAATTCAAAGGAATCAACATTTTCTATAAAAAAAAGAGAGAAAGGGAACTCTGAAGAACTCCTCAGGAACAAAAAGGTAAAAACCTTTAGAAGGAAGAGAAAGTTCTCTTATGAACAGATCATAAATCTAAAAATAACGTCAATGATCTTTAATAAAAATTAAAAAATAATAATAAAATAGTGCTTTGCACTTTTTATGAACCTTTGGTTCTTTGAGATAAGAAAAACAAGAAAAACTTATCTTTTCTTTGATCTAAATTAGATCAAGATATCAAATAGTGCTTTGCACTTCTGTTCTTGAATCTAAAAGATTCTTAGTGCTTTGCACTTCCAAACTGCACTGTTGCGCTCTTGGGTGAGCGCCACGTGTCAGCTACAGAACAACTTGCACTACGCGCTTTTGAAATAGAGCTTTGCTCTCTGGAATTGGCGCAACTCACCAAGGAACTCCACGTGTCAGCAGCGCAAGCGCAGCGCACTAGCGCAGCGCACTGCGCTTGCATGATACGTGTCGTCATCACAAGCGCTTGCGCTCCCTGATTGGCGCAAAGCGTCTGACAAATGCAAGGCATTTCCTAAAGGCCCAGGCCCAAATCAAAAAGACCAACAGGCCAAAATAAATTGCAAAGCAATAAAAAAAGGAGGAGAGCCCAAACAAAATGGATGCTCTGCATCATTTATAAAAGGGCAGAGTCCAGTCCAAATAAAAATAGAAAATAATGTAATGCATTATTTTAAAAATGGGCCAAGCCCTGGCACAGGTCTAACAGACCAACAACAAATAAAAGTGTTAAATATTTTTTTAACTGGACTTGGCCCAATTTTTGGCCGTAAGTCCTCAAATTAAATTGACTGAGCAAGTTTGCCCTCTCTTAAATCAATTTACGACCGGTTCGAGGGTACATCTCCGAACTCCTCTGACACCCATCGTTGTAATCCTTCAATGACGTCAGAGAGGTGACGGGTCCCGACGACCACACATCAATGATAGACCACTACGTCCTTAAACTGGCGATGGACCGAAACGTCCTTAAACTAATGATGGACCGAAACGTCCTTAAACTAATATTGGACCGAGACGTCCTTAAACTAATAATGGACCACCACGTCCCTAAACTGGAATATGGACCACTATGTCCCTAAACTGGAATAATAGATCCTCTAAACGCTCTTTTGCCGGATCTAAACGATCCCGTTTAAGTTGATCTTAGCCTCAAATATGGCTAACGTATCCTTAAACATTCAAACAGACTTTAGTCCCAAATTGGACTATAAGACCTCCGATCAACTTTGGTTCAAGGGTACATTTCCGAACTCCTCTGACACATATCGTTGTAATCCTTCAACGTCGTCAGAGAGGTGACGGGTCCCGACGACCATATATTAAATGGACCACTACGTCCTTAAACTGGAGATGGATCTAGACGATCCCGTTAAGTTGATCTTAGTCTCAAATCAGACTAACGTATCCTTAACGAACGTTTAAGTTGATCTTAGCCGCAATACAGCTAACGTATCCTTAAACTTAAAACACCAAACCCAAATCTAAGTAAATACGGATTTGGACTAATCCACGTCCTACGGACGACGGCATTACTCAGTCTCCGTATACAATCCACGGGCAACCACAAACAAAACAAACACATACGACACGAAGTGAAATTCTGGAGAAGGAGAAAATGGCTACCGCGATGCGGTAGCGTAATTAACTGCAGGGGCTTGCGCCTGCAGGGAAGAGCGTCCCCACAATCAAAAACCTCTCAAGCGAGGAGGAATCTGACGAAGTCTGCTACATCGGCCGCATCCGTCTAAACCTCCGATACACGGTGCCATAAATCAACTTGGCATCTTCGGAGAGGTAGACGGATAAAACCATATAGCATCTGCCCCGAATCTCAGCGTCAGGACATCGCGGTCCTGTGTGCCGTCTTTCGGAGGGGAACAGACATGACACCTTTATACATTACCTGGCTTGACCTGATGTACCATGGTATTACCTGTTACCTGATCTTGTGTCTAACGCCAACAAACCCGACCTGTTGTCCTTACGGACATTTCCTGTTGTCTATCCAGACAAACCTTTACCTGCTGATCCTGTGTTGGCATTAGCTCTAGATTTATCAATACTTGACTTGAATACACAACTTGGGGGTATGGGGAAATCAATGATGAAACCTGATTTGTAACTCGACAGTTCGATACCTTTACTGATCAGTTTTAGAGGCTATGCCAGTCTTGGGATGCTGCTACTGACATCATCCATCGTTACCCACTACCTTTTCAGAGGCTAGGCCAGCCTTGGGATGATGCTGTTAACACCATTAATCGTTACCCCTTTTCCGTTAATTACCCCTCGCCTTTGGGGCGAGGGAACCTCCGATTAACGGGTTAAACTGGTCATGCGAACTCAATGTGCGATGTGCGTGTGTTGTGTTTTGAAAGAGGGTTTTGGATATATCGGGAGCCACGCAGAGTTTTTACGAGGGTCCCGCTACCCGGATAGCAGGCTGGGGGTCAAGGGGGATAGCAGCCCCCTTGCGGGGTGCGGGGCAGCGCCCCGTTAGAAATTTTTTTCTAACAGGGACAGTGTCGTGGAGCACGTGTGTGTGCAAATATGTATACATATGTATATGTATATGTATGTACATAAAAAGAGGGGGGAAAGGCATCCAAGGGATGCGTGGGGGCAGCACCTTAGGCGCTGTGCGCCCAGGTGCTGTGCGCTCAGGCGCTAGCGTGCCACGTGTCGGCACGTGGGTACTCTGCGCTTGAGCGCAGGGCGCTGTAGCGCAAGCGCGCCACGTGTCGGCATGTGGGCGCTTTGCGCTTCAGCGCCTGATGCTCGAGCGCAAGTGCGACACGTGTCGGCACGGGGGCGACTTGCGCTTGAGCGCTGGGCGCTTGAGCGCAAGTGTGCCACGTGTCGGCACGGGGGCGACTTGCGCCAGAGCGCTGTGCGCTTGAGCGCAAGCGTGCCATGTGTCGGCACATGGGCGCTCTGCGCTCGAGCGCAGGGCGTTGTTGTGCAAGCGCGCCACGTGTCGGCACGTGGGCGCTCTGCGCTCGAGCGCGGAGCGCTTGAGGGCAAGCGCGCCACGTGTCGGCACGTGGGCGCTTTGCGCTTGAGCGCCGGCGAGGAAAAGAGGCTTTTAGCCAAAAAAAGATTCTTGAAAGAGAAATCAGAGTGGAGTTGGACTCCTAAATGTGTTTTTGGGGTTAATGGATGGGGTTCTTCTTCTTCCTCCTCCTCTATTAGCTGGATCTTGAAGATCAAGAGACGTGAGATCTCAAAATCTCTCCTTTTTGGGATATAAGGACAGATCCAAGTTCCCCTTTGTGGGTTTGGTGGTGAAAAACTATTTTGTTTTTGAAAAGGAAGAGTAAAACTCTTGATTTAATTCAAGAGAAAGAAGAAGGTTTTGGAACCTTGAGGAAGGAGAAAAGATCTCAGATCTAATTTTTTTTGGAGAGAATGAAAAGTGTTATTTTATTCATCATCATATTGCCTTATATAGGCTTACATATTTACATATAGCCCCTTGGGCTTTACAAAAATGGCATTTTAGCCATCTCATGGCTCATGTGCCATTTCATTTTTGCACATAAGCCAGGGGCTTACAAAATATTGGCTTTATGCCCATTTTGTTTACATTCATGCATAAACAATTACATAAAAATTATTTATTACATGATGTTGTTGGCACGGGGAGGCTGGCCGTGGGCTCGACTTGGGCATGGGCCCGCTTGACCTGGGCTTAGGCCCACCTGGCTTGGGATTGACTTTGATTTTGACTTGGTCAACCGGGGTATAAATTTTTACCCCAACAAATTGCCCCCCATCAATAAATGCACACAGCATATGTGGGTCGTGTGCATGAAATTGATAGATTTTCTTTTGCGTAGAGGCGACTTGCTTTGGTTCCCACTTTTTAGGATGCATTGCCCTTTTTACAACATGGACGGTCGGTTCTGCCCTTTTTGCGACTTGGACGGTCGGTGCTTGACGCGTCTTCGAGACGGAGTGTCCATGGTAGACGTTTCTCTGACCCGGAGTGTCTGTGTTGGACGTATCCCCGATGCAGAGTGTCGCTTGTTGACGTGTCCCCGGCACGGAGTGTCTGCTTGACGTTTCCCCGGCACGGAGTGTCGTTGTCGGACGTTTCCCTGATGCGGAGTGTCTGTGTTGGACATTTCCCCGATGCAGAGTGTCGTTTGTTGATGTGTCCCCGATGCAGAGTGTCGGGTTGACTTTTCCCCGGCGCGGAGTGTCGCTGATCGGCTTTTCCCCGGCGCGGAGTGTCGGATCGGCTTTTCCCCGGCGCGGAGTGCCGCTGATCGGCTTTTCCCCGGCGCGGAGTGTCGGGTTGACTTTGCCCCGGCACGGAGTGTCGCTGATCGACTTTTCCCCGGTGCCGAGTGTCGGGTTGACTTTTCCCCGGCACGGAGTGTCGCTGATCGACTTTTCCCCGGCGCGGAGTGTCGCGGGTTGACTTTTCCCCGGCACGGAGTGTCGCTGATCGAATTTTCCCCGGCACGGAGTGTCGGGTTGACTTTTCCCCGGCGTGAAGTGTCGCTAATCGACTTTTCCCCGGCGCGGAGTGTCGCGGGTTGACTTTTCCCCGGCGCGAAGTGTCGCTGATCGACTTGTCCCCGGCGCGGAGTGTCGCGGGTTGACTCCCCGGCACGGAGTGTCGCTGATCGACTTTTCCCTGGCGCGGAGTGTCGGGTTGACTTTTCCCCGGTGCGGAGTGTCGCTGATCGACTTTTCCCCGGCGCGGAGTGTCGCGGGTTGACTTTTCCCCGGCACGGAGTGTCCCTGATCGACTTTTCCCCGGCGCGGAGTGTCGGGTTGACTTTTCCCCGGCGCGGAGTGTCGCAGGTTGACTTTTCCCCGGCACGGAGTGTCGCTGATCGACTTTTCCCCGGCGCGGAGTGTCGGGTTGACTTTTCCCCGGCACGGAGTGTCTCTGATCGACTTTTCCCCGACGCGGAGTGTCGCGGGTTGATTTTTCCTCGGCACGGAGTGTCGCTGATCGACTTTTCCCCGGCGCGGAGTGTCGGGTTGATTTGATTCCGAGGCGGAGCATAATTCCGGCAGGGAAGGTAGATATCCCGAGGCGAAGCATGATTTCGACACGGGGTAAGTTTTGGGACGGAGCATGATTCCACCGTAGAGGTTGTTGGTTTGATTTGATTTGGGTTGACATCAACATCGCTACACTGGAATATAGTACTAGGAGCGAATCATCATCTGTCTTGAGAGGATTTGGGAATTGTTTTTTTTTGTTTGGCATCTGCATTGCTGCACTGGAATAATGCCAGGAACAACTCATCATTTACCCCGGGAGGATTTGGATTTGGTTTTTTGTTTGGCATCTGCATTGCTGCACTGGAATAATGCCAGGAGCAACTCATCATTTGCCCCGGGAGGATTTGGGATTTGGTTTGTTTGGCATCTGCATTGCTGCACTGGAATAATGCCAGGAGCAACTCATCATTTGCCCCGGGAGGATTTGGATTTGGTTTGTTTGGTATCTGCATTGCTGCACTGGAATAATGCCAGGAGCAACTCATCATGTGCCCCGAGAGGATTTGGGAATTGGTGGCTTAGGAGACAGGTTTAGATCCCTGTCACCTAAGGCTTTTCCATTTTGTGAGCCGTAAGGGTCTCACAAAGCATTTTCTCCCTACGGGTCGTAAGGATCCCGTAGGTGTATTTTCTCCTTAAGAGTCGTGGGGACTCCTAAGTGTGTTGCTCCTTTGTGAGTCGTAAGGATCTCACGCGGGAATTTTCTCCTCACAAAGTCGAGAGGACTTTGCGAGTGCATTTCATTTCTTTTTCTTCTTTTATGAGTTTGCGCCCTTTCGGGTTTTCACAAACTCGCCGGCAGTCCTGCTGTTTTTACTTACGGAGCCCTTTCGGGTTTTCATCCGTGCCCATTTTGCTTATGGACATACCGTTTTTTTTGGTTGGAGGGATCGGGATTGTCTTACGCCCGTAGATTGTATACGGTTTTGCAGGATGTATGATCCAGACCGTAGGGCCGGAAAAATTTCAGGACCTTGTTGGCGTCTGCATCGCTGCACTGGAATATGGCACCAGGAGCGACTCATCATTCGCCATTAGGGGTATGGGATTTGGAATTTGGTTGGCGTCTGCATCGCTGCACTGGAATATGGTACCAGGAGCGACTCATCATTCGCCACTTGGGGGTAGGGAAGCGATGGCTTAGAAGACAGGTTTAGATCCCTATCACCTAAGGCTTTCCAATTTCATGGGCCATGAGGGTCCCATAAAGGCATTTTCTCCCTGCGAGTCGTAAGGATCCCGCAGGTGTATTTTCTCCTTAGGAGTCGTGAGGACTCCTAAGTGTGTTTTTCCTTTGTGACTCGTAAGGATACCACAAAGGTTTGTTCTCCTCGTGTATCGTGAGGACACATGAGTGGATTTCCTCATTCCCAGTTTAATGACTTAGAGGTCGACTATTTCTAGTTTAACGACTTAGCGGTCATCTGTTTCCAGTTTAAAGACTTGTTGGTCATCTGTTTCCAGTTTAGAGACTTAGAGGTCTACTGTTTCCAGTTTAACGACTTGGAGGTCATCTGTTTCCAGTTTAATGACTTGGAGGTCATCTGTTTCCAGTTTAACGACTTGGTGGTCTACCGTTTCCAGTTTAACGACTTAGAGGTCATCTGTTTCCAGTTTAAAGACTTAGAGGTCTACTGTTTCCAGTTTAACGACTTAGAGGTCATCTGTTTCCAGTTTAAAGACTTGGAGGTCTATTGTCTCCAGTTTAACGACTTGGAGATTATCTGTTTCCAGTTTAACGACTTGGAGGTCATCTGTTTCCAGTTTAACGACGTAGAGGTCATCTGTTTCCAGTTTAAAGACTTAGAGCTCTACTGTTTCCAGTTTAAAGACGTAGTGGTCATCTGTTTCCAGTTTAAAGACTTAGGGGTCGTCTGTTTCCAGTTTAACGACGTGGAGGTCATCTGTTTCCAGTTTAAAGACTTAGGGGTCGTCTGTTTCCAGTTTAAAGACTTAGGGGTCGTCTGTTTCCAGTTTAAAGACTTAGGGATCGTCTGTTTCCAGTTTAACGACGTGGAGGTTATCTGTTTCCACTTTAAAGACTTAGGGGTTGTTTGTTTCCAGTTTAAAGACTTAGGGGTCGTCTGTTTCCAGTTTAAAGACTTAGGGGTCGTCTGTTTCCAGTTTAATGACTTGGAGGTCATCTGTTTCCAGTTTAACGACGTGGATGTCATCTGTTTCCAGTTTAACGACGTAGTGGTCATCTGTTTCCAGTTTAAAGACTTAGAGGTCTGCTGTCTCCAGTTTAACGACTTGGAGGTCATCTGTTTCCAGTTTAACGACGTAGAGGTCATCTGTTTCCAGTTTAAAGACTTAGAGGTCTACTGTTTCCAGTTTAACGACGCAGTGGTCATCTGTTTCCAGTTTAAAGACGTAGAGGTCGTCTGTTTCCAGTTTAAAGACTTAGAGGTCATCTGTTTCCAGTTTAAAGACTTGGAGGTCTACTGTTTCCAGTTTAACGACTTAGAGGTCATCTGTTTCCAGTTTAAAGACTTAGAGATCTGCTGTTTCCAGTTTAACGACTTAGAGATCATCTGTTTCCAGTTTAAAGACTTAGAGGTCTGATGTTTCCAGTTTAACGACTTAGAGGTCATCTATTTCCAGTTTAACGACATAGTGGTCATCTGTTTCCAGTTTAAAGACTTAGAGGTCTGTTGTTTCTAGTTTAACGACTTAGAGGTCATCTGTTTCCAGTTTAAAGACTTAGAGGTATGCTGTTTCCAGTTTAAAGACTTAGAGGTCATCTGTTTCCAGTTTAAAGACTTAGAGGTCTGCTGTTTCCAGTTTAACGACTTAGAGGTCATCCGTTTCCAGTTTAAAGACTTAGAGGTCTGTTGTTTCCAGTTTAACGACTTAGAGGTCATCTGTTTCCAGTTTAAAGACTTAGAGGTCTGCTGTTTCCAGTTTAACGACTTAGAGGTCATCTGTTTCCAGTTTAACGACATAGTGGTCATCTGTTTCCAGTTTAAAGACTTAGAGGTCTGATGTTTCCAGTTTAATGACTTAGAGGTCATCTGTTTCCAGTTTAACGACGTGGTGGTCATCTGTTTCCAGTTTAACGACGTAGTGGTCATCTGTTTCCAGTTTAAAGACTTAGAGGTTTGCTGTTTCCAGTTTAATGACTTAGAGATCATCTGTTTCCAGTTTAACGATGTAGTGGTAAAGACGTGGAGGTCTATTGGATTGATTTGGAATTTCGGGATAGGGGCCGACCTCAGCGTTGTTAACACTGAAGCACATGTGCCAGGACACATGAGTGGGTCTCCCCAATGGAGCATAATTCCAAAGGCGGAGACCAGCCGCGTAACTGGTGGTTGCGGTAGGGTATGGGTATGCTGAGAATTATTTGAGCCCGTGGATTGTATACGGTAGTCAATTTGAGGACTAACTGTAGGGCTGGAAGAATT
Source organism: Agapanthus africanus (assembly GCA_030015575.1). Classification (NCBI taxonomy): domain Eukaryota; kingdom Viridiplantae; phylum Streptophyta; class Magnoliopsida; order Asparagales; family Amaryllidaceae; genus Agapanthus; species Agapanthus africanus. Next base: position 722,087,034 of record JASDDO010000022.1, on the reverse strand, counting down.
TTGAGAAACTGGATTTTTGTTGGCCTCTGCATTGCTGCACTGGAATAATGCCAGGAGCAACCCATCATCCGCCCTTGTTGTTTTTTTTGTTGTTTCTGTTTTACTGCGATTGCTCTATCATTTCAGTTTTTATTATCGCGAAAGTCGCGATTGCCCTATCATTTCGGCTATTTATTCGCGGTTGCCCAATCATTTCGGCTTTTATTTTTTTTTCTTTTATTTACACACATTTTTTTTATTCATATTTTTTTTTACATTCCCAGTTTAACGACTTAGAGGTCGTCTGTTCCCAGTTTAATGACGTGGTGGTCAATTATTCCCAGTTTAAAGACTTGGTGGTCTGTCATCCCCAGTTTAATGACGTGGTGGTCAGCGGGTGTTCCCAGTTTAACGACGTGGTGGTCCTTTTTGCTTATCCCAGCTCCTTGAACTTTGATCTTGGCGGAGCTGTGTTGATGACCTAGCTCTGTGGCTTGCCGATACATCCGAGGATTGTGAGGTTATTCCAAGCTTATATTGGTCCTCTGCCCAATCTTTTAAAATATAGCAGTGTTCGATGGTATGACCCACCACTCTATGATATGGGCAGTATATGGGATTGCCGGTCATGTTCATTTCCTGTGGCCTCTTTGGAACAGGCAGTTGCAGACCGTTGTTCAAGGCGTCCATGAATATTTTGCGGACTTCATCCCTCCTGAAGGAGTATACCTTCTTCTTTCTCTCCATTGGAGTAGGTGCCTTTACTAATGCTGGTCCTCGAGGCACATGTCTGGGAGGATTAGGTTCCCGAAAGGCTTCGGTCTCCATTTACATGAAATCGGCGTTCGTAACTTGACTGTTTGCTAACACGCCTTTAGATAGTTCTATCTCTCCCATCTTGTATTGTCTTTCGACCCAATCTTTGAAGACGAAGCAGTCCTCAATGGCATGGCCTATCACCCTGTGATAGGGGCAATAATCTGGGTCGTCGGTCATATTCGCTTCTTGCGGTCTCTTTGATTCCGGCAGTTGTAGACCGTTTCTTAGGGCGTCCCTGAATATCTTGTGGACTTTTTCCCTTTTGAAGGAATAGACTTTCTTCAGTTTCTCTTTCAGAGGCGATTCCCCCCCGGCGTATGTATCAGAGGGACTGGAGGCTAATTGCGGCCGTTTTTCGCGAAGGCGCTCCGCTTTTAGGTTGAAAGGGATATCAGTTGGCTGCCCCCGGGTATCAATCCCTGGTTCATGAGCCAAAATTTGATTCTGCTGTAATTGCAATCGGGCGACTTGGGTCGCGAGATCAGCCACGACGTTTGCCAGCTCGTCGACTTTGGAATAGACCTCGGCAATCTTCTCATCCCTGTCCTGAAATTGCCTTTGAAGCCATTGGAATAATGCTTGTTCTGTAGTTCCGGCTATGACAACCGGGTAATCTTTATTGCTTGAGCTCAATTCCGTAGGAACCACGGGCTCCTCTGGCTTATCGGCCTGAGCGGGCTCTTCATCATTTAGATCGAGCCGATGCTGGGTAGCGTCAACCATATCATCACCATGGCTGTGAAGAAGAGGAGGGTTCGTTTCTTCATGTCCGGCCATGTAGACAGTGTGGATAACACACTCAGCCATTCTTTCATCACTGGCAGCTGGTTTCGCGGAGCGGTCCGGGCTTTGGAAATTCATAAATTTTAACATGGCCAGAGCCCTAGCCCTTTTGTTGGCTTCGTATCTGAGCCGCTTCTGCCTCAGCTTCTCTACCTTGAGTGCTTGGCAGGCTTCTGCTCTTCGGGAAGCCGCCATGGGCTGAGTGATGGGGAGACTTGAGAAGACACCCAATCGAGCAGTTTTCAGAGGCACCGCCGAAGCTTGCGCGAGACGCCCTGTTGCTTTGTTGGTGCTGATGGCCTTGCCCCCAGCTAGGGCCATGGAGAGTCGTCAAACACTGACTTGTGTTTGAGTTGGGGCGCCTTCGAGACCACCACATTCGGCCTCTTGCCTTTCGAGACCGGTTTGTCTGTTACCGGAGCTTCAGGAGCTGGGGTGGCGCCAACTGGTATGAACATAATAGAGCCGAATGGTAGCAGCGGCTCCTCCCATTATCGCCCGAGACTGGCCGGGAGGACCGTCCTAGAGTCTATCCTCATCGTGTAGGAGACGGGAGCCGTGCTGAGAGCTGAGTTCATCATCGGAGACATTGTTGGAAAGTGATTGCTTGAAAACTTGCATGAAAAAGCATTATTTTAGTATAAGTATAGACATGTATATAGATTGAGTTCGCATGAACGCTTAACTCGAAATATGGGAGGAGAGATTGGTCCCACCGGGCGTGCCAGAATCTGTAGGGTGTTTTTCGTCATCCCATTGAGATGGGAATACGCGCGCGCTTGTCAGGCGTACTACAGATTCCCTCTGCCTGGGGTAGGCCGGGGTTTAATGATTGTAGGGATCCGAATCTCCGGCAGCCGCGGACTAAGCTGCCGTTAATTACCCCTCGCCTTTGGGGCGAGGGAACCTCCGATTAACGGGTTAAACTGGTCATGCGAACTCAATGTGCGATGTGCGTGTGTTGTGTTTTGAAAGAGGGTTTTGGATATATCGGGAGCCACGCAGAGTTTTTACAGGGGTCCCGCTACTCGGATAGCAGGCTAGGGGTCAAAGGGGCTAGCAGCCCCCTTGCGGGATGCGGGGCAGCGCCCCGTTAGAAATTTTTTTCTAACAGGGACAGTGTCGTGGAGCACGTGTGTGTGCAAATATGTATACATATGTATATGTATATGTATGTATATAAAAAGAGGGGGAAAGGCATCCAAGGGATGCGTGGGGGCAGCACCTTGGGCGCTGTGTGCCCAGGTGCTGTGCGCTCAGGCGCTAGCGTGCCACGTGTCGGCACGTGGGCACTCTGCGCTTGAGCGCGGGGCGCTGTATCGCAAGCGCGCCACGTGTTGGCACGTGGGCGCTTTGCGCTTTAGCGCCTGATACTCGAGCGCAAGTGTGCCACGTGTCGGCACGGGGGCGACCTGCGCCAGAACGCTGTGCGCTTGAGCGCAAACGCGCCACGTGTCGGCACTGGGGCGACTTGCGGTCGAGAGCTTGCGCTTGAGCGCAAGCGCGCCACGTGTCGGCACGTGGGCGCTTTGCGCTCGAGCGCAGGGCGCTGTTGTGCAAGCGCGCCACGTGTCGGCACGTGGGCGCTTTGCGCTTGAGGCTGAGCGCTGGAGCGCAAGTGCGCCATGTGTCGGCACGTGGGCGCTCTGCGCTTGAGCGCTGGCGAGAAAAAGAGGCTTTTAGCCAAAAAAAGATTCTTCGAAGAGAAATCAGAGTGGAGTTGGACTCCTAAATGTGTTTTTGGGGTTAATGGAAGAGGTTCTTCTTCTTCCTTCTCTATTAGCTGGATCTTGAAGATCAAGAGATGTGAGATCTCAAAATCTCTCCTTTTTGGGATCTAAGGACAGATCCAAGTTCCCCTTTGTGGGTTTGGTGGTGAAAAACTATTTTGTTTTTGAAAAGGAAGAGTAAAACTCTTGATTTAATTCAAGAGAAAGAAAAAGGTTTTGGAACCTTGAGCAAGGAGAAAAGATCTCAGATCTAATTTTTTTTGGAGAGAATGAAAAGTATTATTTTATTCATCATCATATTGCCTTATATAGGCTTACATATTTACATATAGCCCCTTGGGCTTTACAAAAATAACATTTTAGCCATCCCATGGCTCATGTGCCATTTCAATTTTGCACATAAGCCATGGGCTTACAAAATATTGGCTTTATGCCCATTTTGTTTACATTCATGCATAAACAATTACATAAAAATTATTTATTACATGATTTTGTTGTTGGCACGGGGAGGCTGGCCGCGGGCTCGACTTGGGCATGGGCCCGCTTGACCTGGGCTTGGGCCCACCTGGCTTGGGGTTGACTTTGATTTTGACTTGGTCAACCGGGGTATAAATTTTTACCCCAACAGATCTCTAGCTAATTTCTTGATACAACTAGCCATTTTGTTTCATGTTCTGTCTGAATCATCTTCCGGCTGCCAATCCGCTTCTTGGACTACACGATCTATAAAAGCCTTTTGGTTACCTTTTTTCAATCGCCACCATTTAATTTTAGGCTCTACCTTATATCTAATCTTCCTAAGTCCTCTTTTAAATCGAAAATTTAGAACTAAAAGTCTATGTTGAGTGGTTACATTTTCACCTGGCACTACCTTACAGTCGATACAACAAGCTCTATCTATTTTTCTTGTTAGAAAAAAGTCTATTTGATTAGCACTTGATCCGCTCCTAAGAGTGATAAGGCGGGACTCTCTTTTCCTAAACCAGGTGTTTGCTAAGATCAAGTCATATATATATATATATATATATATATATATATATATATATATATATGAATGAGAATAATGAAGGAAAGAGACCATAGGAAGGAATTTCCTCCTGTGGCGTCGAAAAAATACACCCCATCATTTTTTCCTCATTTTTTCCAACGATCGACACCCACCATCTCTATCGTTATCATCTAAGATGTGGGTACACCAAATTTCATGTGAGTCTACAACGTTTTCACCGTTGATTTAGTGGGTTCAAAATTAACGGTTTACCGACAATAGAACATTTTACATTGCTAAATCAACGGTGAAAATGTTGCAGAATCACATGAAATTTGGTGTACCAACATCTTAGATGATAACGATGAAGATGGTGGGTGCCGATCGTCGATAAAAATGAGGGAGGGAATATTTTTTTGATGCCATAGGAGGAAATTCCCTCCTACGGCATCTTTCCTCCATTATTCTCTCTCTCTCTATATATATACATATGAGGTTAATGGAGGGAAGAGGTCATAGGAGGGAATTTCCTCCTATGGCGTCGAAAAAGTACTCCCTACCTCATTTTTTCCGACGATCGGCACCCATCATCTTCATCGTTATCATCTAAGATATGGGTACACCAAATTTCATCTGATTCTACAATTTTTTCACCGTTGATTTAGCAATGTAAAAAGTTATGTTGTCGATAGACCGTTAATTTTGAACCCACTAAATCAACGGTGAAAAGGTTGTAGAATCGCATGAAATTTGGTGTGCCCACATCTTAGATGATAACGATGAAAAGGTTGTAGAATCACATGAAATTTGGTGTACTTTTTCGACGAAGATGATGTGTGTCGATCGTCGGAAAAAATGAGGAAGATGGTACTTTTTCGACGCCATATGAGGGAATTCCCTCCTATGGTATCTTTCCTCCATTATTCTCTCTCTCTCTCTGGCACTGGCCCTGTATACCCTAACTCAGTACACAACACATCCACACACACCACATATAAGAACACAACACACACGTGTCTAGGATACCTATGGCCTCGAAAGCGTTATTTTTTGGTTATTTCATCTTTTGGGGGTTTTGGCATTCGAACACCGTACTCTTCCCAAGAGAGGGAGCACCCGTAACAACTGATCTATTGCCTTGTGAACCTGACTCTAATAGCGTAAAAAAAATCCCTTTCTAATGGCTGACTTAGGTGATTGCGCTGAAGCCCATTAAACTTGGGCTTTGAATTCTCTCTTTTCAAATTGCAATTTGTCAAATTTAGATTTTGCAGCCAACAAGATTCATATCTAACATAAACCAAGTATCTTTGAGGTAAGATCTATTATCATCGAATTCCTCATTTTTATAATTAAAAGAAAATAAGTAGGACTATGGATTGGTTAATTATTTTGCTTTTTGATCATACTTTTGTTGCATGTTATGATTTCAGCTAGTTGTCGGATCCATGGGGGCGCTTGGTACATAGTAATCTATGAGAGAATCATAGATTCTCACAAAACTTTATCTTACTTGTTTTGATGTTAGTAATATTTTTCGAGATTTAGGATTTATCCCCAGAATAAAATTCCCTCAAAATGTGGTAATATCATTCCAACTCAACTGGGTATCTATCTAGTTCCTATGAAATATTCGTGCCTTTCACAACCAACGATGCGACCACTCGGCCACCGACAGCCAAAGCTGCCAATCATCGGCCTTTCTCCCCTCGTCAGCTATCGCCGATGACCGTCTTCATCATCCATCACAGCCGGTCCCCTCAGCTCGTCGTCCGCCGCCGCCGATCAATCGTCGACCCTTCGCTCATTTGTTGTCACCGTTGATCATCGACCCTTCTCCGACAATCGTTGGTCGCCACCGATCGCTAACTGTTGGCCCTCCGCTCGTCAACTGGCGCCGTCGATAGGCGACCATTGACCCTTCTTGGACAACTGCCGGTTGGCACCGATCGTCGACCGTTAGCCCTCCGCATATCACTAGTGATCGCAGCTGACCGTCGGTCCTCCGCAAATTGTCAGTTGTCGGTCGTCGTCGCCGACCGCTGCCATCGTTCGTCGTGGACCATCTGTCCTCCTCCGTTAATTCCTTGTCAATCGCCGCCGACCACTGCTGTGGTCCGTCGTCATCGGCTATTGTCCCCGTTGTCCCTCGTCGTCGACCTTCAACACTCCGTCAACCGCCACCAGCTGTCTGCCCTCCTTCGCTTGTTGTCCATCGCAGCCGACCGTCGCCTTCACTCGTCGCTGCTGGTTGCCGTTGTTCGTTACAGTCGCGATCGTCGCCATCACTTGTTCGCAGACCACCTCAGTCGCGATCGTCGCCATCTCTTGTTCGCAGACCACCTCAATCGCTCATCGCCAATCATCTGCTCCATGGTGGCCACCGCCACAATACCGTCCTAATGTATTGCACATATGTATTACCATGAATGATTAAAACATACCGATCATGTTAATACAACATTTCCTGAAATTGGATGCCTAGGCACACATTCTGGCCGGGAATGTGTGGATTCTTGGTAATCTAGCTATTATTTTATGTATCAAATACTACCTGTATGCAAGCTATGATCATTATCGTAAATCTAGAAAATTTTGAAGAACAAGTGGTTATGTAAGCTTTATTAAAAGATATAAATTTTCTATGGTGACCCATTTCCATGAGAAAAGATAAAACTAAACCTGTGTTTTCCTTTTTCCAATATATACCCATAGTGTCAAATTTCTATTTATTCATTGCTATTTGTATAATCTACCTTCTACAAAGGCAAGATTCAACCAAGGCTCCTCGAGTGATTATTTTGAGAACACTTCGTGTAAGAGACCTGGATCTGTTTATACTTCCGTTGTATGCCACAATTACATCTGGTCAACAGATGGGATCGAATCTGTAAATAAGCCATGCTTATTGTCATCTTACATCAATTCATCAAAAGAGGATTTATGATAACAAGAGTGCATTTTCCTTTGCCAAGATTGAAGAAGAGATGGAACCAAGAAATCATTGCCAAAGAAGTCTTAAGTTGCATGTGTTTGGATGAAAGTACATAATATATATGGTTTCAAGATTTCATCTGTTAGGTCTTTTTGATTCTTTTAGCAAATATCCAAAGAAAAAATAATCATCAAAAACAACAAAAACGCTAAGAACTTAGCAACAAAACGAAGCTCACTCGTTGGCGATATCAATTTTAGTCCCACATCGAGAGATGATCCGGAGAGGAGAAGAAGCGCTGGGTATAAAAATGGGCCTAAAGACAAAATTGAGTTTGAAAGCAGTACATTAGGAAACAGAATGTACGGTACGTTAAAGCGAAAATCCAAAGGTCTTAATAAAGATTATTTACGAAATTTTTTAGCTGTAACAAAATTGCGGAAATGAGTTTAATTTTCCGTAAGGGGCTTTCCTACATTTTTTCAGTATTATGACAAAATTGAGTTTGAAAATCCTAACTACGTTCATGTATATTATATATATGAGAATAATAAATAAAAGAGACCTGGGAAGGTTTTTCACGTATATTATACACATTTTATCTATACATTTGAAAATAAAATGAACAGTACATTAAGTTGCGTTTTTCATGACGAATTAAAGTGTGTTATTGGAGATTATTAACGAAATTGGAGATTATTAACGAAATTTTACAACTGTAATAAAATTGGGGAAGCAAGGGGCTTTCCTACATTTTTCTGGTATAAAGACAAAATTGGGTTTGAAAACTCTACATCCATGTATATTATATATTATATATATGAGAATAATAAAGAAAAGAGAGCATGGGAAGGTTTTTTTACTTAGGCAGCGTCGAAAAAATACAACTTTCAACATCTTATTCAACGATTGGCACCCATCTTTATCATCGAAGACGGGGATACGCAAAATTTCATATGATTCTACCGTATTTTCACCGTTGAATTAGAAATGTAAAAAGTTTAATTGTTGGTAAACCATTAATCTTGTACCTACTAAATTAACGTGAAAAGTGTTGGAATCAAATGAAATTCGGTGTATCTTCTCCTTAGATGTCAGATAAAAATGATGGATGCCAACGGTCGAAAAAAATCATGGAGGATGTATTTTTTCGACGCTAGAAGAAGAAATTCCCTCTTATGGCATCTCTCTCTCTCTACACACACACAGGAAAGACAAAAGAAAGCGTGAAATTCCCGTTAGAGGACAAAAAAGAACTTGAAGCTTGCCACATAGCTTATACATATACTAGCAAGTGGCACCGTGCATGGCACGGTTCACAAAATTGCCCAAGAATTCAAGAATTATATTATTGCATAAACGATCGGTATTTAAAGCTTGATCCAACTTCTCTACAAAAGAATTTCGAAAATTTCTTTACTTTTTAATTTTTTCCCCCTTGAAACTCTTAGATTTTACGTCTTTATCCATTTTCTACGTTTATTGAATGGACTCTAAATAACATTTGAAAATTTCTAACTAGACCAGTCAACGTTTTCTAGGTGGAGATTTCAATTCTTTTTTACATATTAAAAAAAATCCAGACATTATTTTTTAAAAATCTATTTGCAGACATCGTTATTTTTGGAATAAAAACACTTAAACCGTTAAACATGCATAAGTTCTCATACAATGTTATGACTTACAAGATTTCATCAAATATGGAAAAAATTAATACATATAAAATAGTTTTTTGGACTATACACCCACACGAATTTATAAAAGAATATAAGATGCATAAGTTTCTATAAAATGTTATGATTTTTGAAATTTGATTAAATATATTTTCAGTCCATTCATTAATGGAAATAGAATAAGGCAAATTTATAATAAAAATTATGAGATTTCATCGCATCCTATTTGCATCTAATCGTTAATGAGAAATAAAAAAAGATTATGGCAAACTCAAAATAAAAGTTAACCGACCAAATACAAATTTAAAGCCCAAAAAAAGAGGGCGAGGAAAATTTTCGGCAAACAAAGTTGAGAGACCAAATACAAAGTTAAAGCCCAATGGAGATTTGAATAGAATTGTGAGGATATTTGGAGGTGGGGACAAAAATGAGATTGAAGCAGGAAGGGTAAATTTGGAAAGTCCAAAAGTTTGAATAAAAGATTTTAAGGGTTTTATATTATAGATAATAGTATGCGTTGCTAATGAAGCAAGATTAGACGAGGCGAGGCGAGATAAATTCGCAGACCCAGTCGAATTTTTCGCGGTTGCTATTTTCTTTTAAAAAGAAATTTAAAAATTAAAATTAGGCTTAAAAATTTGAATTTTAAACAAGTATTTATATTAAAAAAAAATCTTAATCAAAATACAATTTCATAATACAATTTGTTTTTTATATTAAAAACCGAATCTGCTCGGGCTGCCTACGTATCTCTCACAAATATTGATCTCAATAAAAGGGAATCGGGTCTACGTAGTTCTTTTTCTATTATTACAAATCTTACTCACTACTCGTCGGAACCGGTTATTGTTCCTTCTCCTTCGGTGTTGGTCTCGTCCGATCCTGTAAGCTCTTGAGGTGGATAATCCGAGTCCAAAGTGATTGCATATTGTTTCCTTACGGCTGCTGCTTCCCAATCTTACGAGCAAATCATGCACTCCATTGTGTCGTGCGCCAAGCTGTATCTCTTCTTGCTTAATATTCTGCCATCTATACTAAAAGCATTTTCCGACACTACTGTGGACATTGGAACGGTTAGTAAATCACGAGCCATAGTAGAAACCACCTGATACAAATGTCCGTGGTTTTTCTACCAGGCTAAAATATCAAAATCATCTATAGTTAAATCTACATCTGACCCAGTTTGTAAAAATATTGATAACACATTTAAAGATGACGATGATGAGGCTACCGGGCTTTTTGCCTTTTTCTTTTGTTGAATAAGTGCTAAAACTGGAGTCGAAGCACGTGAACTGGTTGAGGGAGGTGGTTTATTAGTTCTACCAAAAGAAAATCGTGCAAAATACAAATCAAATATTTCATCTAAATTACTTCTAACGATACTAATATAGGCATCAATATCTACACCATGTCCCATGGCCATATGGAACCCGGTTAAAAAAGTCTCCAAACCTTCTAATTTAATTTTACGGCCCATTACCGAATATAAATAGTAAATAATTGGAACTTCAGAGAATATAAACATAAATAGTAAATAAGGCGAGACGAAGAAAACCCGAGGCGAGGCGAATCGATCGTCGAGCAGGCGACCGAGTTCGAGACGAATCCGTGGCGAATCGGTCAACGAGGCGAATCGGTAAGTCTTGCCGATTCGTGGCGAATCATGGCGATTCCCGAGGCGAAGCGAGACGAGTTAGACGAGGCGAACTACGATGAAGCACGACCGCAAAAGTTAGGAACCCGCTCGCTTCGCCAATTTGTTATCGGCGAGACGAATCGATTCGCCAAATTCGCCGACGTCATCACGAAACGAATTTTATTCGCTTCATGACGAGACGAAGCGAATCGATTCGCCGCCGATTCGCTTCATTAGACATGGAAAAATTGGTGCATCCATCCAGTAGTTGGTTCCTTTATTCTTTACAAACACTGTTGATCTCTACTGACTACCCTAGTATTTTGTAATTGTGATGTGTACATATATGTTAGCGTCATGGTATTGAGAGGGTTTTTGAAGACTTTACCTAAACTGCGCCGCATTAGGAATCAAGTATATAATAAGCGCAACGAGAAGCCAACCAGGTACCAAAGATATCATTACGCATTGAAATGTATCAGTAACGATACATAGTGATGCTATAATCTCGAACACTATTTATTAGCAAAGAAGTAACAATCAAGCATGAAGCTTTGCAATGAAACAGTAATCAAACAACACAAATCCTCTCAAATCCACTTATTTACTCTTAACCATAACACTAGTGGCGGATTTCGAGCTTCATAGATTCATAGTTAAGCATAAGCATTAGAGTTAGCAAGGAGATAACCCTCAGCCGCCTTAATTAACCCTGTAACCCCCTCTTGCACCTCCGTAATCTCATCGGTGACCTCGACTCCAGGGAGAGTCTTGTAATTGCCTTCTGCCTTCACTATGCATCCTCCATTGCTCGACGGCTCGAACTTGAAATGAGAAGAGGCCGATTCAAGCTTCATGCCGAGATCACCACCTTCGATCAAGCTGTTCTTGATCTCAAATTTGTCGTGGTCTACAAAATCTAAGCGTTCCTTAACCTAGGTAAAGGGCATCACTGCATATTCAAGTATATTAGTCGACATTTCAAAAAGTACCAGAACGAATATTAATCTTGGTTATTATTTTTAGGATTAATAGCACAAAACACCTATGTAGTGTATCCTATAGCACTTATGCCCTCTCGAGTCATGTATAGCACAAACCATCACTTTGCTTATGTACCAAAACCCTTAAAACATTCAAATTCAACTCTAATTAATCAACTCAAATGGTTGTCTAATTTGACTCTAGAACTTCTTTTTGTTGTTTTGGAGTCCAATTCGAGTCTTTCCAAGGTTTTGGTCGATGAACAGGGGGTGTTTCCGTTGATAAATGACTCGTCTAGTTATCAGTGCTATATGGGGGTAAACTACAAGGGTGTTTTTATGCAATCAACCGTTTTCTTTGTATATAATACTAACCTGAGGTGAAATTAACTTGCCTAATGCTTCCCACACCACTGCTTCCTTCAACAGTGGTAGCACTTGCAAAAATTTGTGGCAGAACCTTAGGCCCAATATTGTGCCAGCCAAGCATATATAGCGGCCTTGAACAGAAGAGCCGCAGAGGCCGATGATTCGATCTCGAGGGTCCAAGATCCGGAACTCATGATTTTCTTTCTTCTAAGATTATAGATATAATACCTTCTTTGAATAGTGATGGTGCATGTGATGGAAAAATGGTGAGATATGCGAGGGCTTTTATAGACCAGTTTTGAGAGGCGTAGGTGTCGTTTTGAAATTGCAAAATGTGAAAACCTGAATATAATGCAGGAAAGTATATATAGAAAATATGGTCCTTTGTTTTCAAATAGCGTGACAAAAATAATCTAGGAATGGTAAAATAAAGTCTCAAAGGGAGCATTGGAGCAAAGACTGAAATTTGAATTTAAAGACTATAATTTGAATTCAAGTCCTTGATTGGATAATTTAGAACTAATTTAGAACTATATTGCCTATGAGCCCGATCAAAGACGGGAAAGAAGAAAGAAAATATCGATTTCAGTTGAAACAAATGTTTGAGAATTCGAGTTATGCCCTTTCTATATTGATTGCTTGTCTTAAACTTGTACGGGCTCCTTTTTAATCATAACTTATATGCCCTAGCTAGTGACATAAAACTATCCAAATGTTTTGATAATCATACCAGGAAAAGGAATCGGTCGAAAAGTTGAAACTAATTAAAGATAAGATGCATATATGGAACAAGAAGTGTTGTTATCATTTTTGCTAAACTCAGTGGAAGAAACTCGTTCGAACATTTTGAGGTTACATGAAATCCTCTCCATGGCCATCGTAATCCTTCTAGAATCCAGCTCAGTACAGACATGCCAATTTTGTCTCCTTTTATTTATTTATTATTTATTATAGAACTACCCTCAACGGTTTGTGTAGCCATAAATCCTAGTATTGTATACTATTTTTTATTACAGAAAGTTGTATTGTATACGAATATAGGCTTCATTTTTGTTTGAAGCAAATCTTGCAATATAGAATCTCACTACACCTACCCTTCTCTAAATTTTTCAATAGCTTGAAATTTTGGATCCAGTTCACATTTGCAATGTTAGCAACCACGCAACCCTGTTAGATACCAACACCCCTGTCATGATTTCTCTATAAAAACCCCAACACATCTCTCAATCGTTCAACAAATTCACCATCATGTTTGAGCATATACCACCATGCGACCGACATAATGAGTTCTAGAGCTTGGAGCCTTGAGATCAAATGCTAAAAACGAATCAAAACGATCATCAGATTCAGACGACAGAAGTCTGGCCCTTTCAGATTAGACGTCTGGGGAAAACTTAGAGTCTCAACCCGAGACCAAAGCCCACACGTCTGACCACACGACAGATGTCTGCGGTAGTAGGTCAGACGTCTGAAGAAGGTTGGAGCCTCAACTCGAGACCAGAATCTTGACGTCTGGATACGAGATAAACGTCCGAGCATTAAAGGGACAAACGTTTGGGAATGAAGACACCGCTATAGTGGTTACCAAGCAGACGTCTGCCGTCTGTGATCTGCGAATATAATCAGATATTCTAAGTGAAGATTTATTGGGATTAATTGTAACAGAATATCTTTTGTATGTGTAACAACCTTAAATTTCTGTACAATTTTTTTTAAAGTACAGAAAGGAGTTTGCAAGTCTGAACACAATTTAAAAGTTATTCTTATTTAAGAGCAGCAAGAAACAACTTGTAGCTTATTGGTAGGCCCTTGCACTGCTGTGACGTAGCACTTGTGTTCGAATCCCATCAGCCGCATGGCCTATCCCACTACTTCTGTTCTGTTTGATTTCCCTGAAAGTTAACAGAGAATTAAAATGAAGCTTTAAATCCAATTTTAAATGCTTTTTAATTCTTTCTTCAATTCAAAAACCCTAATTTTACACTATAAATACAACCCTATATCCTATCTCTCTTCATTCTGAAATCTATTGCTAAAATTTTCAAAATTTTTCGAAGTCTAAGAAGAGTACAAGTGGAGTTAGCTCTAGGTCAAATTCCGGTGAGTATTCGAGACGTTTCGGGCGACCTCGCGACCCCACGAAGGTTACTACCCTCATCCCATACCTCCCCCCTCTCTTTTCAACTTGTAAGTCCCATATCTCTTTTTCTCTTTCTACCATAAAACTTCTCTTTTTCAAAACATGTCGGTAAGTGGAGTTATACCGATATTTGTTTCTAAACCTTTGAAAACCACAATTCTTCTTAAGAATCACTTGTACTCATTTATATACCTTACTTGTAATCATTTAACTAATATTTAGAAACCAATTTCACTCTAAAACTCCATGTTAAATAACTTTAATTAAGCTTTTACGTTTAAGTACCATGAAGTTTACATACGACATCTTTTAATTGTTTTGCTTAATATTACCTTTAGAAAACCTCACGAGGTAATGACCTACCTCTCACATACACACATCTTGATATAGCACGATTTTCTTGAACAATATTTTTGTGGCAAAATATGACTTTTCATCAAAATACCTTAAACTATTAAAAATCCGGATTTCTTTAAATTGTGTTACTTAATTCTTTGCGATTATACCTCTACAATCCATTTTGAGGAACCCGGTTTAGATGGTGCGGATTATCGCATGTTCTCGGGACCAGTAGAGCGAGATGCAGACCTTCTCACGGAGCATACGATCTCGATGGAATTTTAATACAATTTTTAAGAAAAACGAGGATTTCTATTTAATAATAAAAAAATTTATTTTTAATAATTATATAAAAATTTATCAAACCACATATTTTAAGATATCATTAAATTCCATGTTTTCTAAACAAAATAAAAGAATTACAAGTTTCATGAAAATACCATCAAGAATCAATACAAGTCAAATTTTACACTGAAATAGCTTGAACTATTCAAGCTATGTATATGTTCACTAATATACCTCATTCTCAAAAAAATTTCACATTCATGACGATTCTAAATAATATAAATAATTACTCGAGATTTATTTTGAAAGTACACTAAAAATATTTTTCATAAAAACCCCTCGAGTTATATTAAATTACAATAAGGACCCTAGTAAATATAAGTTTAAGCGGGACTAATTCTCTTGAGTCTCAGGGAGCCGGAGAAAGTGGGTGCTTGCATATTTAAGGTAGAAAACTAAAATGGAGTTATCAATGGTAATTATCTTGAAAAAAGACACAAATCCTGCCGTTCATGTACAACAGTTACCGATAATTCCCAAACCTAATTCAGGATCCAATTCTGTTTAAAGTGTCTAATTCAAGTATGAGCCCAAATCAATCTGAACCCAATACAACTATGAATCCAAGTCATCATGAATCTAAACATGAATACTTGAACATGAATACCAGAACAATATCAAACATGCAACATAACTTAACTTGACCAAACCATGGCTATATCTTGAACTTGACTACATGACTACCGTTTACATCTTGAATCAGTTTACATGAACAACTTATACTATGGTCTCGGCAAGTCTGATAACTACAAATCAATGCAATTAATACAATATACACTACGGGGTTTTAACGGGGTTGACTGGTAATGTGTTAAAAGTGGCACGATGATAGACACTAAAAGACACCTACATGAACATCCTGTGCCGTTGTCCCGTGGGTTTTGACGGCGTCTTATACTACGGGTTACCATAGTTCATGGGGAAAGTTGGGCTCCTCTTGTATACACTGATACCTTCTGTACCAAACTACAAACAACTACGTTAGTATAACAAACATAAACCTGTACAATTTATCAGCTCTATTCTCTTTACTTGTCTATTCTACTCTTTCTTTTGGGACTTACCGAGCACTAGTTCGCTGACGACATTCATGTCTCTTCTCTCTTTAGAATGTTCGTCAGGAGGACCCGACTCTCAGGAGACCGAACCCAGCCAGGACGATTTGGAGCAGTTCACAGAGGAGCCAGACTTCTAGGCTTTTACTTGTACTTATTTCTTTTCAGTTCATATGCCATTGTTTAGACATCGCTTTCTATTATTGTACTTTATTTTTCGGTTGTATGTAAAGAATGGATATTAATAAAAAGTTGCTGTTTATATCACATTTCTTTTCATTCTTGTGCTTTATATTTATATTGCTTATTTACGCTTAACGTATTTACTTCTGAGTAAACACGTCGCGTCCCTGCCATGTCTCCTTCCTCGTACATCGAGAAGCGGGGCGTGACAGTGTGATTGTATATGATTAGATTGATTGTAACAGAGGAAAAAATATATAATAAAATATAAAGAGAAGAGCCAAGAATAGAGAGAATTAACTCT
The DNA here is from genome assembly GCA_030015575.1 of Agapanthus africanus. Classification (NCBI taxonomy): domain Eukaryota; kingdom Viridiplantae; phylum Streptophyta; class Magnoliopsida; order Asparagales; family Amaryllidaceae; genus Agapanthus; species Agapanthus africanus. Next base: position 722,070,773 of record JASDDO010000022.1, on the reverse strand, counting down.
AGGGCTTCTTCTTTCTCTTAATCTCTTCATTCTCTTTATTTCTTTAGGATATCAGAGCCCTAAAGACTGACACCATTATAATTTTTTTCTCTATATTTGTAACGATCCGAAATATTAGCTCGTGACCGGCACTTAAATCACGCCACGTCTAAAGGCGTAACGTAAGTCAAGTAAGCCGAACCCAGAAATCTAAACTTTTTTAAGAAAATAAAAGAGGTGAAGTTTTGAAAATAAGGTATGATGAAATCAAAGTTTTCTTAAATGCATAAAAAGGGAACATGAAAATGCAAGTAAATGATACTAGTTGAAAAACTTGTTTCGTCTTTTAAAAATTTGGGCAGCACCTCCTTTGTATATTTTGATCCAAAACCACAAATACATAATGAAATAAAAGGCATCCCCAAACGGGAGCTAGCTCTTCGCCAAACGGCGGATCCACAACCACGCAAGAAATAAAAAAAGTATACGACGCCCAACGACGAAGTTCACCACAACAGATAAAGAAATATGCAAGACATCAAAACTACAAGTAGCGGAATACCCCTTGCTCTAAGTCTCGCATCCACAAGCCTCACTAAGTCTCATTACTTATACAAGTACTAGTTTTGATTGATGGAGTTAACTAGATACAATATGAAATGTAAATACAAGAGTGGGTACGATACAAATGTCCGACCTACCAAGCAAATCACCTAAATGTAGCTATGTGCCAGCGATACCGCTACGGATCCATGCGGTCAACCTGCAAGAACTGTGGCACAACGGGGGTGAGTTGCTAACTCGTGAATAGAAATATATCAACAGGTAGAAATCGAATAAACAACGACTCCTAGGTCAACTGTATCATAAAGGTAATACTATGATATCTAGGGTGACTATATCTGTATGTGTGCCAACAATGTAATCAATACCTATATGTATGCGGATATCATCCAATCATATGATCAATGTCTGTATGCATGCGGATCTCGTCCAACCATATAATCAATGCCTGTATGCATGCGGATCTCGTCCACGTGTCAACCAATGACACATCATCATCATGCATGTAAATATCATAAAAGTATATGCATGAAAATATGAGGATATAAATAAACGTGTGTCCCTCGTGACACATCAAAATCATGGAACCTGAGTGCCCAGCATCGACACTCGAAAACATCATGAAACCCGTGCCCAGCATCGGTACGTAAATCCTCATATCTCTCGGGCTCCGTCAGTCCGGTTCGGCCCTCGGATCCAGTTTTAAAATATATCTCATGAAAACCGGGTTTTTAAAACAATATATACTTTATTTTAAAATGACCACGGTTCTCAAATCCAGAAATCTCATGAAAACAACATATCTCAAGGCGTATAATTGTGAAGCATGATGTATGCGACATATAACAAAATGTAAGCATATCTGTATGTCATGCAGCATGGAACAGTAATATGCACATGTTGAGGGAAAGCCGCCTTTTTAAAAGAATCCAGTTTTAAAATATATCTTGCGGTTCCCAAATTCTCCTAAGTCAAATGCAACATCGTATAAGGTGCATATGTAACTATAGCAAGTAAACTATGCAAGTGGGTCATATCATGATGCAACAATCCTACTGTATAGTGACATGGCAATTATCGATTATGAAGTATGTGAGCCGGCAAATCTGTGTAAGTGTAACATATGCTTCATCGATAATGGTGTAAGTGTACTAGCACAGGTATATGCAATGCACTGAAATAGCATGAATACAGCATAAGGTAAATCATCAGCTAAAAGCTATAAGGTATACATATCTATCATATGTCTGAGTCGGTGAATCTATCAATCGGCATCTAGCCTCACAACATCACGTACGGTATCATCTAGTCATGGGCATGGATCAATCATCAAGTCAAACTCATCACGTACGGAAAATCATCGTACGACGACATAAAACCAATAGGGATCCTATCAACCTTTACGACAATGAGGGTACGGAACTAACGTCTTGTACGGCTTATCATTCAAGATTCACATCTTTACATATATCTATATACCTATGTCTCAAGTCACATCCATAACAATCTCGTATCAGGGGACCGGCAAAGGTATCAATCATCTTAATCGACTCGCATCTGTATACCAACGTATCATCAAATCATCATATTACATCGTCTTATCTTTTCATCGCATTTATCTCCCATATCAAGTCAATTTTACCAATGCATTCTACCTCTACTCTAAGCATACGTATCCAATCTAACATACACAGCCGAACCATACAATCGGTTTTCAAAGGGGCGAATCGTAGTTTTGAAAGTAGGGGTTACGGTGTGTGCAAGAAAAAGATATCATTTAAAAATCCGTAACGCCCCTTAAGGTATTTGTTTAAAAGATGCATATGATTCATTTTAAAAATAGGTATGGTTCGGATGACACACTTACGTCGGCTATCTAGTCATATAGTATCCAATACGGCAATATTGTCGAACATCATCCTCGAATCTCATCATCACATATCAATCATATCATATCGCTTCTAACTATCCTATAGTTTCTAATTATCATTTAACTATATCTATAGTTTCCTATTATAGGTTCCCTTAACCATGTTCTATATATAAATCAGTTTCCATCAAAGTTTGCGGGGGTGGTATACGCCATCCACCCGACTTCCCCCGTAGATGTAAATCTACTCACCTTGATCTTCGCTTGCCGATGCCGATATCGCCACGCGCTTGCTTGTCGTCTCGAAGTTCTCGTGAGGGTACCTACATATAATAACGTATCGTATCGTATTAAAATCCAATTCAAAACCAAAACGACACGCGAATTTCATATAGGTCAAAACCTATGGTCTACATCTCGCAATTCAACCAAATAACCTTCGATATAGACGTACAAACATCAAGTGACCGATATCAAACAAAATATCAAAACTTAAATTCATAAACATCACGAAATATAAGGCAAAAACCAAGAAAACATGCTCCAGATTTTAGTTTAGCTCAAAACTAAGTGCACAAACAATACTGGGGTGATGTATAGGATGTAAATGGCCTACAGAAACAACCTGGGCACCTAATTCTACAAAGTGGCCGGCCACTACCCCCTAAAATCCGTCCAGCTCGGTTCTGCAGGGGAACTGGGGTCTCGTTTTGGCAGGGTGGTCTCGTGGTGGTCCATCTAGGCTATTAGAGTTGTTTGCTTTTCTAGTATTGGCCCCGGGTCACTCCAGATTTCTCTGCACCCACTATATATTCACAAAAACCGACACGAAAGTTTCCAAATTCCTTATTTTGGGTTAAGCTACAGGTGTGGTCTAGGTTTTACACTTTAAAGGGGTTTATAGTCACCAATAAGGCTTATTAGCACAACCACAACTCAACATTCCCTCAAATCTCATCTAGGAATTTTCTATGTTCATAAAACTACACAATATCGATTCTAAACAAATATGGATGCTTAAGAAATTGAAATAATAATCTAATGGTGCAGAAGTTACCTCATTTGGCAACTCAAGAAATTTCTTGAGTTGCCCCAAGTGTCCAAAATCAAATCTTGCTTGGTCCAAAGTGTTTGCCATGAGCTTATGCACATTTTTAATGAAATGGAGATGGGGTTTTGGGTTGTTTTAGATGATGTTATGAGGGTTGAAGAGGAGGGGGATGAAGTGTGCTGCCATGAGAGTGAAGGAGGAAGAAATGATAACGATGATGAAGTGAAGAGAGAATGGCCAAATCAAAGTTAACCCCCCACCCCTCTCCCTCATGTCCATCTCTCTTTAAAATATTCTTTTGTTTTGTTTTGTTTTCTTCTCTTTTATCTTAAATTCAAAATAACACCATCCAAAACAAAATATCACGTAGGAAAATGTAACAAGTGTGAAAATGACTTGGTGCATGTAATGTGCACAAAACTAGTTTAATGCACGATTAACGAGATTTAATCGCGATTAGCATTAAAAGTGAATATCATTAATCATAAAAACTTATAATTTGCTTAAATCACATAAAAACCCCCCATTTCAGTAATTTCTATAATTTTTCAAAATTTTCCCAATTTATCGGAATTTAATTATACCGCCTCATTAAAATATTCAATATACTTATTATTTAATTATAAAATTTCCCCAAAATAATATTTTATTTTTTCTGAAATGTTACAATCTTCCCTCCTTAAAGAAATTCGGTCCCCGAATTTAAATTTAAACCCCTTAAATACTAAAAAATTTCAGTAAAAAGATCATGTCGTTGGGGCTCCGAAATCATGAATATATAAAACGCATCGTAGCGCAATGCATGCGCATGAAAAATGAGTATATAACTCAAAATCAAAACTCCGTCAAGTATCCCGCAATCATCGAAGCTAAGGTGAAGACACAAATGTCTAAATCCAATACGAAAACCAACATGATATACATCAAAACTATACATGTAAACTTCGTCAAAAAGTTTCAAAGAAATGCATGCCAAACCATTCATGTTGCTGTGCGATGTGCGTATCACGGTACAGTGGCGGACGTCTATTTGTAAGAAAATAATTCTATATACATATATATGTCTTTCGTTCAACATACGTCTCGCCGTTTTGAAATATCCCAAAAGGTTTTCCTTTATAAATGTTCGTGTCGCTCGCGGGCGTGTAGGAAATAGAGAGACTATAGCTCCTTTTTGAAAACCACTTGTTAAACTTTTAATGCATGCAAAATACTCAGGTACTGTCCTCAGATCAGTCCTGTTCGGTTATTACATAATATAGTACCCATCATGAAAATAAGGTGCTCAAAAGGCAAAGTCGGCCTCAAAAGGCGTATCCAACAATCACGTGCGTCTGGTGCGCACTGAATCAAATCTAATACAAGTGCTAAAAATATGCACAAAACCAAAACTATGTGCAACGGGTGTGCACGAAATCATCTGTCCAGTGCAACGGGTGTGCACGACAACAATATCAGGTGCATCTGATATGCACGAAAAATCTTGATTTAGTGCATCTGGTGTGCACCAAAATCGCATCAAGCGCCCAAGTATACGCAAGAATCCAAATCAAGTGCACAAGGTGCACAAAAACAAATATCCAATATCAAAATCAAAACCGACGGTATACAACACATTTCAATCCGAACCCAAATCAAGTATACCATTGTATATAATCTCACAACCATGTGCATCAGCATGCACAAACTCGAATCAAATTACTAAAAGTGCATGAAAACTATGTCGAAAGCATAAGTCAATCACATGCATACCATAGGCATGAAATCAAAATCAATATCTCAAGTGACATCAAATCGAAATCAAGTGCAACTGTGGTGCACAAAATCTTAATCCAGTACAACTATCATGCACGAATACCAAATCCAGTGCATCCCGTGCACGAAATACCAAATACAGTGCATTTAGTGCACGGAATACAAATCGAGTGCAACAAATGCATGGAAATGCATCAATAACTTAAATGCGTATAAAAAGCAACACCGAGTGTGCCAAGGTGCATAAAATCATAAACGTGTGCAGCCAAGGCACAAAACCGATATTAAGTGTAATAAATACGCACAAATCGCAAACCGAAGCAGCGGTGTATAAACATAAATCGAGTGCAATAACTGTGCACAAAATACAAATACCCAGCAGGTGCAGCCATGGTGCACAAAAACCTTACCACGAAACTCAATCATCAAAACTCAAATCCAAGCGATATAAGCGTGATACTCGGTTCACAAACACAAATCTCAATAAATGACATTGAGGTACACCTCCTACAATGTCGGAAAAAAAAGTGTCGGTGCGCCCAAAACTGGCAGAGCAAGAACATCCGCTTGCCTCCTGCTTACGGTCTGGCGTCTTCTGTCTCTGGGTCATTATTTTCTCTGTGGATTACCAATCCCGCAATCCATCGGCTAGTCGGCTCTGTCCGGTGTGCTAACGGAAATGATTCCGCTCTGGCATTCCTCTGATCATCTCTCGGCCAATTTTCATGACCACTCGTAAAGCAGCACGTCTCTGGCGTCGGCCTCTGGCCCTCTTAATACACGTGACACATCTGATTCTCGGTGCAAATCTCATTGCAGCAGTGTCCTGAAAAGAACCTGCTCAGGGTCTCTTCCAATCTTGCCTATGCCGAACTGTACGGAGGATGTACGCTTACATAATCCTTTCTCGTTTTCTGGGCATCTGCGTTCTCAGCCTAACATCTCCTCGGGAACTGGCCGTATCCCAACGCTTCTGTAAGCATATCAGATCTCTAATCTCGACGGGGAGTAGCAACGGCTCGTCAGCATCTCGCATGAACCTCTGGCTCTACTCGTCTGTATCAACGTCCACTTCGACGTCACGTCGTGCTATCTGCATACCGCAATGGTCCTCGGCTACAGTCAATCCGGAGTCTCTCGCACGGACTCGAAATTAGGAACTCGGTATCTTTATCACTCTGTAGAAGATCTCTAGCCGAACACGTCCACGGGAACTCGCCCCAACCATCGGAGGAATACTCAATATTCGTTCGTCCTCGATCAACTCACAACGCATCTGGGCGAGGTCCTCTATCCGAAGCTGGTCAGCTTGCTGATCTCTTATCATATGATATCTGGACGACGTCAAACTTTTCGATCGAGTCATCGAGGTCCCAAAATTTCCCGAAAGCTCAACACCTGAGCACAGTCTAAAAATATATGGTACATACCGCAATACCTCTAGACCAACCATAGAAGGGCAAACCCAAGCCTCACTGATGGCACCGGTAAACTGCAGCAAACCCTAAGATTCAAAAGCGGTTCCATTGTCATCATGTCGAGTTAGGGTTTCATTCTTCTAGAGGGTCCACGGAATTACTTGCATGTTCCTCCGAATACTTAGACTTGGAAAAATGGGTTTCTGACATTCGCTCGAACCTTTTAACTTCGCCTAGACCACATGTGAATACCCTTCGTCTCTCAGCTCAAGGTAGACTGGCTATCCTCTGTCGTATCTCTGCCTGAAAGCTCCAGCGATCTCATCTCGTAAAGTCTGGAGGCGACATCCTATCAATCTCAGCAACAGCTGGGTCATCTGTCTGCATGGTAGACGACATCACGATCTCGGAGGTATGCCGTACATCAACAGTCATCTCACAACTGGCAGCTCTAACAATGGCCCGATCATCCGGTGTAAAACCAAACACTCGCCTCATCCGAGAGTTCACAACACATAAACTGATTCGATACGTTCCCATGTCACCAGAAAACACGATGGTCAGCCCTCGTACCAGACGAGCTCGCCCTGACCGCAACACTAGCAGCAGCTCAATCTGCGCTCAAACCATGCTGACAGGTACCTCAATCGTGTATCGATGAAAACAGATCAAGGGCATGAAAGGAAACGACAGATCCAGAATGGATATATAATCATAAGAAGGAACAATATCAATGAGAGTATGATCATGGAAACGAACAGAATCAAGGATCTGAAATGGATGTATAATCATGGTACGAAGAGAATCACAGATCTCAAAATATGTACATCTTAAGGTTTCTTAAGTGGAGTATCGTATCGTAAATATGCCGCGGAACATACGTACGGTACGTCACTCTACTCAAGCTACCTACTCCATCAATCACGGTCAGCCTATGAAACGAAAGTCGTCTAATACCCCTCCGGTTCAAGTCTAAGTTCCGTAAGGTCAAGCCTAGGTTTCGAAATACATACCCGTCCTAGACTCCGCATAGTCAAACATAGACTCGAACCAAGGTTAAACCTAGCGCTCTGATACCAACTTTGTCACGACCCGAAATATTAGCTCGTGACCGGCACTTAAATCACGCCACGTCTAAAGGCGTAACGTAAGTCCAGTAAGCTGAACCCAGAAATCTAAACCTTTTTAAGAAAATAAAAGAGGTGAAGTTTTGAAAATAAGGTATGATGAAATCAAAGTTTTCTTAAATGCATAAAAAGGGAACATGAAAATGCAAGTAAATGATACTAGTTGAAAAACATGTTTCGTCTTTTAAAAATTTGGGCCGCACCTCCTTTGTATATTTTGATCCAAAACCACAAATACATAATGAAATAAAAGGCATCCCCAAGCGGGAGCTAGCTCTTCGCCAAACGGCGGATCCACAACCACGCAAGTAATAAAACGAGTATACGACGCCCAACGGCGAAGTTCACCACAAAAGATAAAGAAATATGCAAGACATCAAAACCACAAGTAGCGGAATACCCCTCGCTCTAAGTCTCGCAACCACAAGTCTCACCAAGTCTCATTACTTATACAAATACTAGTTTTGATTGATGGAGTTGACTAGATACAATATGAAATGTAAATACAAGAGTGGGTATTATACAAATGTCCTACCTACCAAGCAAATCACCCAAATGTAGCTATGTGCCAGCGATGCCGCTACGGATCCATGCGGTCAACCTGCAAGAACTGTGTCACAACGGGGGTGAGTTTCCAACTCGTGAATAGAAATATATCAACAAGTAGAAATCGAATAAACAACGACTCCTAGGTCAACTGTATCATAAAGGTAATACTATGATATCTAGGGTGACCATATCTGTATATATGCCAACAATGTAATCAACACCTATATGTATGCGGATATCATCCAATCATATGATCAATGTCTGTATGCATGCGGATCTCGTCCAACCATATAATCAATGCATGTATGCATGAGGATCTCGTCCACGTGTCAACCAATGACACAACATCATCATGCATGTAAATATCATAAAAGTATATGCATGAAAATATGAGGATATAAATAAACGCGTGTCCCTCGCGACAATCAAAATCATGGAACCTGAGTGCCCAGCATCGACACTCGAAAACATCATGAAACCCGTGCCCAGTATCGGCACGTAAATCCTTATATCTCTCGGGCTCCGTCAGTCCGGATCGGCCCTCGGGCTCTGTCTGCGGGATCGGCCCGCGGGCTTCGGCAGACGGGTCGGCCCAATATCCATCTCTCGACCCGGTTGGTATCCTCCGGATAACCGCCAGGCCTAACCAATCACCGGTAGGTAGTAGTCCCCCTGCTAGGCTCATCGTCATCCCCACAATCTTCTCTCCCCGGGGTACCGTACCGGGTCCACCATGAACCCACAAACGGATCATCCAACTCCTCGAATCGGGATTCACATATCACATGTCTCAGAACCGAGAAAACGCATGGTGGACGCACTGAAATATCATATCAAGAGAAACCGGGGTTTTAAAACAATATATACTTTCTTTTAAAACGACCACGGTTCTCAAATCCAGAAATCTCATGAAAACAGCATATCTCAATGCGTATAATCGTAAAGCATGATGTATGCGACATATAACCAAATGTAAGCATATCCGTATGTCATGCAGCATGGAACAGTAATATGCACATGTCGAGAGAAAGCCGCTTTTTTAAAAGAATCCAGTTTTAAAATATATCTTGCGGTTCCCAAATTCTCCCAAGTCAAATGCAACATCGTATAAGGTGCATATGTAACTATAGCAAGTAAACTATGCAAGGGGGTCATATCATGATGCAGCAATCCTACTGTGTAGTGACATGGCAATTATCGATGATGAAGTGTGTGAGCCGGCAAATCTGTGTAAGTGTAACATACGCATCATCGATAATGGTGTAAGTGTACCAGCACAGGTATATGCAATGCACTGAAAATGGCATGAATGCAACATAAGGTAAATCATTAGCTAAAAGCTATAAGGTATACGTATCTATCATATGTCTGAGTCGGTGAATCTATCAATCGGCATCTAGCCTCACAACATCACGTATGGTATAATCCATCGTACGGCATCATCCAGTCAAGGGCATGGATCAATCATCAAGTCAAACTCATCACGTACAGAAAATTATCGTACGACGGCATAAAACCAATAGGGATCCTATCACCTTTACGACAATGAGGGTACGGAACTAACGTCTCGTACGGCTTATCATTCAAGATTCACATCTTTACATATATCTATATACCTATGTCCCAAGTCACATCCATAACAATCTCGTATCAGGGGACAGGCAAAGGTATCAATCATCTTAACCGACTCGCATCCGTATACCAACGTATCATTAAATCATCATATTACATCGTCTTATCTTTTCATCGCATTTATCTCCCATATCAAGTCAATTTTACCAATGCATTCTACCTCTACTCTAAGCATACGTATCTAATCTAACATACACACCCGAACCATACAATCAGTTTTCAAAGGGGTGAATCGTAGTTTTGAAAGTAGGGGCTACAGTGTGTACAAGAAAAAGATATCATTTAAAAATCCGTAACGCCCCTTAAGGTATTTGTTTAAAAGATGCATACGATTCTTCATTTTAAAAATAGGTATGGTTCGAATGACACATCTACGTCGGCTATCTAGTCTCATAGTATCCAATACGACAATATTGTCGAACATCATTCTCGAATCTCGTCATCACATATCAATCATATCATATCGCTTCTAACTATCCTATAGTTTCTAATTATCATTTAACTCTATCTATAGTTTCCTATTATAGGTTCCCTTAACCATGTTCTATATATAAATCAGTTTCCATCAATATTTGCGGGGGTGCTATACGCCATCCACCCGACTTCCCCCGTAGATGTAAATCTACTCACCTTGATCTTTGCTTGCTGATGCCGATGCCGCCACACGCTTGCTTGTCGTCTCGAAGTCCTCATGAGGGTACCTACATATAATAACGTATCGTATCGCATTAAAATCCAATTCAAAACCAAAACGACACGTGAATCTCACATAGGTCAAAACCTATGGTCTACATCTCGCAATTCAACCAAATAACCCTCGATATAGACGTACAAACATTAAGTGATCGATATCAAACAAAATATCAGAACTTAAATTCATAAACATCACGAAACATAAGGCAGAAACCAAGAAAACATGCTCCAGATTTTAGTTCAAGTCAAAACTAAGTGCACAAACAATATCGGGGTGATGTATAGGGTGTAAATGACCTACAGAAACAACCTGGGCACCTAATTCTATAAAGTGGCCGGCCACTACCCCCTAAAATCCGGCCAGCTCGGTTCTGCAGGGGAACTGGGGTCTCGTTTTGGCAGGGTGGTCTCGTGGTGGTCCATCTAGGCTATTAGAGTTGTTTGCTTTTCTAGTAATGGCCCCGGATCACGCCTGATTTCCCTGCACCCACTATATATTCACAAAACCGACACAAAAGTTTCCAAATTCTGTATTTTGGGTTAAGCTACAGTTGTGGTCCAGGTTTTACACTTTAAAAGGGTTTGTAGTCACCAATAAGGCTTATTAGCACAACCACAACTCAACATTCCCTCAAACCTCATCTAGGAATTTTCTAAGTTCATAAAACCACACAATATCGATTCTAAAAAAGTATGGATGCTTAAGAAATTGAAATACTAATCTAATGGTGCAGAAGTTACCTCATTTGGCAACTCAAGAAATTTCTTGAGTTGCCTCAACTTTCCAAAATCAAATCTTGCTTGGTCCAAAGTGTTTGCCATGAGCTTGTGCACATTTTTAATGAAATGGAGATGGGTTTTTGGGTTGTTTTAGATGATGTTATGAGGGTTGAAGAGGAGGGGGGATGAAGTGTGCTTCCATGAGAGTGAAGGAGGAAGAAACGATAAGGATGATGAAGTGAAGAGAGAATGGCCAAGTCAAAGTTAACCCCTCACCTCTCTCTCTCATGTCCATCCTTCTTTAAAATATTCTTTTCTTTTCTTTTGTTTTCTCTTCTCTTTTATCCTAAATTCAAAATAACACCACCCAAAACAATATATCATGTAGGAAAATGTAACAAGTGTGAAAATGACTTGGTGCATGTAATGTGCACAAAACTAGCTTAATGCACGATTAACGAGATTTAATCGCGATTAGCATTAAAAGTGAATATCATTAATCATAAAAACTTATAATTTGCTTAAATCACATAAAACCCCCCCATTTCAGTAATTTCTATAATTTTCCAATTTTTCCCAATTTATCGGTATTTAATTATACCGCCTCATTAAAATATTCAATATATTTATTATTTAATTATAAAAATTCCCAAAAATAATATTTTATTTTTTCTGAAATGTTACAATATTTCTCATACAATATCAATCAACCCAGAACAGTTATCCGTCACATCAACTCCGCCCCCATCTCAACACCAATCCTTAACCCCAATGCACCTTCATGCTCTTCAACACATGGACCTAATGTCATGTCCCTTCTCCACATAAAAATCATCCACGACAACTATCTTAGCTGGAAGATGCAGTTTGAAGCCGTCCTCAAGTCGCAAGGGTACATGGATATTGTTGACTGCACAAAAAGGTGTCCGCCCATGACTGTTCCCGATGAACAAAATCTGTTGATTACAACATACAATCCAACATATGCTATATGGATCCAAAAGGATCAATTGATTGTGAGTTGGATTCTAGCATTTCTAATTGAATCACTAATTCCATTGGTGGTCGGTAAAATTATAGCACATGCAATATGGGAGACACATACCAAAGCCTTCGCATCGCACTCTCGTGCTCGCATTCTTCAACTGAAGACCCAACTTCAGAATATCAAACGAGTATCTGCCCCCATCACAGAGTACATTCAGAACATCAAGACTATCTCCGACAATCTTACGGTCATTGGACATACGATTTCCGATGCCGATCTTGTCATGCATATTTTAGCTGGCATGGGATCGGCCTATGACTCCTTTATTTCTGCTATCACAACCCGCATAGACGATATCTCTCTTGAAGATCTACATGGTATGCTTCTTGCATACGGGAGCCTCTGCAAGCAATTAGATAAGGCACTCGATACTACTCCCTTTCCGTCTGTCAACACCGCAACCATGGGCCGTGGAGGTTCCTCTTCAGATTACTTTCAGCGTGGCTATAACACCGAGTGTGGTGGTCATGTTGGCCGCAATGGCCTGGGTTGCAATCGTGGCCGCGGTCGTGGTCCTCCTCGATGCCAAATTTACATGACAACTGGCCACTATGGAAATAGTTGGCTACAGTGCTTCAATCCGACTTTTTTTGTCAGTCCAAGGGGTGTTTCGCAATTTCATGCCCCGCAGTCTCAGAATGTAAGATCAGATGGGCATTATCAAGGACCTGTACCTTACACCATGTTGTCACATACACCTCCACCATATCTCTCGAGTGGTCCAAGTGTTGCATCTTCTGAATGGTATCCTGACTCGGGGGCAACTCATCATATCACGCTAGACTACACTCAACTCCTCACGGCAGCCCCTTACAAAGGTACATATACAGTACGCGTATGTAATGGTACAGATTTGCATATTCTTAATTATGTCCACACAAAAATTCCATCATCTTCTCGATCATTTCAAATGCCTAACGTTCTTCAAGTTCCTTCAATAACGAAAAATCTCTTATCTGTTCATAAATTTACTAAAGATAACAATGTTATTTTTGAGTTTCACATGTTTGATTGTTTTGTGAAGGATCCGAAGTCAGGGATAGTTATACTTCAAGGCCACTTCAATAACGGACTATACAAATTGCCTCTTCTAAATGTCTCGTCGCCCACCGCGCTTATCGGTGAACGTACCTCTATTTTCTTATGGCACGCTTGCTTAGGTTATCCTGGTTTACAAACTGTAGTCAGGATTCTATTTAGTTTTCATTTACCAACTGTTAAGAGTTGTAGATAGTTAGTCTGTTATAGTTGCATGAAGGATAAAAGCTACAACCTCTCTTCTGATGTTTGGGGCCCTGCTCCTAGTTTATCTCACTCTGGTTTCCGTTATTATGTTAACTTTGTTGATGACCATATCAAATTTACCTGGTTATTTCTAATACGTAATAAGTTTGATTTATTTGATATATTTTGTCTCTTCCAACGACATGTTGAACGTTATTTCCATAGATAATACGTATTTTTCACTTTGATTGGGGTGGTGAATATCAATCTCTCTATCGTCATCTAGCTACAGAGGGTATCCTTCATTGTGTTTCCTTCCCCCACACTCCAGAACAAAACAGGGTAGCGGAACACAAACGCCATCATATTATAGAGACAACTCGTGCTCTTCTTGCTCACGCCTCCATCCTTTATTTTTACTGGGATGAGGCTGTGCAAACTGCCGTCTTTCTAATTAATCGTCTCCCTACACCAGTCATTCATAACGATACCCTTCTCCATAAATTATTTGGTCACCACCCTAACTATACCTTCTTACGCACATTTGGATGTTAGTGCTATCCTTAGCTTCGTCCCTACGCTCAACATAAACTTACTAACCGATTCGATCGCTGTGTGTTCATGGGTTATAGTACTCAACACCATGCTTACCATTGTCTCCATGTACAATTCGGCCGCATGTATGTGTGTAAGCTTGTTATTTTTGATGAAGATTGCTTTTCCTTTTCTGGTTTAGATTATACTAGAGACTTGCCGCCGAACAATGCGCCCTTACCAGGAGCGGGCATTCTTGGCTCTGGCCCTGTTCTGAGTCCAGTATTACCTTTAGTGCCCGCCATCGTCCTCTCTCGTGTGGCTGGCATACTTGGATCTTCTCCGCGCCAACCGCTACAATTCGTCCAACCCAGCCACTCGTACGCGGTTGCTCCCTCTCCCGCGAACTCCCCACCATCGACCCCCAGTCTTGCTCACACTAGTGCTGCTCAAACGTCGCTTACCGCTAACCTTGGCCCATAGTATTCAACGCAATCCCCCCTCCTGGACTCCCCTTCCACCACCTCGCTGAGCGCTTCTGATGAGTCTCCAGTTCTTTGCATGCGTTCTCTTGCCGACATCTATGCCTCTATTGACCCAATCGTTGATTCTCCTCTACCTAGCGCGCTCACAAGCAGTCACACATTACCTACAACGCTATTTACCACTGCTTCCGTCGAGCCCACCTACTTCATATAGGCATCCAAGGACCTGTCTTGGCATGCCACTATGTGCTATGAATTCGATGCTCTACTTCGCAATGGCACTTGGTCGCTGGTCCCTCGTCAACATCATTTCAACGTCGTCGGGTGCAAATGAGTGTTCAAGCTCAAACAACGTGCCGACGGCTCGATTGAGCTTCACTGTTGAGTGTTTTTCGCCAACCTATTGAGATAGGAATGCGCGCGTGGGTTAGTCATGTACAGATTCCCCGGCAGCCGCGGAATAAGCTGCCGTTAATTACTTCTCTCTTTTGGAGCGAGAGAACGTCCGATTGACGGGTCAAACTGGTCATGCAAACTCAATATGCAGTGTGCGCGTGTTGTGTTTTGAAGGTGTTTCGGACGTATCGGGGGTCTCACAGGGTTTACGAGGGTCCCTCTACCCAGATAGTGGGCTGGGGGTTAGCAGCTCCCTTGCGGGGTGCGGGGTAGTGTACCGTTAGAAATTTTTTCAAATGAAAAAGTGTTTGAGTGTGGAACGCGTGGAAAAAAGAGGGGAGAGGAGCGTCCTAAGGACGCGTGAAATGGCACGTGACCGCTGGGCGTCAGTGGGTCGCGTGCGCGGCACGCGGCTGCTGGGGGCAGCGGACCACGCGGGCAGCGCGTGCCCGCTGGAAACACCAGTGGAAAATAGGCTTAGCCCCTGGGCTGGAAGTTGAACTCCTGATGGACTTTGGAGTTAAACTCATAGAAAAAGGATATTTATTTTTTTGAATTCAGAGGAGTTAAACCCCTAAAGAAAAGATTTTTATTTGGAGTTAAACTCCCAAAAGATTTTCAGAAATGATAAAAAGGGGCCCCTTTCTTCACCCTTGAGCTTTGGATCCTCCCAAAGTGGGATTTTTGGATAAGGGTTTCCTTCTTCCTCATCTCTTTTTGTTGGATCTTGGAGAAAAAGAGAGGTGAAATTTTAAAAAAAATATTCCCTTTTAGAGATTTGACGGGAGATTTGAACTCCCCTTCAAAGGTTTTATGGTGAAAAACTATTTCTTTTTGGGAAAAGAAGAGTTAAACTCTTAATTTAATTCAGAAAAAAGAAGAAGATTTAAAATCTTGAGGAAGAAGAAGGATGCACAGACCCTTAGAAAGATGGAGAGAATGAAAGTTGTTCTTGATTTTCTCATCATGTTTGCCTTTTATAGGCTACACACTTTACATATAGCCCCTTGCGCTTTTTCTAAATGGCACTTGTGCTTCTCCACGCTTCATGCACTTATTTCTTTTTGTACATAAACCATGGGGTTTACCAAATTTTGGTTTTTTGCCTATTTTTCATACATTTACTTCTAAAAACTGCATTTAAACTAATTTATTGCTTCCTTTTGGCATGGAGCCGGCCACTTCCATGCTTGGTCTTGACTGGCTCTGATCCACTTGTCTTGGGATCGGGCCCGCTTGCTTGGGCTCGGATCCACTTGACTTGGCCAACCGGGGTGTAATTTTGGACCCCAAAAAAATGCCCCCATCAATAAATGCACACCGCGTGTATGGGCTGCGTGCATGAAATTGATGGATCTTGTTCAATATGGAGATTAATTTGGTTAGGTTCTCTTTTGACGACGTGGAGGGTATGCTGCCATTTTAACGACGTGGACAATTGATGCTGCCATTTTTGCGATTTGGACGGTTGGTGCTGCCATTTTTGCGATGGACGGTTGATGCTTCCATTTTTGCGACTTGGATAGTCGATACTTGATTTGAATTGCTCCGCTTCTTGCGGTGTCAGGGTTGAAGTTGACTTGCTCCGCTTCTTGTAGTTTCGGGATTTGATTTGACTTGCTCCGCTTTTTGCGGTGTCAGGATCGGGTTTGACTTGCTCCGTTTTCTGCGGTGTCGGGATTGAAGTTGACTTGCTCCGCTTCTTATGATGTTGGTTTGAAGTTGACTTGCTCCGCTTATTGCGGTATCGAAATTTGATTTGACTTGCTCCGCTTTCTGCGATGTCGAGATCGGGTTTGACTTGCTCTGCTTTCTACGGTGTTGGGAATCAAGTCGACTTGATCCGTTTCTTACGATGTCGGGGTTGAAGTTGACTTGCTCCGCTTTTTGTGGTGTCGGGATTTGACTTGTTTCCGAGGTGGAGCTCGCTAGGAAGGTCATTGATTGACTTGTTTCCGAGGTGGGGCTTGATTCCGCCGAAGAGGTCATTGGTTGACTTGTTGATTTGATTTGTTTTGGGAGTTTCCTATCATTCCAGCGGGACTTTTGAGCTTGGAAGTGCTGCCGGGTGAGACGTTGATTTGATTTTTTTGATTTCTGTCTTGTTTGGCTGGACTTTTGAATTTGAGTGGGATTTGAAATTTGGATTTTGTTTGGTATCAGTATCGCTACTATGGAATAGCGCCAGTAGCGACTCATCATTTGCCCCGGAGGAAAACTTAGGATTTGGGTTTTGGGTCGGCATCAGTACTGCTAACACTGAAGTGTAGTGGCAGGAGCAACTCATCATTTGTCGTTACCCGTTGGGAAGCAATGGCTTAAGAGACAGGTTTAGATCCCTATCATCTAAGGCTTTTCAATTCTATGAGCCGTAAGTGTCTCATAAAAGTATTTTCTCCCACGATTCGAAAGGATCTCGTAGGTGTATTTTCTCCCTAAGAATCATGGGGATTGTTTACCGTAAAAAACATAGACGAACTGGGATTGAACTTCTTGCCTAAATGTAGGGACAGAAGCTATTTGGACATATACATCCACCTCTCCGAAGATACCAAGTTAATTTATGGTACCGTATATTAGAGGTTTGGATAGATGCGACCGATATAGCAGACTTTATCAGATTCCCACTCATTTGTGAGGGGTTTTTGATTGTGGGGACGTTCTTCCCTGCAGGCGCAATCCCCTACAGTTAATTACGTTATCGCGTTGCGATAACCACATTCTCCTTCTCCAGTAGTTCACTTCATGTTGTGTGTTTTTTTTTTATTTTGACTGCCTGTGGATTGTATATGGAGATTTATTTATGTCATCGCCTGTAAGACACGGATTAGTCCAAATCCGTATATTTAAGATTTGGATTTTGAACTTGGGTTGTATGTTCGTCTACTTCAAAGAATATTTCATTTTTATTTAAGGATCCTTAATCTATTTTTAGATTAAGATCAATTTAAATATATGAGCATTTGGGCACAGTTTAATTTAATTAAGGATATGTTAGTCTTATTTGAGACTAAGATCAACTTAGTAATATTTTAGGGATCATCAAATTTTTGTTGAGATCCAACAATAGAGCATTTAGGCCCAGCCGCAATAAATTTCAGAGACTTAGCCAATTTGGGTGTAACAACTCCAATTTCACTGTACATAAAATTGTTTAAAAGTTTATGTACAATTGGGGTATTTGCAAATCCTGTGAGTACTATAAAAATTTGTTTTACTTTTAGACAGTAAGAAATAGCTTGTAGCTCGCTGGTAAAGCCTTGCACCGCTGTTACAAAGCACCAGAGTTCAAATCCCATCAGCCATATTATCTTTTTGTTTTATTTTCTTTTAATCTTTTTAGAAACCCAAGAGTCTACACGTGCACTACACGTAAACTGAAGAGTCACGGTTTAAATAAACATATGCACTGAAGAAACCAAAGTGACAAGGACACGTGGCCTAAACCCTAGACCTAACCGTCGGAAATGACCCGGCGACACACCCCAAAACCCCCGGCGCCGCCGGTCTCTCCCGTCCTTAATGCTTCCATATTTAAACCCTTGCAACCTTTCAGCTACCCCACTCCTTTCACACTGCTTGTTTTCTCTGCATTCATACAGAGAACATTGAATCACCCATTTAATCCATTTTTAATACAAATTTTAATTCACCCATTCAATACACCAAACCCTAATTTTCCTTATAAATACCCACTCCATTTTACACCTCTCTCACTCAGAATTCTATTACAAAAACTATACAAAATTCTCAAGCACTTTTGTATACAAGTGGAGTTAGTGAAGGGCGAAACTCCGACGAACTCCCGAGGAGATTCCGGCGATGAAACGACGCCCCGAAGCCTTCTTTAGGACCCCCCTCTCTCCCCTGTAGTTCTAAAGCCAGTAAGTCCCTTCTTCCCCTCTCACCTTCTTCTATAAAAATCTACATTTCCAAAACCCGACGGAAGCGGAGTTAGTCCGACTTCCGATTCGGTTTTCTTTAAAAACTATACTTTTCTTTAACAAGACAATAGCACATTCTCACATATTGTTTAACAAACATTAATAAATCTATTAAAACAAGTTTCACCTTAAAAGAATCATTTTTGTAACTTTTATCGCACTTTTTCAGAAAAATACCATATACTTACATTTCGACATAATAACTTTATTCCTTGCTATACTTTAGATAGTTCATGAGGTAATGACCTACCTCATCACAACACAGATCTCTATCATAGCATGATGAAGTTTGGGACAATAGAATACGGGAAAATACGACTTTACAAATAAATACCCTAAACTTACAAAGCCGTTTTCTATAAAAAGGTGTATTAATCATTTCCATGCAATTGCGCCTCTATAACCCATTTTGGGGACCCCGTTCGGGATGGTGCGGATTATCGCACATCCTCGGGCTTATTAGAGCGAGATGCAGACCTCCGCAAGGAGCATTCGATCTCGATGGAATTTTTATACATTTTTCTTTAGAAAATGAGATTTCTACAAGAAAATAAATAAATTATTTTCATAAAATATATATATATATATATATCTATAAACAAAATATCTATTTTAATTATATAAATATTCCAAGTTTTCTAAATCAAAGGAATTTCTATTACATGAAAATACCATCCAAATACAACACAAGTACAATATTTCAAGAAAATACTATATACTATGAAACTAAGTTCTATTCACTAGAAATTTCACAATTATAAAATGTACATCTAAGAAAACCTTAAAGACGATAATTAAATGCTTGAGGTGTATTTTGAAATTATGCCAAAACTATTTTTACATAACCCCCCTCAAGTTATACTAAATTACAATAAGGACCCTAGTAAACATAGGTTTAAGCGGGACCGGTCTTTTCAGCCTCAGGGAGCCGGAGATATGGGTGCTTGCCTATTTAAGGTAGACAATCTAACAAACGGTGTTATCAACACGGTAATTGTCTTGGAAAAAGACACAAATCCTGCCGTCCATGTGCAGCAGTTACCGATAGCATCAAAACTAATTCAGGATTTCAAGTTCTTTTTAAAAGTGTCTGACTCAGACTGAGTCTCAACCTAATCAATTTGACTTGAATGCGATTCAAGTATAAACTTATAAAACTACAATTCAATATGAATCCATCTATTCAATCTATATTGATCGAACCGAACCATGAATATACTCCATTTACATGTTCACCCATTATATCCATTCCATTATTGATATCATGGTTTCGGCAAGTCATCCATGTATACAATTTATAATACAAGACAATACAATACAATCAAGACATCGCGGGGTTTATAAGGGGTAGATTGGTACGGAAGGTGTTAAAAGTGGCACGAGACTGTAACCATAATACACCTAACCTAAATATCCATTGCCGTTGTACCATGGCTTAACGGTTCCTTGTGCTCCGTATACCTTAGTCTCTGGAATAGTGAGACTCCTCTCGTATACACTGGAATTTTCTGTACCAAGCTACAAACAACAGTGTTAAAAATATAATACAACTTTAAAAGTTACATTCTCCTTCTGTATATTCTGTCTCTACTTACCATTGGGACTTACCGAGCGATTGTTTGCTGACGACATTCCTTTTCTTCTTTCTATGGAATGTTGTCAGATGAGACAGTGTTGGATATGTACGCCCTAGAGGCCATTATTGTATAGTACTAGTTTGTATAATACATTTTGGAAGCTTAGGAAATATATATATATATATACGGGTTTACGACAGTCTTGCTCAATATAGTAGTATGCTACTTGGTTTGTTTCTATCTTAATATGTGTATATGTTTCTTTTAACATATCGCTAATACATATTGATGGAGCCCTCAGGATCTTTGCTTGACTACCGGGGTTGTGATGGCGATCACACTAGTGGGGGGGCTGGGTGGTCTATAAGCACATCCTCATATAGGTCCATAGTCGTAGGATTATCGAGACATGGCATCGATGCTCCAGAGTAGACTGGTGCATACGCTTCTCGTCCCAGCAGGGAAGATGGTCTGTCCCACAGCCATCAGTACGTCGTACTGGAGATAGTATGCAAGTGCTCATTAGGTTACGAGTACACTGGACATGACTCGTCGGGAACTGTTGGTTGGTATTATACCTATCGTCAGTTAACAGTTCCCAGGTGACATGAGTACAACTTAGTCCGTTGACTTGACACTGTCACTTCGCCTCGAGTGTGTTCCCAATGTTCTTAGATTACTACCCTACCATGGCTCTATTAAGTCGTGCAAACAGGTAGTAGTTAGGTGCAGTCCCGAAGCACTTGGAGGCAGTGACGGTTAGACATGATTCGTTTCTCCCGGTATTGGGAGTTGATATCGCGCTGTGTCTAGGAGAGCCATTACACAAAGTCCCTGGTCAGGGCAAGCGAGATTTACTGGTTGTAACACCCGAGCCCAATACTACTATTTTCTGTTACTAGTTGAGCATTAGATATTACTCATTTCATTTAGCTTGCCTGTTTGACACTTACCGTGAAATTTTATCAGGCGAAGTCATTTCTGCATATAACAAATTTTAGCACCTAAAATAAAATTAAAAATATCTATCTTGGCCTACTCGATACCCCTAGCCGCGTGGTAGCGTCCGTGCATCGAGTTCTCATCCAATTCGGAGAAACGGACGAGTTTGGACGGCTACGCGCGCGTACAGGTGTCCGACTTGGGGGTATGCTTTTTAATCATAAAACACCTCATTTTAAAATTTGGAACCCGCTTAAAATCCTATTATTTGAATTTCGAATTTTTGGACCCAACCCGGGCGCGATTTGGAAATGTTTCATTTAGCGCCAAAATCCCAAATTAATAAAATATTCAAAACCATATAATATTTCTTAACTTATAAATCCTTACTGTTTAATCTTCATGAAATCTTTAATGTATTTTTTAACCCACGAATCTTTATCCCCCCAGCCAATCAGCGTAGGTTTTTTTCCCGTAGGCCCCCTCCATTATTTCTCTATCTCTCTCTCTCTCTCAACCCCTCACATCTCTTTCACTCTCTCAATCGTTCTCTATCTCTCTCTCTCTAGCTTCTCTCTCTTCTATATATATATATTTACATCTCCTTTCTCCCCTCATATTTTCCCGAGCGCGAGAAACCCATCGCGAACCCTAACCCTAGCCGCCTTCACCGTCGCCGCCGCAGCCCCGACGCCGGCGCCAGCGTCACCGTCGCCCTCGCCTCCGCCTCATCCCCTCAACCTTGTCTTCTTTCCCCCGCGCACCCTGCTCGACGCGGCCACCTGCAGAATTCCCTGCAGTCACCAAGTCACCGCCGGCAACCACCCGCGCCGCCGACCATCACCTCGCCGTGTTCTCCTCACCCCCAGACCTCCTCCTTCTCTTCTTTCCGAGCACACCCTGCACCTTCCCCGACGCCAACCCACCACCCATCGCCTGCAACCTCACCCTCGCCGGAAACCCATCACCACCGACCACCCGTCATCTCCTCGCCTTCCAGCAACCCCCAGAACGCCAACACCACCACTACCGACCGATTTTGCACCTCCCTGATCACCTCTACAGAAACCCTTCTCGTCGTCGTCATCGTCGCGGCTTGAACCGCCGGTGATCTTGACGGCACCGATCGCCTCGCTGCCGGGTTGCCGAGAGTGCATCCATCTCTGTCCAGATCATCATCTCTATCCCGAGCCCTTGCTGTTATCGTGTCGCGTGGGTTTGCGCCTCCGTTCTCGTGATTGTCATTTCGTCGAGGCAAGTATTCGATACTTGCTACATGCTATTACAACTTTAAAACTTGCCTTAATATTCATGTATGGTTTAATGATGTATTATTTAGTAAATCACCTTACATACATTGCTTCCTGTCTAACCCTAGTAACATGTCAAATTAATTATTTCCTGATAAACCCCGTTGTTCCCCTCCGAAAGACGGCGTGCAAGGCTGCGATGTCTTGGCGCTGAGATTCGGGGCAGATGCTAATTGATGCTATCCGTTCACCTCTCCGAAGATGCCAAGTTGGTTTATGGCACCATGTATCGAAGGTTTGAGCGGATGCGACCGATGTAGCAGACTTCGTCAGATTCCCCCTCGTTGAGGGGTTTTTGATTGTGGGGACGCTCTTCCCTGCAGGCGCAAGCCCCTGCAGTTAATTACGCTACCGCATTGCGGTAACAACTTTCTCCTTCTCCAGATGGTCATTTCGTGTCGTGGGTTTTGTTTTATGTTTTACTGCCCGTGGATCGTCTACGGAGACTGAGTTATGTCGTCGCCCGTAGGGCATGGACTAGTCCAAATCCGTATTATCTTAAATTTGGGTTTGGGGGTTTGGTTTGAGGATACGTCAGCCATGCTTGGGGCTAAGATCAACTCAAACGTTTGTTAAGGATGCGTTAGTCTAACTTTGTGACTAAGATCAACTTAACGGGATCGTTTGGATCCTACAAAAGAGTGTTTGGACTTTAACGTTCCAGTTTAGGGACGTGGCGGTCCATCGTATATGTGGCCGTCGGGACCCGTCACCTCTCTGACGACGTTGAAGGATTACAATGGCGGATGTCAGAGGAGTTCAGAGATGTACCCTAGAGCCAGAGTTAATTAGGGGGATTCATAGTCCAGTCTGCTTGAAGGTTTAAGGACGCGATAGCCATCTTTGAGGCTAAGATCAACTTAAACAGGACCGTTTAGATCCGACAAAAGAGCATATAGGGGGGGGCTCTATTGTTCTAGTTTAAGGACATTGCGGTCTGTGGGTAGTTTAAGGACATTGCGGTCCATGGGTAGTTTAAGGACGTTGCGGTCCATGGGTAGTTTAAAGACATCTCGGTCAATGGGTAGTTTAAAGACATCTCGGTCAATGGGTAGTTTAAAGACATCTCGGTCAATGGGTAGTTTAAAGACATTGCGGTCCATGGGTAGTGTAAAGACATCTCGGTCAATGGGTAGTTTAAGGACATTGCGGTCCATGGGTAGTTTAAAGACATCTCGGTCAAGGTTAAGGACGTCATAGTCCATGGGTTTAAGGACTCCACAGTCCGGTATGTGCTCTGGATGCTTCACACGGGTTCACTGCCGTGCTAGGCGAGGACCAGGCTCCGCTCTGGATGCTTCACACGGGTTCACTGCCGTGCTCTGCGAGGACCAGGATCCGCTCTGGACGTTTCCCGCGGGGTCAAAGAGTGACGTTATCCACGTTCCACGTAACCAGGAATTTTTGTATCATGCATGGGTTTAAGGACCCCACAGTCCATGTCATGAATGGTCTTCGGGACCCGTCACCTCTTTGAAGACATTGAGGGATTACAATGCCAAATATCAAAGGAGTGAAGAGATGTACCCTAGAACCGGGGTGGATTAGATAGTCCGTGGCCCAATTTGGGTCAAGACTGTTCGATTATGTCATGAGCCCATCGGCTCAGTTAATCACAGATTGAGGACTTATGGCCAGCTTGGGCTAAGTCCAGTCAGGTCTGGAATATTGACTCTTTGTTGTTCCATTGAGGGAGAATGTTTGCCTCTATCCCTTTAGCCAATTGGGCCAAAGCCTGGTGTTAAATATTTCAGAGCAATCAGTGTTGAACACTGGGAATAAGATTGATGAGTTAGTGTTCAACACTGAGAGATAATTGGTGTTAAACACCAGTACTAAGGCTTTCTCAAATTAGTGTTAAACACTAAAACAGATCAGTGTTGAACACTGCCGATAAGGCTTTTTAACCAGCATTGAATGCCAAGGCCCGACAGTGTTTTAACACTGGGCTTGAGAGTTTTAATTTTAGTGTTAAACACTAAGGTAAGAAGGGTCACGTGGCAGCACGTGAGAGCGCCCTCCCTTCAGTTGTTCTGCTGAAATTATCATTTCTTTCAAAGCATCACGTGCCATCACGTGACGGGCATTCAAATGCTTGTATATTAGAGTTTCTGCCAAGGTCACGTGGGTCACGTGGGGTGCTGCCTCAAAGGGGCTTTCTGTAGGGGTTTTTGGGGGGTCACGTGGTGGCACGTGACCCTACCTCTATGTTTTTTTTTTTTTAGAGGATCTGTTACTCCTTTTTTCAGGAATTAAATTCCTCGAACTTTAAATTTCAGAGGAATTAAATTCCTATTTCCTTTTGAAGACTTGTAGAGTTGAACTCTGAATTTTCTGTAGGAATTAAATTCCTCGTTTATGTGGAGAACTGAAGAGGGTTCAACCCTTAATAAAAGCTTTCAAGGAATTATACTTCCCATTTTAAAGAATTATAATTGAGGGAATTAAATTCCTGTTATTTCCACAGAACCACATTCTTAGTTAGGGTTCAACCCTGTTTCTTAAAGGAATTAAATTCCCATGATACGGGGTCGAGCCCTAATTTTATTTTATTTTTTTTTTAAAGGAATTGAATTCCTATAGTTCTGTGAGAATTAAATTCTCATGCTTGCGTTCCCTCTCTATGTTTTGGATCTGCATGGCAGGATCTCAACCCATTGAGAATTAAATTCTCAACCTAAAGGGGAGATGTGCACTTTGCAGATCCTCTATCAAAGAGAGAAGAAATGTGCTCTTCTGTTTTATGTATCAGAGTTAAACTCTGTTGGGAATTAAATTCCCCCTCTTTCAAAAGGCCTTCCCTTTCTTACCTAGGGTTTTCGCAGAAGATCGAAGTCTTTTCCAAGTATCAAAGCTTTTCTCCCTTTTTTTTTTCTCTGCGCGTGTGTCCCTTTTTTTGTATCTCTTGGCTCCTATTTATAGGAGAAGCAGCCGAGTCAATCAGTTTTTGACGAATCTTCATGGAGATATTTGATTTGCATCCATTGTTCATTCTGGACCTTTGGATTATTAGGTGAATTTTATTCACCGTTGGATTTCAAACCCAGAGATTCTCCCTTTTTATTTTGGTTAAATTTAAGGGGGAAATCTTTCCAAACCCGAGATTTTCCATAAATAAATGACCTCTGAATCTTTGACTTGATTGGATGCATATAGTTGCGTTCCTTTGGCAAGATCTGAATTTCTTTCAGAATTTAATTCTGTTGATAAAATGGGCTTTGAAAGCCGGTCACGTGTGACCACGTGATCCATGGTCACGTGTGAGCACGTGACCCCCTTCGGAATGAAGGATCCTCTTTCTTTCTGCGTTCTGCCCTCTTCTGCTGCTCAGCCGTCACGTGTTACCACGTGACCCCTGGTCACGTGTGAGCACGTGATCCTTGTTTGAACTTTCTTTCTTTGGTTGTTCTGAAGAATGCGTTTGCTGCCTTAAACGTCACGTGCCAACACGTGACCCTGGTCACGTGGGAGCACGTGACTTCTTCTGAAGCCTTTTTCTTGACTTGGTCAGTTACCCGACGTGCCTTTGACGCTTGCATTTAAACGTCACGTGTCGCCCTGTGACCCTGATCACGTGGGAGCACGTGACTCTCCTTGAAGCTTTTCTTTTCCTTCTTCGCAGTCAGGGAATTGAACTTGCCTTAATGACGTTTTTAGGTGTCACGTGCCAACACGTGACCGCTAGTCACGAGTAAGCACGTGACCCCCTTTTGAAGCTTTCCACAGAAGCTTTCCACAGAAGCTTTCCTGATTTTAAATCAGGAAACAAATGCCCCCACAGCGTTGTTCTCACGTGTCTGCACGTGAGTGCAACGCTGTCATCTCTTGCGACCGTTGGATTCATTTAGGGATTTGGGAGATGAAGCGTTTCCACTGTTTTCTATAAATACCGCTGTCTCTTCATAGGAGCCTTCACTCTGCTCGTCTTCTTCCTCTGAGAACTTTTCTTTGAGAATTTAATTCTCTTCTTCCAGAGCTTAGTTCTCTGTTTTAAGATTTTCCAGAGTTTAACTCTGTCAACGGATCCCTTTTCTTCAGGTAATAATGTTGAACGGCCAGAGCGCCTTCGTCCTTAAAAGAACTCTTTGGATTTTAAATCCGCGTTAAGGGTTTCACAAAGAACCCATTTTTCTTCAAGTCTTTTTTTTTTTTTATAAGAACAGGAAACCACCTGACTTTCGAACTGTAGATCTCTTAGGGTTTAGGTGATCCTTGGGGGGGCGATGACAGCGTTTCAACTCCCTGGACTTTAATTCCATCAAAATTATTCCTGGGAATTTAATTCCCTCTCTCTTCTTTTTTTTTTTTTGATAAGGAATTTACTTCTTATGAAGAACTCAGTTTCTTCACCCAAAGGCTACCTGGGGTCTCTTGGCCCGAGGCTGTTCTTCTGTAATTAATGCGAGGGGGGTTTTGTAATAATTCTCGCGACTTTTATTTCAGGTATCATGGACACCCATCTGTATAGACTTGACCAGATTATCTCCTATGGGAATATCCGTGCGCTGGGTCGCAGTCAGAACCAGGAGTTCACCGATGCTCAGTGTGCCGAGATCATGAGCCGTTTCGACGAGTATAACCATAGGCTCCTCCCCCGTCGCTCTTCTCTTCTGAGGCTAATCGTGCTGGCGATCCGGGAGGCACTTCCTCTCTTTTGTGCCGGCATACCGCTCGGGGATTTGGACATTGCCGAGGATAAGGTGCATTCGGTGTACCTTATGGGCTTGATCTCAAAAAGAAGGCGGGATGATCTCATTGCTCTCCTTCATCAGATTTTCCAGCAATCAGCTATACTGGGCGCCTACCGGAGGGAAGAGGACATCCGCGGGGACCCCGATGCCTGTGACCGTGAGAGAAAACATACTCGGGAGGTTCGAAATGCTTGGAAGATCTTGAATAAAGTCAATTCCGAGTTTCTCAACCCGTGCCCCGCGTCTGAAGCCTTGCCATTATAAAAAAATTTCTTTTTATTTTGTATTGCCTTCTTGAAGTCTGGGTAATAAATTTTGTTGTATCCTGGTACATTTGCATGCTTTTCCTTTAAAATTTTATTATTTTGCTACTGCTGTTACTCGTGCTTTTAATATGTGGGGTACCACTCCATATTTTCCTTTTAACTGCACGTCAGGTTTTTAGGCCTCACGTGTTCCCCACGTGGGATCCCTTAATGTGGTTGTTCACAAGATTTTCCTCATGCCATACCCTTAGTGCACAATTTTAGGTGCAGAAAAGGGGCCTTGGGAATAGTTCCGTCCCCTTGATTTTCGGGGCTTTTCCTTTTTTGGGCCTTAGAAATAATTTCCATGCAGGATTTTCCGCGCACATCACTTAATGCACTTCATTATATATGAGGCTTTTCTTTTCACGGAGTGATTCATATATATTTTTCTTGAGGGAGAAACGAGTGCCATGGCTTGTAATCGCCCTCACGCTCGTCGACAGCCGTGGGAAGTTTCTCTTGAGGAGATGATCCCCCGCTTTGCTGCTCGGTTGGTGGACCCTCTCCTGACCGACAACGAATGCGACTCAGCCATGCATGAACTCTCGATCCGTAGGGGGTCTCCCCTCCCGATGGGTTCTCTCTGGCTCCAGATGATCCTTTCGGCCGTGCTTGCCGATATTCCTCCTCATCCGGCAGAGATGACCCTGGCGATGCTTGATGCGTCGGAGGAAAAGCTCGAGAGCTTTCATGAAGCCTGTCTGATTACTCAGGCTCTGAGGGACTGCTCAATTCATCTACTGAGCGAGATAAAGGCCCGACGAGCTATTATGTTTGCATTCGCGGACGAACACGGCACCAACCGATGGGGAGCGACTCCTCGCGAGAATCGTCGCTTCGATATGCTGGAGAAAGCGGAGAGAGAGATGGAGAATTTTGTCCTTTGCTTCATCAACCCCTGTGCCGCTGATCCTGTGTTTGGTGATCTTTTTCGTTAGTGTAGAATCCCTCCCCCCTTTTTATGCTTTATGTTGAACTTTCATGTAGGCTCAGTACTCGTATGTATGTTTCCGCTTGCATGAATAAATTTTGTGTTCCTTTTTATGAAAACTTTCTTCAGTTACCAATACTATTGTCATGTTGCGTGTGAATCAAAGCCTTGAATTGTATCTCTCTTCCGAATGTCCATGTAATTGATAACACATGCTTGATAGGATAACATTGGAAATTTTCTCGTTGCTTTTCATACCGGGTGATATGAACTTGTTTCAGATCGATTAGTGCTGTTAACCGGAAGCCCATTCATATGGTCTTGTAAGTGTCTTGTTTCTAAGGTCGTGGTCACGAAAGCGAGCTTACATGGCCTGGTAGAACGGTACGTAGCGAACATATTGTTGTGCGAGAAGAGGGTTCGACCGTAAACTTTCAGAGAGGGAGCTAGCTTCTAAGGTGCTGAGCGAGCTTCAGGCCAGCTTTACAGCCAAAGCCGACAAAGCGTATGAGCTGTGGCGGGTGCTTCAGGAGTCCATTAAGGAGGTGGTGGCTCTTGATAAAGCCGCCGCGTTTACTCGCGAGAGGGTTGAGGCTCACCAGGCCACTGAAAAAGAGCTTGAAGCCCGGCTCGCTTTATATCAGGCCCAGCAAGCTCAGGCGGAGGCTCGTCTTCTGGAGATCCTGCGTCATGAAGCTGTGGCCCAACAACAGAATGACGAGCTGGTGAAATTACTGCACCGCCCGCCGGCTTAAGGACTTGTATCTTTTCTTCTATTTTTTGTACATACTCATGAATAAGGGTATCTTCCCTTTTTTATGAATTGTATTTTGTATCCATTTTGGTTTATGAATAAAAGATACAATTTTCCTCTCAATGATGTGTCCTCTTTTCATTGAATGCATTCTGCGGATATTCTATTTCGATCTCCTTGCAGGACAGGGATGACTCAGGGTTCAGGTTTAAGATATGCTTTCTGAGACTTCTGCATTTTACGAGCCACGAGGGTCTCATAAAGAGTTTTCTCTCCCTAGCCGTGAGGATTTGCGAGTGCCGGATGCGGTTACCCTCGCCCGTGCTCTACGGAGTCAGGGGTTTCTCCAGATATTGTAGTTTAAAGACGTCGCTGTCAAGGTTAAGGACCTCATAGTCCGTGGATTTAAGGACTCCACAGTCCGATGTTAGTTTTAAGACATCACGGTCAAGGTTAAGGACCTCATAGTCCGTGGATTTAGGGACTCCACAGTCCGATGTTTGGTTACAGGGACCCGTCACCTCTTTGAAGACGTTGAGGAATTACAACGCCGGGCATCAAAGGAGTGAAGAGATGTACCCTTAAACCGAGGCAAAAATCTGTGAGGAATAGGGGTGGTTGGTTGTTAGTTTTAAGACATCGCGGTCGAGGTTAAGGACGTCATAGTCCGTGGATTTTAAGGACTCCACAGTCCGGTGTTTGCTCTGGATGCTTCACACGGGTTCACTGCCGTGCTTGGCGAGGACCAGGCTCCGCTCTGGGCGTTTTCCGTGGGGTCAAAGGGTGACGTTATCCACGTTCCACGTAACCAGGAATTTTGCACTAGATGCTTCACACGGGTTCACTGCCGTGTTAGGCGAGGACTAGGCTCCGCTCTGGATGCTTCACATGGGTTCACTGCCATGCTCTGCGAGGACCAGGATCCGCTCTGGACGTTTTCCACGGGGTCAAAGAGTGACGTTATCCGCTTTCCACGTAACCAGGAAGTTTGCACTAGATGCTTCACACGGGTTCACTGCCGCGTTAGGCGAGGACTAGGCTCCGCTCTGGATGCTTCGCACGGGTTCACTGCCATGCTCTGCGAGGACCAGGATCCGCTCTGGACGTTTTCCACGGGGTCAAAGAGTGACGTTATCCGCTTTCCACGTAACCAGGAAGTTTGCACTAGATGCTTCACACGGGTTCACTGCCGTGTTAGGCGAGGACTAGGCTCCGCTCTGGATGCTTCACATGGGTTCACTGCCATGCTCTGCGAGGACCAGGATCCGCTCTGGACGTTTTCCACGGGGTCAAAGAGTGACGTTATCCGCTTTCCACGTAACCAGGAAGTTTGCACTAGATGCTTCACACGGGTTCACTGCCGCGTTAGGCGAGGACTAGGCTCCGCTCTGGATGCTTCACATGGGTTCACTGCCATGCTCTGCGAGGACCAGGATCCGCTCTGGACGTTTTCCACGGGGTCAAAGAGTGACGTTATCCGCTTTCCACGTAACCAGGAAGTTTGCACTAGATGCTTCACACGGGTTCACTGCCGCGTTAGGCGAGGACTAGGCTCCGCTCTGGATGCTTCACATGGGTTCACTGCCATGCTCTGCGAGGACCAGGATCCGCTCTGGACGTTTTCCACGGGGTCAAAGAGTGACGTTATCCGCTTTCCACGTAACCAGGAAGTTTGCTGATTGTATCCGCATTTCACGGGATGGGGGTTGACTCTTGGCGATATGTGTCGCCGAGCCATGGAACTTGGGGTTGCCGCTGTTCCGTTTCGCTTGATGTTGTGTCGTCGAGACAATGAAAGCTAGGAATTTGGCCTTCGCTTCATTTGCTGGTATCGCGTCTGCTGTATCGAGACGAATGCCACGGTGATGAACACTAAGTTATCTGTGAACCGCTGAGATTTTGCAAGTTGTCCCATCATTTCGGCCATTTTGTCATGCATGTGTGGCTTGCTAGCTTCTTGCGGCAAGCTCGGGTTTCTTGGATACGGGTTTCGGCATCAGTACCGCTACAACTGGCATGTTGCCAGGAGTGGATCATCATTTGCCTCTGTCGACGTTTGAACAAAGGTGGCTTAGCAAACAGGGTTAAGGGTCCTGTCGACCAAGGCTTTTGACCTCATGAGTCGTAAGGGTCTCACAAAGGTGTTTCTCCCTACAAGTCGTGAGGATCTTGCAGGTGTGTTTTCTCCTTAAGAATCGTGGGGATTCTTAAGTGCATGTTCTCTTGTAAGTCGTAAGGATCTTACAAAGAGGATTTTCCCCTTGTAAGTCGAGAGGATTTGCGAGGGTTGTTCACCACGTAGATATATCCCTAGTCACGGGTGGGGCTTTGTTAGGGAAATGTCTATTCGCGCCCGTGGATTGTATACAAGGGTCAGTATGAGCCGCTTGTAGGGCAATATCGAAGGTTGTGGGAGTTGCTTAAGAACAGGTTAAGGTTTCTGTAACTTAAGACTTTCAAATCTTATGAGCCGTGAGGGTCCCATAAGAGAATTCTCCTTACGAGTCGTGAGGCTCTCGCAAGTGTAATTTCTCCTTAGGAATCGTGGGGATCCCTAAGTGTGTTTCTCCCTTATGAGTCGTAAGGATCTCACGCGGGTGGTTTCTCCTTACAGGGTCGAGAGGACCCTGTAAGTGTCTTTTAACGAGGCTGCGCCCTTTCGGGTTTTCACAAACACTCGCCGGTAGCCCTGCTGTTTTTACTCACGGAGCCCTTTCGGGTTTTCATCCGTGTCCATTTTGCTTTATGGACGTACCGTTTTTTTTTTTTTTTTTTTTTTTATCTTGCCAGCCTAAGGATGCTGTGGCAGTAGTTTAGGGACGTTTCGGTCCGTCGTTAGTTTAAGGACGTTTCGGTCCATCGTTAGTTTAAGGACGTTTCGGTCCGTCGTTAGTTTAAGGACATTTCGGTCCATCGTTAGTTTAAGGACATTTCGGTCCGTCGTTAGTTTAAGGACATTTCGGTCCATCGTTAGTTTAAGGACGTTTCGGTCCGTTCATAGTTTAAAGACGTTTCGGTCTCTTGTTAGTTTAAGGACGTTTCGGTCCCTCGTTAGTTTAAGGACGTTTCGGTCCGTCGTTATGGGAAGGCCAGCTACTGCTTGTAAAGTCTGAGCCTAGGAAGATAGCGAGCGGACATAGTCGTCGTCATCTATCGTTGACCCAGGCTGTGGCTCACTAAGCATAGTATCTCTTCAAGAAGCGGCCATTTATTGGCCTGAAAGGCCTCTCACCGTGCATGTCCACGAGTAGATAGGCTCCACCCTGGTAAACCTGGTCTATGATGTATGGGCCTTCATAGTTTGGCTCGAATTTTCCCCACTTGGCACGATTGGGGATCATAGGTCTTTTGACTACCAGCACGAGTTCGCCTTGGCGGAACGCCCTTGGCCTGGTCAATCTTTCGTACGAGCGCGTCATCTTTGCTTTGTAGGCTTCTAGATGTTGTTGCGCTATAAGTCGGGTTTCGTCGAGGGCATCAAGCTTCTCAAGTCGAAGGTGGGCATTTTCCTCGTCGGTCAGTTCGTGGTGGACTGCCACTCGTAGAGAGGGTAACTCTATCTCGAGGGGGAGTACTGCTTCCGTCCCAAATACCAACGCGTATGGCGTTGTATTTGTGGCCGTCTTGAATGTAGTTCGATAAGCCCAAAGGGCTTCTTGCAGCCTCTCGTGCCAGTCTCTCTTATTCCGGGAGACGGTCTTTTTTATGATCTTCGTCAAGGTCTTATTGAAGGCCTCGGCCAGACCGTTGGCTCGCGGGTTGTAAACTGAAGAATACCTCCAGTCTATATTGTGCTGCTGCGCGAAGCGGCTAATCTTATGGCTCCTGTAGGCTGGCCCGTTATCGGAGATAATCCGCCGTGGGGTTCCAAACCGATAGATGACGTGCGTTTTGAAGAAATGGAGGATATTCTCCGTCTTCACTTCCCTCAGTGGTACTGCTTCTGCCCATTTGGAGAAGTAATCAGTTGTCGCCAGGATAAAACGGTGTCCCCGAGATGATGCTGGTTCAATGGGGCCGACTATGTCAGTCCCCCACATCTCGAATGGCCAGCTGGCCACCGTTGGGTGTAGCGGATTTGGATGTTGATGGATGAAATCTCCATGAATCTGGCACGAGTGGCATTGCTTCGCATACTCGAGGCAGTCCTGGATCATTGTGGGCCAGTAGTAGCCCATTCGTTTAATCTTTAACTTCATCTTTGGGCCTGCTTGGTGAGAACCGCAAAGTCCGTCATGAACTTCTTGAACGACTTTTTCTGCTTCGTCAGGTCCTAAGCATCTCAGCCATAGAGAATCGAGCGATCTCTTGTACAGGGTATTGTTGACAAAAGCGAAAGATAGAGCTCGTTTCATGAGCTGATGTCTTGAAGACGCTTCTTCGGGCATTCGGCGGGACTTAAAGTAGTCTATGAAGACTTCCCTCCAGTCTTCAGCCTTCTCATGGTCCTTTATTTGTAAGGTCATCTGCTCAGTCGCTCCCTTTTCTTTGCATGATTCCGGAGATATTTCTGCCGGGGCGAGCACTCGACGGCTTTGTACCACGATTCTGACGTCATCGAGGTTCTCGTCAGCCAGTTCTTTAGCGAGTTTGGCCAACGCGTCTGCTTTGCTATTTTCTGCGCGTGGTATGTTCTCCAAAGTGTAGGAAGGAATTTGGGACAATAGTTGTTGCACCCTTTCGCCGTACTTCACCAGCTCCGGTTTGCACGTTTGGTAGTCGCCATTCACTTGACTAACGACCAGCTGAGAATCCCCGTATATGAGGAGGTCTTCAATTCTCATGTCAATAGCAAGCTCGAGACCTGCTATCAGGGCCTCGTATTCAGCTTCATTGTTTGTCCTCGGCTCTGTTAAGGAGAAGGCGAAGCGCATTATCCCTCCTTGTGGAGTCGCAAAGATGAGGCCTATCCCTGACTTGATCATTGGGATACCTTGCTTTTGTTTCTTTATAGAGGACGCTCCATCGAAATAAAGTTCCCATCGGGCGCTTCCACCGCTAATCGCATCAAATGCATGCTCGTCCGGCAAGTCACAATTCAAAGGAGAATCGGCCGGTATCGGGTGCTCAGCGAGGAAATCGGCAATGACCTGGCCTTTCACTGCCTTGAGAGGTTGATATGTTATCGAGAACTCCATCAAGAGCAGGGCCCATTTAGCGAGTCGTCCCGTCAATATGGCTCTTGACATCAAGTATTTAAGAGGATCCACTTTCGAGATGAGGCAGACTTCGTGTGCCAACGCATAGTGCCTGAGTTTTGTTATCGCGAAGATTAACGCCAAGCAATGTTTTTCAATGGGAGAGTAATTGCTTTCTGCCCCCAGTAGAACTCGACTTAAGTAGTAGAGTGCTCTCTCTTTCCCCTGATCGTTCTCTTGCGCCCATAATGCGCCCAAGGAACCTTCGAGGGCGGTTGTATAAAGAATGAGGGGTTTTCCCTTGACCGGCGCGGCCAATACCGGCGGGTTCTGCAAGTACTGCTTGATCTCGTCTAGTGCACCTTGGCATTTTTGATCCCAGACGAAAGGGGTTCCCTTCTTCATCAGGTGACTATAGGGGCGGCATTTGCCTGAAAGATTTGCGATAAATCGCCGGATGTATGCGAGCTTCCCTTGGAGAGACCGCAACTGTTTGAGGGTTTTTGGCGGGGGCATTTCCATGATCGCTTTAATCTTTGACGGATCTATCTCAATACCTCGGTGTCGGATGACGAATCCCAAGAATTTTCCCGAGGAGACTCCAAACGCGCATTTGAGGGGATTCATCTTCAAATTATATTGCCGAAGGCGTTGAAATACAGTCTCTAGGTGCTTTAAGTGATCTTCATATGACATGCTCTTTACTACGAGGTCGTCGATATAGCACTCGACGATGTCATGTATGAGGTCATCGAAGATCTTTGTCATGGCCCTTTGATAGGTAGCGCCGGCGTTCTTTAGACCGAAGGGCATAACCCTGTAGCAGAATACACCCAAAGGGGTCCGGAAAGCGGTGTGCTTCTGGTCTTCGGGATGCATTTTTATCTGATTGTATCCTGAAGAACCATCCATAAAGGAGAAGATCTCGTGAGTAGACGTGTTATCTATCATTAGCTCGGTTACCGGCACCGGGAAATCATCTTTTGGACAGGCTTTGTTGAGATCCCTGAAATCCACGCATATACGCACCGTCCCATTCTTCTTCATCACCGGGACGATATTGGCGATCCAATCGGGATATTGGACTTCTTGAATAAATCCAGAATCGATCAGTTTCTTGACTTCGGCGTTGATGCTCATCTCAAGCTCGAGCCGCATCCTTCTTGGTGCCTGCTTGACTGGCCTGATGTCTGGGGATATTGCTAATCTGTGCACAGCGACCTCCGGATCTAATCCTGGCATCTCAGAGTAGTTCCACGCGAAGCAGTCTTTATGCCGTAGAAGCACGTTCTTTAACGCGGCCACCCTCTCTTCAGAGAGTAGCTCGCTGACAAATGTTGGTCTCGGGTCCTCTGCCGATCCCAACTCAATCTTTCTGAGGTTATCTGCGGTAGTATGTATACCGTCTTCCAGTTCTTTTGGAGCTGGCGGAAATTCTGAGATCATCTCATCATCGCTGTTCTCAAAGCACCGGGGAAGGTCATCTATGTTCTCGGGCTCTTCTTTTAATATCGTAATCGTATAACAGGTACGAATCCGCTCCCAGGACTGAGGTGGATCCGGTTTTGCTCTTGCGGCTTTGGGTTCGTGCTTTCGTGGCGGCGTTACCCTCCAGCTTTTGGATAAAGCGAATCTGCCCCGTTGGTACTGGTCCTCGACCCAGTTCTTGAAGGTGAAGCAGTCTTCGGTAGGATGTCCTGCGGCCCGGTGATAAGAGCAATAGCCCGAGCGAGAGGCCTTATTAGCTTGTTCGGGGTGTCTAGACTCTGGAAGCGTGATCATCTGATGTTTTAGGGCGAGCTTGAGTAATCTTTCCGTCTTGTCTCGGGGGAAGGAGTACGCTCGACTCATCTTTTCTATGAAGGACGAATCCGAGCTGTGCAGTACCCGATCACGTAACCCTCTAATCCTGCGTCGTTGTTGTCGGCTCTTCTTTCCGCTTTTCGACTTATTTCCGTCTCCGCATTGGGTCTTTCGCATGATGGGTTGACAAGGATGAACGTCTTTGTCTTTTGCAGTCTGTTGAAATAGACGTTGCGTCCTGGCCTTCTCATAGATGGCCGTTTCGCGGCTGTGGTCTTCTCGAGCTTTCTGACTCACTTCCCTTATAGGCCTGCCCGTTTGTTCTTCAAACGACGGACTTGGTGCCTCAATCGCAGGGTCTGGTTTTGACGAGGGATCGGCATCTCTTGACAGGGCGTCCTCTTCTTCGTCAAAGGTATATATAGCGTAGCTGCTGTGGGCCCGCTCCTGTTTTCCGGTTCTCGCGTATCCAAGCCCAAGTGTTTCCATCTTCCCGTTGGGCAATTTGCGTTGGGTTCCAGGGACATCCCAAATCCTGTTGTAGAACCGAGCCTGTCGAACAGTTTGTTTTAAGGGTACTCCTTGACGCTTCAATAGCTTCTTTAATCCGTTCGTATAGTATCTGGGCAGTCGGATGGGTTGGAGTCTGTCGCATGCAGCATCTGCGCCGTGCCAGATCTCTTTCTCTACTTTCGACTCTGAGGATCGATAGAATAGGATCATCTTCTCACTCTTTCGCCTGGGGGGGACGCAAAATGTTTGCAGCTCTTGCACACTGTGAGCTTGAAGCGTGTCGAGGTCCTTATAGTTTTCTTGCGGTACCATGATGATTTGCAAGTTATGGCCATCGCTGAGGGGTGCTTGCATTGAAAGCCGATTGGAGAATACGGCATTGACCTCATCCTCCGAATCACTTCCGAAGACCAGTATGGGGATGGGCGTCCTCTGGTTGTTGCGTTGAGCTGGCCCCGTATAAACTATCTCTTCTTCTTCTTCGGTATCGCTTCCGAAAACAGGGATGGTGGCGGCGGCCTTGTTCTCCGAGTCGTGACACTTTTCTGTATCCTCAAAGTCTGGCAAGAAGTATTTCGCATCCTCGTATTTGCGGACTTCGTTCACGGAAAATGGGTTCAGCTCACCCGTCACAGTATACTCGAAACCATCTTTAAAATACTTCATACACTGATGTTGTGTAGAAGGGACGATGTTGTACTCGTGTAACCAAGGACGGCCGAGCAAGGCATTGTAGCAGGTCTTGGCGTCAATGACATGGAATTTGATGTCCGTGACGAGAAGTCCAAAGCGTAACGTTAATATCACGGACCCGAGAGTCCGTGACGATTGTGAATCGAAACCGGAAATAGTGATTTTGTCACGAGCGAGATGTTGCACACTCATGCAGATTTCTTTCAACACCCGAACATTAAGGAGATTGACAGAGGATCCATTATCCACCAAGATCTTGCCTATCTTGATATCATGGCAGTATCCGGAGACATACAGGGGACGGTTATGGTCGCACGTCCCGAGAAGGAGGTCTTCATCACCGAAAGTGACGTCGGCCGTATGCACTTCTTCCAGTTCGTCTCTCATCTTTTGGGTGGCGAGAAAGGCTTGGAATTGCTCAGGTTCTTGTAGTGCTTTAATTAGTGAGTCCCGTGCTTCTTTTGATAATAGGAGGGCGTCGAGAATGCTAAGCTGGGAAGGTAGCTTCCTTAGATGCGCGAGGATGTTATAGTCCACTTTACTCCTCCTAGGAGGGTCTTTGGCAGCCAATTCTTTCGCGACTTGGTCATCCAAAGTGATATCTTCAGTGACCTTTTCCTTTCCCTTATCTTTTCTGTTCGTAGGTCCGAGATTCTTTTCTGGGAGCGTACGATTGCGCAGCTGAGTGTTTCCGCAGGCTTCTGATTCCTCATCTTTCCTTAGCGCGGATTCTTCAAAGAGAGGGCCCAGAGTCACTTCTTCATCAGAGTCGCTCCCAAAGGTGAGGACTTGCGATCCCTCGGTATGAGCCATATAGCAGTTGCCAGTAATTCTGTTGGGTCCGTCAACAGCGCTTCTTCGCTCCCGACGGCTCTTGCGCTTCATGCGTTTGAAATGTTGCCGGCGAGCAACATATCCTTGCCACCATATCTTGAAGGCGTCGCACTCCTCTGTGGGGTGTGAGACTTTCCGATGATATGCGCAGTAATCGGGGTGTTTCTCCGCCCCATCGTGCGTGTTTCCTTCCGAGGGGGGTAGCCTCATTCCCATTGACATGGCTTTGGCGAACCTTTTCCTTGTCTTGAATATCTTCTTGTCCATTTCGGATGCCTTTCGCTCTGGCAGGGGTAGCTCAACTCTTTCGTTCAGTCGCCCGCATTTGGTTCCTCCTGATGTTGCCATCTCGCGCTCCTGATCCGCTTTACTTTTTAGACGAATCTCGTCTAGGAAGGCATTGATCATATCAGTTGTCAGCCTCGTACGCTCTGGTTCGGGTTCCGCCTTCAGCTTCTTAGTGATAGGAGTTTTCTCATCATCGATAAACGAGTGGGAGATCATGTTGCAACTTGCCGTATATCCCTCGGATTCGTCCGACGAGTTTTCTCCATCATCGTCCTTTTGAAAGATGTGGCTGAGGAACTCTTGCAGTGTGACAGGAGTTCGCGCCTTCTGATTATATTCTTCTAGCGCGTCGATTTGCTTCTGCAAGTTTGTTCGCTCGTCTCCAAGCTTCGCGGGCTTCTTGGATTTCTTTTTCTTTTTCTTCGAAGCTTTTGACGGCTGGGTGTGAGTATTTGGGCCCTTATCAGCAGTCTCCGTAGTTGCGCGGGGCTTCACTGCTCCTTCGATAATTCGAGGTTCAAGAGGGTCTTTCCATTCGATTGCAGGACACGCATGAAGGTCTCTTAGCATCCTTTTGGTCTTCGTTGATAGCGCGACTTCCCATGGAACTTCTTCGATAAAGGAGCAGGTTGCCCCCGGTGTGTCTGCCTTTTTAGGAGTATGTGGTTGTGGCGGGTTCACCTTCCACTTTTCGGACAGTACAAACTTCCCCTGGAGGTATTGATCTTCGATCCATCCTTTGAAGACGAAGCAATCTTCAATCGGATGGCTTACCGTTTGATGGTAAGGGCAATGTTAGGGTTATTCACCTCGGTGGGTTGTGGCGGTCGCCTTGGATTCGGGAGGTTAATAAGTCTGTTGCGTATTGCCAGCTCAAATAACCGTCTCGTTTTGTCTCGTGGGAACGAGTAGGGACGCTTCATCTTTTCATTATAATACCGGCGTCTTTCTTCCAGTTGATCTGCCGATTTTGGGGCGTCAGGTTGCTGTTGGGCATTTGCGACAAAGGTGGCCCTTCCTTTACCCTTATCATTCCGAGGTTCCAACTTCGGGGGAGGTGGCCTATGACCCATCTGGTCCATCTGAGCCAACTTGTCAATTAGAGCCTGGAAGGTGGTTGGCTTAAAAAACATCATAAACTGGGAGATGGTTGCGTGGGGGTCCAAGGTTCCCACGAACATACCCACTGCGGGTGCTTCCTCAATGCGTTGCTCGCATCTCGACCACAAATTCCGCCAGCGTATAGCGTACTGGACCCAGGTTTCGCCTGGCTTTACCCTGGCGTTAATCAAAGCAGTAATTGGAGTGCGCTCGCTGGCGCTTGCGAACCGCTGAGTGAATAACAACTCCATTTCAGCGAACGTTTTGATAGAATCGTTCGGAAGTTCTGAATACCATTCGAATGCTGTTTCTGATAAGCTGCCAACGAACTGCCAGAGTAACAGTTTATCGTCACCGCCGGTGTTACCGCAGAGGGCCCGGAACTGGGCGACGTGTTGATGAGGATTGCCGGTCCCCTTATACACATGGAATTTCGGTATCGTATAGCCTTGCGGGTATTTGATTTGATTGTACCAGCTTGGATACGGCCGCCCCGTTTTCACGACTTGACCAGCTGCCTCAGTTGCATGATGGACCCGGATTTGCTGGGCTATATAGTCAGCCAAGTCAGCCTTAGAGATCGTCTCTTCCTTGGCCGTTGAGAGGGCTGGAGGTGGATTTGACGTCTCTCCTCGGTCGTCCTCCAGAATAATCGGAGGATCTTCGGCTGGTAAGTCTTGCTGGATCATCATTCCTATCACATCTTGAAAGAGAAGGCCCATCCGTTGTATGTTGGCCGCTTGTTCAGCAGCCTCTTTGTCCCTTTTCTCCAGCGTCCGGCGAAGGAATTCAGCGTCGGTTTCTTCCTCCCGGCGTGCGTCTGAGGACGCTTCAGGGTTTTCCTTCGGCCCGGTGAGCGCGGCCATAGCATTCATCATTTCTTGGAGCTTTTGTTGCTGCTCCTGGGATTTCGTTACGGATCGGGTTAGCGGTCGGTGGCCTGTAGAAGTGCGGCTCTCCTCCTTTCCAGAGGCCATGTATACGGTGTGGACCATCATGCCCCCAGACTTAGGGTGTCCGGGCTTGTTGCTTTTAGCCGTCGTTGCACGTCGAGGGATCTTTTCGGGCTCCCTCCTTTTATGAGCCATGGAGGTTGAGGGGGCCGTCGAGGTGGGCGTCCAAACAGCCTTTTGGGTTTTCGTCTGGTGACCAGCTTTTGGTTGGATCTTCAGCTTCTTATGCTGGCGGGAGAAGTTTGGATCGACGATTGAGTCCCGGGCCCGCCGCCAAACCTTATAGATTTTGGAAGACAGCCGTTGAGGAGATCGGGGCTGTTCTGATTCTATTTCCACAACCTTTTCTGATGGGGGAGGAGACCTCTTCAGCACTGCGGTAAGGGAATTCCTTCGCACCTTATTTAGCATTTCAAAGCTGTTTCCAGTTGGAACAGCAGCATTAACTTCTACCGCCGGGGCTGGTGGAGTCAATCCAGAGGGGGAGTTGCCCCCAGCCTTCCTTATTCGGCGCCAATGACGACGTCGATCACGTCGAGCAGACGGCGTAGAGTCAGATATAAGAATGGTTTCGTCTTGCCCCCTGTGTAGGTGGGGGGTCGTTGTCGGTGTTAGCCTGTCAAAGACCGATGTCCTTTGTGCAGCGGGAGCGGAAACTGAAGCCGTCAACCTTGTAAAGACCGACCTTTTGGCCGGAGAAGCCGCCTTGGCGATTTCGAGGGCAGGAGCGGCCACTTTCTTAGAAGCAGCCTCCTCCGAGATTGTAGGCCTTATGATGAGTTCGCAGGATTTCTGGCCCAATCTAGAGAAGACTGAGGCGTTGGCATCGGGCGACTCGTTGAGAGGAGCCGCGGCAGGGGCAAGACGATCAAAGACCGACTTCTTGAGCGCTTCCTTTGTCAACACCGGCACCGTGAAGCTTGATGGTGGGAGTATAGTCCCAAAGAACAATCCGGTAGTGGCTTGAGTCACCTGGTCCACCGGCATTGTGAACAACGAAGCAGCTTGGGGTCCATAGGCTACACCTCCTGGCGAGGCAAAGCGTTGGTCGCGATTGCAGCTCGAGCAATTGGAGGATTTCGCAGAAGTAGAAGCCATCGATCCTTTGCTTTCTGCAATAAGCAAGGCGCCAATTCTTAGTATCTTGAAACCCAAGGGCAACTATTAGCGAACCGCGATTGGTTCGCGAATCACGACACACGAAGTGTGGAGTGGAAAGAGGAAAAGGTCCCACCGGGCGTGCCAGAATCTGTTCCCCTCCGAAAGACGGCGTGCAAGGCTGCGATGTCTTGGCGCTGAGATTCGGGGAAGATGCTAATTGATGCTATCCGTTCACCTCTCCGAAGATGCCAAGTTGGTTTATGGCACCATGTATCGAAGGTTTGAGCGGATGCGACCGATGTAGCAGACTTCGTCAGATTCCCCCTCGTTGAGGGGTTTTTGATTGTGGGGACGCTCTTCCCTGCAGGCGCAAGCCCCTGCAGTTAATTACGCTACCGCATTGCGGTAACAACTTTCTCCTTCTCCAGATGGTCATTTCGTGTCGTGGGTTTTGTTTTATGTTTTACTGCCCGTGGATCGTCTACGGAGACTGAGTTATGTCGTCGCCCGTAGGGCATGGACTAGTCCAAATCCGCATTATCTTAAATTTGGGTTTGGGGGTTTGGTTTGAGGATACGTCAGCCATGCTTGGGGCTAAGATCAACTCAAACGTTTGTTAAGGATGCGTTAGTCTAACTTTGTGACTAAGATCAACTTAACGGGATCGTTTGGATCCTACAAAAGAGTGTTTGGACTTTAACGTTCCAGTTTAGGGACGTGGCGGTCCATCGTATATGTGGCCGTCGGGACCCGTCACCTCTCTGACGACGTTGAAGGATTACAACGGCGGATGTCAGAGGAGTTCAGAGATGTACCCTAGAGCCAGAGTTAATTAGGGGGATTCATAGTCCAGTCTGCTTGAAGGTTTAAGGACGCGTTAGCCATCTTTGAGGCTAAGATCAACTTAAACAGGACCGTTTAGATCCGACAAAAGAGCATATAGGGGGGGGGATCTATTGTTCTAGTTTAAGGACATTGCGGTCTGTGGGTAGTTTAAGGACATTGCGGTCCATGGGTAGTTTAAGGACGTTGCGGTCCATGGGTAGTTTAAAGACATCTCGGTCAATGGGTAGTTTAAAGACATCTCGGTCAATGGGTAGTTTAAAGACATTGCGGTCCATGGGTAGTTTAAAGACATCTCGGTCAATGGGTAGTTTAAGGACATTGCGGTCCATGGGTAGTTTAAAGACATCTCGGTCAAGGTTAAGGACGTCATAGTCCATGGGTTTAAGGACTCCACAGTCCGGTATGTGCTCTGGATGCTTCACACGGGTTCACTGCCGTGCTAGGCGAGGACCAGGCTCCGCTCTGGATGCTTCACACGGGTTCACTGCCGTGCTCTGCGAGGACCAGGATCCGC
This sequence comes from Agapanthus africanus, assembly GCA_030015575.1. Lineage (NCBI taxonomy): Eukaryota > Viridiplantae > Streptophyta > Magnoliopsida > Asparagales > Amaryllidaceae > Agapanthus > Agapanthus africanus. The sequence goes on along the minus strand of JASDDO010000022.1, from coordinate 722,027,487 downwards.
TCTGGACGTTTCCCGCGGGGTCAAAGAGTGACGTTATCCACGTTCCACGTAACCAGGAATTTTTGTATCATGCATGGGTTTAAGGACCCCACAGTCCATGTCATGAATGGTCTTCGGGACCCGTCACCTCTTTGAAGACATTGAGGGATTACAATGCCAAATATCAAAGGAGTGAAGAGATGTACCCTAGAACCGGGGTGGATTAGATAGTCCGTGGCCCAATTTGGGTCAAGACTGTTCGATTATGTCATGAGCCCATCGGCTCAGTTAATCACAGATTGAGGACTTATGGCCAGCTTGGGCTAAGTCCAGTCAGGTCTGGAATATTGACTCTTTGTTGTTCCATTGAGGGAGAATGTTTGCCTCTATCCCTTTAGCCAATTGGGCCAAAGCCTGGTGTTAAATATTTCAGAGCAATCAGTGTTGAACACTGGGAATAAGATTGATGAGTTAGTGTTCAACACTGAGAGATAATTGGTGTTAAACACCAGTACTAAGGCTTTCTCAAATTAGTGTTAAACACTAAAACAGATCAGTGTTGAACACTGCCGATAAGGCTTTTTAACCAGCATTGAATGCCAAGGCCCGACAGTGTTTTAACACTGGGCTTGAGAGTTTTAATTTTAGTGTTAAACACTAAGGTAAGAAGGGTCACGTGGCAGCACGTGAGAGCGCCCTCCCTTCAGTTGTTCTGCTGAAATTATCATTTCTTTCAAAGCATCACGTGCCATCACGTGACGGGCATTCAAATGCTTGTATATTAGAGTTTCTGCCAAGGTCACGTGGGTCACGTGGGGTGCTGCCTCAAAGGGGCTTTCTGTAGGGGTTTTTGGGGGGTCACGTGGTGGCACGTGACCCTACCTCTATGTTTTTTTTTTAGAGGATCTGTTACTCCTTTTTTCAGGAATTAAATTCCTCGAACTTTAAATTTCAGAGGAATTAAATTCCTATTTCCTTTTGAAGACTTGTAGAGTTGAACTCTGAATTTTCTGTAGGAATTAAATTCCTCGTTTATGTGGAGAACTGAAGAGGGTTCAACCCTTAATAAAAGCTTTCAAGGAATTATACTTCCCATTTTAAAGAATTATAATTGAGGGAATTAAATTCCTGTTATTTCCACAGAACCACATTCTTAGTTAGGGTTCAACCCTGTTTCTTAAAGGAATTAAATTCCCATGATACGGGGTCGAGCCCTAATTTTTTTTTATTTTTTTTTTAAAGGAATTGAATTCCTATAGTTCTGTGAGAATTAAATTCTCATGCTTGCGTTCCCTCTCTATGTTTTGGATCTGCATGGCAGGATCTCAACCCATTGAGAATTAAATTCTCAACCTAAAGGGGAGATGTGCACTTTGCAGATCCTCTATCAAAGAGAGAAGAAATGTGCTCTTCTGTTTTATGTATCAGAGTTAAACTCTGTTGGGAATTAAATTCCCCCTCTTTCAAAAGGCCTTCCCTTTCTTACCTAGGGTTTTCGCAGAAGATCGAAGTCTTTTCCAAGTATCAAAGCTTTTCTCCCTTTTTTTTTTCTCTGCGCGTGTGTCCCTTTTTTTGTATCTCTTGGCTCCTATTTATAGGAGAAGCAGCCGAGTCAATCAGTTTTTGACGAATCTTCATGGAGATATTTGATTTGCATCCATTGTTCATTCTGGACCTTTGGATTATTAGGTGAATTTTATTCACCGTTGGATTTCAAACCCAGAGATTCTCCCTTTTTATTTTGGTTAAATTTAAGGGGGAAATCTTTCCAAACCCGAGATTTTCCATAAATAAATGACCTCTGAATCTTTGACTTGATTGGATGCATATAGTTGCGTTCCTTTGGCAAGATCTGAATTTCTTTCAGAATTTAATTCTGTTGATAAAATGGGCTTTGAAAGCCGGTCACGTGTGACCACGTGATCCATGGTCACGTGTGAGCACGTGACCCCCTTCGGAATGAAGGATCCTCTTTCTTTCTGCGTTCTGCCCTCTTCTGCTGCTCAGCCGTCACGTGTTACCACGTGACCCCTGGTCACGTGTGAGCACGTGATCCTTGTTTGAACTTTCTTTCTTTGGTTGTTCTGAAGAATGCGTTTGCTGCCTTAAACGTCACGTGCCAACACGTGACCCTGGTCACGTGGGAGCACGTGACTTCTTCTGAAGCCTTTTTCTTGACTTGGTCAGTTACCCGACGTGCCTTTGACGCTTGCATTTAAACGTCACGTGTCGCCCTGTGACCCTGATCACGTGGGAGCACGTGACTCTCCTTGAAGCTTTTCTTTTCCTTCTTCGCAGTCAGGGAATTGAACTTGCCTTAATGACGTTTTTAGGTGTCACGTGCCAACACGTGACCGCTAGTCACGAGTAAGCACGTGACCCCCTTTTGAAGCTTTCCACAGAAGCTTTCCACAGAAGCTTTCCTGATTTTAAATCAGGAAACACCCGTACATGATAGATTACATTTTGATTTACTGCCATGATGCTTTTATTCCAGTTTAGTTTATCAGATATTCATGTACAACTTAAACCGGTCAAATTACAATTGCATTTTTTAAACAGATTATACTTGTCGTGGCATTCTTGAAACACTCAATGTTTTATTAACCTGATTACAGCAGTTACGTTTACCATTATGTATTCACGTTATATTGACACTATCTATTTAACACAATTGAAAATTGTACAGCTAGATAATAAATCCGATTATTGTTTAACGCATTGATTAGATCATGATGTTTGCTTATATATCTGTTTGTGAGCACACCCACGATATTGTTACATCTTGACTTGACATTGTCACACATGGTCTTTATATGATACACCTGACATGGTACCGTATACTGTTGACTTGACCTGATGTACCATGACCCGACCTGTTACCTGATCCCGTGCCTGATGCCAACAAACCTGACATGTAGTCCTCATGGACCGTTCCTGTTGTCTATCCAGACAAACCTGTTTACCTGATTCTGTGTTGGCATTCGTTTCTTGATTTCGGAATACCTGACTTGACCTACACACATAACTTGGGGGTATGGGGAAATCAAAGATGAAAGCTGACTTGTAACTCGACAGTTCACTACCTGTTCTGGGTGTATACATTCCTGGTTTGTGCCTAGCGGCATGTCTCGGTTTCGGCCGAGAATATTGTGGCCGTGGTCCCGGGTATGCACGGGATACTATCGAGTGTACACATTCCTGTTTTGTGCCTAGCGGCATGTCTCGGCTGCAGCCGAGAATATTGTGGCCGTGGTCCCGGGTATGTACGGGATACTATTGAGTTATATCGATGATTCATCATTTGATTTCAAAGACTTTAGAATAGAAAACCTGATAGAACAGTTTAGTTTACCCACTGCACGCTACCCTGTACTGGTATGATTCATATTATTGTTATTTTTGTTGTATTCATGTTTATATTACATTGCCTGCTACACTGTTCATATTATATTACTTGATGACATGACGTGCTGACGTCTGGGTTTTGCATGGCCCAGATTCCGTACCGCTGTTGCAGTCCGAGCAGGAGTACTTCAGCCAGCAGGCTGAGCTGTGAGTTCAGTAGTAGTTAGTTTTATTTCCTGCATTTATTTCCTGATGTGAGCCCGCATTATGGGACACACTTTTCAGTTATTTGTATTGGATCATTTGCTTCCGCATTTATTTATTATTGACTCCTGTTATTCTGGATTATGGACATGTTTTAGATAGTTTTATCTTGTTCTTGATATCTCTACAGCCGTAATGTGACTGTGGATGGATACTTCCTACCCACAGGTAGCATGGTTGGCTATGTCATGTGCCCAATCTAGCGTACTCTGGGAAGCGGGGCGTGACATGGTTCTTTTGGTATCAGAGCCATAGGTTAGTTGGGTTGATTCTTTTGTTGTTAGGTATTATACCCAATACACGAATCAGAATACCCGTGTTAGGAAACATGTCCTGCCACTTTGCCGTTTACCATTCTTGAATCACATTCTTTCTGATTATATCTTTTACGATGTGCAAACTTACTTTGCATGTCGACTCGAAAAACCTGATTTCTTGTTATCTCTAGGACTTAGGCGACTTGTGTGGAGTTAAGTAATTGTGGCTATGATACCGCGGCATAGTTACAATGCGGTACTCTATTTAAGTATCTTGGAGTTCTAGCCTTGATCTATATTCAAAATCTATCATCATGCTAATGTTGGGTATTTTGAGTTCAGGATTATGGCCGGTAAGAAATTGAAGACGTACCAGAGGCGTGTGGACGAAGCCGCCATGCTGGGAGTAATAAGAGGAATGCTGGAAAATCAGAAGAGGCAGACTGAGCTGATCCGGCAGCAAGCAGACTCGTTTCAAGAAGGTTTGCAGATCGTTCGGCAGTCTGTAAACAACGCTGGAGCTAAACCAGTTGACCGAGTAGGGACCGTGGCAGATTTCAGACGTTTGGGTCCGTCTACATTCACTGGTTTGGAGGAGCCGTTGCCAGCCGAGCAGTGGCTAGTCGACACGGAGAATTTACTGATTGCGGCACAGATTCCAGAGGACAAAAGAGTTGATGTGGTGCGCATTCAGCTAGTGGATTACGCCCGAGAGTGGTGGCTTGTGGAAGAGACCCGCTTGCCCAAGCCGATCAGTTGGGCGGAGTTTTCTAAGAGTTTCCTGGAGAAGTTCTTCCCTCGGACTGCACGGGAGGAAATGGAAGAGAAATTTATTGGGCTGAGGCAGAATGGAGCACCTGTGGACGTGCATGCAGCGGAGTGGACGAGACTCAGCCGATTCGCTGGACCTTTAGTCGCCAACGAGGCAGACAGGGCACGAAGGTTCATGCGCAGTTTGGATGTGGACATCCAGAGGCAGATTCTCTCCCTGGGTTTGACCACTTTCTCACAGGTTCTTACGGCAGCTCGGGAACAACAGAGTTTATCTGGGATGAAAGGGAGTTTGCAGCAGACAGCAGTTGCGTTAAGGAAGCAGTTCGGTCGGGCCGGTCGAGTTTAGGGCTAGGCCGACAAACAATATTCTTGCATCAATGGAAGTGATGAAAGTAAAGAGCCGGCGGTTGTTCGTGATTCTATGGACGTATTTGAAGATATATCGGGTATACTGCCGAAGCGAGACGTGGAGTTCGCAATTGATCTTATTCCTGGTGCGGCGCCAGTATCTAAAGCGTATTATCCAATGGCACCAGTAGAGTTGGAAGAAGTTAAGAAACAGGTTGCTGAATTGCTTGAGAAAGGTTGGATTCGAAACAGTAACTCACCTTGGGGAGCTCCAGTTCTTCTAGTAAAGAAGAAGGATGGCACGAGAAGGATGTGCATCGACTATCGAGAATTAAACCGGGTGACTATTAAGAACAATACCCGATCCCTCGCATTGGAGAACTTTTTGAGCAGCTTAGTGGCGCGAGGGTATTCTCGAAGCTGGATTTGCGATCCGGATATCATCAGGTCCGAGTGAAAGCAGAAGATATTTGCAAGACGGCGTTTCGAACTCGGTATGGACATTACGAGTACCTAGTGATGCCCTTCGGAGTAACGAATGCGCCGGCAGTATTCATGGACTTGATGAACCGAATCTTTTCACCGTTCTTGGACCAGTTTATTGTGGTATTCATTGACGATATTCTGGTTTATTCGAAGAGTTTTGAGGAACATTCTGAGCATTTGAAGATCGCACTGCGGACGTTGAGACAGGAGAAGTTATATGCGAAGATGAGCAAGTGCGAGTTTTGGCTGGAGGAAGTAAAGTTTTGGGGCATGTTGTGTCTGGCGATGGAATTGCAGTCGATTCAGAAAAGATTGCAGCAGTTCGTGATTGGCCAATTCCAAAGAATGTTGCGGAGATAAGAAGTTTCCTTGGATTAGCCGGATACTACAGGAGATTTGTGGAGAACTTCGCTCGTTTGGTAGAGCCGTTGACTAAGCTTACGCGGAAGGAGGTACCTTTTGTATGGACGGATAAGTGTGCGTTAGCTTTTGAGACGTTGAAACAGAAGTTGATAACCGCCCCTATTTTGACCGTGCCAGACATTTCCGGAGGATTGGTGATTCACAGCGACGCATCTGGGAAAGGATTGGGATGTGTTTTGATGCAGCATGGGAAGGTTGTAGCATACGCATCAAGACAACGGAAGACCCATGAGAAGAATTATCCAACTCATGACTTGGAGCTTGCGGCTGTGATCTTCGCTTTGAAGATTTGGAGACACTACCTCTTGGGCGAGAGAGTCGAAGTTTTTACAGATCACAAGAGTTTGAAGTATGTGTTCACTCAGAAGGAGTTGAATATGAGGCAGCGTAGATGGTTGGAGCTGATGGCCGACTACGATCTTGATCTTAAGTACCATCCGGGGAAGGTTAACGTCGTGCCGGATGCGCTTAGCCGGTTACCAGCAATTCAGGTGTTAACTACGCAGAGGGAGATCATTGCAGATTTTCGAAGATTTGACTTGGAGGTTGTGCTACCGCGTTCTACGGGACAGTTGTTGCAGTTGCAAGTACAGTCGTCTGTAATTGAGAAAATTAAAGCAGCACAATCGCAGGATCCTAGACTGCAAAAGTTTCGAGAGCAAGTTGAAGCCGGACTACGAACAAATTTACTGGTCCACGAAGATGGTTCGTTGAGGTATGGTAGCCGTTTGTGTGTGCCAAAGGGAGATGTTCATGAAGAGCTTATGAAGGAGGCACACAGTTCAGCTTATTCTGTACATCCAGGAGGCACAAAGATGTACTGTGATATTTGACAACATTTCTGGTGGGAAGGCATGAAACGGGAGATTGCTCGCTTCGTGGCTAAGTGCTTGGTGTGTCAGCAAGTCAAGGCTGAACACCAAAGGGTTACTGGCTTATTGCAACCACTTCCGATTCCTCAGTGGAAGTGGGAACATATAACCATGGATTTCGTGACGGCTTTACCGCGGAGTCTAAAAGGCAACAATGCAGTATGGGTGATTGTTGATCGGCTGACCAAGGCAGCTCACTTTATTCCTTTCCGGGTTGGTCAATCAACGGAGACTTTGGCAGAGCGGTACATGCAGGAGATTGTAAGATTGCATGGAGTACCAGTGAGCATCGTGTCCGATCGGGACACTCGGTTCTTATCACACTTCTGGAGGAGTTTACAGGAAAGTTTGGGGACTCGATTGAAGTTTAGCACAGCTTATCATCCTCAAACTGATGGTCAGTCGGAGAGAACGATCCAAACTCTTGAAGACATGTTGAGAGCATGCATGTTGGACTTCAAGGGTTCGTGGGAGGATCATCTACACTTGGTGGAGTTTTCTTACAACAATAGTTTCCAAGCAACTATCCAGATGGCTCCGTTTGAAGCTTTGTATGGTCGTAAGTGCCGTTCACCTGTTTGTTGGGATGATGTTGGTGAACGAAGATTATTGGGACCAGATTTGGTGGTGCAGACAGTTGAGAAGGTTAACACTATCAGAAAGCATATAAAGGCAGCTCAAGACAGACAGAAGAGTTGGGCTGACACGTCAAGAAGACCTCTAGAATTCACCGTGGGTGATTTGGTATTCTTGAAGATATCACCGACTAGAGGGGTGATTCGCTTTGGGAGTCGAGGAAAGCTTAGTCTTCGATTTGTTGGACCCTTTGAGGTATTGGAGCGTGTTGGAGAGGTAGCGTACCGTTTGGCGTTACCGCAGTCCTTGGCAGGTGTGCACGGCGTGTTTCACGTATCTCAACTACGAAAGTATGTTCGAGATGAAACACACGTTTTGGATCATTCGGAGTTAACAGTACGGGAAGATCTGACTTTTGAGGAGCGACCGGTTGAAATCATGGATCGAAGGGAAAAGGTTCTTAAGAACAACGTTATCCCCCTTGTGCTCGTTTCTTGGGGTAATCGATCGCATGGAGAGTCCACTTGGGAGCGAGAAGATGAGATCCGGCAGAAGTTTCCTCACCTTTTTCTGTAGTTTTCTATCTTGTATTCTTGGAATTTCGAGGACGAAATTCTTTTGTAGTTGGGTATAATGTAACACCCGAGCCCAATACTACTATTTTCTGTTACTTGTTGAGCATTAGATATTACTCATTTTATTTAGCTTGCCTGTTTGACACTTACCGTGAAATTTCATCAGGCGAAGTCATTTCTGCATATAACAAATTTTAGCACCTAAAATAAAATTAAAAATATCTATCTTGGCCTACTCGACACCCCTAGCCGCGTGGTAGCGTCCGTGCATCGACTTCTCATCCCGTTCGGTGAAACGGGCGAGTTTGGACGGCTATGCGCGCGTACAGGTGTCCGACTTGGGGGTATGCTTTTTAATCATAAAACACCTCATTTTAAAATTTGGAACCCGCTTAAAATCCTATTATTTGAATTTCGAATTTTTGGACCCAACCCGGGCGCGATTTGGAAATGTTTCATTTAGCGCCAAAATCCCAAATTAATAAAATATTCAAAACCATATAATATTTCTTAACTTATAAATCCTTACCGTTTAATCTTCATGAAATCTTTAATGTATTTTTTAACCCACGAATCTTTATCCCCCCAGCCAATCAGCGTAGGTTTTTTTTCCCGTGGGCCCCCTCCATTATTTCTCTATCTCTTTCTCTCTCTCTACCTCTCACATCTCTCTCTCTCTCTCAATCGTTCTCTATCTCTCTCTCTAGCTTCTCTCTCTCCTATATATATATTTACATCTCCTTTCTCCCCTCATATTTTCCCGAGCGCGAGAAACCCATCGCGAACCCTAACCCTAGCCGCCTTCACCGTCGCCGCCGCAGCCCCGACGCCGGCGCCAGCGTCACCGTCGCCCTCGCCTCCGCCTCATCCCCTCAACCTTGTCTTCTTTCCCCCGCGCACCCTGCTCGACGCGGCCACCTGCAGAATTCCCTGCAGTCGCCAAGTCGCCGCCGGCAACCACCTGCGCCGCCGACCATCACCTCGCCGTGTTCTCCTCACCCCCAGACCTCCTCCTTCTCTTCTTTCCGAGCACACCCTGCACCTTCCCCGACACCAACCCACCACCCATCGCCTGCAACCTCACCCTCGCTGGAAACCCATCACCACCGACCACCCGTCATCTCCTCGCTTTCCAGCAACCCCCAGAACGCCAACACCACCACTACCGACCGATTTTGCACCTCCCTGATCACCTCTACAGAAACCCTTCTCGTTGTCGTCATCGTCGCGGGTTGAACCGTCGGTGATCTTGACGGCACCGATCGCCTCGCTGTCGGGTTGCCGAGAGTGCATCCATCTCTGTCCAGATCATCATCTCTATCCCGAGCCCTTGTTGTTATCGTGTCGCGTGGGTTTGCGCCTCCGTTCTCGTGATTGTCATTTCGTCGAGGCAAGTATTCGATACTTGCTACATGCTATTACAACTTTAAAACTTGCCTTAATATTCATGTATGGTTTAATGATGTATTATTTAGTAAATCACCTTACATACATTGCTTCCTGTCTAACCCTAGTAACATGTCAAATTAATTATTTCCTGATAAACCCCGTACATGATAGATTACATTTTGATTTACTGCTATGATGCTTTTATTCCAGTTTAGTTTATCAGATATTCATGTACAACTTAAACCGGTCAAATTACAATTGCATTTTTTAAACAGATTATACTTGTCGTGGCATTCTTGAAACACTCAATGTTTTATTAACCTGATTACAGCAGTTACGTTTACCATTCTGTATTCACGTTATATTGACACTATCTATTTAACACAATTGAAAATTGTACAGCTAGATAATAAATCCGATTATTGTTTAACGCATTGATTAGATCATGATGTTTGCTTATATATCTGTTTGTGAGCACACCCACGATATTGTTACATCTTGACTTGACATTGTCACACATGGTCTTTATATGATACACCTGACATGGTACCGTATACTGTTGACTTGACCTGATGTACCATGACCCGACCTGTTACCTGATCCCGTGCCTAATGCAACAAACCTGACATGTAGTCCTCATGGACCGTTCCTGTTGTCTATCCAGACAAACCTGTTTACCTGATCCTGTGTTGGCATTAGTTTCTTGATTTCGGAATACTTGACTTGACCTACACACATAACTTGGGGGTATGGGGAAATCAAAGGTGAAACCTGACTTGTAACTCGACAGTTCACTACCTGTTCTGGGTGTACACATTCCTGTTTTGTGTGGCCGTGGTCCCGGGTATGCACGGGATACTATCGAGTGTACACATTCCTGTTTTGTGCCTAGCGGCATGTCTCGGCTGCAGCCGAGAATATTGTGGCCGTGGTCCCGGGTATGTACGGGATACTATTGAGTTACATCGATGATTCATCAATTGATTTCAAAGACTTTAGAATAGAAAACCTGATAGAACAGTTTAGTTTACCCACTGCACGCTACCCTGTACTGGTATGATTCATATTATTGTTATTTTTGTTGTATTCATGTTTATATTACATTGCCTGCTACACTGTTCATATTATATCACTTGATGACATGACGCGCTGACGTCTGGGTTTTGCATGGCCCAGATTCCGTACCGCTGTTGCAGTTCGAGCAGGAGTACTTCAGCCAGCAGGCTGAGCTGTGAGTTCAGTAGTAGTTAGTTTTATTTCCTGCATTTATTTCCTGATGTGAGCCCGCATTATGGGACACACTTTTCAGTTATTTGTATTGGATCATTTGCTTCCGCATTTATTTATTATTGACTCCTGTTATTCTGGATTATGGACATGTTTTAGATAGTTTTTTCTTGTTCTTGATATCTCTACAGCCGTAATGTGACTGTGGATGGATACTTCCTACCCACAGGTAGCATGGTTGGCTATGTCATTCGCCCAATCTAGCATACTCTGGGAAGCGGGGCGTGACACTGGTAGTGTTTCCAGTAGTTTCTCAGGGTGTTCTGGGCTACACTCCGACACGACTTGTACCGCTATTAGGGGTCTGACGTTTACCGCCCCCTAGGCCCGACATGCGATATTCTTAGACGAACAGACCGGACTGTACGGAGATTGTCACATTCAGGCTCAGTAGGAGTTCAGATGGGTTCACCTTATCGGTTTTCTTATCGGAATGTACCTGGGGACCGTTACGTACAGCTAGTACCGCTTGCGGCCTGTGGTTAAACCCACTGCCAGCGCAGTGTCGAGTCTTTAGAGTCCCACACAGAGGGTTGTTCATCTTTGGGCGAAACGAGTAGAGGTCGTATGGTTTTACGACGGGGTTCGTTCACATATGCGTAGTTGTGCGCGTTTGGTGTTCGAACATTTGATACTAGTGGGCTTTGGTTTAAGCCGGATCCTAGTATTTGATTTTGGCTTGGTTCAGTCTCATTGCGTTCGTGGTCTTCGGAATGCGGAAGCGGGTATGTATATACAGTTGACAGAGACAAAAAAAGGAGACATCTCATTAGGGTTTTTGACCATTGACTTGATGAAGATCTTAATGAGATGAAGGTAATTGATTAATAGTTTTAATTAGTGATAATTGTGTTATGGTTATTTGGATTGACCATTTGACTTGTTGACCAAAGTTGACTAAGATATTTTTCTTAAGCAAAAGATTCTTTGCTTAGTATTAATGGTGACATGATAATGGTCAAATCAAATGAACCATCACAACTTTTTTGCTAATTAAAATTATTATTCTTTTATGCTAATATGAGAGCCATCTCTTCATTCTATCATATTCATTCTCTCTCCTAGCTCTCTCTCCTTCATCTTCTCTCTCAAACCCTAACCTCTCATATGTTGAGAACCAAGGGAAATTGAGATCAAACCATAAAATCACTTTCTACTCACTTTAGGGTTCTTAGTCTAGCAAGCAAATCACTCTAGTTACTTCATGGTTGAGGTAGGAGCTCAAGGTAGAGGCCTTCGGGTGGATCTTCTTCGATATAGAGAAGCCAGTGAGGAGGAGCCATCTAGATCATTCCAAGGAGCTCACAACAAGGAGAAGAAGGAGTTCAATTTTAAGGTATAACTTTCTATCATAGTATATAGAACTCTATTTAGTGCTAACTAGGTTTATGGTAAAGATCCGGTTAAGGTTTATTCTAGCGCCAAGTTCGTTATCGCTACGAAATTTTTGTTCCGCATTTGGCCACGGAAGTTGGCCGGGACGCTAGTGTAACCCTTCTTGGTATCAGAGCCTACCCATAAACCCTACTAGCTAGTTTGCACAAGCTTAAAATCTCGATTGACAAATTTTTCCGAATCACGAATCTATGTTCATGAGCTTGCTGTCGATTTTCGAAGTTGTCTAAATTTTTTTCTGAGTATCTTAGAATTACATGCAGGAGAAACTATAGCTACAGAAAAAATTTGGGGGCCTAACTCCAAAATTCCGCCGCGGAAAGTGAGCAAAATGGCGCATTTTGCGGCTCTTCCGCTGCGCTTTTTGTGCTACAGTACCCAAATTTTTTTCTGGGGCTCTAGTTCATGAAAATATGATATTTGTGATATATAGTTTTGGCCCAGGTTTATTTGAGTGCTGGGTTTGCTTTTGGGTCCTGTTTGGAAAATTTTAGTTGATCGAAATTTTAAATGTGTATTTTACAGTACATTCACTTTTATCTGCGACCGGGAATATCACTCGATTGGTAAAACTCGTCTGATTGCTATATGTTCTTTTAGACGGGTTTTGCGAACGTGACATTCGCGTTGATGTTGTGTGCTTGTTCTGTGGTTATGGTTGGATAGTCGTGTTGGATAGCATGTGATGAAATGTTAGTGGTGCAGTTTAAATTCTTTTGTAAATTTGTTATTGCGGGGCGAGCGTCCGACATGTGGACTGCCGTCTTTGCCGGGTTGTATATTATTTTGGGGCACGACCGGGTTGAATTCGATGTCACCGTTTGTACATATTATTTTCTTTTTCTATACTAGGATTACCCCGCGGTAGAGTGCACGAATAGCCGGGTTCTAGAAAGGCAGCGAGCCCGCATCTCATGGTGTTGAGACGGAGGGGATTCTTTCTCATGGTGTTGAGACGGAGCGGGCTTCATTATAGAATTGGCGGGCTATTCGCCGCACTCGTAGGGGGTACTGGTTTTCATTGCATAGGCTATCCACACGACCGGGAACGTCGGGTTTTATTTGTGGCTCAAATGAAACCCGGGGCTCCAAGATTATCCACCATTCTGTATTGTTGGCTGTGTTTCTGTGATTTTGTTTACTATCATGCCTGGGATAAATGTTGTATATACTTATATATATATATATATATACTAGTATATGTTGTATATGTTTTGCACCCACGCTAGTCCAGCCCCCGCTCTGTCGTTAGTTAAGTAACCTAACGGGTGATGACGGGGCCCAGTGGCGAATGCGGATGGCATATACGTACATTGTATTTTCGTTCTTTTCTGGTGTGGTAGGTTACATTGATGGGACATCATTAATTTTGATTAATGAAAGAAAAACAAACCTAAAAGATGTTGTTGGAACCAAGTTTTAAAAACAGACATTACAGACGTTCTCTTTTGCTTTGCACAGTGGTATTCAGTTTGGAATACCCAGCACCTCATTCGACGAGGCAAGGGCCGAGATCCCTTCATCAGGAGTGACCCCTTGAGTAAAAGTTTTCGTCAACGTAATAACTTCACTATAGTCGATTACTTTTTGCTTTGCATCGCGGTATTCAGTTGGAATATCCTGCACCTCATTCTACGAGGAAAGAGCCGAGATCTCTTCACAGGGAGTGACCACTTTAGAAAAAGTTTTTCGCCACTATATATTTGTAAAAACCACTCAGGTTCCTTCAAAAATATCAAGTTCATTACGTTAAACGGGTTTTTCGCCAAAAACCCCAGCCGTAGCCCTCCGTCATTTCGTACAAGTAACACTTAGTATTCATGCTGCGTTTGTTGACTCCGTCAAGGCGTAGTGTACGGTAGCTGAGTGGTGCTTGTTTGTAACACTAGATAGGATTGGTCAGGACAGTTGTATAACCTTGTTGACTCCGTCAAGGGTTATGCGGGTGGGTTTGATGCAATCCAGATAATGACGGGTTGAACTTGACTAGCACTTTTTGATTTGTTGACTCCGTCAAGGTCACCAAGGTCCTAGGGGCAAAAACCACATCGGGAGTTTCAAATATACAGGAAACTTGCAGATTTAGCATACCTTCTGGAGTGTAGTGACTAGAGTGGATTCCATCTAGGTCATTACACAATGATAGTTGGATCCCGATCCCACTAATGAGTTGGATTACTCTCGGAAGATTATTACACTTAACAATCAATGCTATAAACCAAGTAGGTTTCTTGAACGGTGTTAGCGGGGCTACGCCTCTAGGGAAAAGAGGTTATGTAATTAAGGAACTTCGCGAAAGCGTTGTAAAACCTCCCTCGAAATACCAACACTAGCCTGGCTGAAAGGTTAAGCAAGAATTGTGATGTGCGATTAATCCTGACTAGTTCTTCTTTCTAGGTTTGAAGAAGAATTCGAGGAAACAGTAAGAGCCATCCTGATTAGATAAATTAATAACCAATCTAATCTTGCAAGAGCGCACGCCGAGTGTTTTTTCTCTCTCTCTCCAGGTAGCAACCATTTCACGCCCTAATCAAGATAATAAAATGTATCGCTTGACCGATCCGAGTTTTTATTCGGGGCTGGGGAAGGTCGGTTTGGCTCTAACTTATGATGGAAATCGTAAGTATGAGCAAGGGAAAGAGGATTGTATGGATTCCAAGGAGACCCAGTTGAAGAAGAAGCATAGTATTGCATCTACTTCAGGTGTTCTTGTAATTAAGAACTGCTTTTCGGTCAGCCCTACCTCTTGGGTACTTGATACCAGATCAGGATCTCATATCTGTAATTTATTACAGGGACTGAGAAAAAGTAAGAAAGTTGCACCTGGTGATATGTCCCTCAGGGTAGGGAACGGAGCACAAGTTAATGCTGCAGCCATCAGTGAATATCACCTAGTGTTGCCAAATGGCAATACTATGATTTTGAACAATTGCTACTATGTACCTTCCATGGTTTGCAACATAATATCAGTGTCTTTACTTGATAAAGATGGATATAATTTTGTTCTTGATAGAAATATCATGAACATTTACCTTGATAAGGTACTGGTTGCAGAAGGTACACTGTGTAATGGTATCTATGTTCTAAATCAGAATACAGTTCTCAATATACAAAACACACGCAAGAGAAAGAGTTCTAATACGAACGAATCCTACTTGTGGCATTGTAGACTTGGTCATATCAGAGAGAAAAGGCTAAGTAAGTTGCATAAAGATGGACTCTTGAATACATTCGAGTTTTCATCTTATGAAACTTGTCAGTATTGTCTCAAAGGAAAAATGACCAAATCTCCGTTCACCGGACATGAAGAAAGGGCAGCAGAGCTCTTGGGACTCATACACAGTGATGTATGTGGTCCAATGTCTATACATGCAAGGGGTGGGTTCTCGTACTTCATCACATTCACTGACATCTCTCTAGGTTCGGATATGTGTATCTGATGAAACACAAATCTGAAGCTTTTGAGAAATTCAGAGAATTCAGAAACGAAGTGGAGAACCAGATAGGCAAAAGTATCAAGATCCTCCGGTCTGATAGAGGAGGGAGTACTTAAGCACGGAATTTCTAGATTACTTAAAAGAGAATGGAATTCTCTCTCAGCTTTCTCCTCCTTACACACCACAGCACAACAGTGTATCCGAGCGGAGGAATCGTACCCTATTGGATATGGTTCGCTCCATGATGAGTGACACTGAGTTGCCTCTTTCATTTTGGGGATATGCGCTTCAAACAGCTGCATACTTACTGAACTACGTTCCATCCAAATCTGTGCCTAAGACTCCATATGAAGTATGGAGTGGACGAAATCCATATCTTAAGCGATTTAAGATATGGGGTTGTCCGGCCTATGTGAAAACACAGAAACCGGAAAAACTAGAGGCACGGTCAGTTCTATGTAAATTTATGGGATATCCTAAGGATTCACTAGGATATCTGTTCTACCATACTGAGGAACAAAAGGTGTTTGTATCTCGCCATGCTACCTTTTTAGAAAGGGAGTTTCTTGCAAAAGAAACTAGTGGGAGTACGGTAGAACTGGGAGAGATCCATGAACCACAAAATGTAACTGAAGATTTAGAGGAACCACTAGATTCAATAATCCCAGACGAACCTCAGCCACTCCGCAGATCTGGTAGGATTTCTCATCCGCCCGAGAGATACTATGGTTTTCTCATAGACGGGGATCGAGAGGACTGCATCTTGGAAGAAGATGACCCTACCAGTTTCAGTTAGGCCATTATCAGTAGGGACTCTGATAAGTGGCTGGATGCTATGCGGTCCGAAATGGAGTCCATGTACACCAATAAAGTGTGGACCTTGGATATTGCTCCACCTAGGGTAAAACCCATTGGATGCAAATGGATCTACAAAAGGAAACTTGGTGTAGATGGGCATGTGGAAACCTATAAGGCTAGACTCGTTGCAAAAGGTTTTCGTCAAAGACCTGGTGTGGACTATGACGAAACTTTTTCTCCAGTGGCTATGCTCAAATCCATTCGAATCCTACTTACCATTGCCGCCTTCCATGACTATGAGATCTGGCAGATGGATGTAAAAACGGCTTTTCTAAACGGCAGTTTGGAAGAGTGCGTTTATATGGATCAGGTAGAAGGTTTTGTAGACAGTGAGAGCAGCAGGAAGGTGTGCAAGTTGCTTAAATCCCTTTATGGATTAAAGCAGGCATCATGGAGGTAGAACATCTGTTTTGATGAAGCAATCAAGGAATTTGATTTCATCAAGAACGAAGATGAGCCTTGCATTTATAAGAAGATTGTAGGATGAACTGTCGTGTTCCTAGTCTTGTACGTGGACGACATTCTTTTGATAGGAAATGACATTCCTATGCTACAATCGGTCAAGCTTATCTTGTCACAACGATTCTCCATGAAGGACCTGGGTGATGCCACATGCATACTGGGGATCAAGATCTACAGAGATAGATCCAAGAGATTACTGGGACTTTCGCAGTCCAGGTACATAGAGACCGTACTAAAGAGATTTAGTATGGAAGATTCCAAACGCGATAATATACCAGCATTGCACGGAATCACCCTCTCCAAGAAGATGTCTCCCAAGACTGACGAGGAGAGGGTTCGCATGAGCATTATACCCTACGCTTCGACGGTAGGATCTATAATGTATGCGATGCTATGTACATGACCAGATGTAGCTTACGCGTTAAGCGTGGTGAGTCGGTATTAGTCAGACCCAGATGAGAACCACTGGACTGCAGTGAAGAACATTCTCAAGTACCTGAGAAGGACTAAGGAGATGTTCCTGGTTTACGGTAATGGAGACCTCAGTGTCGAGTCCTTTACCGATTCAAGCTTCCAGAGTGACAAGGACGACAGCAAGTCTGTCTCGGGTTTTGTGTTTACCCTCAACAGAGGGGCGGTGTGTTGGAGGAGTTCCAAACAGGATACCGTCGCAGACTCGACGATGGAGGCTGAATACATTGCTGCAAGAGATGCCGCAAAAGAGGCGGTCTGGATGAAGAAGTTCATTAGTGAACTTCAGGTGGTTCCGTCCATTGTTGATCCAATACATTTGTATTGCGATAACAATAGGGCTATAGCTTTAGCGAAGGAACCATGGTCCGATCAGAAGTCCAGACACATCTTAAGGCGGTATCACCTGATCAGGGACACCATTGATTGCCAGGAGATCGAGGTACGAAGAGTGGACACAAAAGACAACACGGCGGATCCATTCACAAAGGCTATCCCTCAAACACAGTTCGAGCGACTTTTTGAGATATTGGGTATGCGGTACGCCGACAGCTGGCCATAGAGCAGACGTTGGGTATGCGGTACACCAATTACTGGCCTTTAGTGCAAGTGGGAGATTGTCGGATATGTATGCCCTAGAGGCCATTATTGTATAGTACTCGTTTGGATAATACATTTTGGAAGCTTGGGATATATATATATATATATATACGGGTTTACGACAGTCTTGCTCAATATAGTAGTATGCTACTTGGTTAGTTTCTATCTTAATACGTGTATATGTTTCTTTTAACATATCGCTAATACATATTGATGGAGCCCTTAGGATCTTTGCTTGACTACCAGCGTTGTGATGGCGATCACACTAGTGGGGGCTGGGTGGTCTATAAGAACATCCTTATACAGGTCCCTAGTCGTAGGATTATCGAGACAGGGCATCGATGCTCCAGAGTAGACTGGTGCATATGCTTCTCGTTCAAGCAGGGGAGATGGTCTGTCCCACAGCCATCAGTACGTCGTACTGGAGATAGTATGCAGGTGTTCGTTAGGTTACGAGTATACTAGACAAGACTCGTCGGGAACTGTTGGTTGGTATTATACCTATCGTCAGTTAACAATTCCCAGATGACATGAGTACAGCTTAGTCCGTTGACTTGATATTGTCACTTCGCCTCGAGTGTTGTAACACCCGAGCCCAATACTACTAATTTCTGTTACTTTATGAGTGGAGTGTGACCTTTATTTCATTTATCTTGCTTGATTGTTATTTACTGTAAATTTTACCCAGCAAATTCATTTCTGCATATAACAATTTTTGGCATCTAAAATAAAATTAAAAATATTCATCTTGGCCTGCTTGACACCCCTAACCCTGCTGTAGCGTCCGTGCATCGTGTTCTCGTCCCGTTCAGTGAAACGGGCGAGTTTGGATGGCTACGTGCACGTACGTGTGTCCGTTTTGGGGGTATGCTTTTTGATCATAAAATACTTCATTTTCAATTTTGGATCCTGCTTAAAATTCTATTATTTCAATTTCAAATTTTTGGACCCGACCCGGGCGCGATTTGGAAATGTTTTACTTTGCGCCAAAATCCCAAATTTTAATATATTCTAAACTATTCGTATATTTCATTCTTTAACAATCTGATATATTATTTAACTGTTTAAGATTTCTAATATTCTTAAATCTTTCTCATTTAACTCCACCAACCAATCAGAGAACCCTTTACTCCCGTGGGCCCCCTTACCTATCTCTCTCCTCTCTCTCTTCCTCACCGTCTCTCTCTATCTCTCTCCTTACTTTCTCTCTCTCTATCTCTCTCCATACTTTCTCTCTCTCTCCCTCTCCCCTCTATCTCTCTCTCTCTCTCTCCTCTATATTCAAATCATTTCCCCCTCCTTTTCTTTTTCCCTCAACAACGTAGACCCATCACCACGCAAACCCTAACTACCGTGCCCTCGCCGCCGCAGCCCCAACGCCGGCACCACCGTCGCCTGCACCCTCGCCTCCTCAGCCTCATCTCACCCACATCCTCCTTCTTCGACCCCCGCGCGCCCTGCACCCTCACCGCGACCACCTGCGCCCCCTGCACGCTGTCGCACCGCCGCGAGTCGCCGCCGGCGGTCTCGTCCTTGTGTCCCCGGCCTCGCAGGCTTCCCTCGGTGTGTTAGCTTCCCCTGCTCTCTTCTTTCCTTCTCTCCTTATCTGCTAATGGGTTTCTTGATCGACAGATCTCTTCCGCCGTCGTCGTAAGCTACCGCCGGAGCTCCGTCGACGAGGTCGACCGTCACCACCCGTCCCACGGATCATCGTGAGCACCCTTTCTCTGATCCTACCTCCTTTCTTCTCTGCTTTCTTTTCCCTTCTTGATTCCATGTCTCGACATTCACTGTTCATTCCTTGGCCGGAATCCGACGATGCCGACGACGTGACCCGACGTTCCAGCGAGGTACCCCGACCCGTGTGGTTCCATTGTTCGTTGTTTGGGTTCATTCCTTGAACCGTGCGCCCGTCGCGAGTTTTCCCCGCCGACGGTTAACGTTCCGTTTTCCCGATTCGCGACCCGTCGAGGCAAGTAACCCTTGCTACATGCTAAACAATATTTACTTATAATTAATAACACCCTAAAACCCGCAATTTAACTTTGGTATTATAATTTCCCATTTTTTCATGTACAATATTGTTATATATCATTTTATCTTTAAACTTGGAACCTACAGTTTGCAATTGAACCTAATAACCACATTTACCTGTCTAATCACATTTTTTTTAATATTGACATAGCTTATGGCATTTATCTCTATAGTTTTGTTCCATTCGGACACTGACATGCATTTAACCTGTAATAGCTGCATTGAACCTTTATATAAATCATTGCACCTCTACAGTGCTTAAACTTGTTAACATGATTAAATGGCTATAAATTGTCTTACTGCATTCTTATAATGTTGAAATCATATCCGTGACATAACTGATAACTGTACTGCAAATTGAGTAAATCTGCCTATTGCTTACCTCATTGCTTATCTCATGTCGTTGATACCCATGCTTGATTGTATAACTGATTGTGAGCACACCCATGATATTGTTTACATCTTGACCTGAATTGGTCTACCCGACATGGTACCGTATACTGCTTGACTTGACATGATGTATCATGACCTGATCCGTTACCTGATCTTGTGTCTAATGCCAACAAACCTGACATGTAGTCCTCATGGACCGTTCCTGTTGTCTATCCAGACAAACCTATTTACCTGATCCTGTGTTGGCATTAGTTTCTTGATTTCGGGATACCTGACTTGACTTGCATATATAACTTGGGGGTATGGGAAAATCAAAGGTGAAACTGACTTGTAACTCGACAGTTCACTATTTGTCCTGAGTGTACACATTCCTGTTTTGTGCCTAGCGGCATGTCTCGGTTTCGGCCGAGAATATTGTGGCCGTGGTCCTGGGTATGTACGGGATACTATCGAGTGTACACATTCCTGTTTTGTGCCTAGCGGCATGTTTCGGCTGCAGCCGAGAATATTGTGGCCGTGGTCCCGGGTATGTACGGGATACTATTGAGTTACATCGATGATTCATCAATTTGGTTTCAAAGACTTTAGAACAGAGAACCTGATAGCACAGTTTAGTTTACCCACTGCACACTACCTTGCACTGCTCTGATTTACATTATTGTTACCCTTGCTTTATTCATGTTTACATTCGCATTGCCTGTTTATTATGTTATTACTTGATGACTTGACGCGCTGACGTCTGGGTTTTGCATGGCCCAGATTCTTCTACCCTGTTGCGGACTGATTAGGAGTTTTGCCGCTGTTAGACGAGCGGCGAGGTTCCTGTCGGTATGTAGTTTCACTCCAGGTGTTTCATTTATTGTATCTTTTAGCTTCTGCATATTGTTATCTCTTGACTCTTTTACTCTGGCTTATGGACATGTACTAGATAGTAAGTTTACTTTCCAGTTCTTGATATCTCCACAGCCGTAATGTGACTGTGGAAGGATTTTTCCTATCAACAGGTAGCATGGTTGGCTATGTCACGTGCCCACTTTAGCGTACTTTGGGAAGCGGGGCGTGACATGGTTCTTTTGGTATCAGAGCCATAGGTTAGTCGGGTTGATTCTTTTGTAGTTGGGTATTGTACCCAATACACGAATCAGAATACCCGTGTTTAGGAAACATGTCCTGCCACCTTGCCGTTTTACCATTCTTGAATCACATTCTTCCTGATTATATCTTTTACGACGTGCAAACTTCCTTTGCATATCGACTCGAAACCTGATTCCTTGTTATCTCTAGGACTTAGGCGACTTGGATGGAGTTATGTAATTGTGGCTATGATATCGCGGCATAGTTACAATGCGGCACTCTATTTAAGTATCTTGGAGTTCTAGCCTTGATCTATATTCAGAATCTATCATCATGCAAATGTTGGGTGTTTGTTATGGCCGGTAAGAATTTGAAGACGTACCAAAGGCGTGTGGACGAAGCCGCCATGCTTGGAGTAACAAGGGGATTGCTGGAGAATCTAAAGAGACAGACTGAGCTGAAACCGGCGCCTGCACTGAACCAAACGTCCGTACGTAGAAGTGTTCCGGTGAACAGACGCAGCATAGCACCAATGAAGAAAACAATTGTGGTTGATCAGGAAAGGAGCGTGATTTGTAACTACTGCCATGTAACCGGACATGTGCGAAAGGATTGTCGAAGGAGGCTGGGACTCTGTTTTGGTTGTGGAGCGGCAGATCACGCCATTAGTGCTTGTCCGTCGAAGCTTCGTACAAAGGATGACATTCAGAAGCCTCCGCATAGACCGTTTCAGGGACAGAAGCAGCTGACTCAAGGACCTAATCGGGCTCGAGCTTTTACCTTGACAGCTGAGGAAGCTAAGACGTCAGGAGAAGTTGTTTCAGGTACTTTACTCGTTCATGGTTTTCCCGCATCGGCGTTATTTGATTCTGGTGCATCCCATTGTTTTATGTCATCCAAGTTTTTAACTACACACTCGATTGACTGCACGACCCCGTCTAGTTTCTGGTACATACACACCGGGAATGGGAAAATCATAACTAGTAGGGAATGTAAAGATTGTACAGTTGTTGTTTGCGGACGGGAGCTTTTTGCAGATTTCTTGGTGATTGTTATGGGCAGCTATGAAGTCGTCTTGGGAATGGATTTTCTTGGCACTTTCCACGCTCATATTGATTGTAGGGCAAAGAAAGTAATTTTCCAGATTCCCAGACATCCCGAGTTTAGCTTCACTGGAGGAAGCAGTTCTGTCGGACCAGTCGAGTTTAGGGTTAGGCCGACAAACAGTATTCTTGCAGCAAAGGAAGTTGATGAAAGTGAAGAGCCGGCTGTTGTTCATGATTTTATGGACGTATTTGAAGATATATCGGGATTACCGCCGAAGCGAGACGTGGAGTTCGCAATTGATCTTATTCCTGGTGCAGCGCCAGTATCCAAAGCGTATTACCTAATGGCACCAGTAGAGTTGGAAGAAATCAAGAAACAGGTTACTGAATTGCTTGAGAAGGTTGGATTCGAAGCAGTAACTCTCCTTGGGGAGCTCCAGTTCTTCTAGTAAAGAAGAAGGATGGCACAAGAAGGATGTGCATCGACTATCGAGAATTAAACCGGGTGACTATTAAGAACAAGTACCCTATCCCTCGCATTGGAGAACTTTTTGAGCAGCTTAGTGGTGCGAGGGTGTTCTCGAAGCTGGATTTGCGATCCGGATATCATCAGGTCCGAGTGAAAGCAGAAGATATTTGCAAGACGGTGTTCCGAACTCGGTATGGACATTACGGGTACTTAGTGATGCCCTTCGGAGTAACGAATGCGCTGGAAGTATTCATGGACTTGATGAACCGAATCTTTTCACCGTTCTTGGACCAATTTATCGTGGTGTTCATTGACGATATTCTGGTTTACTCGAAGAGTTTTGAGAAGCATGCTGAGCATTTGAAGATCACACTGCAAACGTTGAGACAAGAGAAGTTGTTGTTAGTTGTATGTATGCCCTAGAGGCCAGTATTGTACAGATGATGTATATTATATTGGATGCTTGGACATATATAGAGATGACTTTCTTGCTCGATATGATAGTATGCTATCTGGTTGCTTTTTATCTTAACATGTACACTTGTCTCTTTAAACTGTCTTATAGTTACATGTTGGTAAAGCCCTTAGGATGTGTACTTGACTACCTGGACTATGATGCAGATCATACTAGTGGGGACATAGTAGTCCATAGGTGCATCCTTCAAGGTCCCTAGTCGTGGGTATATCGAGACGGGGCATCGATATACCAGAGTAGACTAGCGTATACGCTTCTCGACCCATGAGATGGGCGATGGAAGATCCCATATCCATTGGTGTTTGACATCAGAGATGATTTACGGGTGCTCATTGGAGACTGGGTACACTGGACGGACTCGCCGAGAACTCCCAGATGGTATTATACCTCACGTCAGATGGCAGTTCTCAGGTAACACTTGTGCAGGTTAGTCTGTAGACCCGAGATCGTCATAGAGTCTTGTGTGATTCCCACTGTGCTTTGATCTCCATCTTACCACGTCCATGAGGGCGTGCAAAACGGTGGTTTTTTGGGCACAGTCCCGAGGCACATGGAGGCAATGAGCGATAGGAGGGGTTTCGTCTCTCCCGGTATTGGGGGTTGATGTTGCGATGTGCTCGATTGGCCGTAACAGGGAAGTCCCTGGCCAGGGCTGATCAGAGATTTACTGGTAAGTGTTACCAGTAATTTCTCGACCCGTTATGAGCCTCACATCGGCACGACTTATCGGTTATTGGGGTCTGACGTTTACCACCCCTAGACTTGATATGCGACATATCAGACGAACAGACCGGACTGTACGGTAAGTGTTACTGGTTGGATTCACAGGAGTGTGAGCGGGCTTGCTCGTCGATCTTCTGATCGCTCAATACCCGGGTGGCCGTTACGTTTAGCAGACCGCTTGCGGCTTGTGGGTGCTTGATATGATCATCATCTACTGCCGGCGTATTGACGAGTCTTTAGAGTCCTACGCAGAGTTTTCCTGGCTCAAGCGAAACGAAATAGGAGCGCATATGAGATATGTGCGGGAGCGAGAATAATGCATGTATGTGATACCGTATTTCATTCTCGCGATGAATGTATCGATTGGTTATATGCGATATAACCTAGATATCGAATCAAGGATTGATTCGATAAGCCGATACATAAATCAAGTGTTGATTTAATGATTTAATGTATAATTATATATTTGATATATTACTTTGCATTAACTAGTATTGGTTCATTTTAAAAGGATTTTCTCACTTGATGCACATTGTATATGTGATATATTTTTGTGCACTTGTTTGTATCATGTTTGATGATACTTGCTCACTTGGGTTTGTGTAAAGATTAAACCATGGTTATATGAATGGTTAGGGTTTTGTTTATTTACTTATTTATTTATTTATTCATTCATTTTGGAAAATAAATGAGAATGGTGGCTTATTTTGTTTGTATGTTGAAGCTTCTTGAAGCTTTGAACAAGTCCACCATTCTTATCTCATCCTTAACCCTAACCATTCCAACTAACCCTAGTTTACTCTCTACACTTGACTATGGTTAGGATATGATAAGTATTCATATTAGTTTCTTTTTTAAATGAGAGACTGATCATATTCTTCATCTTCTCCTTCTTCTTCTTCAAGAAAAACCTTGCCTTCATCAATGGCAACTTGAGCAAATGAGTGAGAAATCCAATTCTAAAGTGAACCCACCTCCTATTTCTTCATCCTCTACCTCTTGCCAAGTAGTATAGGGTGTTTACTTCACAAGTTTCACAACTTGGTGAAGTTAGAGCTTGATCTTGTGTAACCTCGACGTAGATCATCTTCGGCACGAAGCCGACGACCTTGCCCGCCCATTTCTCCGATGAAGCCAATGCTTGAGTCCGGGATTCGAGACGGACAGCGAGAGGACGTCTACGTGGAGCTAAGGAAGCGGAGAACCGGATCTACAAAGGTTGTAGCCTCTTTCTTTTAGTTAAGTAGTTAACTAGTTTCACTTTGTCGCCTAAAATTCTAGTTAACGATCTAGTCTAGGGTTTCTCGGCACCGTAAAATTTGAAATTGGCATGGTTGATGCCTTGTGAGACCTCATGAGTGTGCCTAGGAACCCTACAGTGGTATCAGAGCCTAGCTAGAGCCTTAGGCGAAGTCTAGACGACGTTTGAAATTCGAACGAACATCGAAACCCATTTCCAAAATGCTCTCTGGAAATTTTCTGAAAATTTGGTTTTTTGTCAATTAAAAATATGCAGAAAAATAAGCAGGGTCTTATTTGAATTACTGTGAAAAGCGAGGGTCTAAATCGATAAAGCCACCGCGGAACCGCGGCAAATGCAAGACATATGCGGCGGTTCCGCGGCCGTACTATCCCCTTGTCCAATGATTTCTGCACTGTAATTCATATAATTGAATGCTATATTTTCTGGATATTTTTATTGTGACTCTACAGATGAGTATTCTGGGGTTGTATTGGGAATCAAAGATTCGATCGGATTATCAAATTTTGTCTGTGTGTTTTTCCGGATAATTTAAGAATATGTTAAAAAGTTCGACCGGATATAAATACCCAACTTTTCCCCTGCCGGAAAATTTCCAAGTGTTGGATTTTTCATTGGTTTAAAGACGTTCTGAGTAGTGCAAGTAACGCGATGGTCCCTCTAGAAGACAACAAACCTTAACTCGATTATGTGACCGTCTTGAACTGCCCTTTGAACCTTCGGGTTTGGGGCAGTACGGCGTGCCACATGTGAGGCGTTGGCTTGACCCTTTTACGGCTGGACCGTTGGTACTGAGGCATGAAGTGAATGTCTTTGAACCTATTTCATGTGTTGACCAGTTTCGGGAAAACTTGGGTGTTCGAATGTTCGATCGGAATGTTTAATATTTTCTTTTTATCCGGAATGGGATACAATAATTGGAATTCACAAACAGTTATGAGATAACTGAATGAATGTTATAGATCTAGTGGTTTAGTCTCACTTGATATTGAAAAGAGTTTTCGATAATGAGACTAAAATGCGGGGTTTATAATTGTTAGGCATGTGATGTCTAAGTATTTCATTTGATTAGGCATGCGATGTCTAAAAAGGTTGCGGATTCCAATTGTTGTAGTTTTACACTTTCTTTTCTGTGACCGTAAGTGTAGTATGACGATATCGCCGGTTTCGTTGCTATACGTCAACGACAATTGGGGTATGCATACTTACTTACGTTGATGACATGTGATGTTATGTGTTGCTGGATGTGTTATATTGGATCGTCGTGTTTGAATAGCCGGGGTTATTTTATGTGAGATGAGTGTTTTTCATTTTCATTCATGTAAAAACTTGTATGTAATATTCTTTTATTGGGGCACTTCCAGGTAGCGGAAGCTGTCACCCTTTGTATATTATTTACTTTTCCGCATTAGGATAGACCCAAGGAGGGGAGCACAAGTAACCAGATTCTAGGGTCCAGTGGGAGACCATCTCGAGGAGTCGAGTCCGGGTCTCCTAACCCTAGAATTGGTAGGGTTGCTTGCCGCTCTCGTAGGGGTCTAGGGGTGTGGGATTGGCTATTCATCACGACCGCGGAATCCGTGTTTTATACTGGCTCGTATTGAAAACACGGACGTCCTAGTATATCCAATGTTTCATATGTTTCTTCTGCTGCGATATCTGTGATGTGATCATGTGATGTTCTGTGATGGATACTGTATATAGTATATATGATATATTATATAGGCGTTACTTATGTTTTACACCCGCGCTAGCCCTGCCCTGCTCTGTCGTTAGTTACCTAACCTAACGGTGCACGAGGGGACATCGAGGCGAATGCGGATGGCATAAGTGTACGTCGTATTTATCTGTGATGTTTAGGTGACTTAAATGATGGGACTTCATTAATGTGATTAATGAATAAAAAGAAACCTAAGATGTTGTAGAATCAAATTTTAAATAAAACAGGTAGCTACAGTTCTTGCTTTGCACAGCGGTATATGTGATATATCCTGCACCTTATTCGATGAGGAAAGGACCGAGATCCCTTCACCGGGAGTGAGTCCTTTAGCAATAACTGGCAGATGCTACACACTCGGTTTGTCTTTTGATTGCTTCTATAGATTCTGCTTTGCACAATGATATATATGATATATCCCGCACCTCATTCGACGAGGAAAGGGCCGACGATCCCTTCACCGGGAGTGACCCCTTTAGCAAAACTAGAAAAGCCTCAAAATCACTCCATTTCAAAACTTCATTTGATTCTACGACGATATCAAGTTCATTACGCAATAGGTTTTCAGAAAAACCTGTCGTAGCCCTCCGTCATTTCAGATAAAGACTATTTAGTATTCGTGCTGTGTTTGTTGACCTCTGTCAAGGCGTAGTGTGCGGTAGCTAACTAGTAATTATCTGTAAAGCATGTGATGTGATTGGATTAGGGTAGTCGTACGACCTTGTTGACCTCTGTCAAGGGTCGTGCGGGTGGGTTTGATTTAATCAAGAAATGACGGGTTGAACTTGACTAGTGTACTATGGTTTGTTGACCTCTGTCAAGGTCATGGCACACTAGGGGCAAAATATTATCGGGAATTTCAAGTGTTGAAATTTGCAATGAGATTGCATACCTTCTATGAGATAGTTGGATCCCGATACCCACTGCGAGTAAGAGTTACTCCTGGGAGAGTTTTACACATTACAATTAGCCGATCAAGTAGGTGCCTAGAAAGGTGTCAACGGGGTTACGCCTCTGGGAAAATGAGGTTTACTTTAATTAGGTCCGTGCGAAAGCACGGGGAACCTCCCTCAAAGTACCGACAATGGCCTGGCTGAAAGATCGACGAAGTTGTAGGGTGTAATTAATCCCGGCTAATCTTTCCTTTTAGGGCTTGAAGGAAGATTTGATAAAAACCAGTGGGAGCCATCCTGATTAGATAAGATAATAACCAATCTGATCTTGCACGAGCATACGCTAAAGTGTTTTCTTCTCTCTCTCTCCAGGTAGCGACCATGTCATGCCCTAATAAAGATAATAATATGGATGTATTGACTGAACCCGCTTATTATATTGAGCAGGGGAACGTTGGACCCGTTCTTTCTTATAAGAGTTATAAGACTGAACAGGAAACAGGAGAATATCTGGATACTCACGCCGCCCAAAAGAACATGCATGTTGATGCATCTTCTTCAGGTGTGTTAGTTATTGAGAACTGTTTCTCAGTTCACCCTACGTCCTGGGTATTGGATACCGGATTAGGATCCCATATATGTAAATTGTTACATGGGCTACGTAAAGGTAGAGAACTGGGAAAAGGTGATCATTCCGTTCAAGTAGGGAACGGTGCAAGTATTGCAGCCAAAGCTGTTGGCGAATAACACCTTGTATTGCCAAGTCGTAATACACTGATTCTAAATGAGTGCTATTATATACCGAACATGATGTGCAACATTATATCAGTTTCTTTATTAAGTAAAGAAGGATATAATTTTGTAGTAAAGGATAATGTTATGAACATATTCCAAGATCAAAAGCTGATTGCATCAGGCTCGTTACATAATGGCATATTCATTTTAAATCAGAATACAGTCCTCAATATACAAAACACACACAAGAGGAAAAGTTCAGAAATGAACGAATCCTACTTGTGGCACTGTAGACTTGGTCATATCAATGCGACACGAATGGCTAAGTTACATAAGGATGGTTATTTGAATTCATTTGAATTATCATCTTATGATACTTGCCATTCATGTCTCAAAGGAAAAATGACCAAAGCTCCGTTTAGTGGACACGGAGAAAGAGTTAATGAACTCTTAGGACTGATACATAGTGATGTATGCGGTCCCATGTCTACGCATGCCAGGAACGGTTCTTCCTACTTCATTACATTCACTGACGATCTCTCTAGATTCGGACATGTGTTCCTGATGAAACACAAGTCTGAAGCTTTTGAGAAATTCAGAGAATATAAACACGAAGTAGAAAAACAAACAGGCAAAAGTATTAAGATCCTTCGATCTGATCGAGGAGGAGAATACTTAAGCAATGAGTTCCTAGATTATCTAAAAGAGAATGGGATTCTCTCTCAGCTTACTCCTCCTTATACACCACAACACAACGGTGTATCGGAGCGGAGGAATCGCACCCTATTAGATATGGTGCGCTCTATAATGAGTACAGCTGAGTTACCTATTTCCTTCTGGGGGTATGCGTTTGAGACAGCAGCATACCTATTGAATCAAGTTCCAACTAAATCTGTACCTACCACACCATATGAGATATGGAGTGGGAAGAGACCATGTCTTAAACGAGTTAAGATATGGGGTTGTCTGGCTTATGTCAAAAGGCAAAATCCAGACAAACTCGAGGCACGGTCAGTTCTATGTAAGTTTGTGGGATATCCTAAACATTCAAATGGATATTTTTTCTACCACGGTGAACAACAAAAAGTGTTTATTGCTCAACATGCCACCTTTTTAGAAAAGGAATTTCTTGCAAAAGAGATTAGTGGCTCTGAGGTAGAACTGGAAGAAGTTCCAGAAACACAAACGATAACTGAAGATTTAGTGGAACCAGAAGATTCGGTAGTACCCGACGAACCCCAGCCTCTCCGCCGATATAGTAGGGTTTCTCGTCCACCTGAGAGATACTACGGTTTTCTCATTGATGGTGGAAGCGAGGATTGCATCATGGAAGATGATGACCCGACTAGTTTCGAGCAGGCCATCACGAGTGGTGACTCTGTGAAATGGCTGGATGCAATGCGGTCCGAGATGGAATCCATGTACACCAACAAAGTATGGACTTTGGAAGTTGCTTCTGAAGGGGTAAAACCCATTAGGACCAAGTGGATCTTCAAGAAAAAACTTGGTGTAGATGGGAAAGTGGAGACTTTCAAAGCTAGACTTGTTGCAAAAGGTTTTCGTCAAAGACCAGGTGTGGACTATGACGAAACCTTTTCTCCAGTGGCTATGCTTAAATCCATCCGGATCATGCTTGCCATCGCTGCATATCATGACTACGAAATCTGGAAAATGGATGTTAAGACCGCCTTTCTAAATGGTGATTTAGAAGAGTGCGTGTACATGACTCAGCCAGAGGGCTTCGTAGACAGTGGGAGCAGCGGGAAGGTATGCAAGCTGCTTAAATCCATTTATGGATTAAAGCAAGCATCACGGAGTTGGAACATCTGCTTTGACGTCGTTATCAAAGAGTTTGATTTCGTCAAAAACCCAGATGAACCTTGTATTTACAAGAAGGTGGCAGAGAGTAAGATTGTCTTCCTCGTATTGTACGTGGACGACATACTCTTGATAGGAAATGATATTCCTATGCCGCAATCAGTCAAGCTCTTCTTATCACAAAGATTCTCAATGAAAGATCTAGGTGATGCCTTAAGCATATTGGGGATTAGGATCTATAGAGATAGATCCAAACGGATACTGGGATTGTCCCAATCCAGGTACATTGACACCATACTAAAAAGGTTTAGTATGGAAGAATCCAAGCGTGGGAACCAACCCACGATCTCTGGACTCACTCTCTCCAAAGAGATGTCTCCCAAGACTGATTTGGAGAGAGCTCGCATTCAAGGGATACCCTATGCTTCAGCAGTAGGCTCTATCATGTATGCGATGCTATGTACCAGACCCGATGTTGCATACTCACTAAGTGTAGTGAGTCGGTATCAAGCAGATCCTGGAGAGAGTCACTGGACAGCTGTGAAGAACATTCTCAAGTACTTGCGAAGGACTAGAGATATGTTCTTGGTGTATGGTAACGGAGAACTCCAAGTGGAGTCCTTTACCGATTCGAGCTTCCATAGTGATAAGGACGACTCTAAGTCGCAGTCGGGATTTGTCTTTACCCTTTACGGAGGGGCGGTTAGCTGGAAGAGTTCCAAGCAGGAAACCGTGGCAGACTCGACGATGGAGGCTGAATACATCGCTGCCAACGATGCTGCTAAAGAGGCTGTCTGGATCAAGAAATTCATTACTGAACTTGGAGTGGTTCCATCCATTGAGCATCCAATACCTTTGTATTGTGATAACAATGGAGCGGTGGCTTTGGCCAAGGAACCCAGGTCCCATCAGCGATCCAGGCATATTCTGAGGCGGTATCACCTGATCCGGGAGATAGTTGATCGCCGGGAGATCGAGGTCAGGAGAGTTGACACGAAGAACAACACGGCGGATCCACTCACGAAGGCCATTCCCCAGATACAGTTTGAGAGACTCTTCGGGATGCTCGGTATGCGATACTACAGCAGCTGGCCTTAGTGCAAGTGGGAGATTGTTAGTTGTATGTATGCCCTAGAGGCCAGTATTGTACAGATGATGTATATTATATTGGATGCTTGGACATATATAGAGATGACTTTCTTACTCGATATGATAGTATGCTATCTGGTTGCTCTTTATCTTAACATGTACACTTGTCTCTTTAAACTGTCTTATAGTTACATGTTGGTAAAGCCCTTAGGATGTGTACTTGACTACCTGGACTATAATGCAGATCATACTAGTGGGGACATGGTAGTCCATAGGTGCATCCTTCAAGGTCCCTAGTCGTGGGTGTATCGAGACGGGGCATCGATATACCAGAGTAGACTAGCGTATACGCTTCTCGACCCATGAGATGGGCGATGGATGATCCCATATCCATTGGTGTTTGACATCAGAGATGATATACGGGTGCTCAGTGGAGACTGGGTACACTGGACGGACTCGCCGAGAACTCCCAGATGGTATTATACCTCACGTCAGATGGCAGTTCTCAGGTGACACTTGTGCAGGTTAGTCTGTAGACCCGAGATCGTCATAGAGTCTTGTGTGATTCCCACTGTGCTTTGATCTCCACCTTACCACGTCCATGAGGGCGTGCAAAACGGTGGTTTTTTGGGCACAGTCCCAAGGCACATGGAGGCAATGAGCGATAGGAGGGGTTTCGTCTCTCCCGGTATTGGGGGTTGATGTTGTGATGTGCTCGGTTGGCCGTAACAGGGAAGTCCCTGGCCAGGGCTGATCAGAGATTTACTGGTAAGTGTTACCAGTAGTTTCTCGACCCGTTATGAGCCTCACATCGGCACGACTTATCGGTTATTAGGGTCTGACGTTTACCACCCCTAGACTTGATATGCGACATATCAGACGAACAGACCGGACTGTACGGTAAGTGTTACTGGTTGGATTCACAGGAGTGTGAGCGGGCTTGCTCGTCGATCTTCTGATCGCTCAATACCCGGGTGGCCGTTACGTTTAGCAGACCGCTTGCGGCTTGTGGGTGCTTGATATGATCATCATCTACTGCCGGTGTATTGACGAGTCTTTAGAGTCCTACGCAGAGGTTTCCTGGCTCAAGCGAAACGAAATAGGAGCGCATATGAGATATGTGCGGGAGCGAGAATAATGCGTGTATGTGATACCGTATTTCATTCTCGCGATGAATGTATCGATTGGTTATATGCGATATAACCTAGATATCAAATCAAGGATTGATTCGATAAGCCGATACATAGGATACTAGTCGGTTATATGCGATATGACCGGATCGTTAAATCAAGTGTTGATTTAATGATTTAATGTATAATTATATATTTGATATATTACTTTGCATTAACTAGTATTGGTTCATTTTAAAAGGATTTTCTCACTTGATGCACATTGTATATGTGATATATTTTTGTGCACTTGTTTGTATCATGTTTGATGATACTTGCTCACTTGGGTTTGTGTAAAGATTAAACCATGGTTATATGAATGGTTAGGGTTTTGTTTATTTACTTATTTATTTATTTATTTATTCATTTTGGAAAATAAATGAGAATGGTGGCTTATTTTGTTTGTATGTTGAAGCTTCTTGAAGCTTTGAACAAGTCCACCATTCTTATCTCATCCTTAACCCTAACCATTCCAACTAACCCTAGTTTACTCTCTACACTTGACTATGGTTAGGATATGATAAGTATTCATATTAGTTTCTTTTTTAAATGAGAGACTGATCATATTCTTCATCTTCTCCTTCTTCTTCTTCAAGAAAAACCTTGCCTTCATCAATGGCAACTTGAGCAAATGAGTGAGAAATCCAATTCTAAAGTGAACCCACCTCCTATTTCTTCATCCTCTACCTCTTGCCAAGTAGTATAGGGTGTTTACTTCAC
This sequence comes from Agapanthus africanus, assembly GCA_030015575.1. NCBI lineage: Eukaryota > Viridiplantae > Streptophyta > Magnoliopsida > Asparagales > Amaryllidaceae > Agapanthus > Agapanthus africanus. The sequence continues at coordinate 721,994,070 of JASDDO010000022.1, read as the reverse complement.
AAGTTTCACAACTTGGTGAAGTTAGAGCTTGATCTTGTGTAACCTCGACGTAGATCATCTTCGGCACGAAGCCGACGACCTTGCCCGCCCATTTCTCCGATGAAGCCGATGCTTGAGTCCGGGATTCGAGACGGACAGCGAGAGGACGTCTACGTGGAGCTAAGGATGTGGAGAACCGGATCTACAAAGGTTGTAGCCTCTTTCTTTTAGTTAAGTAGTTAACTAGTTTCACTTTGTCGCCTAAAATTCTAGTTAACGATCTAGTCTAGGGTTTCTCGGCACCGTAAAATTTGAAATTGGCATGGTTGATGCCTTGTGAGACCTCATGAGTGTGCCTAGGAACCCTACAGTTGTATGCAAAGATGAGTAAGTGCGAGTTTTGGCTGGAGGAAGTGAAGTTTTTGGGGCATGTTGTATCTGGCGATGGAATTGCCGTCGATCCAGAGAAGACTGTAGCAGTTCGAGATTAGCCGATTCCAAAGAATGTTGCTGAGATAAGAAGTTTTCTTGGACTGGCCGGATATTACAGAAGATTTGTGGAGAACTTTGCTCGTCTGGCGGAGCCGTTAACCAAGCTTACGCGCAAGGAGGTACCTTTTGTATGGACGGATAAATGTGCGTTAGCTTTTGAGATGTTGAAGCAGAAATTGATAACCGCCCCTATTCTGACCGTGCCAGACAATTCCGGAGGATTGGTGATTCACAGCGACGCATCTGGGAGAGGATTGGGATGTGTTTTGATGCAGCATGGGAAGGTTGTAGCGTACGTATCGAGACAGTTGAAGACCCATGAGAAGAATTACCCAACGCATGACTTGGAACTTACGGCTGTGATTTTCGATTTGAAGATTTAGAGACACTACCTTTTGGGCGAAAGGGTCGAAGTTTTTACTGATCACAAGAGCTTGAAGTAAGTGTTCACACAGAAGGGGCTTAATATGACGCAACGTAGATGGTTGGAGCTGATGGCTGACTACGATCTTGATCTTAAGTACCATCCGGGGAAGGTCAATGTCGTGCCGGATGTGCTTAGTCGGTTACCAGCAATTCAGGTGTTAACTACGCAGAAAGAGCTTGTTGAAGATTTTTGAAGATTTAACTTGGAGGTTGTGCTACCGCATTCTACGGGACAGTTGATGCAGCTGCAAGTACATTCATCGTTGATCGAGAATATTAAAGCAGCACAATCGCAGGACCCTAGACTGCAAAAGTTTCGAGGACAGGTTGAAGCCGGACTACGAACAGATTTTTTGATCCACGAAGATGGCTCGTTGAGGTATGGTAGCCGTTTGTGTGTGCCAAAGGGGGATATTCGTGAAGAGCTTATGAAGGAGGCACACAGTTCATCTTATTCTGTACATCCAGGAGGCACAAAGATATACCGAGATATTCGACAGCATTTCTGGTGGGAAGGCATGAAACAGGAGATTGCTCGCTTGTGGCGAAGTGCTTGGTGTGTCAGCAAGTTAAGGATGAACGCCAAAGGGTTGCTGGTTTATTGCAACCACTTCCGATTCCTCAGTGGAAGTGGGAACATATAACCATGGATTTCGTGACGGCTTTACCGCGGAGTCCAAAAGGCAACAATGCAGTATGGGTAATTGTTGATCGATTGACCAAGGCAGCTCACTTCTTTCCTTTTCGGGTTGGTCAATCAACAGAGGCCTTGGCAGAGCGGTACATGCAAGAGATTGTAAGATTGCATGGAGTACCGGTGAGCATCGTGTCCGACCGGGACACTCGGTTCTTATCACACTTATGGCGGAGCTTATAGGAAAGTTTGGGGACTCGATTGAAGTTTAGCACAGCTTATCATCCTCAAACTGATGGTCAGTCGGAGAGAACGATCCAAACTCTTGAAGACATGTTGAGAGCATGCATGTTGGACTTTAAGGGTTCTTGGGAGGATCATCTGCATTTGGTGGAATTTTCGTACAACCACAGTTTTCAGGCAACTATCCAGATGGCTCCATTTGATGGTTTGTATGGTCGTAAGTGCCGTTCACCTGTTTGCTGGGACGATGTCGGTTAACGAAGATTATTGGGACCGGATTTGGTTGTGCAGACAGTTGAGAAGGTTAACACTATCAGAAATCATATGAAGGCAGCACAAGACCGACAGAAGAGTTGGGCAGACACGTCAAGAAGACCTCTAGAGTTCGCCGTGTGTGATTTGGTGTTCTTGAAGATATCATCGACTAGAGGGGTGATTCGTTTTGGAAGTCGAGGAAAGCTTAGTTCTCGATTCGTTGGACCCTTCGAGATCTTGGAGCGTGTTGGTGAGGTAGCGTATCGTTTGGCGTTACCGCAGTCCTTGGCAAATGTGCACGTTGTGTTTCACGTATCTCAACTCCGTAGGTATATTCGAGACGAAACGCATGTATTGGATCATTCAGAGCTAACTGTACGAGAAGACTTAACTTTTGAAGAGCGACCAATTGAAATCGTAGATCGAAGGGGAAAAGGTACTTAAGAACAAGGTGATCCCTCTTGTGTTTGTTTCTTGGGGTAATCGCTCGCTTGGAGAGTCCACTTGGGAACGAGAAGATGAAATCCGGCAGAAGTTTCCTCATCTTTTCTTGTAGTTGTTTGGTTATCTTTGCATTCCTGGAATTTCGAGGACGAAATTCTTTTTGTAGTTGGGTATAATGTAACACCCAAGCCCAATGCTACTAATTTCTGTTACTTTATGAGTGGAGTGTGACCTTTATTTCATTTATCTTGCTTGATTGTTATTTACTGTAAATTTTACCCAGCAAATTCATTTATGCATATAACAATTTTTGGCATCTAAAATAAAATTAAAAATATTCATCTTGGCTTGCTTGACACCCCTAACCCTGCTGTAGCGTCCGTGCATCGTGTTCTCGTCCCGTTCAGTGAAACGGGCGAGTTTGGATGGCTACGTGCACGTACATGTGTCCGTTTTGGGGGGTATGCTTTTTGATCATAAAATACTTCATTTTCACTTTTGGATCCCGCTTAAAATTCTATTATTTCAATTTCAAATTTTTGGACCCGACCCAGGCGGGATTTGGAAATGTTTTACTTTGCGCCAAAATCCCAAATTTTAATATATTCTAAACTATTCGTATATTTCATTCTTTAACAATCTGATATATTATTTAACTGTTTAAGATTTCTAATATTCTTAAATCTTTCTCATTTAACTCCACCAACCAATCAGAGAACCCTTTACTCCCGTGGGCCCCCTTACCTATCTCTCTCCTCTCTCTCTCCCTCACCATCTCTCTCTATCTCTCTCCTTACTTTCTCTCTCCTTACTTTCTCTCTCTCTCCTCTCTCTCTCCCTCTCTCTCCCCGATATCTCTCTCTCTCTCCCCTCTATATTCAAATCATTTCCCCCTCCTTTTCTTTTTCCCTCAACAACGTAAACCCATCACCTCGCAAACCCTAACCACCGTGCCCTCGCCGCCGCAGCCCCAACGCCGGCACCACCGTCGACTGCACCCTCGCCTCCTCAGCCTCATCTCACCCACATCCTCCTTCTTCGACCCCCGCGCGCCCTGCTGTAAGTGCACGGCGGCGCCCCGGCCGTCAACCCGACGGCCAAATGCGGAAGCGGTGATAAACTTTAATTTTGCGGACTTAGCAAACCGGCACCACCGCGCACTAAAACCCGGACCGAACCATTAACTAGTCCTAGCTAACAACAAGAAGGGGAAGAAAGATATACCGAGCGATCCGTGTCCTTCGGTCTTCATCTCCACTCCGATCTCCCGCGGATACTTCGTCCGTCACCTCCTCGCCGGAAGGGCACCACATCGCCTGCATCTTTTACGGGCTCCCGCCTCTATACCGAGGCAACTCGGGCGCGAAGTTGGCTAGCCGACGCGTCCAAGGTTTTCTGTAGACTAGTGTGGAAATTTGTCTCTTTGGGGTTTAAGAGGTTGCCATGTATGGAGGAATTTTGCACAATGATTTTCATGGATTGATGCTAGATGAAGAATGGAGCATCAAAAGCAAAATGAGCTCGGCCAAAAGTAATGCTCACTGGAAAAAGAAATGAAGCACCTCTCTCTCTCTTGCTGTGGAAAGAAAAAATTAATTTTATCAATTAATCTCAAAGCCATCATATATCCAATAATGCAATCTCTGCAGCACACACACAAATGGGGGGGGGGGCACCAAATTAACATGAAAGAAAATTTCCACCAAAATAATCCTCACTCCATACCCAAACAGTGGCCGGCCCATTTCCAATTTCCATCGCAATATCACATCCAAAAACCATACCCTCTCTTATCACAATAAATGCAAGAGTAGCAAAGAAGATTTCATAATCAAACCTTTTGCAATAAACCCCTCCACAATGTGTTATTTGCAAACTAGCAAATAACCCCCTCCAACGTAAAGTCCGGCCGTGAAGGAACAATGAAAAACCGGCCGGAATGGAATGCAAACTGGCAACCCCAGAAAACTGGTCCCATAATAAATTACAGGAAAACCCCGATACTGTGCATACACACCCGTATTTGTATTCCGACCGAAATACAAATGTAAACAGACAAAACTACACAATCAAATACTAAGATCCGGCTTAAGCCAAAGCCGGCTAGTAAAAAAACCGTCCGATCACGATCCGTGCAATACCGCACGTATCTAATCGAACCCTGCCATATCTCCATACGGCCTCTACAGCGTTTCGCCCGAAAGCTGAGTAACTGAAAGTGTGGTGGACTCTAAAGACTCGTCAATACAATGGCTGTGGATTTAACCACTAGCACGTCAGAGGTATAAGCCAATACGTGACGGGCCACCAGCTATTAACTAAAAGGGACGTCGATGAGTGAACTCATCCTGACATCCTACTGAGCCTGTCAGTGACAATATCCGTACAGTCCGGTCCGTTCGTCTATGAGCATCGCATGTCGGGCCTAGGGGGTTGGTAAAAGTCAGACCCCCAAAAGCGGTACAAGTCGGGTCGGAGTGTAGCCCAGAACACCCTGAGATACTACTGGAATACCTACCAGTAAATCTCCTGCCTTGGCCAAGGTCTTCGTGTAATGGCTCTCCTAGACACAGCGCGACCTCACCCCCAATACCGGGAGAGACGAACCCCTGAAGATCCGCTCACTGCCTCCATGTGGCTCGGGACTGTACCCAACTAAAACCTGTTTGCACGACTCCTTTGAGCCGTGGTAGGGTAGTAATCAAAGCACAGTGGAAACTCACACGAGACAAATGACGATCCTCAGGTCGATGAACTAACCTGTACACATGTCATCAGGGAACTGCTATCTGACGTCAGGTATAAGACCAACTAGCATGTTCCCGGCGAGTCCTGTCCGGTGTACTCATAACCCAATGAGCACCTGTATACATCTTAGGTGAACCAACTGACACCAGTGGCTTGTGAGACCGGCCACCGCCCCTCGTCGGGGTCTCGACTGTATACACTAGTCTACTCTGGAGTATCGATGCCCTGTCTCGAAACTCCCACGACTAGGGACCTTTTAAGGATGTGCTTATAGACTACCAGCTCCCACGTATATGATCGCCCTCATACTGCCGGTAGTCAAGCAAGAATCCTAAGGGCTCTATCAACGTGCAATAGCGACCTGTCAGGTCACCTAAAGCAGTACACGATGATAAAGGTAAACCAGATAGCAAACTATCATCTCGAGTAAGACTGTTCTACCGGGATAGGTCCTCCCTCAATCATTGCAATCACGTGCCTGTGATCCAATAATTGACTCTGAGGGCACTATCTCCAACACCTGCACCCTCACCGCGACCACCTGCGCCCCCTGCACGCTGTCGCACCGCCGCGAGTTGCCACCGGCGGTCTCGTCCTCGTGTCCCCGGCCTCGCAGGCTTCCCTCGGTGTGTTAGCTTCCCCTCCTCTCTTCTTTCCTTCTCTCCTTCTCTGCTAATGGGTTTCTTGATCGACAGATCTCTTCCGCCGTCGTCGTAGGCCACCGCCGGATCTCCGTCGACGAGGTCGACCGTCACCACCCGTCCCACGGATCATCATGAGCACCCTTTCTCTGATCCTACCTCGTTTCTTCTCTGCTTTCTTTTCTCTTCTTGATTCCATGTCTCGACATTCACTGTTCATTCCTTGGCCGGAATCCGACGATGCCAACGACGTGACCCGACGTTCCAGCGAGGTACCCCGACCCGTGTGGTTCCATTGTTCGTTGTTTGGGTTCATTCCGTGAACCGTGCGCCCGTCACGAGTTTTCCCCGCCGACGGTTAACGTTCCGTTTTCCCGATTCGCGACCCGTCGAGGCAAGTAACCCTTGCTACATGCTAAACAATATTTACTTATAATTAATAACACCCTAAAACCCGCAATTTAACTTTGGTATTATAATTTCCCACTTTTTCATGTACAATATTATTATATATCATTTTATCTTTAAACTTGGAACCTACAGTTTTCAATTGAACCTAATAACCACATTTACCTGTCTAATCACATTTTTTTTAATATTGACATAGCTTATGGCATTTATCTCTATAGTTTTGTTCCATTCGGACACTCACATGCATTTAACCTGTAATAGCTGCATTGAACCTTTATATAAATCATTGCACCTCTACAGTGTTTAAACTTGTTAACATGATTAAATGGCTATAAATTGTCTTACTGCATTCTTATAATGTTGAAATCATATCCGTGACACAACTGATAACTGTACTGCAAATTGAGTAAATCTGCCTATTGCTTACCTCATTGCTTATCTCATGTCGTTGATACCCATGCTTGATTGTATAACTGATTGTGAGCACACCCATGATATTGTTTACATCTTGACCTGACTTGCTACATATATATATTGGTCTACCCGACATGGTACCGTATACTGCTTGACTTGACATGATGTACCATGACCTGATCCGTTACCTGATCTTGTGTCTAATGCCAACAAACCTGACATGTAGTCCTCATGGACCGTTCCTGTTGTCTATCCAGACAAACCTGTTTACCTAATCCTGTGTTGGCATTAGTTTCTTGATTTCGGGATACCTGACTTGACTTGCACATATAACTTGGGGGTATGGGGAAATCAAAGGTGAAACCTGACTTGTAACTCGACAGTTCACTACCTGTCCTGAGTGTACACATTCCTGTTTTGTGCCTAGCGGCATGTCTCGGTTTCGGCCGAGAATATTGTGGCTGTGGTCCCGGGTATGTACGGGATACTATCGAGTGTACACATTCCTGTTTTGTGCCTAGCGGCATGTCTCGGCTGCAGCCGAGAATATTGTGGCCGTGGTCCCGGGTATGTACGGGATACTATTGAGTTACATCGATGATTCATCAATTTGGTTTCAAAGACTTTAGAACAGAGAACCTGATAGCACAGTTTAGTTTACCCACTGCACACTACCCTGCACTGCTCTGATTTACATTATTGTTACCCTTGCTTTATTCATGTTTATATTCGCATTGCCTGTTTATTATGTTATTACTTGATGACTTGACGTGCTGACGTCTGGGTTTTACATGGCCTAGATTCTTCTACCCTGTTGCGGACTGATTAGGAGTTTTGCCGCTGTTAGACGAGCGGTGAGGTTCCTGTCGGTATGTAGTTTCATTCCATGTGTTTCATTTATTGTATCTTTTAGCTTCCGCATATTGTTATCTCTTGACTCTTTTACTCTGGCTTATGGACATGTACTAGATAGTTAGTTTACTTTCCAGTTCTTGATATCTCCACAGCCGTAATGTGACTGTGGAAGGATTTTTCCTATCCACAGGTAGCATGGTTGGCTATGTCACGTGCCCACTTTAGCGTACTTTGGGAAGCGGGGCGTGACAAGTGTGTTCCCACTGTTCTTAGATTACTACCCTACCACGACTCTATTGAGTCGTGCAAACAGGTAGTAGTTGGGTGCAGTCCCGAAGCACTTGGAGGCAATGCCGGTTAGACATGATTCGTCTCTCCCGGTATTGGGAGTTGATATCGCGCTGTGTCTAGGAGAGCCATTACACAAAGTCCCTGGTCAGGGCAAGCGAGATTTACTGGTAGTGTTTCCAGTAGTTTCTCAGGGTGTTCTGGGCTACACTCCGACACGACTTGTACGGCTATTAGGGGTCTGACATTTACCGCCCCCTAGGCCCGACATGCGATACTCTTAGACGAACAGACCGGACTGTACGGAGATTGTCACATTCAGGCTCAGTAGGAGTTCAGATGGGTTCACCTCATCGGTCTTCTTATCGGCATCTACCTGGGGACCGTTACGTACAGCTAGTACCGCTTGCGGCCTATGGTTAAACCCACTGCCAGCGTAGTGTCGAATCTTTAGAGTCCCACACAGAGGGTTGTTCATCTTTGGGCGAAACGAGTAGAGGTCGTATGGTTTTACGACGGGGTTTGTTCACATATCCGTACTTGTGCGTGTTTGGTGTTTGGACAGTTGATACTAGTGGGTTTTGGTTTAAGCCGGATCTTAGTATTTGATTTTAGCTTGGTTTAGTCTCATTGCATTCGTGTTCTTCGGAACGCGGAAGCGGGTATGTATATACAGTTGACAGAGACAAATGAAGGAGACATCTCATTAGGGTTTTTGACCATTGACTTGATCAAGATCTTAATGAGATGAAGGTAATTGATTAATAGTTTTAATTAGTGATAATTGTGTTATGGTTATTTGGATTGACCATTTGACTTGTTGACCAAAGTTGACTAAGATATTTTTCTTAAGCAAAAGATTCTTTGCTTAGCATTAATGGTGACATGATAATGGTCAAATCAAATGAACCATCACAACTTTTTTGCTAATTAAAATTATTATTCTTTTATGCTAATATGAGAGCTATCTCTTTATTCTATCATATTCATTCTCTCTCCTAGCTCTCTCTCCTTCATCCTCTCTCTCAAACCCTAACCTCTCATGTGTTGAGAACCAAGGGAAATTGAGATCAAACCATAAAGTCACTCTCTACTCACTCTAGGGTTCTTAGTCTAGCAAGCAAAGCACTCTAGTTACTTCATGGTTGAGGTAGGAGCTCAAGGTAGAGACCTTCGGGTGGATCTTCTTCGATATAGAGAAGCCGGTGAGAAGGAGCCATCTAGATCATTCCAAGGAGCTCACAACAAGGAGAAGAAGGAGTTCAAGTTTAAGGTATAACTTTCTATCATAGTAGATAGAACTCTATTTAGTGCTAACTAGGTTTATGGTAAAGATCCAGTTAAGGTTTATTCTAGCGCCAAGCTCGTTATCGCTACGAAATTTTTGTTCCGCATTTGGCCACGGAAGTTGGCCAGGGCGCTACTGTAACCCTTCAGACAGAGCCCACCAGCGTGGACTTGGATTATCTAGCCTTTGACCCGGAGCTTTAGTTTACTTGTACATTTCATTTTCATTTCTGTTATGCCACCGTTTAGGCATTGCTTTCATTCCATGTATTTACTTTTCATTGTATTGTAAAAATAATGTTAATAAATAAAGTTGCTGTTCATTTACATCTTGTCTCTTGTGTACATTTTATTTTATATTGCTTAGATACACTTAGCGTGTTTACTTCTGAGTAAATACGTAGCGGCCTCGTCGCGTCAGCGGGGCGTGACATTAGGCTTGGTCTACTTAGTCTTGGGCTTTCCTTTTTCTTTTATTCAGAAGTGCTAAGCACTTATCTGTTGCTCTGGTGCTCATGTGGGAAACACGTGAGGTACTCAGACATGGGCGCTGCCTAATCAGTGCTAAATACTTAATCATTTTGACTGAATATAGAGTGCTAAGCACTTAGTATGGCATTCACGTAGGGAGCATGTGAGACATTCAGCCTTTGTTTTGGTGGCTCACGTGTGTTTCACGTGATTGTTTTTTTGGGTGCTGAATTGCTTTGTTTTTAGGGCGCTCATGTGAGAAGCACGCAAGGCGCCAAGTTCTTTTTTTTCAGAGATTTAATCTCTGTTGATGGCATTTTGACCATTAATGATCACCCATATCTGTGCTTTGAAGATCCGAGGTGAATTTTATCTAAGAAACTAAGTTCTTCTTTTTTTTTATAAGAACTAAGTTCTTTACATAGGGTTAAATCCTATTTTTTTAGAGGAATTAAATTTCTAAAACATATATTCTTTTTCTTTCTTTTTAACCTAGTTCTTTTCCCCTAGATTTTGATTTTGAAGAACAGAATCTCTCCGATGAGAATTAAATTCTCAACTTGTGGGGAGATTTGCTTTGCAAATCTCAAATCAGAGGAAGAACTAAGTTCTTTTTTTATGAAGGGTTAAACCCTCATTTTCGTTTATACTAAGCAAAAGAGATTTTTTATCTCTTCTTTTTCTTTTATCTAGAGTTTGAAAGGAAGGAGATTTTCTTCTTCGAAGAGAATTAAATTCTCTGTTTCTGTGATTTCTGACTTTTTGTTTGTAGAAGCTTGGGGAGGTCGATCCTCTGTGTGTGCGTCCTTGAGACTTAAAGTCTTGGGTCCTTTATATAGGAGAGGCAAGTTTGTTGATTAGTTCTAGAAAATCCCTCATTTGAGAGATACCAGTTGATTTAATTGGTCTCGAAGATTATTTGGAGGATTTTATCCACCATTGGATCTTTGATCTAGAGAGTTTCTAGTTAACAGAATATATTTTCTTGTTTTTAACAAGATTAGGAAAATATTTTCCTATATATAAAGTTTAATTCTGTCAGACGGTGATTTTTAACCACCATCGGATTTTCAATCCAAAGGCTCTCTATTTAACATAGCACATATTTCTTTGTTTAGAAAGATATAGGGAAATATTCTCCTATCTCATTGGATCTTTGATCCAACAACCTTCTGCTTAACAGAAAATATCCTTCTCATTTAGAAATATTAAGGATATATTTCCCCCAATAGAATTTAATTCTATATTTGATGATTTTTTAATCACTATTGGATCTTTGATCCCATAATTCTCTGTTAACAGAGAATATCTTTCCCCTTTAGAAAGATCAAGGGATGTATTTTCTCAAGAATAGAATTTAATTCTATATAGGGAAGTGCCCTCACGTGTTTAATATGTGACCCTGGTGTGGGTTTCAGCCTGTTTTATTTTAGCATATGAGCGCTCGCGTGTTTAATACGTGAGCTGGTTTAGCCTTTTGTTACTTGCTTTCAGTGTTTATATGTTTTGCATAAAAAAAGAATTTAATTCTATATATAGAGTTTGATTCTTTCTGAAGCTAATACTTCAAAAACGTGTTCTCACGTGACCCTAATGTGGGTTTTAATCTGTTTATTAGAGCTTATATGCTTTACATATAAGCACTCACGTGTTGGCCTGTTTAGCCTTTAGTCGTTTGTTTTCAGCGCTTATATGCTTTACATATAAGCGCTCACGTGTTTAACACGTGAGGCCCAAAATATGGGAATTCTTCTCTTCCCTTTTTTTTATAAGGGAACAAATTTCCCTCAGCGTTGTTCTCATGTGGCTTGCACGTGAGTGCAACGGTGCCCATCTTTACCACCGTTGGATCGCCTAGGGGAATGGGAAGTTGAAACGATCCTATCACGTCTTATAAATAGGGCCTTTGGCTTTGGAATGACCACTGTTTTTCATCTTCCTTCTTGAGAAGAAAAAAAAATTTCTTAAGAATTTAATCCTCATTTCAGAGCTTAGATCTCTACCTTCGAAATTCTTCTACTCAGAGTTAAACTCTGCCAAATTTTCTTGGTAAGAATTATGAACATGGCTTATCTCTTAGAAGACCTTTTGGATATATATATTTTTTATTTTGGGTATTATTTTTTATTTTGGATTTTTAATCCATTAACAGAGCTTGGCTCTCTTCTTAAACCGATCTATTGGAGATCTAAAAAAAACATTTTTTTTGAGTAGACCGTGGTCTTGATGTCCACCTCAAGGATTTGAATCAATGGGAGTTCTTGAGAATTGCTGATTCTCTTCTTAGGGTTTTACCCTATCATTAATCCTGACATTTGAGGGTCTCTGGAATTTAATTTCATTATATTTCCCATATGTTTCCCAACACGGGGATTTCTGGGATTTAATCTTATTATCGGGGAATTTAATTTCATTTTGTTTTGCAGAGCTTAGCCCTGATTTCATTTTTTTTGGAACTTTGGGAATTTTATTCCCTTTATTATTCTTGGGTATTTTCTTTTTTAGGGTTTTAATATCCTTTTCACAGATTTGAATCTGTTGTTTTTAAAAGAACCCGCTTTTCGGGGATATTGGGAGTTTTTAACTCCACTGTTCATTTAATGAGAATTCTTTTTGATTCTCACAATGGGCACATGTCTCATCATTGATGAGCCACCATTTTGATTTTGCGGGTCCCACTAGCTTTTTAGACTTAGTGGTTCTAGCATTTTTTATTGCTGACTCTACCTGGTTTCTTTTCAGGCACCATAGCTGGTCATCTTTATGATCTTGAAGAGATTATCTCTTATGATGAGATTTATATCCAAGGTCGCTTTCAAGGCCATGAATACATTATGGCCCAATGCGACGAGGTGACGCGTCGCTTCGACGATTACAAAGGTCGATTGCTCTCCCGCCGTTCTGCTCTCTTGAAAATCGTCGTTGGGTCGATCTTGGAAGCTATATCCAGGCGTCTTGAGGTTATGCCGCTCCAAGCGCTCGATGATGCTGAAGACAAGTTACATTTTGTGTATCTAATGGGGTTGATCTTAAAGAAACGGCGAGTTAATCTTGTCGCCATCTTGCACCGTGTCTTTCAACAAAAGGCGATAGTATCAGCATACCAGAGGGTGGAGGACATCAGTGGCGACCCTAACGCTTACATCTGAGAGAAGATGCACAAAAAGATGGTTGATGAGGCTGAACGTGCATTTCTCAAACTTGCTTTTGAGTTTGAAAATCCATGTCCGGAGTTCAATGTCTTGCCGCTGTAGATCTGGAATTATGCGTCCCCCCGTTTTTTTTGCACCGAGAATATGCAGTTCTCTTTTGATGTATGAATGAAAAGCTTCTATCCCTTTCGTATCTACACCTTCCTTTTCTTGATTGTCTCGCTCTGGCGCAGATTAGTTTTTGTACTCATTTCGGAGTGTTTTTAGTTTACATCTTTTAGGTTTACAGGTAAACTCTCCCTAACGTTGGATGTAGATAATCCTTATTCTTTTATGACAGGGGTCCGTTAGGTTTATGGTACTATGTTTAAGTCCATCGTACTGTTGCGTTGGCTGATTTATTTCTCGATATGCAGTCTCTTAGGTTGCTGTTCGAGTAGCCCTGCGACTGTCGAGTCTCTGATCCCTTCTGAGGCTGGACAAGACATCTTCAAGTTATCTTCTTTAGGTTGGTGTATATGTATTACCGTCAGAAGAACAAGCATTAGGTATTTTCCGTGGCGCTTTTTACTTGAGATTAGGCTTGATTTGAATCCCCGATGTGTCATAACCGCACCCTTCTGGGGTGGGATGATCTCCAGGGGTCTTTAGGCTTTATATGTACCGCCGTCAAGACCCAAAGCTAGGAACATGCCGTCACTTCATTTTTGCTTTGATGATATCGCGCCGATTCTTTGCTGAAGTAGGGTAGACATCCGTATGACCTCTATGCTATATGTATTGCAATTGAGATTTGGAGCTAGGAATATGCCGTTACTCCAATTTCATTTGATAGTTGCGTCCGCACCCTGCTGAAATGAGGAGGAACGTCGAGATGATCTCTAGGCTATAGATGTTGCCATCAAGATCTGAAGCTAGGATTTTTCCGTCACTTCACTTTTATTTGATTGTTGCGTCCGCACCCTGCTGGAATGAGGAAGGAACGCTGTGATAGTCTCTAGGTTGTATATGTACTGTCAAGACTTGGAGCTAGGATTTTGCCATTACTCCATTTTTGCTTTGACCCTTGGGTCCTTGTTGACGTGTAACACCCGAGCCCAATAATACTATTTATGTTACTGGTTGAGTGGTTGACATTGCTCATTTCATTTGTCTTGCTTGTTTGGTGCTTGTTGCTAAATTTTAACCGGCTAAGTCATTTTTGCATATAAAAAATTTTAACACCTAAAATGAAATTAAAAATGTCCATACTGGCCTACTCGTCGCCACTGGTCGCGTGGTAGCGTCCACGCGTCGAGATTTCATCCCGTTCGGTGAAACGGGCAAGTTTGGACGACTACGCGCGCGTGCAAGTGTCCGACTTGGGGGCATGCATTTTAATCATTAAACACCTCTTTTCAAAATTTGGAACTCGCTTAAAATCCTATAATTTGAATTTGAAACATTTGGGCGCAACCCGGGCGCGATTTGGAAATGTTTCATTTAGCGCCGAAATGTCCATTTAATTAAATATATTATAAAACTAAAATATATACTATAATATAATTCTATTACTATTTTTAACGTATCAATCCTTTTCAATCTTTTAAAAATTTATCACGAGATTCCTCCCTAGCCAATCAATCCCTCGTGGGCCCCGGCTTACACTCTCTCTCTCTTTCTCTTCCGCTAATCTCTCTTTCTCTCTTCTTATAATCTCTCTCTCTTCCTCTAAATATTTCTGTCTCTCTCTCTCTCTCTCTCTCCCCTCAAATCTTCTCCCTCTCTTCCTTTTAAATATTTTCCCCACCCATTATTTTTCCAGAACGCCACCTCCTCTGTGCCTGCGCCCACGTTGCCACCCGAGCACGCTGCTGCAGTTCCCTGCGGCAAACTCCTCGCCGGCAGGCCTCGTCGTCGCCTTCCGTGCCGACGACTTGACCCGACATCCCAGCAAGGTACTCCGGTCGGTGTGGTCCCGCTGTTCGTTGTTTGGACTCGATCCGTGGCCCGTGCACCCGTCTCGTGTTTTCTGCCGACATTGCATCCGTGCTTTCCGGTTTGCGAAACCGTCGAGGCAAGATTTCTTGCTACATGCTACGTTAAACTAATTAAATATTTAACTCACACACTTGCTATATTAACTAGTATTGCTACTTGACTTCCTATCCACAGGTAGCATGGTTGGCTATGTCACGTGCCCAATCTTGCGTACTCTGGGAAGCGGGGCGTGACATGGTTCTTTTGGTATCAGAGCCATAGGTTTTAGGTTAATCGGGTTTGGTTCTTTTGTAGTTGGGTATTGCACCCGATACACGAATCATAATACCCATGATTAGGAAACATGTCCTGCCACCTTGACCGTTTTACCATCCTTGAATCATTCTTCCGGATCATGTCGACATGCAAACTTACTTTGCATTGTCAACTCGAAAACCTAATTTCTTGTTATCTCTAGGACTTAGGCGACTTGGGTGGAGTTAAGTAATTGGGGCTATGATACCGCGGCATAGCTACAATGCAGTACTCTATTTAAGTATCTTGGAGTTCTAGCCTTGATCTATACCCAGAATCTATCATCATGCTAATGTTGGGTACTTTGATTTCCAGGAATATGGCCGGTACGAATTTGAAGATGGACCAAAGACGTGCGGTCATAGCCGCCAGGCGTAGAGTGATAAGGGGATTGCTGGAGAATCTAAAGGAACAGACCGAGCTGGAACCAGCATCTGCACTGAAACAAACGTCTGTACGTAGAAGTATTCCGGTGAACAGGCGCAGCGTAGCACCAATGAAGAAAACAGGTGTGGGTGATCGGAAAGGGAGCGTGATTTGTAACTACTGCGAAAGGAGTGTCGTAGGAGGTTGGGACTCTGTTTTAGATGTGGAGCGGCAGATCACGCCGTTAGTGCTTGTCCGTCGAAGCTTCGTACAAGGGATGATGTTCAGAAGCCTCCGCAGAGACCGTTCCAAGAGCAGAAACAGTTGACTCAAGGATCTATTCAGGCTCGAGCTTTCACGTTGACGGCTGAGGAAGCCAAGGCATCAGGAGAAGTGGTTTCAGGTACTTTGCTCGTTCATGGTTTTCCCGCATTAGCATTATTCGATTCTGGTGCATCCTATTGTTTTATGTCGTCCAAGTTTATTGTTACACATTCAATTTCTTGCACGACCCTGTCTTATTGTTGGGACATACACACTGGAAACGGGAAAATCATATCTAGTAGTGAGCGCAAAAATTGTTCTGTTGTTATTTGCGGACGAGAATTATTCGCGGATTTCTTGGTGATCGATACTGGCAATTACGATGTTGTCTTGGGAATGGATTTTCTCGGCACTTTCCATGCTCACATTGATTGTAGGGCAAAGAAAGTGATTTTCCAGATTCCCGGACATCCGGAGTTTGTATTTGCTGGAGGCAGCAGTTCTGTTGGGCCAGTCGAGTTTAGGGCTAGGCCGACAGACGCTGTGCTTTCGTCGATGGAAGTTGATAAGGAGGAAGCGCCAGTTGTAGTTCGAGAGTTCATGGACGTATTTGAAGACATCTCGGGTTTACTGCCAAAACGAGATGTGGAGTTCGCGATTGATCTTGTTCCTGGTGCAGCGCCAATCTCAAAGGCGTACTATCCGATGGCACCAATGGAGTTGGAAGAAGTAAAGAAGAAGGTTACTGAATTGTTAGAGAAGGGTTGGATTCGCAGCAGCAATTCACCTTGGGGAGCTTCAGTTCTTCTAGTCAAGAAGAAAGATGGCACAAGGAGGATGTGCATCGATTATCGAGAATTAAACCGGGTGACTATTAAGAACAAGTACACGATCCCTCGCATTAGCGAATTATTCGAGCAACTCAGTGGCGCGAGGGTATTCTCGAAGCTGGATTTGCGATCCGGATATCATCAAGTTCGAGTTAAATCAGAGGATATTTGCAAGACTGCATTCCGAACTCGATATGGGCATTACGAGTATTTAGTGATGCCATTCGGAGTAACGAATGCACCGGCGATATTCATGGACTTGATGAACCGAATCTTTTCACCATTCTTGGACCAGTTTATAGTGGTGTTCATTGATGATATTCTGGTCTACTCCAAGAGTACTGAAGATCATGCCGAACACTTGAAGATCGCACTGCAAACGTTGAGGCAAGAAAAATTGTATGCAAAGATGAGCAAGTGCGAATTTTGGCTCGAAGAAGTGAAATTTTTGGGGCACGTCGTATCCGGAGATGGAATCGCTGTTGATCCTGAAAAGATTGTAGCAGTTCAAGAGTGGCCGATTCCGAAGAATGTAGCAGAGATCAGAAGTTTTCTTGGACTTGCCGGATACTACAGAAGGTTCGTAGAGAATTTTTCTCGTTTAGCTGAGCCTTTGACCAAGCTTACGCGGAAGGAGGTACCATTCGTATGGACGGATAGTTGTGCGTCAGCTTTTGAGGCGTTGAAGCAAAAATTGATAACTGCTCCTATTCTGACCGTACCAGACGGTTCCGGAGGATTGGTTATTCACAGTGACGCATCTGGAAAAGGTTTAGGGTGTGTTCTTATGCAGCATGGGAAGGTTATAGCATATGCATCAAGACAATTGAAGACTCATGAGAAGAATTACCCAACTCACGATTTGGAGCTAGCAGCTGTAATATTCGCTCTGAAAATCTGGAGACACTACTTGTTGGGCGAAAGGGTAGAAGTATTCACCGATCACAAAAGCCTAAAGTATGTGTTCACACAGAAAGAGCTCAATATGAGGCAGCGTAGGTGGTTGGAGCTGATGGCTGACTATGATCTTGATCTGAAATACCATCCGGGGAAAGTTAATGTAGTGCCGGATGCGCTTAGCCGATTGCCAGCAATTCGGATGTTGACCGCACAGAAAGAGCTTATCGATGATTTTCGGAGATTCGAGTTGGAGATCCTGCTACCACACTCTTCGGGACAGTTGATGCAGCTGCAAGTACAGTCGTCATTGATTGATAATATTAAGGCAGCGCAATCGCAAGATCCAAGATTTCAGAAGTTTCGAGAGCAAGTTGAAGCGGGACTTCGGACGGACTTGTTGATTCATGAAGATGGTTCATTGCGATATGGTAGTCGTTTGTGTGTGCCGAAAGGAGACATTCGTGAAGAGCTTATGAAGTAGGCACACAGTTCAGCTTACTCTGTACATCCGGGGGGTACAAAGATGTACCGAGATATTCGACAGCACTTCTGGTGGGAAGGTATGAAACGGGAGATCGCTCGCTTCGTGGCTAAGTGCTTGGTGTGTCAGCAAGTCAAGGCTGAACACCAAAGGGTTGCTGGTTTGTTGCAACCACTTCCGATTCCTCAGTGGAAGTGGGAACATATAACCATGGATTTCGTGACAGCTTTACCGCGGAGTCCAAAGGGCAACAATGCAGTATGGGTGATTATCGATCGGTTGACCAAGGCAGCTCACTTTATTCCTTTTCGGGTTGGTCAATCGACGGAGACTTTGGCAGAGCGGTACATGCAGGAGATTGTAAGATTGCATGGAGTACCGGTGAGCATCGTGTCCGATCGGGACACTCATTTCTTGTCACACTTCTGGAGGAGTTTACAAGAAAGTTTAGGAACTCGATTGAAGTTTAGCACATCTTATCATCCTCAAACTGATGGACAATCGGAGAGAACGATCCAGACTCTTGAAGATATGTTGAGGGCATGTATGTTGGACTTCAAAGGTTCTTGGGAGGATCACCTACACTTGGTGGAGTTTTCGTACAACAATAGCTTCCAAGCGACTATTCAGATGGCTCCGTTTGAAGCTTTATATGGTCGTAAGTGTCGTTCACCTGTTTGTTGGGATGATGTTGGTGAACGAAGATTATTGGGACCAGATTTGGTAGTACAGACCGTTGAGAAGGTTAACGCAATCAGAAAGCATATGAAGGCAGCTCAAGACAGACAGAAAAGTTGAGCTGACACGTCAAGAAGACCTCTAGAGTTCACCGTGGGTGATTTGGTATTCTTGAAGATATCACCGACTAGAGGGGTGATTCGCTTTGGGAGTCGAGGAAAGCTTAGTCCTCGATTCGTTGGACCCTTCGAGATATTGGAGCGTGTTGGAGAGGTAGCGTACCGTTTGGCGTTACCACAGTCCTTGGCAGGTGTGCACGATGTGTTTCATGTATCTCAACTACGGAGGTATGTTCGAGATGAAACCCACGTTTTGGATCATTCGGAGTTGACTGTACGGGAGGACCTAACTTTTGAGGAGCGACCGGTTGAAATCAAGGATCGAAGAGAAAAGGTTCTTAGAAACAAGGTTATCCCTCTTGTGCTAGTCTCTTGGGGTAATCGATTTCATGGAGAATCCACTTAGGAGCGAGAAGACGAGATCCGGCAGAAGTTTCCTCACATTTTCCTGTAGTTATCTACTTTGTATTCTTGGAATTTCGAGGACGAAATTCTTTTTGTAGTTGGGTATGATGTAACACCCGAGCCCAATAATACTATTTATGTTACTGGTTGAGTGGTTGACATTGCTCATTTCATTTGTCTTGCTTGTTTGGTGCTTGTTGCTAAATTTTAACCGGCTAAGTCATTTTTGCATATAAAAAATTTTAACACCTAAAATGAAATTAAAAATGTCCATACTGGCCTACTCGTCGCCACTGGTCGCGTGGTAGCGTCCGCGCGTCGAGATTTCATCCCGTTCGGTGAAACGGGCAAGTTTGGACGACTACGCGCGCGTGCAAGTGTCCGACTTGGGGGCATGCATTTTAATCATTAAACACCTCTTTTCAAAATTTGGAACTCGCTTAAAATCCTATAATTTGAATTTGAAATATTTGGGCACAACCCCGGCGCGATTTGGAAATGTTTCATTTAGCGCCGAAATACCCATTTAATTAAATATATTATAAAACTAAAATATATACTATAATATAATTCTGTTACTATTTTTAACGTATCAATCCTTTTCAATCTTTTAAAAATTTATCACGAGATTCCTCCCTAGCCAATCAATCCCTCGTGGGCCCCGGCTTACACTCTCTCACTCTTTCTCTTCCGCTAATCTCTCTCTCTCTCTTCTTATAATCTCTCTCTCTTTCTTCTTATAATCTCTCCCCTCTCCCTCTGCAACCCAAATCAGGCCTTTACCTCCCCCTACTCACAGCACCACCCGATCCAGCCACCTCCAGCCTTCTGCCGCATTCACTATTCACCGTCGGAGGCCATCGCCGTCGACCTATCGCGGTTGTCATCCTTGATATCCCAGTAAGTTTCTCAAGACCTCTCCCCTTCCCTTTTTCCCTTCGCTGGTCGCTTTTTGTCCGTGCGTAGTTTGCTAACCGTCGTCGCTGTTTTGACATTTCGCCGGAATCCGGCCGTGCCGACGACTTGACCTGACTTTCCAGCATGGTACCCCGGTCCGCGTGGTTCCGCTGTTCGTTGTTTGGACTCGATCCGTGACCCGTGCATCCGTCGCGTGTTTTCCGCCGACGCACGACCGTTTTCCCGGTTCGCGAAACCGTCGAGGCAAGTATCACTTGCTACATGCTATACCATACAATTATATATATTTTGACTCATTAAACCTGCAAAACTTAACTCGGTATAGTGATTTTCTCATTTAATTGCAGTATGATATAATATAAGCTAATATTAAATCAGGTTCTCTCTATGTATGTCCTCTCATCAACCTCTTTTACCATCTCACATACATCGCTCACAGCCCAATCACAATCTAATGGGACAAACATGATTCCCCACTTTTATTAATTTATTCTCCTTGATTTATGCAATAGAATATCAGCTTTATTTTATCGAGCCTGGTGGCTTAGGTCAGCATGAATGCTAACCATGGGCATGATAACCATATTGAGCAAAGATTATTGGGCTAAGGCCGAATTAGATTTTAAAAAAAAAATAAAAAAAAATAAAAAATAAAAAAATAAAAAAAAATAAAAAAATAAATTTTGGGAGGAAAGATTAGGTGAACTGTTAGATGCATCTTTGATGTTTACTTTCAATATTGTTATGTGTGTGTATTCTCCATCTTTCTCCCCTCCATTTTAATAGTGCTATGTGGTTATATTTGGTAATTACACTACTCTTTCAGTAGATAAACATTTCTACACTCTTGGGTATTTTTTCAACCAAAACTTGTTAATACAATAAAACGGCTGCACTATATTAATGCACTATTGTGATTGAATGAACTGCTTATTGTTGTTTCACTTTATTGCTTACTTTCTGCTGTTAATCCTAGTCCGATTATATACCCGTTGTGAGCACACCCTCGATTGTGTTACATCTTGACCTGACCTTGCTACACATGACATATATATATACCGATGCACCGGACATGATACCCTTTACTATCGACTTGACCTGATGTACCATGACCTGACCTGTTACCTGATCTCATGCCTAATGCCAACAAACCTGACATGGAGTCCTTATGGACCATTCCTGTTGTCTATCCAGAAAAACCTGACCTGTTACCTGATCCTGTATTGGCATTAGTCCTTGATTACTGAATACCTGACTCGACATACATAACTTGGGGTATGGGGAAATCAAAGGTGAAACCGACTTGTAACTCAACAGTTCGATACCTGTTCTGATCAGTCTTACGGGCTAGGCCAGCCCCGGAGTGATGATGCTGACATCACTCGCCCATCCTGCTACTTGTTACTGCCTAGCGGCACGTCTCGGATTCAGCCCCGAGAATCTTGACCGTGGTCCCGGGCACGCACGGGATACTATTGAGTTACATCGACGAGTCATCAATTGATTTCAAAGACTTTAGAATAGAAAACCTGATAGAACAGCTTAGTTGCCCACTGCACATTACCCTGCACTGTTGTTTCATATTATTGCTTTATTCATGTTTAACCCTGCATTGCTTATTACCATGTTCATATTATATTATTGGTTGACATGACGTGCTGACGTCTGGGTTTTGCATGGCCCAGATTCTTTACCACTGTCGCCGACCGAGCAGGAGTACTTCAGCCAGCAGGCTGATTTGTGAGTTCTGTAGTGATTAGTTTATTTATTGCATTTCATTTCCAGATGTGAGCCCGCGTTATGGGACGTACTTTTCTATTTATTGTATTGGATCATTCGCTTCCGCACTCATTTTTCGTTGACTCTTGTTATTCTGGATTTGGACATGTGTTAGATTAGTTTATTTATCTTGTTCTTGATATCTCTACAGCCGTAATGTGACTGTGGATGGATACTTCCTATCCACAGGTAGCATGGTTGGCTATGTCACGTGCCCAATCTTGCGTACTCTGGGAAGCGGGGCGTGACATGACGCCACGTCTGTACTTTGCTGAAATAGGAAGGACGTCCAAGTAGTCTTTAGGCTGTAGATGTGCCGTCAAGACTCGGTTCTTCTTTTGACGAAACGTGGTGGGAAAATATAGTTCCCTTTCTTTTAGTTGTGCCCATAGATTGTATACAAGAGTCAATACGGACCTACTTGCATGGCAGAAATTTTTTAATTTGTTTTATATTTTTTTTTTATTTCCGCGATACTCTATCTTTTCAGCTTTTCATATTGTGAAGTTATGATTGCCCAATCATTTCGGCTATTTATCGCGGTGCCCAATCATTTCAGCTCTTTTTTTTATTTTTACTCGCTGCTTTTTATTGCGACTCGCCCTATCATTTCCGGTTTTTTTTTGTGAGTTAAGAATTTGGAATCTGATACCAAGATTGGCATCAGTATCGCTGCAACTGGGATATTGGCAGGAGCGAATTATCATTTGCCTTTGTTAATTTGGACAAAGGTGGCTTAGCAAACAGGGTTAGGGTCCTGTTGACTAAGGCTTTCTAACTTTATGAGCCATAAGGGTCTCATAAAGGTATTTCTCCCTACGAGTCATGAGGATCTTGAAGGTGTATTTTCTCCTTAGGCGTCGTGAAGATTCCTGAGTGTGTTTTCTCTTATAAGTCGTAAGGATCCTACAAGAGCATTTTCTCTTTGCAAGTCGAGAGGACTTACAAGTGTCGTTCACCATATGGTGATAATTTTCGCCATCAGTGAAATTTGGTGGAGGATATATTTATTTATGCATGTGGATTGTATACAAGAGTCGACATTGGATCACTTGTAAGGCAAATTTTTTTATAGGATTTTGGTGGCTTACGAACAAGTTCAGATCCCTGTATCTTAAGGTTTTTGAATTCTATAAGCCGTGAGGGTCTTATAGAGGGTATATTCTTCTTACGAGTCGTGAGGATCTCGTAAGTGTATTTTTTCCTTAAGAATCGTATGGATTCCTAAGTGTGTAACTCTTTTGCGAGTCGTAAAGATCTCATGCAGGCGTTTTCTCCTTGCAAAGTAGTGAAGACTTTTTTTAACGAGTTCGTGTTCTTTCGGGTTTTGACTAGCTCGCCGGCAGTCTTGCTGTTTTTACTCACGGCGCCCTTTCAGGTTTTCATCCGTGACCATTCTTCTTATGGAATTACCGTTTTTTACGAACGGTGAAACTCTCGAAAGTAGTTTCATCGCATGTGACTCATCTGTTTGCCGGTGGGACTTGGGGGTGGCTTCATCTCTGGAGTAGCTATATAGCCAATGGGACTTGAGTTGCAACCTTCACTGTTGGGGCTTCGATTGCAATATAGATCTCAAGAGAGCATATCGCCGTATTTAGAGCGACGCACTAGTTTATGGACGTCCCGGTCCGATATTAGTTTAAGGACGTTCCAGTCCTGTCACGCCCCGCTTCCCAGTAGACGGAAACGGTGACGTGGTAAGCCCGCAACGTATTAATATGAAAATACGTTAAGCGTAATTAAGCAATATAACAAAGAGCAAGAATGATAAAAGTAGTGAAATGAAACAACAACTTTATTTACATTCAACTTTACATACAACTGTCTAAAAATAAAAGATACAATAATAAAATCAAATGCCTAAACAATGGCATACTAAAAGTAGGTGCAGGCCGGACGAAGCTAGTAGTCAGGCTGAGCTGCGAACTAGTCCAAGTCCTCTTGGCTCGGCTTTACATCTTCAGAATCCGGTCCTCCTGACGAACATTCCAAAGAAAGAAAATAGAGAGGAATATCGTCAGCGAACTAGCGCTCGGTAAGTCCCAAAAGAAGTAAGAGAAGATAGTATATAATATGAATAGAAACCAAATGAACAGAGGACAGGTGAAGTTGTATATGATTATTCACAAGTATATGATAGTTATTCTAACGTGGTTATTTGTAGTTTGATAAAGAAAGTATTCATGTATACGAGAGGAGTCCATCTTACCCCGTGGACTCTGGTAACATGTAGTACAAGGTCCCGTCATAACCCACGGGACAACGGCACGTGAATTCAAGTAGGTTTCTTTTAAAGTGACCTCTCGTGCCACGATATACGTTCCGTACTAATCAACCCCTTTATCCTCATGTATTGTATTGTATAGATTAAAATTACAGGTCTTGGCCAAATCCATGGATATAAAATGTACAGGTTCATGTTCAAGATGTAATCATGTGTTCAGATATTCATGTCAAGTTCATGTTAAGTTATAACCATGGTTCGGTCAAGTCGAGTCAAGTATACAAGTTTGAGTTTGATACTTGAATTCGAGTGTTCAGGTTCATGATCAAGTATTCAAGTTCATGTTTGATTTTAGATTCTGGTTTGAGTTTGGATTCAGGTTGAAGTCAGAAACATGTGAACGGATTTAGCTCTTGAAATTCTTAGGTTCGGGAGTAATCGGCAACTGCTGCACATGGACGGAAAGATTTGTGTCTTTTTCCAAGACAATTTCCATTGATAATTCCGTTAAGTTGTCTAGCCTAAATAGGCAAGCACTCACTTTCTCCGGCTCCCCGAGACTCAAGAGAAATGATACCGCTTAAACCTATATTAATTATATAGTCCTTAAAATATTGTTTGCATATCTTGAGGGTTTTTTTTTATGAAAAATACTTTAATATAGTTTAAAATACAACCTCGAGGGTGATTTATAATATTTACGGTTTTCATGAACATGCATTTTAATTTAAAAGGTATTTTGGTGATGAAACTTAGCCTTTTTAAAAGTTTATGGTATTTTATTGAAAACTAGCTCTTTTGGTAATTTGATGGTATTTTATTAAAATTCTAATCTTTGATTTAAAAAATATAGTTTCATAATATGTTTTTATTGAAAATACGGATTCATAGTTTTATATAATTTTCCAAAATTTAGTTTTTGTTTAGAAAAGTCGTATTTCTTAAAAACTGTATTTTTATTTCCTTTCGAGACCAAATACTCCGTGAGGAGTTCTACATCTCGCTCTACTATCCAAAGGATGTGCAATAATCCATACCATCCATTGGCATGTCTCCTAACGAGGGTTGTAGAGGCGTAATTGCCAAGGATTCAAAAAAATACCGATTAAAAGAAACCCGTTTTGAAAAGATGTGGTATTTTAATGAAAACCTTCTTCTTTGAATTACCCATACACTTAGAATACCGTGCTATAAAACCATAGTGTGCGTGTGGGGTTGGTCGTTACCCCGTGAAGTTTTCCTAAAGGTATTTTTAACAATTATTGAAAAACGGTTATATTAAAGTTCATGATAT
Source organism: Agapanthus africanus (assembly GCA_030015575.1). Taxonomy (NCBI): domain Eukaryota; kingdom Viridiplantae; phylum Streptophyta; class Magnoliopsida; order Asparagales; family Amaryllidaceae; genus Agapanthus; species Agapanthus africanus. Next base: position 721,968,795 of record JASDDO010000022.1, on the reverse strand, counting down.
TTTAATGAAAAGTTCGTTATACGATTGTTTTACATGAAAATTTTGGTTAAACTCAAAACTAAATGATTGTAAACAAGCTTACAAGTAGTGTGAGAAAGTTTGTTTGACCTACTTTTACTTAAAATGGGGAGTTCCAAGGTTAAAATAACATGTATCGGAGTTAACTCCACTTTACCGACGTGTTTTTAAAAGATGGTTTGAGATGAAAGAAGAAGAGAGAAGAGGGACTTACTCACTGTATAGCGTTGGGAAGAGGTTAAAGAAAAAGGGGGGGTTTCCGTGGCGTCGCGGAAACTCTGGAAACGACTTCGATCTTTGATGGAAAGAGCTTGGTTGCTAACTCCACTTGCACTTAGGAACTTTTGGGATAATTTTGCTAGAATTTTTCAGAATAGAGGGGAGCTAGGGCATGGGGTGGTATTTATAGTGAAGAAATTAGGGTTTGGGAATTAAAAATGTGGATTAAAAGTATTAAAATGGTATTAAATGATGAATTGAAGGGCGACTGTTTAATTGTAGGAAAATCAAACAGTGCAGGGGAGTTGAGGGGAGTCGAAGGGACGAGTGTGCAAAGCACGGAGTCATTGGGACTCTTCATGACCGTTGGCGCCGACCCAAAGTAAGAAACGGGCGGCCGAGATTTGATGATCCGTCTCGAGATTCGTGCCACGTGGTGTAGTCAGGGTTTACTCCTTTTTGCGCATGTTTGATTTTCCTGAAACTTTTACTTTCTTCATGAATTGCACGTGCAACTCTTGAGCTTTCGAAAAAATTAAAAAGAAAAATCTTAAAAATAATTGGGTTTGATGGGATTCAAACACACAGGCTATGTCGCAGCAGTGTAGAGGCTTTACCAGTGAGCTACAAGCTACTTCTTGCTTTTATTAAACAAATCTAACTTATAACTCTTACACAGGCTATAATACCCTTTATATACAATAAACAAGTAATTTTTTACAGGGATTTCAGATTCGTTACAGGTCCGCTATTAGTTTAAGGACATTTCGGTCGGTTATCACCGTATTTCGGGGCGGGTTTTTAATTTATGGACTTTTCGGTCCATCTATCGCCGTGTTTTGGGGCGAAATGCTGGTTTAGGGATGTTACGATCCATGGTTAGTTTAGGGACTTCTTGGTCTAAGGTTAGTTTAAGGACATTTTGGTCCATCATTGGTTTAAGGACATTTCGGTCCATCATCACCGTTTTTTGAGGCGACGATTTTTTTGGTACTACTCTCAGAGTTCTGACTCAGGAAGATAGAGAGCGGACACAAGCGTCATCATCTATCATTGACCTAAGTCATGACTCATCAAGCGTATTACTTTTTGAGGAATCGGCCGTTTATTGGACGGAAGGGTCTTTCGCTATGCATATCCACGAGCAGGTAGGCTCTACCCTGGTAGAATTTGTCTATGATGTACGGGCCTTCATAGTTCGGCTCGAACTTCTCCCGTTTTGCACGATTAGGGATCATTGGTCTTTTGACGACTAGCACGAGTTTGTCTTGGCGGAATGTTCTCGACTTGATCAGTCTTTCATATGACCGTGTCATGCTTGCCTTATAAGCCTCCAGATTTTGCTGTGCTATAAGGCGGGTTTCGTTAAGGGTGTCAAGCTCCTCAAGCCTAAGATAAGAATTTTCTTCATCTGTCAGCTCATATTGAATCGCTACTCTTAAAGAGGGTAGTTCTATTTCTAATGGGAGTACTGCTTCCATGCCGAACACCAATGCGTAAGGTGTTGTATTCGTGGCGGTCTTGAACGTCGTTCCGTATGCCCAAAGTGCTTCGTATAGCCTTTCGTGCTAGTCTTTTTTGTTTCTAGATACTGTCTTTTTTATAATCTTGGTCAGGGTCTTGTTGAAGGCTTCAGCTAGACCGTTAGCCCGAGAATTATAGACTGAAGAGTATCTCCAATCTATTTTATACTGCTATGCAAAGCAATTGATTTTATGGCTTCTGTAAGCTGGTCCATTATCCGAGATAATGCGTCGCGGAGTGCCGAACCGATATATGACATGGGTTCTGAAGAAGTGGAGGATATTCTCCGTCTTCATCTCCTTTAGTGGTACTGCTTCTGCCCACTTAGAGAAGAAATCGGTTGTTGCCAAAATAAACCGATATCCTTTGGACGACGCTAGTTCAATGAGGCCAATTATATAGGTTCCCTACATTTTGAACGGCCAGCTAGCCACAGTCGGGTACAACGGATTTGGGTGCTGGTGTATGAAGTCCTCGTGAATTTGGTATGAGTGACACTGCTTCGCATATTCGAGGGAGTCCTGAATCATCGTGGGCCAATAGTAACCCATTCTTTTTATCTTCAGCTTCATCTTTGGCCCAGCTTAATAAAAGCCGTAAAGTCCGCCATGAATTTCTTGAACGACTTTCTTTGTTTCCTTCTGCCCCAGGCATCTTAATTAACCAAAGGCAATCGAACGATCTTTTATATAGAGTATCATTGACGAAGGAAAATGACAAGGCTCATTTTATGAGCCGATGTCTAGATGACGCATTTTCAGGCGTTCGTTGGGACTTGAAGTAGTCTATGAAGAATTCCCTCCAGTCCATGACCTTTTCTTCGTCCTCTATTTGAAGGGCTACCTGTTCGGTCATTTCTTTTTCTTCGGATGGCTCCATCAGGTCCCTCGAAGATATATTTGTTGGCACGGGGACCCTGCGGCTTTGCACAATGATCCTTATGTCATCGAGATCTTCATCAGCCAATTCCTTAGCTAACTTGGCCAACGCATCCGCCTTGCTGTTTTCCGTTCACGGTATGCTTTCCAGGGTATAAAACGGGATTTGTGTCAGCAGTTGTTGCACCCTTTCACCATACTTTATCAGCTCTGGCTTGCACGTTTGATAATCGCCGTTTACTTGACTAATGATCAGCTGGGAGTCTCCATATATGAGGAGGTCTTTGATTCTTATTTCGATAGCGATCTCAAGACCGTCTATCAAAACTTCATATTTAGCTATGTTTTTCGTCCTTGGCTTCGTTAAGGAGAGGATGTAACACAATATCCTTCTTTGTGGGGTTATGAATATAAGGCCCTCCCCGGCTTTGATTATGGGAGTGTTTCGCTTTCGCCGCTTCATGGAGGATGCTCCATCGAAGTAGAGTTTCTATTGGGACTCATTTTATTCTCTCTCTTCTTTGATTGCGTCAAACGTGTGTTTATCCGGAAACTCACAATTTAAGGGGGAGTCGGCTGATATCAGATGCTTCGCTAGAAAGTCGGCGATGGCCTGTCCTTTCATCACTTTAAGGGGGCAATACATTACTGAGAATTCCATCAGGAGGAGGGCCCATTTGGCAAGCCTTCCAGTCAGTATGGCTTTTGACATCAGATATTTAAGAGGATCCACCTTCGATATGAGATGGACCTCATGTGCCAAGGCGTAATGTTTGAGCTTCGTTATTACAAAGATCAGTGCTAGGCATATTGTTTTGATGGGGGAATAGTTGCTTTCTGCCCCCAGGAGAACTCGACTTAAATAGTACAGAGCTCTCTCCTTTCCTTGGTCGTTCTCTTGCGCCCACAATACGCCAAGAGAACCTTCAAGGGCTGTTGAATATAGGATAAGGGGTTTTTCCCTTAACTGGAGCGGTCAATACTGGCGGATTTTGTAGGTATTGCTTGATTTTGTCCAGTGCGTTTTGGCACTTCTGATCCTATACGAACGGGGTCCCCTTCTTCATCAGATGGCTGTAGGGACGACATTTTCCGGAGAGGTTGGCTATGAACCGCCGGATATACGTGAGCTTTCCTTGGAGTGACCGCAGTTGTTTGAGGGTTTTTGGCGAAGCCATTTCCATAATCGCCTTGATTTTTGAGGAATCGATTTCGATATCTCGGTGACGAATGATGAATCTTAGAAATTTGCCTGAGGAGACTCCAAATGCGCATTTTAGAGGGTTCATCTTCAGATTATACTTCCGGAGACGTTGGAACATTATTTTTAGATGTTCCCAATATTCCTCATAAGATTTGCTCTTCACCACAAGGTCGTCGATGTAGTATTCGACGATCTCGTGTATGAAGTCATCGAAGATCTTTGTCATGGCCTTTTAGTAGGTAGCACCGGCATTCTTCATGCTGAAGGGTATCACCTTGTAGCAGATTACGCCTAACGGTGTCCGGAAGGCGGTATGCTTCTGGTCCTCAGGATCAATTTTTATTTGGTTGTATCTTGAAGATCTATCCATGAAGGAGAAAACCTCATGTGTGGATGTGTTATCGATCATCAGCTCAGTTACAGGTACTGGGAAGTCGTCCTTCGGGCAACCTTTGTTGAGGTCCCGAAAGTCCACGCAAATGCGAATTGTCCTATTTTTCTTCATTACCGGAATGATGTTAGCGATCCAGTCGGGATATTGAACCTCTTGGATAAAGCCGGAGTTGATCAGTTTCTTGACTTCGGCGTTGATATCCATCTCAAGTTCGAGCCGCATCCTTCTTGTTGTCTGTTTGATTGGCTTTATGTCTGGCGATATGGTCAGTTTATGTACCGCTACTTTTGGATCTAGACCCAGCATTTCGGAATAGTTCCATGCAAAGTAGTCTTTGTACTGCATGAGCACGTCTTTTAACGTAGCTACCTGTTTTTCAGATAGTAGCTCACCGACAAATGTTGGCCTCAGATCATTTTCCGTTCCTAAGTCGATTTTTCTTAGGTTGTCCGCCTTGGTGTGTATCCCATCTTCCAGCTCTTTTGGTGCTACTGGAAACTCGGAGATCACCTCTTCCTTGTTTTCATTTGCGAAGCACCTGTAGAGGTCATTCATACCCCTGTGCCCTCCCTCTTTTGAGAGTGTTATCATATGGCTGGTACGAGTTCGCTTCCGTTCTCGAGCTCGAGTTGGTCCTATCCTGACGGTATAGATCCTCTTTGGCTCATGCTTTTGTGGCAAGGTTACCCTCCATCTATCTGATAACGTAAACTTGCCTTGTCGATATTGGTCTTCTACCCAGTCCTTGAAGGTGAAGCAGTCTTCAAGGGGATGACTTATTGCTCGGTGATAGGAGCAATAATCCGGATGATGGACCTCGTTTATTTTTTCAGGGTGTCGAGAATCCGGAAGCGTCATCATTTGGTGCTTCATGAAAAGGTTGAATATTTTCCTTATCTTGTCTTGAGAAAAAGAGTATTTCCGACCCATCTTCTTTATAAAGGACATGCTCCAATCGAGCTTTTCTCGATTGAACGACGTCTTTGATCCGCTTTGTTATCTTCGAATGTTGATTGCGTTCTTTGCCCTATTTTGCCCCCATTTTGGGATTTTCCCCTTTCGGGAGAACACATAGCAGGCTGGGGATGAAGAGCGTTTTAGTTTACTTCCTCCGCAGATTGCTGACTGAGACGCTGCATTCTAGCCTTTTCATAAATGGCCATTTCACGGCTGCGGTTGTCCCGGCTCGCTTGACAAGATTTTTTTATTAGCTTGTTAATTTGTTCTTCGAGCGATAGACTTAACATTCTTAGAGCGGGATCTCGCTCCAATTTGACATCACAGCTATCAGGAAGAGTATTTTCTTCTCCACTCAAGCTATTTATGACGCGACAACTGTAGATTTGCTCCTGTTTCTTAGACCGAACGTATCCCAGCCCAGTTGTTTCCATCTTTCTGTTGGGCTTCTTTCGTTGAGTCTCGGGAATATCCCAAATCTTTTTGTAGAATTGGGCTTGTCGAACAGTTTGTTCGAGAGGTACGCCTTGGCGTCTTAACAGCTCTTTCAATCTCTCCGCATAATATCTTGGCAGACGGATGGGTTGAAGCCTGTTGAGTGCAAAATCGGCATCATGCCAAATTTCTTTTTTTACTTTGGTCTCCGTAGATTGGTAGAAGAGGATTGCCTTGTCACCTCTTTGCCTAGGAGGTACGTAGAAAGTTTGCAGTTCTTGTACGCTGTATGTATCAAGTGCATCAAGTTCCATGTAGTGTCGAGACGGTGCCATTGTGATTTTCAGACTCTGATATGCCTGGGCAAGAGTCTGCATTGACGGGAGGATGGAGAACACTGTATTGGCTTCATCCTCGGAGTCGCTGCCAAAGACCAAAATAGGAGTATATGGTCTAGGCTTATTGTTTTCTTTTTGGGGTTGCCCCGAATAGACTATTTCTTCATCTTCCTCGGTATTGCTTCTAAAGATCGGGATAGTTGCGACGGATTTTTGTTTATTCTCCGGCTGGTGGCACTTATAAGTATCCTCGAAATATGGTAGGAAGTACTTTGCGTCTTCGTACTCCCGGAATTCATTTACGGAGAATGGATTTAGCTCTCCCTTGATGGTGTACTCCGAGCCATCCTTGAAATACTTTTACACTGATGTTGTATAGAAGGGACGATGTTGTACTTGTGTAACCAGGGCCTTTCGAGTAGGGCATTGTAGCAAGTCTTGGCGTCAATGACATGAAATTTGATGTCAGTGACGAGCAGCCCGAAGTGCAGTATCCATATCATAGACCCAAGCATCCGTTAAGACTGTGAGTCAAACCCGGAGATGGTAATTTTATCTCGGGTAAGGTGCCGAACGTTCATGAAAATTTCCTTCAGCACTCTCACGTTGAGAAGGTTAAAAGAGGATCCGTTGTCGACAAGGATTTTCCTTATTTTGATATCGTGGCAGTACCCTGTGACGTATAACAGGCGATTATGCTCGTACGTACCGAGGAGGAGATCTTCATCGCTGAATATAATATCAGCTGTGTGGACCTCTGCCAGTTCATCTTTCATCTTCTCTTTTGTGAGGAAAGCTTGGAACTGATCGGGATCTTGTAACGCCTTGATCAGGGATTCTCATGCCTCTTTGGATAGGAGGAGGGCATCCAATATGCTTAGCTGCGAGGGTATTTTTATCAGATGTGTTAGGACGTTGTAATCCACATTATTTTTCTTAGGTGGGTCCTTTGTAGTGAGTTCTTTTACTACATCTTCATCGAGGGCGATTTCTTCGGGTATTATCCCTTTCCCTTTATCTTTTTTGTTCGAACCTTTGTTTGCAGGGCCAAGGTTTTTCTCAGGCAGCGTACGGTTACGCAGTTGAATATTCTCGCAGTTCTTTTCCTCCTCTTCTTTTTCGGAGGCGGAGTCTTTGAAGAGAGGGTTGAGGGGTGTTTCATCTTCAGAATCGCTCCCGAACGTAAGAACTGGAGGTTTTCTTCTATCCGAACTGGTACCAACCATATGACAGTTGCGAGTCATTTCATGCGTGTTCGTCTCGCTATTTTGATATCGACGAGCGCGAGCTTTGCGCTTCATCCTCTTGAAGTGTTTTTGATGGGCAACATATCCTTGCCACCACTTCTTAAAGGCACTGCATTCTTCGATGGGGTGGGTGACCTTCCGATGATATAGACAGTAGTTTGGATGTAATTCTTCTCCATCGAAGCATATGACCCCAAGAGTGTTCTTTATGAGAGGTGCGGCTTCATCCCCATTGACAGGGCTTTGGGGAACCGCTTTTCTGTTTTGATCCTGCTCTTATTTATTGCAGGTATGCTTTGGTTTGGTCAGAGCACCTTACGACACTTCCTCACTACATCTTCTTTATCCAGACACTGATGCTTAGCCTTTTCATATATGACTGTCTCGCGTTCTTGGTCAACTTTGCTTTTTTGAAAGGCTTCGTTTAGCAGCCTCTCAATCGGGTCTTCTTCTGACAGTTTCGGGGATTTTAGCACCGATTCTGCCCCCAGTTCCTCTGCATTGTTTTCTGACGCTGAGGGAGCCTCTTCTTTTTATAACGACGAATGGGAGACTATGTGGCAACTTGCTACCCGGTCTTCTGTTTCTTCTGATGAGTCATTTCCTTTATCATTGTCACTGTCTTCGCCCTCAAGAATATGCTTGAGGAATTCATCGAGCGTGACTGGTGTCCGCGCCTTCTGGTTATACTCCTCCAGCACATCTATGTATTTTTGTAGATCTGTGCATTTTTCGTCATACTCGGCAGGCTGCACAGGCTTCTTGGTCTTCTTCTTTTTCTTTGAAGACTTTGAAGGCTTGACTTGGGGGCTTTTCCCCTTATCAACAATTTTAGGTGCGGGACGAGCTTTTACCATCCTTTCAATAATTTCAGGTTCAAGTGAGCTTTTCCACCTGATTGCCGGACATGCCTAAAGATCCTTCAGCATTCTTTTAGTTTTTGCTGAGAGAACTACTTCCCATGGAGCTTCTTCCATGAGTGAGTATAATGCCCCCTGCACGTCCACCTTTTTGGGAGTGTGCTTTTGGGGCGAGTTTACTCTCCAGTTATCACACAACGTGAACTTTCCCTGCTGGTACCGGTCTTCAACCCAATTTTGAAGATATAGCAATCTTCAATTAGGTGATTCACCATTCTGTGATAGGAGCAGTAATTGGGGTTGTTGACGCCGCCAGGTTGTGCTGAACGCCGCGGGTCTAGCAGTGTGATGATGTTATTTTGCATTGCCATCTTGAACAATCTCTTCGTTTTATCGCATGGGAACGAATAAGTGCGTCCTAGTCTTTCTTCCAAGGACGGGCGCGGACGACCGTTGTTTTGGCGAGCAGTTGGTTTTGGGCCACCCGGTTGTTGTTGCGTATTGGCAACGAAGGAATCTTTCCCCATAACCTTAGTATTTCGAGGGTTCTTATTTGAGGAGGATGGCCCATGACCCATTTGATCCATCTGGGCTAGTTTGTCTATCACATCCTGAAAGGTTGTTGGCTTGAAGAACGTCATGAACTGAGACACAGTCGTTTGAGGATCAAGGGTCCCGATGAACATGCCTATGGCATGAGACTCTTTAATGTGTTGTTCGCACTTAGACCACATGTTCCACCACCGGATCGCGTATTGGACCCATATTTCTCCTGACTTTACACTGGCATTGATTAATGCCGTGATCGGAGTGCGTTCATTCGTGCTGGAGAACTGCTGCATGAACAGCAGCTCCATTTTTGCGAAGGTTTTCACGAAGTCATTTGGGAGTTTCGAGTACTATTCGAAAGCTGTCTCTGAAAATCTACCGACGAACTAACAAAGCAACAGTTTGTCGTCGCCTCTAGTGTTGCCGCACAGAGCTCTGAATTGTGCGACGTGTTGGTGAGGGTTTCCTGTTCCTTTGTAGACATGGAACTTAGGGATCGTATATCTCGGTCGGTATTTAATTTGGTCATACCAGCCTGGATATGGTTGCCCAGTTTTGAAAATTTGGCCGGCGACTTCATTAGCTTGGTGAGCTCTTATTTCCTGAGCAATGTTATCATCCAGGGCCATCTTGGATTTCATTTTTTCCTTGGCCGCTAGCAAGGCCGGAAGAGGGTTTGATATTTCCCCTTTATCATCCTCAATAACTATTGGCGGATCTTCGGTCGGGGGTTCTGGTTGGATCATCATTGCAACCATGTCTTGGAACAAGAGTGCCATCTGCTTTATATTAGCAGCTTGCTCAGTAGCTTCTTTGTCCTTTCTCTCTAGCATCCTTCGTAGAAACTCTGTATCGATCTATTACTCTTGGCGCTTTTCAGCTTCTTTGTCCGGATCTTCTTTTTGTCCGGTAAGCATTGCCATTTTGGTCAGCATTTCTTAAAGCTTTTGCTGCTGCTCCTGAGCCTTCATCAACTACCGAGTTTGCGGTCGGTGACTGATTGATCTATTTTGAAGAAGTGTTTGTAGAATAACCGCAATCAGAACGGTGTCGCGTGTAGCTAGACCGAGATGAGTACGGATCGTCCTCTGAGAAACGTGGAACCTTTTATTCTTACTTTAGGCGTGTTGAGAAAGAAAGGAGGGAGAATAAAGAATGGTGAAGAATGGCTGTAGGTTCTAGATATACGTCAAACACGGATGCAGAATATAGATCTAGATCAGCTACGGATGTAGGTTTTATAGTAGAAGGGGGCTTGTAGGGTTTATTAAGATTTAGTAGTCATGGATGATTAATTAAAGATTACTCTTTTTATCCTTTAATAGATTTAAAACTAGATCGACAGTGATGCATGTAGATTGACCTCTTTAGCAAAACTAGCAAATGCTACAACCCACTCAGTTTGTTTTGAAAACTACTCGATTTTTAAAAGCGGAGCTTAAACCACTCATTTTCAAATCACTAGATTCTACAACGATATCAAGTCCATTACGTTAAAGGTTTTCTTCAAAACCAGTCGTAACCCTCCGCCATTTTAGGAAGTAGAGTACTTAGTATTCGTGCTATGTTTGTTAACCATAGTTAAGGCGTATTGTACGGTAGCTAAGGGATGTCTTCCTATAAAGCATATGATGCGATCGATTAGGACATTTGTATGACTTTGTTGACCATAGTTAAGGGTCATACGGATGGGTCTAAATCAATCACAAAATGACGAGTAGAACTTGACTAGCGCTTATGATTTGTTGACCATAGTTAAGATTATAAGACGCTAGGGGTAAAAACAGATATTAGGGATTTCAAGTGTTGAAATTTGCAATGAGATTGCATACCTTCTATATGATAGTTGGATCCCAATACCCACTGTGAGTAAGTGTTACTCCTGGAAGAGTTTTCCACTTTACAATTAGCTGATCCAGTAGGTGTCTAAGAAAGGTGTTAACGGGGTTATGCCACTGCAGAAATGAGGTTATTTAATTAGTTCCATGCAAAATCATGGGAAGACTCCCTCGGAGTACCAATACCTGCCTGGCTGACCGATTGGCGAACTTGTAGGGTGTAATTAACCCCGGCTAATCTTACCTTTTAGGATTTGAAAGAAGATTTGATAAAAACAGTGGGAGCCATCCTGATTAGATAAGATAATAACCAATCTAATCTTGCAAGAGCGCACGCTAAAATGTTTTCTTCTCTCTCTCTCTCCAGGTAACAACCATGACACGCCTTAATCAAGATAATAATATGGATGTATTGACCGAACCCGCTTATTATATTAAGCTGGGGAACGTTGGTTCCGCTTTCTCTTATAATTGTCATAAGTCTGAGCAAAGAATAGGGGAATATCAGGATTCCCTCGCAACCCAAACGAAGAAAGAACATGATGATGAATCTTCTTCGGGTGTGTTCATTACCGAGAACTGTTTCTTAGTATACTCTGCGTCCTGGGTATTAGATACCGGATCAGGATCCCATATTTGTAATATGTTAAAAGGGTTAAAAAGATGTAGAGAACTGGGAAAGGGTGATGAGTCTCTCGTAGTAGGGAATGGTGCAATTGTTGCAGCCAAAACTGTTGGCGAATATCACCTAGTATTACCAAATGATAATACATTGACTCTGAACAACTGTTATTTTGTACCAAAAAAGATGTGCAATATTATATCAATCTCTTTATTACATAAAGAAGGATATAATTTTGTATTGGAGGAAAATGTTATGAACGTTTTCCTAAATCAAGTGTTGATTGGGTTTGGTACGTTATGTAATGGTATATATGTTCTAAATCAAACTGCAGTTCTAAATATACAGAACACACACAAGAGAAAAAGTTCAAAAATGAATGAAGTCTTCTTGTAGCATTATAGACTTGGTCATATCAATGCGACAAGACTAGCTAAGTTGCATAAAGATGGATATTTGAATCAGTTTGAATTTACATCTTATGAAACTTGCGAGTCATGTCTCAAAGGCAAGATGACCAAAACTTCGTTTACTGGACACGGAGAAAGAGCTACTAAACTTTTGGCACTGATACATAGTGATGTATGCAGTCCTATGTCTACACGTGCCAGGAATGGTTTCTCGTACTTCATTACATTCACTGATGATCTCTCAAGATTCGGACATGTGTTCCTGTTGAAACACAAATCTGAAGCTTTTAAGAAATTCAAGGAATATAAGAACGAAGTAGAGAACCAGACGGATAAAAGTATTAAAGTCCTTCGATCTGATCAAGGAGGAGAATACTTAAGCATGGAATTCCGAGGCTTTTTAAAAGATAATGGGATTCTCTCTCGGCTTACTCCTCCATATACACCACAGAGTATCGGAGCGGAGGAATCACACACTATTAGATATGGTGCGCTCTATGATGAGTGTTGCTGAGTTACCTATTTCCTTTTGGGGTTATGCACTTGAGACAGCTGCATGCCTATTGAATAGGGTTCCGACCAAATCCGTGCCTACCACTCCACATGAGATATGGTATGGGAAGAGACCATCTGTTAAACGAGTTAAGATATGGGGTTGTCCGGCCTATGTTAAAAAGAAAAATCCGGACAAGCTCGAGGCAAGGTCTGTTCTGTGCAAGTTTGTGGGATATCCAAAGAATTCATATGGATATATCTTCTACCACACTGAGGAACAAAAAGTGTTTGTTTCTCAATATGCCACCTTTTTAGAAAATGAATTTCTTGTAAAAGAAATTAGTGGTAATGAGGTAGGACTGGAAGAAGTTCCAGCTACACAAACTACAGCTGATGATTTGGTAGAACCAGAGGATTCGATAGTCCCCGATGAACCTCAGTCACTCCACAGATATTAGGGTTCCTCATCCACCTGAGAGATACTATGGTTTTCTCATAAATAGTTGGAGTGAGGATTGCATCATGGAAGATGATGACCCAACAAGTTTCGAGCAAGCCATTACAAGTAGGGACTCTGTAAAATGGCTGGATGCTATATGATCTGAGATGGAATCCATGTACACCAACAAAGTATGGACTTTAGAAGTTGCTCCTGAAGGGGTAAAACCCATTGGGAGCAAGTGGATCTTTAAGAAGAAACTTGGTGTAGATGGAAAGGTTGAGACCTTCAAAGCTAGACTTGTAGCAAAAGGTTTTCGTCAACGACCAGGTGTCGACTATGATGAAACATTTTGCTCCAGTGCTTATGCTTAAGTCCATCAGGATCCTACTTGCCTTTGCTGCATACCATGACTATGAAATCTGGTAGATGGATGTCAAGACCGCTTTTCTAAATGGTGATTTAAAAGTGAGTGTGTATATGACACAGCCAGAGGGCTTCGTAGATAGTGGGAGCAGCAGAAAGGTGTGCAAGCTGCTTAAATCAATCTACGGATTAAAGCAGGCATCGCGGAGCTAGAACATCTGTTTTGATGTGGTAGTCAAAGAGTTTGATTTCATCAAAAACGTAGATGAACCTTGTATATACAAGAAGGTAGTAGAGAGTAAGGTTGTCTTCCTCGTATTGTATGTGGATGGCATACTCTTGATAGGAAATAATGTTTCTATGCTACACTCGGTCAAGATCTTCTTATAACAAAAAGTTCTCCATGAAAGATCTAGTTGATGCCTCCTACATCCTGGGGATTAAGATCTATAGAGATAAATCTAAAAGGATGTTGGGATTTTCCCAATCCAGGTATATTGACACCATACTAAAGAGGTTTAGTATGGAAGATTATAAGCATTGTAATTTACCCGCTTGTTCAGGAATCACTCTCTCCAAAGAGATTTCTCCCAAGACTGATTTGGAGAGGGGTTGCATGTAAGGGATACACTATGCTTCTGCAGTTGGGTTTATCATGTACGCGATGTTATGCACCAGACCGGATGTAGCTTACGCACTTTGTGTAGTAAGTAGGTATCAATCAGATTCTGGGGAGAAGCACTGGACAGCTGTGAAGAACATTCTTAAGTACTTGCGAAGGACTAAAGAAATGTTCTTGGTGTATGGTAATGGTGAACTCCAAGTGGAGTCCTTTACCAATTCGAGCTTCCAGAGTGATAAGGACGACAGTATGTCGGTCTTGGGTTTTGTCTTTACCCTCAATGGAGAGACGGTATGCTGGAAGAGTTCCAAAAAAGATACCGCGGCAGACTCGACGATGAAGGATGAATACATCGCTGCCAACGATACTGCCAAAGAGACTGTCTGGATGAAGAAGTTCATAGTTGAACTTGGTGTGGTTCCATCCATTGAGTATCCAATACCTTTGTATTGTGATAACAATAGAGCTGTGGCTTTGGCCAAGGAACCCCGGTCCTATCAGCGATCCAGACATATTCTTATGCGGTATCATCTGATCCGGGAGATAGTTGATCACCGGAAGATCGAGGTTAGGAGAGTTGACACGAAGGACAACACAGCGGATCCACTCATGAAGGCCCTCCCCCAGACACAATTTGAGAGACTTTTGGGATGTTAGGTATGAGATACTACAATAACTGGCCTTAGTGCAAGTGGGGGATTGTTAGTGATATGTATGCCTTAGAGGCCATTATTGTATATTATAGTGGATGCGTGGACATATATATAGAGAAGACTTTCTTGCACGACATGATAGTATGCTATCTGGTTGCACTTTATCTTAACATGTACATTTATATTATTCTGTCTCTCTGATACATGTTGATAAAGCCCTTAGGATGTTAGCTTGACTACCAGGACTATGATACAGACCATACTAGTGGGGCTTGTGTAGTCTGCAAGCACATCCTTTAACCGTTCCTAGTCGAGGGAGTATCGAGATAGGGCATAGATATTCCAGAGTAGACTAGTGTGTACGTTTCTTGATCCTGTATGGGGGCGATGGTTGATCCCACAACAATTGGTGTTTGACAGCAAAGATTGTACACATGTGCTCATTAGAGAATGGGTACACCGAACCGGACTCTCCGAGAACTCCTAGATGGTACCATACTTATCGTCAGATAGCAGTTCTTTGGTGACACTTGTACAGGTTAGTCTGTAGACCCGAAATCGCCATAGTGTCTTGTGTGGTTCCCACCGTGCTTTGATTTCCTTCCAACCACGGCTCAAAGGAGTCGTGCAAACAGGTGGATTTTGGGTACAGTCCCGAGTTACATGGAGGCAATGAGCGATAAGAGGGGTTAAAGTCCCACACAGAGGTTTCCTAGCTCAAGTGAAACGAAGTAGGGCACATATGGTGATATGTGCGGGAGCTTGATTAAATACGAGTATGTAATACCGTATTCTAATCTCGCGATATTTGATATCGGTTAGATTATATGTGATATAACTAGATTGTTGAATCAAATGTTGATTCAATGATATGTTAGATATAACCGGATTGTTGAATCAAATGTTGATTCAATGATATGTTAGATATACATATAAATGATATTAGTCGGTTATATATGATACAGCCGGATTATTAAATCAAGTGTTGATTTAATAATTTGATATATATTTATATTTGATATATTAATATATATTAACTGATATTAGCTCACTAATGAATTTCTTCTCTTATATATATATATTTATTTATTTATATATATTATTTACTATTGTGTCATGGTGGATGATACATAGAACATTGGTATATGAGACTCACACTAAGGCTAAAGATAATTAGGGTAATTATTTATTTAGAGTAAAATCAAAATGGGGTGGAAATGAGCATGGCTTAGATGCTTTTGGAAGCATGTAGAAGCCATGACTCATTTCACTAATTTTGTTTTACTATAGATATTTTCTAACCCAACCATTATCTTGAGCCCATGTTTAACTCTCTACTTAATCACTTGAGATATTTCTTCACCCAAGTTCATCTTCATTCTCTCTAGCTTTTCTTGAGTTGGAAAGGAAAAAGGGAAAAGAATTTCTAAAGTGAGCTAAATTCATACTTCATCAATCTACTCTCATCTAGCCCATTAGACTAAGTTGTTTTCTTCACTAATTCCTTGATTAGTGAAAATATAGCTTGAGTTAGAGAAACTTCAAGGTGGATCATCTTCGGCGTCGAAAACGACGTAGCAAGCTTGATCCTTTCTTCAAGTGGAGCTAAGAAGAGTTCTAGGGACCACTACTTGGAGCTTAGGGACTACTACTTGGAGCTATTGAAGTGAAGGACTTGGTCTACAAAGGTTGTAACCCTATTCACTTAGTGTAAAACTTGTTTACATGTTTAGAAAACCCTAATTTTCTAGTTAGATTCTAGGTTAGTGTAGCTTAGCACTCAAGATTTTTTTAAATTGCTTACTTGATGCTTGTCTAAACCTAGTGGTAGTGCTAAGACACACTTTCATTTGTTACGTGGCAAAGTGAACGATGGTGGCATAGAATGCGTCCAATTTAGAGTGCGATCCGATTTGAGATGTGCACGTCAATTTGGAAGTGCATCAGTCTTGATGAAAATTTTATATCAAGTTAGGATGAGAAAAGAGTTGTTGGTTATCGGGACCCGTCGCTTCTCTGATGACGTTGAGAAATTAAACGACATATATCAGAGGTGTGAAGAGATGTACCCTTGAACCAAATCCCGTATTTGAGAAAAAGAATCGTGTGAACCTAAGAATCATTAGTCATATTTGAGACTAAGATTACCTTAGAAAATATAAGATGAATATCATTTTGGATATCATCAATAAGAGATTATTAGTCATGTTTAAGACTAAGATCGGTTTGGAAATCACGAGCATATAGGCTCGCTTGACTTAAAATCAAAGAGGTTTAACTTCAGGAAATTTTAGCCAATTTTGGCTAAAATTGGGTTTTTGTACTACCCAACAGTGCTAAGGACTAAAATATACAGCACTCACGTGTGTTTCTCGTGAAGCGCTGAAACAGTGCTAAGCACTAGTTTTTTGTGGCACTCACGTGTGTTTTACGTGAGGCGCTCCAATAGTTCTAAGCACTAACTTTTCCCGGCACTCACGTGTGTTTCACGTGAAGCGCTGGGCTTGGATGCTCACATGCTTTTCACATGAGGTGCTGAGTTCTTTTGGAGATTTAATCTCTGTTTATGTTTTTAGAGAACTTAAATCTATGTTAATGGTGTTTTGACCATTAACGATCACCAAGATCACTATTTTGAGAATCTTAGATCGGGTTTTTAAAGAACTAAGTTTTTGATTTGAAGGAACTAAGTTCCTAGAGTATTATGAACTCCATATTCTCCATGTTCTTTTATCTTTGTTTTCTTGTTCATGTTTTCAGAGAGGTTAAATCTCTGTTGATGCTATTTTGACCATTAACCATCACCAAAATCACTATTTTGAGAATCTTGGATCGGGCTCTTAAAGAACTAAGTTCTTAATTTGAAGGAACTAAGTTCCTGGAATGTTATGGACTCCATCTTCTTTCTTTTCAATTTTGTTCTTTCCTAAATATTTGATTCTCAAGAACAAGATCTTCCCGATGAGAATTAAATTCTCAACTTGTGGGAGACTTGTCTTGTGGATCTCAGATCCAGAGAAAGAGCTAAATTCTTTTAAAAGGGTTAAACCCTTAGATGTAATATAGTAGGTAAAAAAGATATTTTTATCTCTTCTTTTTTCTTTACCTAGGGTTTGAGAGGAAAGAGATCTTCTTCTTTGAGAGAATTAAATTCTCTGATGTTTTTTTTGTGGAAACTTCTGTATTTTTACAGAAGTTTTTGGGGGTCTTCTTTTTTTTATCCAGTCCCCTCCCTCTTTTCATCTTTTTTCTCCTATTTATAGGAGAAAGAAAAGAATCAATTATGATTGATTTCATAATCAAGCAAAATAATCTTTTAGATCAATCGGTGAATTTTATTCACCGTTGGATTTTTAATTCAAAGGCTCTCTATTTAACAGAGAAAATTTCTTGTTTGTTTAATAAGATTAGGAAATATTTTTCTAAGATAGAATTTTATTTTATCATATGAATATCTTGTTAGTTTAACAAGATTAGGAAGATATTTTCCTAACCATAGAATTTTATTCTATCAGATGGTTTAATCGCCGTTGGATCTTTGATCCAAGAGTCCTCTGTTTAATAGAGAGGATCTTTTTAGTTTGAGAAAGATAAGGAAAATATTTCACACAAAGAGAATTTAATTCTTACATTGGATTTTTGATCCAACAGATAATATCTTCCTTATTTAGAAAGATCAAGAGGATATTTTTCCCTAATAGAATTTAATTCTATTATTTGATAATTTATTATCACCATTGGATCTTTAATCCAACGGCTCTATTTAACAGAGAATATCCCAGATTTTAGAAAATATTCCCCATGTAGAATTTAATTCTACCCTCTTTAATTTCGGCGCTGACGCTCACGTGCTATGCACATGGGCGCCGCCTAATAATTTAATTCTTTTATAAATAGGCACTCACGTGCTTTGCATGCCGGCGCTCACGTGTGTTCCACGTGAGGCGCCACTATACGATTTAATCCTAACATAGGCTGGCGCTGGCGCTCACGTGGGAAACACGTGAGGACCCAATATAGAATTTAATCTTATCTGAGGCGGTACCTACATGCTTTGCATGTGGGTGCACATGTTTAACACGTGGGGGTTTCCCTTTATTTTTATAAGAGAATAGCAAGCTCTGGGCCAAAAATTTTTGGAGGGAACAGGGACACCATGGCCGCGAGCACCCAAGTGGATGCTCTTGGCCATGGGGTTCTCCCATGGTCACTTTGTCAGGGCAATGGGGCGCGGATCTCCACTAGTATCTCCCGGTGAGTTTTCGCGTACGATACGTAATTACGACAGAATTTCGATCCATATCTAAACTCTATGGTAATCAATCAAGTGAGGCTTAAATGTGAGATTTATAAATCGATAACTAATTTTCGCAAAACTAATTAATGTGAATTCTAACAATTGTATCACATAACCAAAACAATTAGACGATATTAACATTTCGATCGAAATTCTAATCAACAACAATTATCAGAGATCTCAACCACTTAAGCATCAACTAAAATACCCAAAAGTCTAATTTCTCAAGATAAAGCAACACAAGAAAACTGGAGTATTAAAGCCTCAATTGGGCGCCGGATTCGCGGCCAAAGCATGGCTTAAGCGGCGGATCCGTGGCCAATTCTAGGCTTTAGGAGCTCCGTTTTCTTGTGGCTCCATAAAAAAAGCCTGCATGATTTTCGGAGCATTTTTAATTTCCAAAATCTCAAATTTTGAAAAAATGGACAGAAACTAGCAAAAGTTGGATTTTAAAGCGTCGATCGAACACTTTAATTTCGTCTAAATTTCGCCTAAACCTCTAGTTTGGCTTTGATACCATGAAAGTATGTCTTAGCACCTTTACTGGGATTTTAGGAATATCAAGTATGCAATTTTAAAATTTTAGAACGCTAAGTCTACTAAACAAGATCATATTAGAGATTTTGGGTTACAAAGTTAGCAAACTAAAGTCTTAAAATTTTAGAGCGCTAAGTCTAGGGGTGGAATCATCAAACCACAATAACTCGATAAGTCGTGCCGATATATAGCCTGTAACAAATCAAGAAACTACTGATAACACTTATCAATAAAGCTCATCGGCCCTGACCAGAGACTTTCTGTTATAGCCAATCGAGTATAGCACAACATCAACTCCCAATACCGGAAGAGACGAAACCCTTCCTATCGCTCATTTCCTCCATATGACTCAAGACTGTTCCCAACTACCATCTGTTTGCATGACTCAGTAGAGTCATGGTAGAGAGGTAATCAAAGCACAGTAGGAACCACACAAGATACTATGATGATCTTGGTTCTACAGACTAATCTGTACAAGCGTCACCAGAGAACTGCTATCTGACGATATGTAACAACCCGAATTTTCCTATACACTTTTATATTCAATTTTTTTTTAAATCTTTAAAAGAGTATTTAAACCTGAGCACAATATATATATAAGTAACTATTTTGTTTTTAAATAACTCCAATTTTTGTATACATAAATTTGATTTAAATTTGAAGTATACTTGGAGTATTTAATGTTGCTGATATCACTTTAAGTATCTATTTTCCTACAATAATTACAAGAAGGAGCTTGTAACTCATTGGTAACACCTTGCACTGCTGAACCAAGCCACCAGAGTTCGAATCCCATGCCCCACATTATTTTTAGATTATTTTTCATTTAAAATTCTTGGAAGCCTAACAGTCCACAGGCCATAACTCCCAAAAGTTGAACTGAACCCAAAAGTGTGAGTATACCAGAGCCTACGTCAGGCGAACCCACGCCCGACGGAACCCCGACTCGGCCGAGTCGGCCGGCTGACCGGCCGACTCGAGCCGGCGCCGACGGCCGAGTCGTCTACATGAAAGTTTCGCCTTTTCATCTTCCCAACTCCCTTGTTAACTCCAATTTAATTGATCGGTTCTCAAATGTTAAATACAACCAATTTAATACAAATTTTAATGCTTTTTCTTTAATTTTTACAATACTTTTTTTTAAATAAAAACCTTTCATCTACCCTACCCTAGCTACCCTATAAATAGACCCCTACCCTCTACCCTCTCATCCCAAAACCCTAGGTTTACTCTCTTAAAATTTCTACAAGAAAGGTGTGCTTTGAAACCGAGTTCACGGCGAAGCGCTGACGGATTTCCGGTGACGTTCTTTGAAACAACCGGCGACGAAACAAAGCCTCGACCACTCACCTTGTTCCTCTATACTCTTTAGTATAGATCGAAACCCGTAAGTCCCGTTCTTTTCTTCTTTCTACTTCTAAAAAATACGAACTTATGAAACCCGACGGAAATCGGAAATCGGAACAAACCGATTTCCGATTCGGTTTTTCTACAAAATCTCACTTGTCACCAATTCCATAATACCTAAACTTATTCATGATGACTATTAATCACATAACAATTAATTTGGATAAAGTTTCTCACATGAAATGATAACTTTTGCAATATCGTATTCTTTTTCACATTAATACCATAATGTTTATTTTTCTTCTTCTAATCAATTCAATCATTCCTAAACATCTTCATCTTGATCACTAAACTTGTAAAAATCAATTTGAATAAGTTTTCACACATGAAATGATAACCTTTTCAATTTACCGTATTTTCACTTTAATACCATTAAGTTTCAATTTCACATTTAACCCCTTAACCTTAATATATATTTAAAATAGAGCACGAGGTAATGACCTACCTCCACACACACGCAAATACAACCCTAAAATGATATCATCAAAACTTAGAATACGATAAAACGAAATTTTCATTAAAATACCATAATCTTCATAAAACCATTCTTAAAGGTTTTAGATTTGTTACACTTTTAAGTAAATATTTCTTACTAGGAAAATACGATAAGTTGTGGACATCGATCGTTTATCTAAACTGACTTTGTGGTGTCTAGGAAAGTGTCTAAGGCAAGTGGTTACTAAATTAGGGCCACTACTTGTAGTGGAGAGCCTCCCACTTACCTGGCACTTACCTGGCCGCAATTGGCGGTGAAGAGGCGATTTGAGGCTTCTAACGACTTGTCGTTTAGACCATTTAGAAATAGGCTAGTTGGCTTAGGAAACCCTAGAATCTAAAATACGGAAAATTACACTTTTCAAATAAATACCTTTTAATTTATAAAACCGTTTTCTAAAAGATTAGTATTTTACAATCTTTGCAAAGCGCAACTACAACACATCTTTGAGGAACCCGTTCGGGATCGTGCGGTTTACCACGCACCCTCGGGCTAGTAGTGCGAGATTCAGACCTCCGCAAGGAGCATTCGGTCTCGAAAGGTTTAAAATACGACATCTTAAGAAAATGAGATTTTTGGAATATAAAATATTTATTAAAATTATTTTTGTACAAATATATGTAAATTCATCATTTAAATATCTATTTTATTATAATATAAATTTTCCACCTTTTTCTAAAAATCACAAGAATAAAGGTTACACTAAAACACCATGAACTTCAAATAATCAATATTACAGATAAATACCATTATTTATGAAACTAGGATATTTTCATTAGAAATGTCACAACATAAAATCCACAACTCTAAAGACGAAAAATAAATACTTGAGGTGTATTTTGAAAGGTATATAAAAGTATTTTTACATAAAACCCCCTCAAGTTTTATAAATTACCCTAAGGACCCTAACAATTATAAGACCTCGATTCACAATTCTGATTGTCTGACTCGGGTTTGAGTCTGATTAATCTGACTTGAATATGATTCAAGTCAATCCATAATCTACAAGTTTCCAATTCAATATGAACACATGAATCCATGAATACAATTATCAGTTTATACAATTTGGCTCAACCAAACCACGGATATATTCCTTTTACATGATTCCCAGTATTCCATTTACATGACTCTACGGTTATAACCGTTTTCTGATATCATGGTTTCGGTCAATCAGTCAATCAATCTTACAACCAACACAATTTACAAGATAACAATACAAACAAGATATCGCGGGGTTTAAAGGGGTAGATTGGTACGGAAGGTGTTAAAGGTGGCACGAGGTGGTCAGATTAAGACACCTAACATATATTCAGTTGCTGTTGTACCGTGGCTTAACGGTTCCTTGTACTTTCCGTTTGCCCTGGTCTCTAGCATATAGAGACCCCACTCGTATACACTGGTATCCTTCTGTACCAAGCTACAAACAACAGCGTTGACATAACCTTACAACAATAGTTTACAATTTAGAATGTATCTTCTTATTCTGTCTTCTCTACTTCCCTCTTATCTTTGGGACTTACCGAGTGATCTGTTCGCTGATGACATTCTGTTTCTCTCTTCTTTGAATGTCGTCAGGTGACTTGGACCCGGCAGAAGTTGAGCCATCACAAGAAGACTTGGAGCAGTTTACTCAAGACCCTGCAGTATAATTTCATTGTACACTTTTCTTTCCAGTACTTTACATTTCCTGTTATGCCACTGTTTAGGCATCTTTATTTCAGTTGTACTTCCTTTTCATGTATTGTACAAAGAATGTTAATAAATAAAAGTTGTTGTTCTTTTTATTTCTTGTCTCTTGTGTACTTATTTTATATTGCTTAGATACGCTTAGCGTATGTACTTCTGAGTATATACGTAGCGGATCTCATCGCGCCCACTTCGCCGTACACTGGGAAGCGGGGGGTGACAGGTTTTGTTGGTGGCCCATGCAGGTCAGAGCTGTATGAATTCTTGTCATGCAGTTCTGGTCTGCGTGAACAACCTAAGCAATATAACACAAGAACCAGCAACTAAAACATTCTTTACAATCATGTTCCTTGAATCCCATCATTTCTTATTCTTTGAATCATATACCTTGAATCTGTCCTAAACCAAAATTCCCTCATCTCTTTTACAATTTTACCAAAACCTTCGCATCCTTTCATTCCTTCACACATTCTTCACATTTCTAAAACCCTTGCACCACCTTGTTATTTTTCGCATATTGTTAGTGCACCAGCACCAAACTTTCCTTGGATTGTTACACTTTCCTTTTACAAATTTCGAGGACGAAATTTTTATAAGGAGGGTAGAATGTAACAACCCTAATTTTCCTATACACTTTTCTATTCAATTTTTTTTTAAATCTTTAAAAGAGTATTTAAACCTGAGCACAATATATATATAAGTAACTATTTTGTTTTTAAATAACTCCAATTTTTGTATACATAAATTTGATTTAAATTTGAAGTATACTTGGAGTATTTAATGTTGCCGATATCACTTTAAGTATCTATTTTCCTACAATAATTACAAGAAGGAGCTTGTAGCTCATTGGTAACACCTTGCACTGCTGAACCAAGCCTCCAGAGTTCGAATCCCATGCCCCACATTATTTTTAGATTATTTTTCTTTTAAAATTCTTGGAAGCCCAACAGTCCACAGGCCATAACTCCCAAAAGTTGAACTGAACCCAAAAATGTGAGTATACCAGAGCCTACGTCAGGCGAACCCACTCCCGACGGCACCTCGACTCGGCCCGACTCGGCCAAGTCGGCCGGCGGACCGACAGACTCGGGCCGGCGCCGCCGGCCGGACTCGGCCGGACGGCCGAGTCGTCTACATGAAAGTTTCGCCTTTTCATCTTCCCGACTCCCCTGTTAACTCCAATTTAATTGATCGGTTCTCAAATGTTAAATACAACCATTTTAATACAAATTTTAATGCTTTTTCTTTAATTTTTACAATACTTTTTTCTAAATAAAAACCTTTCATCTACCCTACCCTAGCTACCCTATAAATAGACCCCTACCCTCTACCCTCTCATCCCCAAACCCTAGGTTTACTCTCTCAAAATTTTTACAAGAAAGGTGTGCTTTGAAACCGAGTTCACGGCGAAGCGCTGACGGATTTCCGGCGACGTTCTTTGAAACAACCGGCGACGAAACAAAGCCTCGACCACTCACCTTGTTCCTCTATACTCTTTAGTATAGATCGAAACCCGTAAGTCCTGTTCTTTTCTTCTTTCTACTTCTAAAAAATACGAACTTATGAAACCCGACGGAAATCGGAACAAACCGATTTCCGATTCGGTTTTTCTACAAAATCTCACCAATTCCATAATACCTAAACTTATTCATGATGACTATTAATCACATAACAATTAATTTGGACAAAGTGTCTCACATGAAATGATAACTTTTGCAATATCGTATTCTTTTTCACATTAATACCATAATGTTTATTTTTCTTCTTCTAATCAATTCAATCATTCCTAAACATCTTCATCTTGACCACTAAACTTGTAAAAATCAATTTGAATAAGTTTTCACACATGAAATGATAACCTTTTCAATTTACCGTATTTTCACTTTAATACCATTAAGTTTCAATTTCACATTTAACCCCTTAACCTTAATATACATTTAAAATAAAGCACGAGTTAATGACCTACCTCCACACACACGCAAATACAACCCTAAAATGATATTATCAAAACTTAGAATACGATAAAATGAAATTTTCATTAAAATACCATAATCTTCATAAAACCATTCTTAAAGGTTTTAGATTTGTTACACTTTTAAGTAAATATTTCTTACTAGGAAAATACGATAAGTTGTGGATATCGATCGTTTATCTAAACTGACTTTGTGGTGTCTAGGCAAGTGTGTCTAAGGCAGGTGGTTACTTAATTAGGGTCACTACTTGTAGTGGAGAGCCTCCCACTTACCTGGCACTTACCTGGCCGCAATTGGCGGTGAAGAGGTGATTTGAGACTTCTAACGACTTGTCGTTTAGACCATTTAGAAATAGGCTAGTTGGCTTAGGAAATACTAGAATCTAAAATACGGAAAATTACACTTTTCAAATAAATAACTTTTAATTTATAAAACCGTTTTCTAAAAGATTAGTATTTTACAATCTTTGCAAAGCGCCGCTACAACCTATCTTAGGGGAACCCGTTCGGGATCGTGCGGTTTATCGCGCACCCTCGGGCTAGTAGTGCGGGATTCACCTCCGCAAGGAGCATTCGGTCTCGAAAGGTTTAAAATACGACATCTTAAGAAAATGAGATTTTTGGAATATAAAATATTTATTAAAATTATTTTTGTATAAATATATGTAAATTCATCATTTAAATATGTATTTTATTATAATATAAATTTTCCACCTTTTTCTAAAAATCACAAGAATAAAGGTTACACTAAAACACCATGAACTTCAAATAATCAATATTACAGATAAATACCATTATTTATGAAACTAGGATATTTTCATTAGAAATGTCACAACATAAAATCCACAACTCTAAAGACGAAAAATAAATACTTGAGGTGTATTTTGAAAGGTATATAAAAGTATTTTTACATAAAACCCCCTTAAGTTTTATAAATTACCCTAAGGACCCTAACAATTATAAGACCTCGATTCACAATTCTAATTGTCTGACTCGGGTTTGAGTCTGATTAATCTGACTTGAATATGATTCAAGTCAATCCATAATCTACAAGTTTCCAATTTAATATGAACACATGAATCCATGAATACAATTATCAGTTTATACAATTTGGCTGAACCAAACCATGGATATATTCCTTTTACATGATTCCCAGTATTCCATTTACATGACTCTACGGTTATAACCGTTTCCTGATATCATGGTTTCGGTCAGCCAGTCAATCAATCTTACAACCAACACAATTTACAAGATAACAATACAAACAAGATATCGCGGGGTTTAAAGGGGTAGACTGGTACGGAAGGTGTTAAAGGTGGCACGAGGTGGTCAGATTAAGACACCTAACCTATATTCCATTGCTGTTGTACCGTGGCTTAACGGTTCCTTGTACTTTCCGTTTGCCCTGGTCTCTGGCATATAGAGACCCCCCTCGTATACACTGGCATCGTTCTGTACCAAGCTACAAACAACAGCGTTGACATAACCTTACAACAATAGTTTACACTTTAGAATGTATCTTCTTATTCTGTCTTCTCTACTTCCCTCTTATCTTTGGGACTTACCGAACGATCTGTTTGCTGACGACATTCTGTTTCTCTCTTCTTTGAATGTCGTCAGGTGACTTGGACCCGGCAGAAGTTGAGCCATCACAAGAAGACTTGGAGCAGTTTACTCAAGACCCTGCAGTATAATTTCATTGTACACTTTTCTTTCCAGTACTTTACATTTCCTGTTATGCCACTGTTTAGGCATCTTTATTTCAGTTGTACTTCCTTTTCATGTATTGTACAAAGAATGTTAATAAATAAAAGTTGCTGTTCTTTTTATTTCTTGTCTCTTGTGTACTTATTTTATATTGCTTAGATACGCTTAGCGTATGTACTTCTGAGTATATACGCAGCGGACCTCGTCGTGCCCACTTCGCCGTACACTGGGAAGCGGGGCGTGACAGGTTTTGTTGGTGGCCCATGCAGGTCAGAGCTGTATGAATCCCTGTCATGCAGTTCTGGTCTGCGTGAACAACCTAAGCAATATAACACAAGAACCAGCAACTAAAACATTCTTTACAATCATGTTCCTTGAATCCCATCATTTCTTATTCTTTGAATCATATACCTTGAATCTGTCCTAACCCAAAATTCCCTTATCTCTTTTACAATTTTACCAAAACCTTCGCATCCTTTCATTCCTTCACACATTCTTCACATTTCTAAAACCCTTGCACCACCTTGTTATTTTTCGCATATTATTAGTACACCAGCACCAAACTTTCCTTGGATTGTTACACTTTCCTTTTACAAATTTCGAGGACGAAATTTTTATAAGGAGGGTAGAATGTAACAACCCTAATTTTCCTATACACTTTTCTATTCAATTTTTTTTTAAATCTTTAAAAGAGTATTTAAACCTGAGCACAATATATATATAAGTAACTATTTTGTTTTTAAATAACTCCAATTTTTGTATACATAAATTTGATTTAAATTTGAAGTAGACTTGGAGTATTTAATGTTGCCGATATCACTTTAAGTATCTATTTTCCTACAATAATTACAAGAAGAAGCTTGTAGCTCATTGGTAACACCTTGCACTGCTGAACCAAGCCATCAGAGTTCGAATCCCATGCCCCACATTATTTTTAGATTATTTTTCTTTTAAAATTATTGGAAGCCCAACAGTCCACATGCCATAACTCCCAAAAGTTGAACTGAACCCAAAAATGTGAGTATACCAAAGCCTACGTCAGGCGAACCCACGCACGACGGCACCCCGACTCGGCCCGACTCGGCCGAGTCGGCCGGCGGACCGACCGACTCGGGTCGGCGCCGCCGGTCGGACGGCCGAGTCGTCTACATGAAAGTTTCGCCTTTTTATCTTCCCAACTCCCCTGTTAACTCCAATTTAATTGATCGGTTCTCAAATGTTAAATACAACCAATTTAATACAAATTTTAATGCTTTTTCTTTAATTTTTACAATACTTTTTTTTAAATAAAAACCTTTCATCTACCCTACCATAGCTATCCTATAAATAGACCCCTACCCTCTACCCTCTCATCCCCAAACCCTAGGTTTACTCTCTCAAAATTTCTACAAGAAAGGTGTGCTTTGAAACCGAGTTCACGGCGAAGCGCTGACGGATTTCCGGCGACGTTCTTTGAAACAACCGGCGACGAAACAAAGCCTCGACCACTCAACTTGTTCCTCTATACTCTTTAGTATAGATCGAAACCCGTAAGTCCCGTTCTTTTCTTCTTTCTACTTCTCAAAAATACGCACTTATGAAACCCGACGGAAATCGGAACAAACCGATTTCCGATTCGGTTTTTCTACAAAATCTCACCAATTCCATAATACCTAAACTTATTCATGATGAATATTAATCACATAACAATTAATTTGGACAAAGTTTCTCACATGAAATGATAACTTTTGCAATATCGTATTCTTTTTCACATTAATACCATAATGTTTATTTTTCTTTCTCTAATCAATTCAATCATTTCTAAACACCTACATCTTGACCACTAAACTTGTAAAAATCAATTTGAATAAGTTTTCACACATGAAATGATAACCTTTTCAATTTACCGTATTTTCACTTTAATACCATTAAGTTTCAATTTCGCATTTAACCCCTTAATCTTAATATACATTTAAAATAGAGCACGAGGTAATGACCTACCTCCACACACACGCAAATACAACCCTAAAATGATATCATCAAAACTTAGTTTACGATAAAACGAAATTTTCATTAAAATTCCATAATCTTCATAAAACCATTCTTAAAGGTTTTAGATTTGTTACACTTTTAAGTAAATATTTCTTACTAGGAAAATACGATAAGTTGTGGATATCGATCGTTTATCTAAACTGACTTTGTGGTGTCTAGGCAAGTGTGTCTAAGACAAGTGGTTACTTAATTATGGCCACTACTTGTAGTGGAGAGCCTCCCACTTACCTGGCACTTACCTGGCCGCAATTGGCGGTGAAGAGGCGATTTGAGGCTTCTAACGACTTGTCGTTTAGACCATTTAGAAATAGGCTAGTTGGCTTAGGAAACCCTAGAATCTAAAATACGGAAAATTACACTTTTTAAATAAATACCTTTTAATTTATAAAACCGTTTTCTAAAAGATTAGTATTTTACAATCTTTGCAAAGCGCCGCTACAACCTATCTTTGGGGAACCCGTTCGGGATCGTGCGGTTTATCGCGCACCCTCGGGCTAGTAGTGCGAGATTCAGACCTCCGCAAGGAGCATTCGGTCTCGAAAGGTTTAAAATACGACATCTTAAGAAAATGAGATTTTTGGAATATAAAATATTTATTAAAATTATTTTTGTATAAATATATGTAAATTCATCATTTAAATATCTATTTTATTATAATATAAATTTTCCACTTTTTTCTAAAAATCACAAGAATAAAGGTTACACTAAAACACCATGAACTTCAAATAATCAACATTACAGATAAATACCATTATTTTTGAAACTAGGATATTTTCATTAGAAATATCACAACATAAAATCCACAACTCTAAACACGAAAAATAAATACTTGAGGTGTATTTTGAAAGGTATATAAAAGTATTTTTACATAAAACCCCCTCAAGTTTTATAAATTACCCTAAGGACCCTAACAATTATAAAACCTCGATTCACAATTCTGATTGTTTGACTCGGGTTTGAGTCTGATTAATCTGACTTGAATATGATTCAAGTCAATCCATAATCTACAAGTTTCCAATTCAATATGAACACATGAATCCATGAATACAATTATCAGTTTATACAATTTGGCTGAACCAAACCACGGATATATTCCTTTTACATGATTCCCAGTATTCCATTTACATGACTCTACGGTTATAACCGTTTCCTGATATCATGGTTTCGGTCAGTCAGTCAATCAATCTTACAACCAACACAATTTACAAGATAACAATACAAACAAGACATCGCGGGGTTTAAAGGGGTAGATTGGTACGGAAGGTGTTAAAGGTGGCACGAGGTGGTCAGATTAAGACACCTAACCTATATTCCGTTGCTGTTGTACCGTGGCTTAACGGTTCCTTGTACTTTCCGTTTGCCCTGGTCTCTAGCATATAGAGACCCCCCTCGTATACACTGGCATCCTTCTGTACCAAGCTACAAACAACAGCGTTGACATAACCTTACAACAATAGTTTACACTTTAGAATGTATCTTCTTATTCTGTCTTCTCTACTTCCCTCTTACCTTTGGGACTTACCGAACGATCTGTTCGCTGACGACATTCTGTTTCTCTTTTCTTTGAATGTCGTCAGGTGACTTGGACCCGGCAGAAGTTGAGCCATCACAAGAAGACTTGGAGCAGTTTACTCAAGACCCTGCAGTATAATTTCATTGTACACTTTTCTTTCCAGTACTTTACATTTCCTGTTATGCCACTGTTTAGGCATCTTTATTTCAGTTGTACTTCCTTTTCATGTATTGTACAAAGAATGTTAATAAATAAAAGTTGCTGTTCTTTTTATTTCTTGTCTCTTGTGTACATATTTTATATTGCTTAGATACACTTAGCGTATGTACTTCTGAGGATATACGTAGCGGACCTCGTCGCGCCCACTTCGCCGTACACTGGGAAGCGGGGCGTGACACGATAGGTGTGGTACCATTTAGGAGTTCTCGGCGAGTCCGTTCAGTGTATTCATTCTCCAATAAGCAACTGTGTACAATCTTTGATGTCAAAAACCAATGGTTGTGGGTTCAACCATCGCCCCATACAGGGTCAAGAAACGTACACACTAGTCTACTCTGGAATATCGATAACCTGTCTTGATACTCTCTCGACTAGGAACACTTTAAGGATGTGCTTGTGCACTATACAAGCCCCACTAATATGTTCTACATCATTGCCTTGGTAGTCAAGCAAAATATCCTAAGGGATTCATCAACATGTATCAGTGAAATAGTAAACTAGAGCAAATATACATGTTAAGATAAAGAGTAACCAAATAACATACATCATGTTGAGCAAGAAATTCCTTTCTATATATGTCCAAGAATCCACTATAATATACAGTAATGGCCTCTAGGGCATACATATTCCTAACAACACACACACTAAAACAAGTATATACTATATATACATACACTCGTATTCGTATCAAATTACGAATACCGTATTCATATAAAATCCAAATACCCGTATTTGTATCAAGACACAAATACTCGTATTTATACGAATACCCAAATTCATATAAATACCGTAATCGTGTCAAAATACAAATATCGTAAAAGAGAGATACTAAAAGAGATATATAATACTAGCTCACATTTTATCCAAATGTGATAATCTGGCTATCTTTCAAACCGGCTAGTATTAACAAAATGTCCGATTAAAAGTACGTGTAAAAAAACATGTATTTAATCGAATCTCCGTACATATCAAATTACACACACTACATCGTTTCGCTTGAACTGGGAAACCCTCTGTATGGGAATTTAAATACTCGACAATACACTGGCGGTGGGTTTAACCACAAGCACGTCAGCGGCACTAGCTGTACGTAACGGCTGCCCAGGTATTAAACGAAAGGAAGATCGACAAGAAAACTCGCCCGTATCCCTACTAAGCCAAAGTGACAATCTCCGTACAGTTCGGTCTCTTTTTCTGAGAGTATCGCATATTAGATCTTGGGGTGGAAAACGTCAGACCCCTAATAACCTGATAAGTCGTGTCGATGTGGCCCAACACCATCCCGAGAAACTACTGATCTCGCTATCAGTAAATCTTATCTGCCTTGACCAAGGTCTTATGGTGATGGCCAATCAAATACAGCGTGATATCGACTCTCTATACCGGGAGAGGGGGAGACGTACCATGAATAAAGGAGGCTGATTGTTATGATGATTATAGATGCTAGCGACACTACGTGGACAACCACGATAGCGAAAGAGAGAGTGTGTGAGTGAGTGAGTGAAAGAAAGAGAGAGCGGGGGGACTTACCACGATCGTCGGCAAAGAGGAGAAGGAGAGAGGGTCGGCGGGTTGGAGGAGGAGGAGGAGGAAAAAATGCAGGCGGTCGGCGGCTTGTTGGAGGAAGAGGAAGAGGAAAGGGTCGGCAAGGAAGGGGTTGGCGGTGAAGAGGAAGGGGTCGGAGTCTTAGAGAGTGGGGCCGATCGTAGCCGATGGGAGGAGAGAGGGATTAGGTTTTTTTTGTTTAGAAAAAAGGGGGATGATCTGAAACCCGAGAGTTTTATATTTTATTGGGTTTATTCCGTCAGGTCATAGCCGATGGAATAACACTACTACAAATATGTATTTGGTAACGGTTGGAACCATTACCAAAACCCATATTGGTAACGGTTAGAACCGTTACACAACCGTTACGATAACCCCCGTCATCAGAAGTCTGGTAACTGTTTAAACCGTTACGATAGACCTAATTTGGTAACGGTTAAAACCGTTACCATATAGGTTTCCATTACCAATATCCGGCAGACATCTGAAACATATCAGATATCTGCTACCTCTATAGTAACGGTTTCACCCGTGACCATAGATATGGTAACGGTTCCAACCGTTACTATATACAATATTTGGTAATGGTTGGAACCGTTACCATATAGGTTGTCGTTACCAAATGTAGAAGATATCTGATATGTTTCATATTTCATTACCCAGATAACCGTTACTAAATGATATGGTAATGGTTCTAACCGTTACCACAGAGGTTTTGGTAACGGTTAGAACCGTTACCAATTTGTTCACATATTTTTTTTTTAAAATCTGAAAAGCCCTGTGCCCCATGCGTGCTGATTTCATTTACAACTAGCAATAGAGAATAGTAATATCATCAAATCTCACGCAATTATAATAATCAACAAGTAATAGGATTCGATTGCATGCAATTATAATAATCAATAAATAATTATCAATAAATCGTACGCGATTATAAACAAAATATATAATCAATAAATCAAAAAAAAAATGTTTATATCTATGGTCGTTAGGACGATCTACCTCTATCGTCCTGTGATCTGAACATATTCCTTATCTCGTCTCGTAACACCCGCTGGATGGACTTCTCATTCATCTGTGTCAGCTTCTCGACCCATACCGTAAGCGTCTGCAACTGTTGCTGCGTCTGCTGATGAACCTGCTGCTGCGCCAACTACTTCTGTTGCTGCGCCAACTGCTTCTGCTGCTGCGCCATCTGCTCGCGGAGTTGACAAATCTCCTCTGCTGATGCAGTCATGCAAAAATTATATAGACAAAGCACACGACGAATTCCTCGTTACTGTTGCCCACATTTGTAGCGGTATAACCCAAAACAATTTTTAAAGGATTTCATGGCAGAGTTTGTTTAATAGGGGTTTATTTCGTCAGATAATAGCCGATGAAAATAGATGTATTTTTCTTGTAGTGACTTTTCCAATTCCTCTTTTTATATATGAAAATTAGTAATGGTGGAGGCATATATGAAAGCTAGAAACATGGTTTTCCAAGAAGTTAGTCCTGTGCGGCGCCGAAAACAATAAAATGTATGTATATAATCACTACTCGATACTGTGTATATTAGTGACCATTCTATACTGTTGCTAATATGTAACGAACGGTCGCTAAAGTGTATTAGAGACCGTTTGTATTTTAAACGGTCGCTGAAAGATTGGTCGCTGACACTTGTATTAGCTTATTTGTGACCGTTTAATGAACGGTCGCTGATACTTATCAACGATCGTTTAATGAACGATCGCTGATACCTGCCACGTAGAAATTACTTGGATATATAACGGTTTAACCGTATCAGCGAACGGTCGCTAATACACGTATTAGCGATCGTTCCTGTAGCATATACGGTCGCTAATACCAAAAATTTGGCTTTAAAAAATCCTAAAATCACAATATACCGTACAATAATATCTGTAATCACAATATATTATGCAACAATAATGTTTCGAATACAAACCAACACATAAACACAATACACTATATATCCAACTATACCAACAACTCAAATCAACATATTCATGAACTAAAATTATAATAAACCAACATATACATGAATTAAAATCATTTTACACCAACACATACTCAAACCAACTCAAATCAATGCATACAACAATAGTGTTTTAAATACAAACCAACACAATACTCTATACATCCAACAATACCAACAACTCTCCAAATTGCGCGCAATCCCAGCTCACTCAACCCTGAGAACCCTGCAAATCCAAACAAATAAATAAATATATAAACTAAAAGTCACAATACTTTATCAAAACAATAGTGATATCGGACGACAAATTATGTCGAAAAGCCACTAGAAGCAATTGATGCAGAAGAATGTGAAAATCGTGAGTTTTTAGATTTAAAAGCTTTGGTGGCTCAACCTGCACATTCTTTGATATGTTAAAAGAGTAACCATCTGGGGTTTTGACATTCTTTAGCACTTCACAAAATCTTTGCATCGCCAATTTCAACATTGTGTGACTCGAAACTGGTAATTCATAGACACTATCATCACGAAGTATCGGATGCAATTCCTATCGGATTCCAAGTTCCTCCAAGCACTCATGAGCACTCATTTTATCATTGGATTTAGAATTTCCCTGTAACAATGTGCCAGAAATACTGTCAAACACATTCTTCTCAACATTCATGAAATCAATATTGTGTCGAATCAACATATATTTCCAGTAAGAAAGATTCCATAAAGTACTTTTCTTTTTCCATACATTCAACAATTCATTATTTTTAGATCGCTTCTGTTTTTTTGTTTACTCAAGAAACCATATGAGTTAAAACGATTAGAATCGTGCTGGAATTGATATGCTGATATCTGCTCAAAAAAATTTATCCCTAACTGTTAAAGTTATTTTTAAAGTAGAGTAGACTTTAAAATTAAAGAAGAGTTGGGGGAGTGATAGGCTTTTACACATGGTCTTTTAATGATAAGTTGGTTCCAAAAATAAGACTCAAGTCTTGTTGAGATGTGACCCATTTTATATTTTATACATATGTATTTGTTTTGATGTTTCCAATGTGGGACTATTTTTAAAGTCTCATCATTTGGTTTTTTTACTTTCAACACTCTTCTCATGTGCAACCATCACTTTTTTCTTTGATGTGATTGTCACGTGGAAAATACAACACTTGGTAATATTGTCGAGTCGAGTTTTGATCGAACCACTGGTTTTGATAACATGTTAAAGTTATTTTTAAAATAGAGTGGAGTTTAAACTTAAAGAAGAGTTGGAAGAATGATGGGATTTTACACATAGACTTTTAATGATAAGTGGGTTTCAACAATAAGACTCGAGCCTTGTTTAGATATGACCCATTTTATATTTTATACCCATGTGTTTCTTTTGTTGTTTCAAATATGGTGCTTTCTTTAAAGTCACATCATTTAGTTTTTATAAGTTCAACACTGACAATTTCTTTGGTGCTTCACCCATCTCCACTGTTCCATCAAATTTATTTGCCATTTTTCTGTACTGATAATTCGCTGGTAGCCATGAAACCAGTAGCAAAACTTACCACGTGTCTTAAACTTCTTACCACTGTAATCAAGACCACATGATAGACATGCATGCTTTGTGTAGGTAGACCATCTAGATAACGTACCGCATACTGGAAAATCGTTGATTGTCCAAATAACAACCGTGCACATTCTAAATTTGTCCTCGGCATATGCATCATATATCTATGCTCCATGTTTCTAGAGTTCAATTAGCTCTTCAATTAAAAGTTCCATATAGACGTCCATGTTCTGACCAGGTGAATATTTTTCAGGAATTAATAAGGAAAGAATCATATACAGTTGTTTTATACGCATCCAAAAAGGCAGATTGTAAGGCATAAGTAAGAGCGGCCACGTGGACTAATTAGAGCTCATGAGTCCGTAAGTTATGAACCCATCGGTTGCTAGACCTAAACGTACATTTCTCGACTCATCCCCAAAATGATCAATATTTGTCTAATCACTTCCATACTTCTGTATCAGCCGGGTGCCTCAGCTTTCCGTCTTTAATCCGACGATCAGAATGCCATCACATGCTCTTCTCCATATCATTTAAAATATAGAAATTTTGCAATCTCTTAGTCAGGGAAAAGTAACGAAGAAGTTTAGCTACAGTTTTCTTGCTCTTTTGCTAACGTCGGACGTTTCTGCGATTAAATTTAGCTTAATATTTTTCCACTTAGACAAGTTGCAAGCGGGACACTCATCGAGAGACGCATAATTCTTGCGATACAGCACATAGTCTTTGGGACATATATCGATCTTCTTATACAAAAAACCAAGTGTCTTAACAATCTTTTTTTTCTGGTAATGATTCTCTAAAATACTTTCTTTTCTTTCAGAAATTGCGAAGGAGATCAAAATGCTCGTTAGCCATCCCACTAATCATCTTCAGATGGAGTAACCTTATTACAAATGACATCCTACTAAATTCCGTACAAATTTCATACAGATCTTGTTCATTTTTCTCCAGAAGTTTCTTTAATTCTTCTACTCCACCGTTGCCTTCATACGGTTCAAAATCAATCATTTTCTCGCCAGCAATTAAATCTTCCAACATCTCATATGTGTCACAAATCCTGTCACCCTCAGCAATTCAGTTTAAGAAGCTGCGGTCTCATTGTCCATCCCCACTTTCTCATCAGGTATTCCCTCGCCATGGTAATTCCAATATTTGTAGTTTGGTTCAAAATCGTCTTCAAATACATGTTCTTCTATCACTTCACGTAGAAATCGGTATCTATTCTTATATTTCTTATAAGGACAGAATATGAGTCTGTCTCGGTTACGCTTTAGGTTCATCTCTACGTAATCTTAAAATACTTTAAGTCCCTCTTTAAACCGGGTGTTCCTCGAACTATGCCTATCTTTTTTTCCCATGTGCATAAAGGATTTATCCGGAAGAATTGTCATCCGATATCACACAGATAATAATATAAGTTTAGCATATCTTAGGAGTTTATTACAAGATCATTAAATAAATTTTCGAGTACAAAAATTGATTTCATGATGTGGATGCATTAAAACATCTGAAATCATTTAAGGTTGGCATAAGTTAGGGCTAAATATCGAGACGCATAAGTACTCTCACGGCTGTCAGGGCTAAATATCCTAATTTCCATTACAAATGCAACACTCATATTTCACGCGGTCCTGTGTTTTTGTCCATTTCGATAAAATTTTGGCAGCACTTCCCCTATTTTCCCCATGTTCGTATATATATTTGTACATAAGAAACAGGTGGAAAACACCATCGAAACTTCTCGAAATGGACAAAAATATAGGAGAACGTGAGATGTGAGTTTTGTTGCATTTGTAATTTGTCCGCACTGGAAAAATCCAACAATTACTGTATGTTAAATCCCTCGTTGAATAATACACATACGTTTGAAAAAATTGAACAGGACGTTCAACTCTTACAAACATTTGTAATCGTATTCGACGGGAAAAAAATTGAGTACACTAATTGTTAGACGAGAAACTATAGATCGATCCTAAACAAATTTAAGACCTTTAAACTTACTAATTAAATGAAAAAATAAAACCCTATTTAAGTTTATTTTTTATTCACGCATCAAGTATAGTTTTAATTTTTCTCAATGGGTTTGATTTTGTTTTTGTTTTACGCATCTAGTATAATTTTAAGTTTTCTTAATGAGTTTGATTTTGTTTTTGATGTACGCATCTAGTATGGTTTAAGTTATATTAAAAGATTTGATTTTCATTTTGATTTAGTTAATAGATTATGCTACAATTTAAAAATCTAAGCAATAAATCATACACGACAATAAGATTTTGAATCATTAAATTTACAAAACACAAAATGATTTATACGAAAGAAAACAATATGTTTTACTAACTCATTCCAACTCAAACCTTAACCCAAGCTCCTCAATTTTTATTTTAGATCAAATCCAAAATTGCAAAACACTAACTTTTAACTCAAACGTTAATAACAAAATGATTGGGGTATTTTCGGTTTCACCCTTAAATCATAAATTTCACCTCCTAATTAGAAATTTTTCCAGCCTTGGTTCTCAAATTTACCCACGAATCATAAATGCATCTAACCCTAACCCTCAATTTTACCCCAAATCTCATATTCATCTTACCATCGCCCTCAATTTCACCCCAAAATCAAAAATTCCCCCCAATTACCTAACCATACTCTAACCCTCAATTAGCTATAATCCATCTTCTATTTTTAACCTTAAATTTCCAAATTTCCATTTTAATTTCTCAACCTTTTCAATTCTAAAGCCCTCAATCACTCTTCAATTTCTCCATATTCAAAATCCCACACCCCAACACATTCTTCAATTCCATATTTACTTCTTTATAATATATTACAATAAAAAACATAATATATTTCATAACCTAATTAACTTCACAATTCCATGATTTAATTAGAAAAAAATAATTTGAGGGAAAAACCCCTAAGCTTGGACCAGTTGTTGAGTGAGGAAGACGATGGCGAGCTCGAACAGCAGCAATAACAGTAGCAACAGATTAAAAAAACTGGGGAAGAATTTTAGGAAGAATTTTGGAAGAACTGGAGCTCTCGGGGATGAACTCGCAGGGAATTTGGGAAGAATGGGGAGAAAGAAGAGGCTTCCGCGACTGTAATTTGCATAGGGTATTAGCGATCGTTATATACGGTCGCTAATACATTTTGAACGGTCGCCAATACATTGTGAAGTTATATTGGCAACCGTTTATTAGCGACCGTACAATATATACGGTCACTAATACTTTATTAGCGACCGTATATATTTTAACGGTCGCTAATACACCGTGCCTTATACGCACAGTTTCTAGTACTGGATGTATATACCTGCTAATTAGGTTGGATCGTCTATTAATAAAATTCTTGCAAGTTAATTTTGTTGAATTTTTCCATGATTTGTTATTTGAGAGCAATTTGTATTAATTTTTCTTGGAGCCTGTTTAAAATTACAATCGATATTTCAAGCTTATCTATCCGTATGGCACCCTGCCCTGACACCGCTAAGATTCTAGTAGGAAAAAAACACCATGCACTAAGAAAAACTAAATAGATTATGAAAATAAAATATTTATCTGAAAAACTTAAAAGACCAATTGTATTGAATATTGCATAACTTAAACTTCTTAATTTTTTTATTTTTTTATTTTGAGTTAAAATGTAGGGGAAATCTCCCCCTACTCCTAAAATATATTTAAAAAAAATAAACCATACATACATAATAAATATAACTCAAGGAGAAAGGAAACTAATTAAAACTTATTGATCACCCTCTGTTTTTAACTTGCTTTGAAAAAATTTCTCACATCAATCTGGTAGTGATTATTTTATTCTTTTCATTTTTGTAATTTACTAAGATAGACAGCATTAGGCACTGATGACCTTGAATACATATAAATGCGTCAGCAAAGTTTAGAATTATTTTTGGAAACTAACAAAATTTAAATCAGGGGTCCTTTTTTATTTCATTGATCAAACACAATAAACAGATACAAATACATCTCTCTCAATAATTAATCATAAATGCTCCCTCCCTTAGTGAGTACTTGCCAGCAATCCTGCTGTGTAGGGCACAGTGGTGCTCTTCGGCCACTCTGGTTCCCCGAAGTACTTCTCGACGGTGTACTTGTCAGCATCAGCAAGGGTGAGCTCGTAAACGCCCGGCCACTTAACCCTCTTCGATTTGTCTGAGCCGGCCCCACGGTTATCGATCTCTGCGTAATAGCAGGTCGTGGATGAGTCTGCTGCCCCTTGCCACGGCATCCACCCGTCGGAGTGGATGAACCCGTCGATCTCTGACTGGATATAGATCGTCCTGGCGAACGGCTTCCATGGTCGGCCCAAGTAAGACGGGAACTGTGCTGCAACCGGGGCGAGTGCGGCTTCAGGGACGATGGTGCAGTTGTGGATGATGAAGGCGGTCGACTCGTGACTGTTGGGGCTCCCGTGGGCTGTCACGATGTTCTGCTGGTTGGCCATTGGCTTGCGGACGATCATCTTGCAGTTCTGGAAGATGGATGAAGAGTCGCCGAAGATGAAGTCAACGGTTCCGGAGATGGTGCACTCACGGTAGAACTGACGCTTGGTATGGGCATAGAGGGTGTCTTGGTAAGCATCGAAGTGGCAGTTGTAGAACACCGAACGGTCAGACTGTGAACGGAGAGCGACAGCTTGGTGGTTTTGGGGTCCGGCTGTGTTCTCGAAACCGATGTCCTTAGCCATGAATTCGTCGCCAACCACAGCTGCATCATAAATACATGTTTAGGTTATACAAAATGTAATATGAAAATGTTGTGCTAATAAATTAATGTAGCTGAAAATGTTGTGCTAATTAATTAATGCAGCTGAATGCAACATTTGTTATGAAAAAATCGAAATACACCTACTTACAGAAGCTAGCGGTTCTGAAGGTGCCCATGCCCGGCATCATAACGTTCAAGTTTCCGGTAACCCTAGTATTTGTGGGGCCATCACCGATAATCACCAACTTGTTCAAGGATCTCTCAACAAGCACCTTCTCATTGTAGATCCCTTGCTTGATGTACATCACAACAAACTCCTTGTTGTGCCTTGGCATATGCGCAAGCCCTTCCGTAATGGTCTTGAAGTCGCCGCTCCCGTCCTGAGCAACCACCACCAAAGGCTTCAACTGCCATGGAGACAACTGGAGCAACCTCCTCCTGCTCTGAGACAACCACGTCGGGTGGCCCTCGCTGTCTGCCAAGAGCCGTCGGTTTCCTGACCCGCCGAGGATCGACGAGAGACCGAATCCAGCGGCCACGGTACTGAACTGGTCGACGATCGCGAGGGCGTTGCTGGTAAGCTCCATGGAGGTGTTGAGGGCCTTCTTCATGGAAGCGGCGGCGGCGCTGCTCTTGTCCTTGAACTCATCGAGGCAGGTCCACTGGTAGTTGTTGGCGGCGCTGAGCCAGTTCTTCAAGTCATAGACAGCGTTGCTGAGGTCGGAGATATCGTACCCGAGGATATTATCGATGGCTTCCTGAAGGTCATGGACGGCGTAGTCGAAGAGCGTCTTGCAGGTCTCAAGGGCACCAGACGTATCCGGGTCCTTGGCTGCGGCGGAAAGGACGGTCGAGCGGCTGCCGGCCTCTGTTAGGTGGTTCAGCGCGACCTGGAAAGACGCCTTGACGAGCGACTTGATGTCGGTGGCGTTTCCGGCCTCCTTGGCCAACGCCTCCTCGCAGGTCTTAGGGTAGTCGGTAGGCTGGCAGATAGACTGGATGGACTTGACGGAGGTCATGGGGCCATGAGAAGCGGCAGACGCCGTCTCAGTGTGGCCGTTGTTGTTTACAACCAGGACAACGACGCAGGCGACGACGGCAGCGACGAGGATGAAGGATCCTCCGATGATGGAGATCTTCTTCTTGTCAACCATTTTTGATAAATTGGATAGAGAGGGGGCTCAAAATTTATTTTAAAAAAGATTTAAAAAAATAGATATATAGATAAAATGGATGAATAAATTGAGAGGGATGTTTTTATTGGCCCCACGAAGCTGAGGGTTTAGGCTTGGGAGGAGATAATAGGTGAAAGGAACCCCCGTTGAGCTTGATGAGATAATGAGGGCAGGGGCTAGGGTATTTATTTTTGTGGCGGGGGGGGGAGACACGACAGAATTAGGGGTGGTTAGGTGGTTGGATGTGAGAGGTTTTGGCGCGAAAAGAATTTGGACAGCCACAGGACAAAGTCGGAGGCGGTTAAGTTTGTTGTTGGGCACAGCGACTTGTTCTTCTTCATTCTTTGATGCTAATTTTAGGGGGTTGTTTGTTTGGCCTAAATTTTTTTATGGGAATACAGGTGTAAATGTATGTGGCTATTGGTTTTTAAAAAATGTTAGAAACTATTTTGTGCTGGCTTAGTCAGAACGAGAAAGTTGTACCTGAACTTGTATACTGTAGAATCAGAAATTAAAACGGATATCCATAATTAAGTTTCTTTATCTCTGTATTTTCAATGCTTTGGTCTTAAGCTTCTCTGAATTTTTCAGATGTACCGGCCTTTTGAAGTAATAATATGAGTCACTGGTTCTCTTATTCCAGTTTTAAATTTTTAAGAAATCCGTTTGATCTCAATTTTTTTATTAA
The DNA here is from genome assembly GCA_030015575.1 of Agapanthus africanus. NCBI lineage: Eukaryota > Viridiplantae > Streptophyta > Magnoliopsida > Asparagales > Amaryllidaceae > Agapanthus > Agapanthus africanus. The sequence continues at coordinate 721,927,203 of JASDDO010000022.1, read as the reverse complement.
AAAAATCCTTTTTCCATAAAAAAAAGTCCTATAAGCTTATTTCATTATAATGGGATAGTACATCATCAAGAAATATTTATGGTGGCTGTATTAAAAAGCACATATTGTAAGATCATCTTAGCACTCTTTATATATGAATTTAGAAGTAAGGTAAAATCGACTTCAAAAATTCAAAAGAGCTAACATAGAACATAACCTAGGAATCATGCTAAAAATATACACAACTAAAATAGGGGGTTTCCCCTACGGATAACGACATCCGTAGGGGCAATTTTAGTTTGGCCCTACGGATTAATCCGTAGGGTCAAAAGGTTGCCCCTACGGTCCTTACATATTAATTTTAAAATATTAAATCTTAAATTGTTGTTTGCCCCTACGGAGCCGCAAACCAAGAACCTACGGACTTATCCGTAGGGGCATCTAAATAGGGATTTAAGTTAAAAGCTCAGATCGATCCCTATGCTCATTATTCCTAATTTTCGCGCGAACCCAAATTCCCAAACCCTCGTTCCCGCCGATCGATCGTCGTTCTCGTCGTCTCCAGCGCCGGCCGATTCGTCGTAGCCACCGCCTGCTTTCGTCGTCGCCAGCGCCGGCTCATCTCCGTTCTTGTCGTCGCCTCAGCACAGGTAAGGAAATCTTCAATTACTCAAATTTTTGATTGGGGCTGAGGCTCGGGCTCGGGCTAAGGCTAGGGTTGGGGCTGGGGCTGCGGCTAGGGCTGCGGTTGGGGTTGGGGCTCGGGCTGCGGTTAGCGTTAGGGTTGGGGCTGGGGCTGGGGCTGGGGCTGAGGCTGGGACTGCGGTTGGGGTTGGGGTTCGGCAGGGGGTTGCGGTTGGGGTTGGGGTTGGGGTTAGGGTTAGGGTTAGGGTTGGGGTTGGGGTTTTGGATTTCAAGGTCTAAGTTAATTTCCATTCTAATTAGCATTAAGCTCGTTAATTGAAATGTTGATGATGACCATAAGAGGAAAATGTGTCTAGTTTGAGAAGGTGTTGGAAACTGGACTAATAATGTGGGTAAAGCCCAGTTTAATTAATAATTTTATTTGTCATTCTCAAATTTTCTTGGAAACGGAGACTGTTTTGTGGAACTTTTAGCCGTTGGGCATGTTGGGGTTTTGTTTTTGGAGTCATGGGACCTGGCATTTGGTAGGTATCCAAAGACCCCGTGTCTGATTTTGGATATTTTTGATTGATTTAAACTGTGGGTCTGAGTAGTCCCTTAATTTGATCTGGTTAGGGTTTGAGTATGCAAAGGATTTGTAGTCTGGTGGAAAATTTGAGGGTGTTTTCGGTTGAATATGTTTGCTAATTGCATAAGATGCTCATAAGATTCTGGATTTTGAGGATGGGCCGTTGTAATTGGAAATGCTTAGAATTGTAGAACCTTCTTTGTTTTAGCTATATATAATTGCAAAAAAAAAGACACATTTCTGATTTGAAGAAAAGGAAGGGCAAGATAGGGATTTAGTTATGGATTTTACTTGGGCGCCTTCTCTTTTAATACATGTCTATCTTTACAAGAATATCATGTCACATATTCGGTTTTAGCATCTGTACGCAACTGCTTTGATTATCATCGTGTTATTAACATCTTGAACTTCTATCCTTTTTCTAATATATTTCATAGTTAATATAATAATCCTTTGTCTCTATTTGTTGACAGTGGCCTTTCTTTTGAATGAATATTTTTTTTGATGCATGTTTCAGTCATGTGAATTCATATGTTGCGTATAACGCTTTATGATATCAGTATCCTACATTTGTAGTTTTAATTGTTGATTGCTATAGATGAATGCCATTGCAATAATAGCTTTTGGCAGATGAATGCCATTGCAATGTAGGATGATCAGTTCTATCAATCTTGATCTCAATGGTTTAAAATCATGTTACACATACAACACGAATGCACAACAAACGCATCATTAGAGAGTGATTCGAGATGTTCAAGTTAAAACCAATATATGATACTCGATGATAATATGAAACCTTCATATTCTCATCGATACTCATATATGAAACTAAAAGCGCCACTTAGTCCCCGTCTATCGGTTAACATACGTGCGATGTTCGTCGTGACATAGAACTATACGAAGGTTGTTAAATATCGGACGATATAGCTCGATACTAACAACCGTCGTATAGTCTATGCGACGAAAAAATTCAATCGTATGGTAACCGATAGATTTGTCCCGTGTGGACAAGTTAAGAATGTATAAAGCAAACACCTTCATTCACTTGTGTTTTCATCCGTTTCGAGATATTTCGTCGGTACCTTTCCGCTGGTTCTCCGTGTACAAAGATAGATTAGATATTCATTTCAACGTTGTTTCACAGCTTTGAAATGATTATCTATTCTATTACAGTGTACTCGGAGAACAGCGGGGAGGTGCTGCCGAAATTTACTCGAAACGGTTGAAAGCACAAGTGATGGGTGTTCGCTCTATACATTCTTAATGGGATAGAAGCCTTACCCCCGACAGCCGGAACACACACATACAACAATAATACACAACAATCGCATAATTAGAGAGTGATTCGAGATGTTCAAGTTAAAACCAATATATGATACTCGATGATGATATGAAACCTTCATATTCTCATCGATACTCATATATGAAACTAAAAGCGCCACTTAGTCCCCGTCTATCGGTTAACATACGTGCGATGTTCGTCGTGACATAGAACTATACGAAGGTTGTTAAATATCGGACGATATAGCTCGATACTAACAACAGTCATATAGTCTATGCGACCAGAAAATTCAATCGTATGGTAACCGATAGATTTGTCCTGTGTGGACAAGTTAGGAATGTATAAAGCAAACACCTTCATTCACTTGTGTTTTCATCCGTTTCGAGATATTTCGTCGGCACCTTTCCGCTGGTTCTCCGTGTACAAAAATAGATTAGATGTTCATTTCAACGTTATTTCACAGCTTTGAAATGATTATCTATTCTATTACAGTGTACTCGGAGAACAGCGGGGAGGTGCTGCCGAAATTTACTTGAAACGGTTGAAAGCACAAGTGATGGGTGTTCGCTCTATACATTCTTAATGGGATAGAAGCCTTACCCCCGACAGCCGGAACACACACATACAACAAGAATATACAACAAACACATAATTAGATAGTGATTCGAGATGTTCAAGTTAAAACCAATATATGATACTCGATGATAATATGAAACCTTCATATTCTCATCGATACTCATATATGAAACTAAAAGCGCCACTTAGTCCCTGTCTATCGGTTAACATACGTGCGATAATTTATTCTTTTCAACGACAAACGCACACACAAAGCATATACACGGATTTTCTCCTTTGTCAGTAACTATCCCGTTCTTATATTTCTCAATATAGTCACCATAACCTACAATTTATATGTTATACAGTCTAACATGGCCCATGAGTACGTCAGAGTTAAGGACTGGATGTATGTGGATTGGCAACAACGTATGCAACCTAAGTTTGTCGCAGGAGTTGCTGCTTTCATTGAATTTGCACGCGCACATAATACGATCATAATAGAGAAGATTCTCTGTCCGTGCGATAGATGTGGCAATAAGTACTGGCAGAAGGTAGAATTGGCAGAGCTTCATATTGTAAAATATGGGTTTACTAGACTTTATACAACTTGGAAATATCACGGGGAAGGAGAAGAATGCAGTACTGCGGCAGAAGAAGAAGGAGAACACGATAATGCGACAGGAGAAGAAGAAGAATTAGGTAATGCGGCAGAAGGAGAAGACGGTAATTTATTTCCATCAGAAGAAATGGAGGATATGGTAGAGGCTGCCCTAGGTGAATCTATTCGTACCGAAGATGGCATTCCTTCCGGTCAAGGACCGCATGCGGATAAATATGAAAATTTCATGAATGATGCTAGGAAACCAATTTATGAGAATGCGAAGTATTCTACATTCTCATGGTTCGTCCAACTTTTCCAGATTAAGTGCCTAAATGGATGGAGCAACAAGTCATTCACAATGCTTCTTTCGTTCTTGAAAGATTCTATGCCTCCGGGAAATAAAGTGCCCGACAGCTGGTACGGAGCCCAGAAGATGATGTCTGATTTGGGTCTAAAGTGCGAGAAGATTCAAGCATGTCCTAAAAATTGCGTGTTGTACCGGAAAGAGAATTCAGATTTGAAAGAGTGTCCAACATGCGGAGAGACCAGGTATAAGCCGAAAGATTCTGATAAGAAGCCTGATATACCTATCAAGATAGTACGATACTTTCCCATAACACAGAGACTACAGAGGCTATTCAGGTGCAAGAAAACAGCCGAGGCAATGATTTGGCATCACCGTGCTCCTCCAAGTGAAGATGGAAAAATGAGCCATCCAAGAGATTCACCGGCATGGAAGGATTTCGATAGGAGGCACGCAATATTCAGTAGCGATCCTCGCAATGTCCGTCTCGGACTGGCTACTGATGGCTTCTGCCCATTCAATTATATGGCTGGAAGTCACAGCACATGGCCCGTTGTAATGATAATTTATAATCTGTCGCCTTGGTTGGTTATGGACCAATCATACTTTATGATGCCTCTTCTTATCGACGGACCAAACTCACCAGGGAACAATATTGACGTCTATCTCCGACCTCTGATCGAGGAGTTGAAATCTTTGTTCATTGATGGTGTAGAGACATATGATGCAAACACAAATACAACCTTCATACTGCGTGCGGCTTTAATGTGGACAATTAATGACTTTCCTGCGTATGGAATGCTATCAGGTTGGTCCGTACATGGTCACAAAGCATATCCTCATTGCCATGAACACACAACATCGAAATTCTTGAATTTTAGCAGGAAGGTTTGTTATTGCGGCCATCGACGTTTCCTGCCTCTAGACCACCCCTATAGGTTAGACACGGTTCACTTTGATGGTCATCAGGAGTTTCTTGGACCTCCATCCCCATTGTCCGGAGAGGACGTGACTGCTAAATGGGATGGTTACAATAATGTGACCTTCAGGATGGATCTGACGAAACAGGTCAAACCACCATTTTGGAACAAGTTAAGCATTTTCTTCGAGCTTCCATACTGGTCTACAAATTTAGTGCGTCATTGTCTGGACGTCATGCATATAGAGAAGGGAGTATCAGGGCACATACTTAACTTGCTTCTTTGTAAAGACGGGAAATCGAAAGACAACCTGAATGCTCGGATGGATCTACAATAGTGGGGAATAAGAAGTGAATTGCACCCTAGACCGGTAGCGGGTAAACCGGGCAAGTTTGTACTTTCCAATGCCGCTTATCATATGTCATAACCGGAGAAGAAAAGATTCCTGCAGGTGTTGCATGATTTGAAAGTTCCCACAGGTTTCTCAGGATCATTCAGCAAGAAAATAAAAATTGTGAAGGGCAAGATCGATGGGCTGAAAAGTCATGATCACCATGTTATCGTGGAGCACCTTCTTCCATTAACCCTCAGGACTTCTCTCCCCGAATCGGTTGGTCTAGTAATCAACGATCTATGTTGTTTTTTCAGAGAGTTTGTGCTAAAACACTGGAGGTTGTGACGCTGGATAAACTAGAAAATTCTATTGCGTTGATACTTTGCAAGTTTGAGCGTATTTTCCCACCGTCATTCTTCGATATCATGATACACTTGACGGTTCATCTTGCAACTGAGGCTAAGTTAGCCGGACCGGTACAATATCGATGGATGTATCCCGTCGAGAGGTACGTGTAATTTTTCGTTTCGCGCAATTTATAAATTTATTGTTGTCCTGTATGCCCGTATTTATTTATTCAACATATTTTCATTAGGTACCTCTACACTCTTAAGAAGTATATACGCAATAAAAATCGACCAGAGGGTTCTATCATGCAAGGTTATCTTCTTGATGAAGCAACCACATTTTGTTCCCACTATCTGGACAAGAACATTGAGACAAGACTTAACCGGCCTCGAAGAATTCAAGACGGGTCATATGGTAAAGCCAAGTATAAGAGGGTAGACACTATGTTTATCAACAAGATATACCGGTTTATCTTGCTTAATTGCGCATGTCTTGAACAAATTAGAGAGTAAGTTTTTTTTGGATTAATTGTTATATCCGTGTTTGTGTGTGTATGAAATGATATAATATTAATGTCACCATTATTTGTCGAAAAAAGAATTCATTTTAACGAGGTACGTGAGGGGCATCCTGATTGGAACGAAGAACAATCGGAAAAATATCATCAGGATAATTTTTGTGATTGGGTCACAGATCATGTAAGTTATTCGAATAACATTTTATTGCTATCAGTTTTAATCTAAACTTGTATCGTTATGTATTTTTGTAAAATTTGTTTTGTTAGATCCACGATCCGAACTTGTCTGCATCATTTGAGAGTGTTTCAAGATGTTTAGCTCAATTTCCTAGTATAGAGGCTGCATATTACAAAGGATTTGGTATCCTTGGATACAAATTCGAAGTTAAGGATATAGAAACATCTAGAACCACTCAGAATAGTGGGATTGCGACGGTAGGATCGGACGGCGTGATTTATTATGGGTACTTAAATTGTATACTCGGCATCCACTATCCCGGACGATCAGAACCCTTTTATATATTCCAGTGTACTTGGTACGATACGCGAACCGATACGGATAAGTGGAGAAGCAATCTTGGGACTTAGAAAGATGAATATGGATTGACCAGTGTGAACACACTTCGATTTTATGGTCAGGAAGATCCGTTTATCTTTCCGAACCAAGCGTTCCAAGTATACTACTTACAGTGTTTGAAGCATCCGGGATGGAGTGTTGTATGCCGATGGAAACCCAGAGATGTCTACGATGTCCTAGAATTCGAGGACAGCGATGAGGATGAAGAAGAGAGAAGGCTTAGAGTGCTCCGACCGTCTGTTTCGAAGGACGGGTTGTCTTCGGCCTATCATGAAGTTACGTGGATTAGAAATGACATTGACGATGAAATCCAAGTAGATTTGTATAATGCGCCCATGAAACGAAAAAGGTTATCAGTAATGTTATATTATTACTTCACATTTTACGATCTATACATATATAGTCAATACTTTTACTGATTTTCTAATGCGTCCACGAACCGTTTATCTAGATTTGATGACGATGTCGGGAGAAGCGAGGGGCGGCAGGAGCTCCAGCCGCGGCAGAGGCAGAGGCAGAGCGGTTCTGCCGCCCGGAGAGCTCCGTAGGGAGCTTCAGAGGGCCGGTCTTGCACCCAGATCGGAGACCCCTTCGGATGCCTCCTTCCGTGTGGATTTTGCCACACCTCCAGGTATACTGCACGCATATCCATTTTGAATGTAATATTACAGATATTCATGCCTGTTTATGTCAAAATTACTTATATTGTCAATGTTTGATTGTCTAATTGTTGGTGATGCGTCCACATCTGGGACAGAGGCCACTCCCGCTCCTCCAGGTATGTTTATATATCATATAGTGTATGTATATTGATTTAAAATGCTATATCATAAATATACATACATTCCGTACCGCTCTTACTTAGCAATTTTTATTATTGTATAGCTGTAGGTGGTGACACCACCGCACCTACGGGTATGTTTATATATCCTATAGTGCATGCATATTGATTTAGAACGTTATATTATTGATCTACACATTCTTTTTGGAATTACTTATATAATCTATTTTTAATTGTCTAATTATAGGTGGTGCGTCCACATCAGACGTAGGGGCCACTCCTGCCACTTCCATACCCTCTGCATCGTCTGCAGGTTAGTATGAATAAATATAAAATATTTATTCATTTTACATATGCTCTATAGAATAAATATGAACTTCAGCGAAATTTAGCGTCAATGTTTATTTTCTAGTTGGAGGGGATGCGTCCGCATCCGGGACCCCGGCTGTTCCTCACCGGAGGAACTATCGTCCCGCTCGTGCTGCTGCCCGGGCCCAGGCTCGTACTTTAGTCACCAGAGGTATATATCACACTTCAATTTTCGTTTAATCTTGATTTCTTAATACAACGTTGTCTTAATATTGATTGTCTTGATATTTCTTGCAGACGCAGGGCCTCTCCATCCTCAGAGGGGGACTCGAGGCCCGAATCAGTCCCATAGGCTGAGGCCTGACAGAGCCAGGGGGAGGTAGCATTCCCCCTCTTTTTTACCCTTTACTATCGCTATACCGGTCCTCATGCCGATAGGTTCGGCCGGTATATGGGGGACGAGAGCCGGCTCGTGAAGAACTATCCACTTCACGTTGAGTGGGGCGAGCAGCACCGGCGCTCATTCGCCTTCTTCTTTGATCAGGCTCGGGTACGTATTAATATATATTTTCATTTGATTTATCCAATATATTTATTATTAACACTTGCAATCTAATAACAATGTTTTTTTTTGTATTTTCAGTCGGATTACGATTTTCAGCCTGTACCCGATCCTGATCACCCTGGGAGGGTGCTCGACCTTCATGCTCTGTATAATGGCCTGATGAAGAACATGTAGACCAATGTCTGATACAACAGGAATGAGCTGAAGGCCGACTGCTACTCCCTGTGGATGGCGACCCCCGAGGCAGAGAGAGCGGCCCTCCTATCTACTCCGGCGTTTGCGAGAGTCGACGTAGAGACATGACCTCTATTGTGCGAATATTTCGACTCCCAATGCAAACATGTATGTATTTTAAATGTAATTCATTGTTTAGGATATAATTTATTTTTTTGTGTTCCTTAATTAGAAAACTAAATGTTAATGCGTTGTGCAGAAACAGGCCGCTCAGAATACAGAGAACATGAAGTCGGCGAAGAGGGGTTGCCCCACTTACACAGGTGGCCCGAGGAATATTACTCGAGCTATGGAGTTATCGGTAAATTACAATAGACCGACCTTTGTGATATTCTGCAATATTAAGAGTTATTTTCTAATATATCTAATATTAAGAGTTATTTTCTAATATTGCAGATAGCTCAGACCCTGGCGCAAGGTGGTACACCGAGCGTGCTGTCCGCATATCTTGCCGTCCACGGCACCTCGACAGATCCCGCCACTGGCGAGCTTCGATATCCCGACGTCGCTACCCAGGAGTATTGCGTAAGTGTTAATATTTATTCTACCCATATTTGAAATTTTAGTTTTGGAAGGTTCAAATTTAAATTTTATACTTATACTTTACTGCTCAATGTGGGTGTAGGAGCGGGTGGTTGAGCAGGCCGAGGCCTCGGGGATCGATTTTACCGGACAGAGCGATCCGAGGCTGCTGACCCCAGTCCTGGACTCCGCACACGGAGGGCACCACGGAGGTTGGGAGAGAGGCCGGGGACTGGGCCCTAGCAGGGCCCATATGAGGTTGGACTCCACCCCGGCGGTTACTTCCTCCGTCTCCAGTGAGCGACGTGTCCAGCAGGAACTGGAGAGCTTGAGGGTCACCGTTCAGGAGTTGAAGGAGATGTTGGTATGTATACTACTTTATAGTAAAATATCATGTCATATTATAGATATCAACATATCCATAATTAGTACGTAGCCTGAGCTTATTTGGTTGTAGACTTAGGTTTGATTAATCATACATACATATCTAATTAAAATAAACTACGGTTTTCCAAACTAGATATCCAAATGGGGTTTCGAAATAACTTGATAATGATACGAATTCGAATAATACACAGTTCTTACACGCTTATTACACACGTTAGGTCCAGACGCGACATGGTACATCGGCCGAGCCTCCACATGCATCTCTTTCGGCTGCGGCTCCGCAAGCCACTACATCGGCTGCGGTTCCGCAGACAGCTCCTATAGCTCCACCGTCCGCTCAGACTCCCGTAGCCGCGGCTCCGCAATCCACTACCTCGACGGCGGCTGCGCAGACCACATCGTCAGCTCCACAGCCCGCTCAGACTTCCGCACGCGCCGAATTGCATGGTTTATTGACCGAGGAGCAGGCGCGCCAGATTCTAGCATTTATCAGAGGTGGGGCTGGACCGAGTTAGGGTAGCTTTTGATTCTTATTTTTTGAAACATGTATTTATTTATATGATACATATTGTACTACATTTTGAAATATTTTGGACGATATTGATATTGGTTTATATTTATATCATATTCAGTTTTTTGGTTTCTTTTGTATATTATATGCGTGAGATGTGATTATGAATACTGCGATATATGTTGTGTGATGATTAATTTTATATTTGATTGATATATATATTATTGTGCACAGGGCGAGAAAAAATCAGGCAGCCCTTTTTAAAAAAAACAGATAATATGTACCTACGGATTAATCCGTAGGTACACATGTTGCCCCTACGGATTAAACCGTAGGGGCAAAATATCAGAATAACTGATATTTTCCCTCCTGATCTCAGTATCAGGGGGTTGGGAGTGCCCCTACGGATATATCCGTAGGGGCAAACAAAAGCCCCTACGGAGTTATCCGTAGGGGCAAATTATCAGGATTCCTGATATTTTGCCCTTACGGATATGTACCTACGCATGTATCCGTAGGGGCTATTATTTGGCCCTACGGATTCATCCGTAGGTACAAGTAATATATTTTAAAAAACCATAAATAAAATAATTTTTTCGCCCCTACGGTCTACTCCGTAGGTGAAACGGGACCTACACAGAAAGCCATATGGGCATGTTTTTCTCCGTAGGGGCAAATTCAGGGCTTCAACTTGCACCTACGGCGTTTGTACCTACGGCGTTTGCACCTACAGGGTATTTTTTTCCCCTACGGATATATCCGTAGGGGCAGTGGTTTGTCCCTACGGATAAATCCGTAGGGCAACCCTTATTTGTAGTAGATAATCCATCTTGAGATTTTAGCAACTCAACATTCTACTTCACAAACTACAACTAGAAATGAAGCTACCAACTAAACAAATTTGCTAAATAAGTTTAGAAAGGAGATGTAGGATTTTTGCTCATTGTTTTTCTTTCTCTTTTTAGTTTTCTTTCTCTTCTTAAAAATCAAGAGAGCAAGAGAGAAAGAAGATGAAGATAATGATAAAAGATAAAGACAAGAATGTTTGTAGCTATTCTTATCTTCACAATTATTCAAGAATGGCCCACAAAATTCTACTCCCTTCTTTTCTTTACACCTCATTCTTTCAAAAAGATAATGAAATGTAAACTAATTATCTTTCATGTGCATCTCATACACACTAACATTATATATCAAATACATACAACAAAAGAGAGAAAATATATTTGAGCAAAATACTAGAAAATATACATATCAATATATATATAGAATTATTAAATCAACATTTGATTTAATAATCCGGTTATATCATCACATACTGGCTAGTATCATAAATTGTCTGATTAAAAGACGTGTATCAAATACACGTATTTAATCGAACACCAGCATATCATTATACGCTTCTGTATATATCACTATACGTACCCTACATCATTTTGCCTGAGCCGGAAAACCTCTGTGTGGGACTCTAAAGACTTGATAATACGTTTGCAGTAGTTCAGGATCATATCCTTAATCACAAGCACGTCAGCGGCACTAGCTGTACGTAACAGCTACCCAGGTATTTATTGAGAAGGAAGATCGACAGGCATGCCTATCCAAACACCTACAGAGCTAACAAGTGACACTTATCATACAGTCCGGTCTTTTTGTCTGATATGTTACATATCCGGCTGGGGTTTAGAATTGTCAGACCCCGATAACCCGATTAGTTAAGCCGATGTCTGGCGTATAACCAACCGAGAAACTATTAATAACACTTATTAGTAAATCTCACATGCCCTAGCCATGGACTTGTGGTTATAGCCAATCGAGCACATCGCAACATCAACTCTCTATACTGGGGAGACGAAACCCTTCCTATCGCTCACCGTCTCCATATGATCCAGGACTGTACCCAACTACTATCTGTTTGCATAGCTCTTTAAAGTTGTGGTAGGGTAGTAATCTAAGAACGGTGGGAACCACACGAGTCACTATGACGATCTCAGGTTTACAGACTAACTTGTATAAGTGTCTCCAGAGAACTGCTATCTGACGATAAGTATAGTACCATATAGGAGTTCTCAACGAGTCCGTTCAGTGTACTCAGTCTCTAATGATCACATGTATACAATCTTTGATGTCAAACACCAATAGATATGGGATCGTCCATCGCCCCTCATATAGGGTCAAGAAACGTATACACTAGTCTACTCCGGGACATCGATGCCCTGTCTCGATATCCTCTTAACTAGGAACATGCAAGGATTATGCTTATAGACTACCTGGGGCCCACTAGTATGATCTGCATCACAATCCTGATAGTAGAGTAAAAATACTAAGGGCTTTATCAACATGTATTAATGATAATAATAACAAGTAGAATTATGCATATGAATGATAAAGTTAAATCAAATAGTATGCTATCATATCGAGAAAGATTATCCTTTACATATATATGTCCAACAATTAAAATAATTGCTTTTAGGGCATACATATCTAACATACATAAGATTAGTATCCTTGAAATATCTCTATAAGATACAGTATTGTTTGTGTAAAAATAAATCGGTTTGAACGGTCAGATTTGAGCACAAAGGGAAGATACAATATTATTTGTGTAAAAATAAATCGGTTTGAACATGCCGGGTTTGAGCGTACAAAAAGACCAAATAAAGGATAAGGCTCAACTTAAGATTCGTCCCGAATAAAATAACATCAAATATATATGCGGATAAAAGTCGTTATTGAAAGAAATCAAAGTTACATGACTTCGGCCTGAAGTAAATGCATAATTGATTATGATTGGTGAAAAATCTAGGGTTTTGGAACAATTTCATAACAAACCATAAACCCTATAAAAACCGTAGTCTGGAAAGAAGTAAAGGATCCTCTCTCGAAATCAATCAACTGCCATTGCTTTATTAATGATAACATAAAACTTTGGCGATCTTTGTCAGCAACTATCGAGGCCAGGTCGAGACTAAGATGTCCAATCCTCCTCAAACAGGTATGCTTTAGTTGTATTCTCCCATCAAAATAAATAAGAAAAGTGTAACAACCCTAAACTTTCTGTACATAATTTTTTCAAAATACAGAAAGGAACACCTAAGCCTGAGCACAAGTTATAAATTTAATTTGCTTTTGAACAGCAAGAAAGCACTTGTAGCTCATTGGTAAAACCTTGCACTGCTGTGACATACCCCCTGTGTTCGAATCTTTCTAGCCACATGTATTTTTAATTGATTTTTCTTTTAATCTCTTAGAAGCCCAAAAGTTTGCACGTGCACTACACGTAAAATGAAAAGTCACACAGAAATCAAACATGTGCACAGAGTTATTCCAAGTGACATGGACACGTAGCAAAATCCCAGACACCCTTCACCGGTTTTTGGCCGGCGAAGATCAATCCTAGACCGGCACCACCGGTTAAACCCATAGGGAATGCCTCCAATTTTTGTACCCTAGTCGGTTGGTATCTCCCTTAACCCCTGTACTGTTTGTTTTTATTAAAAATAAACAGAGAATTAAAAAGTGACATTAAACCAAATTTTAAATGCATTTATAAGTCTCAAATTCATTACCCTAAACCCTAATTTTCCCTATAAATACCACACTACATTTCACCCCTCCTCATTCAGAAATTCCATACAAAAACTCTCTAAAAATTCCAAGTCCCAAGTTGTACAAGTGGAGTTAGTAAATGTCGAAATTCCGACGACGTTTCGGGAAGATTCCGGAGACGAAACGACTTCCCGACGATTCCGATAGCTTCCTATATCTCTCCTCTTTTTAATCAATCAGTAAGTCCCTTTCACCCTTCTCAACTTCTAGTCTTATATATTTTCTTTTCAAAATTCGTCGGAAGCGGAGTTATTCCGACTTCCGACTCTCCTTTCTTTAAAAACACAATTTCTCTTAAACAATAAATTACCATATCTTCTTATAATGTTTAACAAACATAAATAAACATATTATAACAAGTTTCATCTCAAAATAATTCGTATTGAAATTTCTATTTCACTTTTACAGTAAAATATCATCATATTTACATACGCCATTGTTTATTCATTTTACCCATAATACCTTTAGAAAACTCATGAGGTAATGACCTACCTCATCACAACACACATTCTTGACATAGCACGATAATTTATGGAACATTAATTTGTGGGGAAATGCAAGTTTACATTTAAATACCATAAACATTTAAAAACTGTTCTTTTTAAAAGTGTATTATTTAATTCCTTGCAAATACGTCTCTACAACCCATTTTGGGGAACCCCGGTCAGGATGGTGCAGATTATCGCATATTCTCGGACCTAGTAGAGCGAGATACAGACCTCCGCAGGGAGCATTCGATCTCGATAGAATTTTTAATGCAATTTTTAAGAAAAATATGATTTATATTTAATAAATAAGTTTTATTTTAAGTATACAATATCTACTTTAATTCTCTGTTTTAAGAGGAGAGATATAGGAAGCATTCCGATAGCTTCCTACTTCCCGACGACCTCCGCAAGGAGCATTCGATCTCGATATATATATACTATCAAAATATCTACTTTAAGTATACAATATATATATTCCATATTTTGTAAATCAAAAGAATCACAAATTTCATGAAACTACTATTACAACTCAATACAATTCCAATATTACATTAAAATACCATATACAATGTAAACTAGGTTTTACTCACTAGAAAACATTATATTTTAAAATATACATTCATGAAAACCCTAAACACGATAATTAAATACTTGAGGTGTATTTTGAAAATGCATCAAAACTATTTTTCATAAAACCCCTCAAGTTATATTAATTTACAACAATGACCTTAGTAAACATAGGTTTAAGCGGGACCAGTTCTCTTGAGCCTCAAGGAGCCAGAGAATATGGGTGCTTGCCTATCTAAGGTAGACAACCTAAAAACGGTGTTATCAATACGGTAATTGTCTTGGAAAAAGACACAAATCATGTCGTCCATGTGCAGCAGTTACCGATAACATCAAAACATGATCCAGGACTTCAATTCTTTTTAAAAGATTGACTCAGTTCGAGTCACAGTCAAATCTGATTATAATCTATCTTGAATTCAATTTAAGTATAACTTCATTTCAACATGAATCCATGAATGCCAGAATACAATCTATAACAACATGAACATGATTTGAACCGAACCAAGGATATACTCTGTTTACATGACTATCCATTTATATCCATTCCGTTTACTTGATATTATGGTTTCGACAAGTCGTATACAACCATTCATTACATTACATCAATACATAAGACATTACGGGGTTTATAAAGGGGTAGACTGGTACGAAACATGTTAAAGGTGGCACGAGATGGTCATTAAAAGACGTATCTATACATCCATGTCGTTGTTTCGTGGTTTTATCGACGGAGCCTTGTACTACGGGTTACCAAAGTCCACGGTGTAAGTTGGACTCCTCTCGTATACACTGGCATATTCTGTACCAAGGTACAAACAACTGTGTTAACATTATAATCAAACATTACTAGTTGTACTCTCTTATCTGTCTACTCTATTTATATCTCTCTTTGGGACTTACCGAGCGATTGTTCGCTGACGACATTCCTTCTCTCTTCTTTCTTTGGAATGTTGTCAGGAGGACCCGACTCTGAGGAGTTCGAGATCAGCCAGGAGCACTTGGAGCAGACCACTGAGCAGCACGGCCATTAGACTTTACTTGTACATACTTTTCATTTCAATTATGCCATTGTTTAGGCATTGCATTCCAGACTTGTATTTACTTTCCAGTATTGTATTGTAAAGAAATGTTGAATAAATAAAAGTTATTGTTCTTTTATATCTCTTCTTGTGTACTTTATTATATTGCTTAGATATGCTTAGCGTGTTTATTTCTGAATAAATACGTCGCGTGTCCCGTCACGTCTCCTTACCGTATACCAGGAAGCGGGGCGTAACAGGTTTTGTTGGCGGCCCATGCAGGTCAGTTCTGTATGGACATGCAGGTCAAGTCCTAAGCAATATAACACAAGAATCAGCAACTAAAAACATTCTTTACATTTCATGTTCCTTGAATCTTATAATTTCATATATTTTGAATCTATCCTACCCTATTTTTCTTTCAAAGTTATGGATTCTCCAAACAATACCAGCACCAACTTCGACAACACACCACCACCTCTTCCACTAATGCCTACCGTTATAGCTCCGATCAATAAGCAAACGGTATTGCTTGAGGCAATCCGAAACCTCCTGGAAGGACAGCAGCAGCAGACTGCTATATTACTGAACCGTCCAGAAGCGGAAGCGTCCGGAGTAAAGCAATTCCGGGCATTGTACCCAAAGCAATTTTCTGGGAAAGAGATCCCTTTAGAAGCTGAACAATGGGCTCAGAGTATTGAGGATGATCTGGCAGCAGCACAAATGCCAGAGATCGCTTGGGTACGAGTTGCGAAACTGCAACTCACTGACAACGCCCGAGTTTGGTGGAAAGCGGAAGAAAGCCGTCTTGACCAACCGATTGAATGGAAAAGTTTTCGCGACATGCTCAACGCGAAATACTTTCCAGAGACTGCCCGATTTGACATGGAGCAGCAATTCATCCACCTGCAACAAGGTTTGATATGGACCAAATCTGTGGATAAGTATGATGCTGATTTTACCATGCTCAGTAAGTAAGATATGTCTCAATATTCAATTTTTAAATATCACATACTATACAACTAACACAAAACCGTAACAGGTTCGCGGCACACCTCATTCTGATTGCTGAGATTAGGTCCAGACGATTTCAGTAAGGGTTAGGCCCGAAGATCCAAGCTGCCTTAGCTACAGGGGATTTCCCAACCCACGACCTGGTTTTAAAAGTTGCTAGTCGATACGAGGCAGTAGTGAAGAAGAAGGTCAGACCCCAATCTGCCGGAGTGAAGCGCCCTGCCACTCAGATGGCAGGAGGAGCCTCTTCAAGGCCAACTTTTGAACCAAGAAGACAGGAAGAAACAAATAACCGGCCAAATCCAGGATTTTGCTTCTACTGCAAGAGAGATGGACATCTGTGGAAAGAATGTAGGTGCGCAAAAGGCCTGTGCTTAGTTTGTGGCGCATCCAATCATGGAATTGGAACATGTCCTTATAGGCGCAACACAGTTCCAACTCACAACACTTATCCGCAGCGGCCAGCTATTCAGGCTCCTGCACCTCGTCTTTCTCTTCCTGCTCCACCTCCACGCCTCCACGTGGACCTCTTGCACAGCCTAATCGCCAATTCCATCACGCACCGAGGAACATGCCTCGAGGGTAGAGAAACATACCCCAAGGACAGAGGAATGTGCCTCCGGCTAGGAGGAATGTACCCCGGCGTCAGGTTTTCACATTACCGGCCGTAGAAGCCGAGAATGTAGACCAAGATAACTCTGGTAATTCCCTCACATTTTTTTTCAATCTTTCCAAAACTTTTGCATTTTTTCGTTCTTCCAAATATTTTTATGTATTATCAATAGTTTTATCACCATCACCATTACCAAATTGCTTTGAATCTATTACACTTTTCTTCTACAAATTTCGAGGACGAATTTTTTTTAAGGAGGGTAGAATATAACAACCATAAACTTTCTGTACATAATTTTTTCAAAATACAGAAAGGAACACCTAAGCATGAGCACAAATTATAAATTTAATTTACTTTTGAACAGCTAGAAAGCACTTGTAGCTCATTGGTAAAGCCTTGCACTGTTGTGACATAGTCCCTATGTTCGAATCCCTCCAGCTACATATATTTTTAATTGATTTTTCTTTTAATCTTTTAGAAGCCCAAAAGTTTGCACGTGCACTACACGTAAAATGAAAAGTCACACAGAAATTAAACATGTGCACTGAGTTATACCAAGCGACATGGACACGTGGCAAAATCCCACAAACCCCTCACCGGTTTTTGGCCGGCGAAGATCAATCCTAGACCGGCACCGCCGGTTAAACCCGTAGGGAATGCCTCCAATATTTGTACCCTAGTCGGTTGGCCTCCTCACTTAATCCCTGTACTGTTTGTTTTTATTAAAAATAAACAGAGAATTAAAAAGTGACATTAAACCAAATTTTAAATGCATTTTTAATTCTCAAATTCATTACCCTAAACCCTAATTTTCCCTATAAATACCACATTACATTTCACCCCTCCTCATTCAGAAAACTCATACAAAAACTCTCTAAAAAGTCTAAGTTCCAAGTTGTACAAGTGGAGTTAGCAAAGGTCGAAGTTCCGGCGACGTTTCGGGAAGATTCCGGTGACGAATTCGCGAAGATTCCGGTAGATTTATCTATCTCTCCTCTTTTTAATCAATCAGTAAGTCCCTTTCGCCCTTCTCAACTTCTAGTCTTAAACATTTTCTTTTCAAAACTCGTCGGAAGCGGAATTATTCCGACTTCCGGCTCTCCTTTCTTTAAAAACATAATTTCTCTTAAACAATAAATTATCATATCTTCTTATAATGTTTAACAAACATAAATAAAAAAATTAGAACAAGTTTCATCTCAAAATAATTCGTATTGAAATTTCTCTTTCACTTTTACAATAAAATACCATTATGTTTACATACGCCATTATTTATTCATTTTACCCATAATACCTTTAGAAAACTCACGAGGTAATGACTTACCTCAACACAACACACATTCTTGATATAGCACGATAATTTGTGGAAGATTAGTTTGTGGGAAAATACGAGTTTACATTTAAAAACCATAAACAATTAAAAACCGTTCTCTTTAAAAGTGTGTTATTTAATTCCTTGCAAATACGTCTCTACAACATGTTTTGGGAAACCCCGATCGGGATGGTGCGGATTATCGCACATCCTCGGGTCTAGTAGAGTGAGATGCAGACCTCCGCAAGGAGTATTCGATCTCGATAGAATTTTTAATGCAATTTTTAAGAAAAATGTGATTTCTATTTAATAAATAAGTTTTATTTTAAAATATATATATATATATATATATATAAGTACTATAAAAATATCTACTTTAAGTATAAAATATATATATTCCATGTTTTCTAAATCAAATGAATCAAAAATTTTATGAAACTAACATTACAACTCAATACAATTCTAATATTACATTAAAATACCATATACAATGTAAACTAGGTTATACTCACTAGAAAACATTATATTTTAAAATATACATCTACAAAAACCCTAAAGACAATAATTAAATACTTGAGGTGTATTTTGAAAATACATCAAAACTATTTTTCATAAAACCCCTTCAAGTTATATTAATTTACAATAAGGACCCTAGTAAACATAGGTTTAAGCGGGACCGGTTCTCTTGAGCCTCATGGAGCCGGAGAATATGGGTGCTTGCCTATCAAAGGTAGACAACCTAAAAACGGTGTTATGAATACGGTAATTGTCTTGGAAAAAGACACAAATCCTGCCATCCATGTGCATCAGTTACCGATAACATCAAAACATGATCCATGACTTCAATTCTGTTTAAAAGACTGACTCAGTTCGAGTCACGGTCAAATCTGATTATAATCAATCTTGAATTCAATTCAAGTATAACTCCATTTCAACATGATTCCATGAATGCCAGAATACAATGTATAACAACATGAACATGACTTGAACCGAACCATAGATATACTCTGTTTACATGACTATCCATTTATATCCATTCCGTTTACCTGATATCATAGTTTCGGAAAGTCGTATATAACCATTCATTACATTACATCAATACATAAGACATTACGGGGTTTATAAAAGGGTAGACTGGTATGGAACATGTTAAACGTGACACGAGATGGTCATTAAAAGACGTATCTATACATCCATGATGTTGTTCCGTGATTTTATCGACGGAGCCTTGTACTACGGGTTACCAAAGTCCACGGTGTAAGTTGGACTCCTCTCGTATACATTGGAATATTCTGTACCAAGTTATAAACAACTGCATTAACATTATAATCAAATATTACTGGTTATACTCTCTTAGCTGTCTACTCTATTTTTATCTCTCTTTGGGACTTACTGAGTGATTGTTCGCCGACGACATTCCTTCTCTCTTCTTTCTTTAGAATGTTGTCAGGAGGACCCGACTCTGAGGAGTTCGAGACCAGCCAGGAGAACTTGGAGCAGACCACTGAGCAGCACGGCCATTAGACTTTACTTGTACATACTTTTCATTTCAGTTATGCCATTGTTTAGGCATTGCATTCCGGACTTGTATTTACTTTCCAGTATTGTATTGTGAAGAAATGTTAAGTAAATAAAAGTTGTTGATCTTTTACATCTCTTCTTGTGTACTTTATTATATTGGTTAGATACGCTTAGCGTGTTTACTTCTGAGTAAATATGTCGCGTGGCCCGTCGCGTCTCCTTACCGTATACCGGGAAGTGGGTCGTGACAAAAAGTAGGCGATCCTTGGCCTCACCATCGGCGCGCAAATCTTAAATGATGCATTGTGCCGGTTGGGATATGATCGAACTAAGCATCTATAGCCGACAAGATCTTAATCGATTTAAGGCTCGTGTCGCAAGCGATCCAGGTGTCCAGTCCTGCATTTGCATGCAATTTTCAGATCAAGTTTCAGTTAATAGCTAACGATGGGTAAAAAGAAGGGTTTTTAATATATTTGTTGACTTGAAACAAATTTGTTCGAGTGATTGAATAAAATTTATTTCCTTGGTATGTTATCATGTGTATTATTCATATAACTTTAGAGGTCGAACTCATAAAAAGAATATTCTTTCCTTTCTAAAGGTATCACATATATCAAGGGAGACATGTTTGCCAAACTTGTTTATTTACAAATGCAAGAGACAAAACAACATATTAATATGTTTGATGAAAACCTTAACGGGTGCAATTTGTTTGGTTTCACAAATAACTTGGTCTCTCGTTTAAACAGAATTTTATATAATGGAAAATTGTTTCCGGGGCCAATTTCAAGAAGAGATTTTTTTATATCCAAAAAGTTCCAAAATTGTCAACAAAAAAACCCCCCCTCAAAATATGTTATTGAAATGCTTTTAAAACCAACCAAATCCCTATGCATTCATATTTGTATACTTATTTATGTATATATTACCAATAATACCAATAATATCCTTTTATGATTTTAATAAATATTAGGCTATGGTATCAATTAAATACGTGAATATTTCTGGTGTCTCCTTATTTCCTCCTTAACTAGCCCTAAAACCTCCCCTCACCCATTTTCTTCATCGATCCTTCAAACGAATAAAAAGTAAACCCAAGTGTTATATTTTCGATTTTCTAAGATAGTATGCCATTTCAACTCTTCACAACATATCATTACTTCAAATTATATGTTATTATTCTGAATATTTATGATTGGTTTATTATTCCAAAAAATTGATAATTAATTTCTATTTTTTCCTTCAGCAGATGGATTACAAATTTTTTGTGGCCCTATTATTTTAAAGGGTCTTTTTTCCTATTCATATTTGATGGATGTATAAGTTTGCAAGACATTTAATTGAAAATTATTTAGAATGTTGGGTTGTTTACCGAAAAATGAGGATTTTTTTGTGGCCCTGTCATTTTAAAGGGTTTTATTTCCTATTCCCATTAGATGGATCTATAAGTTTAAAAGTCATTTAATTGAAAATTATTTAGAATGTTGGGTTGTTTAAAAAAAATGAGGATTGTGTTTAAAGTTCCTAAAGAAAAAAAATTTGTTAGACTTGATAATGACGATGATTTATGAAATGTGATCAATGTTCATTATTCTATGAGCTATAAGAAAATCAAAATCTTTGCAGCTTTAAGATCCGACTATAAACCCAAGGTTAAGACTAGAGTGTTGAGATTTGCCATGTATTCAAATTTTCCAGGAGAGAAAGTTGCGGATTTAGATTTAGATTTAGATTTTGAATTAGATTAGATCTAAATGTAAATTATTAGTTGAATAAGATAGATTGAAAATCATATTTAAATTTAGTAATGATTTGAGAAAATCTTATTTAATTTAAATGGATTCCTAATTGGATTAAGATTAGAAAAAATCTTAATGAGTTTAAATCTTATTCATATATAAAAGTGATGTAACAAAGAGGATTTGTAAGTGAGCCTCAAAAGTTGCAAATTCCTTCTTTCTCAAAGTAATAAAATTCTCTCTTCCTGTGGATTAAATGATTTTGCTAAACCATGTAAATCATCGTGTTTGATTTATTATTGTTGTGCGATTATCTTTATCATCAAAGAGTAATTCTAGTTGTTGCTACGCTTCCGCAAAACTACGTATAAAAGGAGAATTCCTAACAATTGGTTTCAGAGCACCGACAGATTGCCAAAGCGAAGGATATCGAAGAAGATGACAAAAAATCTCACAACCAAATTTGTGATGGAGAATTTTGATGGAAAGAGGAATTTTCTCTTATGGCAGAAAAAGGTTCAAAATCTATTGATAAAAGAGGGAACTCTTTTGGCGTTGCGAGGCAAGGTGAAGAAACAGGCGGACATGTCAGATTCAGACTGGGAAGATATTGATTCGAATGCACAAGCATCTATCAAGTTTTATCTTGCGGATGAAGTTATGCATAATATTATTCAAGAGAACACGGTATCGGAGTTTGGTTAAAGTTGGAGCAAGTTTATATGACGAAGAGTCGTGTGAACAAGCTTATTGTCAAACAAAGGCTCTACAAGTTTTGGACGAAGGAATATGCTTCCTTTTTCGGTCATCTCAATATTTTTAATGAATTGATCAACGATTTTCTTGTACTTGACATCAAAATAAAAGGGTGGGGCAAGACGTTGCTGCTTCTTATGTCTCTTCCGGATTCTTATGATAATTTGGTGAATACAATCATGTACGGAAAAGAAGAACGTGAGTTCGAAGATATTGCCTCGTCACTTTTAAGTTATGAGACAAGGCACAAGGATAAAGTTGACTCGGATTCAAGTTCGTCGGGATTGATCTCTAAGAAAAAAGGGGAAGATCAAAAGGTAGAGGATCGGGTGAAAGAAATTGGTCTAAGTCCAACTGTAAAGGTACAGATGATGGATGCTATTGTTGCAAGATACCGGGTCATTTCAAAAGAAATTGTATATCATACAAAAAGTATATTGAGAAAAAAAAGAAATTTCCCTACGGAAGACAATGATTCGGCTAGTGTTGTCACGGAATCGGAGGATGATCATCAATGCGAGATTTTGTCTAGCATTGTTCAGGAGCCATGTGACTTGTTGACAGTACACAACGGCGAGGCGGAACTTCTTAGCAGACTTCTTTCTTACTCGCATCAGTCACAGGATCAGAACCCTTTCCTGCTTTCAGTCGAGCGTATATTCGATAATTGGGTATTGGATTCCGGTTGTTCATATCATATGTGTCCCAACAAGAAGATGTTCAGCACTTATAAAAATTATAGTGGCGGTAAAGTTCTGATGTGGAATAATTCAGAATGCAAGATCGTAGGGTTCAGTAACATCAAGGTAACGATGTACGATGGAATGGTGCGAACTTTAACAAACGTCAGACATGTTACGGATTTAAGAAAGAACTTGATCTCTCTCGGAGCTTTAGAAGCAGCGGGATGCAAACTAACGGCGCAAGGTGGAGTATTGAAGGTATCCAAAGGAGCTTTGGTATTACTCAACGGTGAGTATTAGATGATAGGCAGCATAGCGACTGATAGTGCAGCCATTGGAGAGGCGAAAGATGAAGTTCTAGAAAGGCAGAATAAGGAGGATATTTCAAGACTTTGGCATATTCATCTAGGCAATATAAAGGAAAAAAGGATTAAGGGCGTTGCATGCTAAAGGGTTCCTGAATGGTGTAAAAGAGTATCGTTTGAACTTCTGCAAATTTTACACTGTGGGAAATCAACATAAAGTGAGTTTCAAGTAGGCAATACACAAGTCTCAAGGCATTCTAGATTACATCCATTCGGATTTATGGGGGTTATCTTTGACTCGATCAAAGGGAGGTGTAATGTATTTTGTGACATTCATCGATGATTTCTCTCGCAAATTATGAGTCTGCTTCATGAAATACAAGTCAGAGGTGTTTGAGCGTTTCAAGGAGTGGAAAGTAGTGGTAGAAAAAGAGAAGGATCGGTAGATAAAGTCCTTGATGTCAGATAATAGTAGAGAGTTTACCTACATAGAGTTCCTACAATTCTGCAAGGATCAGGGTATACAAAGACAGTTTACGGTGCCGGGAAGGCCCGAATAGAATGGGTTGGTAGAGCGCATGAACATGACACTATTGGAGTGGGCCCGTTGTATGAGATTACAATCCAGATTGAAAGAGGGGAGTTTTGGGCAGAGGCAGTTTATTATGCATGCTATTTGGTGAATTGATCGTCGTCTACAGCCATAGATCTTCAGATCCGAGAAGAGTTATGGACAGGAGATCCTGTATGTTATGATTCGTGGAGAGTGTTTGGGTGCCCTGCGTATTCACTTGTGAATGTGAATCAGAGAAATAAATTAAAGTCGAAATCAAAGTCATGCATCTTTATTGGGTTCCAAAAGAGGGTTAAAGGCTACAAACTACGGGATCCAGAGAATAGAAGATCGTTCGTTCAAGAGACGTCATTTTTTACGAAGGGTCCATTTTGAAAGATGTGGAAAAATCTGCGAATGTAGAAAAGAACGTTGGACAGTTAGACATTAAGGAGACTTTAATTACGGTGGAGTTGCGGGATTCTCAGAGACAAGATGAGAACACCGATACACCTACAGTGCTGGTGGGTGTTAAGGTGAACCATGAGCCCGAGGTAGAAGATCATCACCAAACCCATGAGACCCAAGAGCAGGATACTATAGCGCTTCGCAGATCACAGAAGCTACGTCGTGCACCATTCAGATATAGATAGGATAAGAATGAAGTTTCTTTCGCATTAGTCACCGGGAGTGGTGATCCAGATGACTACGAAGAAGCCATGCAACAAGATGACAGTAGCAGCTGGCTAGTGGCTATGAATAAGGAGATGTAATCTCTCAGAAAGAACTATACATGGAGATTGGTAGAGCTACCACAATGGAAGAAAGCTATATGTTGCAAATGGCTATTTCGAAAGAAAGAAAGAGGGCAGTATAAGACGGGGTTAGTGGCCATAGGATATGCCCGAAAGGAGGGGTTGGCTGTCACGCCCTATTTCCCAGTGGACGGAAATGGTGGCGTGGTAAGCTCGTGACATATTTATCCAGAGAAGGCCGTTCCCTAAATAAATACACTAAGCGTATTGAAACAATAATACATAATGCAAGAATAAATGGAGACTGTAAAAATTTTCAACAAATATCTTTATTTACATTCAATTTTTAATATTTACAAGTACATGAGTTTTAATTTGAAAGTAAATAAAATAAAGGAAAATGCCTAAACATGTGGCATACATAAGCTGAATAGAAAGTGAAGCCAAGCTAATCCTGAGGAGCAATCCGGTTGTTGTCTTCCTCTGTGACCTCCACTTCCTCCGTTTCGACCGTATCTGACGAACATTCTAAGAAAACAAGGGTGAGTGGAATGCCCGCCAACGAACTAGCGCTCAGTAAGTCCGAAGGATAAAGTAAGAGTACAAGAATGACAGGTATAGAACATATATATAACGAGTAAAAGTATATGGTCATGGGTAAAATATGTACTATAGGTCTTTATATGGTCACTATGTTAATGTTAAGATCCAAGTGTGAATATCAATGCAACTGTAGAAGTATTCACGAGCTCAAGAGTGGGGCCCTAGGAGCAAGGAAACACGAGCACATTTCATGTGTTAGTATCGGGGCTCTAGGCCGTGGATGAGTCAACACAACTGATATTCGAGTAAAATAAAAAGAGGTTAGTACGGGACTCCTGAAACTCCAAAGGATTTACAGAAAAAACTATTCCAAACACCCTGATTATAAATAGTTTATAACAGTATAGTATACTTAATTAAATTGATTGATTGGTTATAACATGTCTTGATCGAAAACATAAATTGCAAAAGGTGTAGAATGAAGTCGAGTGAGTCGAGTAAAATACGAGTCATATCAATTGCAAATCTTGGTTTGAGTCAAATTAGTTCGAGAAGACTGGATTCGAGTTCATGTTTAGATTCGACTTGGGTTAGAGTTCGGGTTTGTGTTCGAGTTCGAGTTCAAGTTTAGGTTCGAATTTGGATTCGAGTTTAGGTCTTTTTCATATGAATTGATTTAAACTATTAAAAATCTTATATTCGGGAGAAATCGGCAACTGTTGTACATGGACTGCAGGATTTGTGTTTTTCCCCAAAATAATTGTCATTGATAACTCCGTTAAGTTGTCTAACCTGAATAGACAAGCATTCACTTTCTCTGGCTCCCTAGGGCTCAACAGAAATGATACCGCTTAAACATATATTAATCTATAGTCCTTAAATATTGTTTGCATATCTCGAGGGTTTTTTATAAAAATACTTCAATGTTGTTTAGAAATAAATCTTGAGAGTGATTTATAATATTAAGAGTTTTTTATGAATATGTATTTTAATTATTATGGTGCTTTAGTGATAAAACCTATCTTTTTGAAAGTTTATGGTTCTTTTATGAAAAATACTAGTTTTGGAAACTTGTTGGTATTTTATTAAAAATTCTGATCTTTCATTTTAAAAATATAGTTTTATAATATGTTTTTATTGAAAATACAGAGTCATAGTTTTGTATAATTTTTTAAAGTTTAGTTTTGTTTAGAAAAGTCGTATTTTTTAAAAACCGTATTTTTATTTCCTTTCAAGACTGAATACTCCGTTAGAAGTTCTGCATCTCGTTCTACTGTCCCAAGGATGTGCGATAATCCGCACCATCCATTAGCAGGTCCCCTAAAGAGAGTTGTAGAGGCGTAATTGTCAAGAATTTAAAATATCAATTTAAAAGAACCCCTTTTTGTAAAAACTGTGGTATTTTAATAAAAAGTTTCTTCTTTGAATTACCCATATACTTAGAATACTATGCTATGAAACCATAGTGTGCGTGTAGGGTAGGTCGTTACCCCGTGAATGATCTAAAGGTTTATACCCTAGTTATTGAAAATACGGTTATATTAAAGTTCATAGTATTTTTCTGAAAAATTCATTTATATGATTATTGAACATAAAATTTTGGTTACGTCAAAAGGCAATTGATGTAAATAGTACCTTGAAGTAACATTAGATAATTTGTATAAATTTTTAAACATGGCAAAGTAACAAAAATTATTTTAAAGACAAAAGTTATATGTTAACTCCGCTTTTGTCGATATGTCTTAAAAATTATATTGAAGTGAAAAGAGAGAGAGATGAAGGGATTTACTGGTTGTGTGGTGTTAGAAAGAGGGTAAGGAAGAGAAAGGGGATCTTGGTCTCGTCGGAGATGCTCCGGTTGTCGGAATTTGATCGCTACTCCTCATGGCTTGCTTAACTCCACTTGAAAAGCCTTAACCCTTCTTGAACTTAGAGAATTTTTGAAGAATTTTCATAATAGAGGAGAGATAAGGCATGGGGTGGTATTTATAGTGAAAAATTTAGGGTTTGGAAATTAAAATTTGGATTAAAAGAATTAAAATTGCTGTTAAATGATGAATTGAATAGAAACTGTTTAATTACAGGGAAATCAAACAGTGCAGGGCAGTTGAAGGGAGTTGAAGAGGCATGTATGTAAAGCACAGAGGCTTTTGGAGCTATCTGGACCGTCGGCGGAGGCTAATGGAGGGAAATGGGCAGTCGGATCTTGAGGGTTTGCCTTGAGATTCGTGCCACGTGTCTAGTTGTGTGTTTACTCCTTTTTGCGCATGTTTGATTTTTCTAAAACTTTTCGATTCCCCGTAAATTGCATGTACAACTCTTAGGCTTCCGAAAAATTAAAAAGAAAAATCTTTTAAAAAATTTAGGACTGATGGGATTCGAACACACAGGCTACGTTCTAGCAGTGTAAAGGCTTTACCAGTGAGCTAAAGATTGTTTCTTGCTTTCATTGAACAAAAATAACTTATAACTCCTATACAGGCTGAAATACTCTTTTCTATACATTTAAACAAATAATTCTGTGCGGGGATTTCAGAGTCGTTACATTGGCTATAATGAGATATTTTCTCCTGTAGTCCGGCATACTTCAATCAGAGTGTTACCGGCAATGGCAGCGGAGCACAACATTGAGTTGGAGTAGATGGATGTGAAAACAACGTTTCTACATGGAGAGTTAGAGGAAACCTGTAGCGACCCTAAAATTCGTGTACCATTGTATTGTTCCTCGTTAATAAAATGTCGTTTTTCATATAAGTACTGTGTTATATTTAACTCTTGATAACTAAGTACAAGAATAATCTTATAGCTCATTGGTTAAGTCTTTACACCGCTGTCCTATAGTCCGTATGTTCAAATCCTTGTAGCCTTTCCTTTTCTTTTATTTTCTTTTTAACATTTTTCAAACCCAGGAAATTCACGAGCATTGCACACGGGGTCCCGAAACCTTATAGGAAAAACAATACATGTTTTTGGACCACAAACGATGACACGAACTTAGGGGTCGAGGGTCGAGCCCAATGCTCAAGTCGTGGTCGCCTCGGGCGGCCTCAAGATGGGTTCAGGTGGTCCCGTGGGCCCACTCGTGCTCATCTTATGAGCACGAGTTCGTTTGGTCAAAAGGGTTGTTCGTTTCATATACTAAAACGCCAAATTCAATCTATGAACCCCAAACTCTTCAATTCCTCCATCAGTTTTCTTTTTAATGTCTTTTATTCTTTTTTAATACACCATTCTTTTAATTGCCCTCTTCTCTTTTATTGGCTGGCAAAACCCTTCTTCATCTCTGAAAATTCTACTCCAAATATCATTCTAAGGCATATCGAAGATCACCTTACATCTAGGAGACGCAAGACTCCGATCGAGTCTTTTTCCTTACAATCGGTGAGCCGATTGTTATACCGACTCACACCGCGAGTAAGTCCCCGTCTCTCTCTCCTCCTCTTGTCATACTTCCATAAACCCGCTGCCCTCATCATATCTAGTCCCTAATAAAATAATTATATGAATACATATATACATATTGAGCGCACACAAACATGCACACACATATATAGTTTGTATAAGTTTCAATTAGACTTGTGGTTGCCTCTTGTTCAAGTTTACGTTTATTGTTTCCTTGTATAATAATATTCCTCCATGTTATGCATATAGATTTACACTAATTAGTAATACCATGAACCAAGAGGAAACCAATATGGCATGATAATACATCTACAAACGAGTTCTTAGGAAAATAAGTTTTTTTATAAGTCTTTATCGCTATTCTCAAACCATATATTAAGATTTCAGAGACCAAATTAGGATTATATTGTTTGTCGTTGTATTTTAATTTTTTTATTTAAATTTTGTAAAAGAAAATAAAGTTACGAAAATACCATAGTTTTGGTTATTCTCAAGTATGACCTTAAAATAGCTTTACTTTCGAAATAAATTCTAGAGATCAATCTTGAATTCTGGAAATTATAGGAAAATTAGGAAAATATTAAATAGAATTTCAGGTCTACTGTAATGATTTTAGACCAAACCGAATTACGAATTATGTTAGACGACGCATTTTTGTCACTGTTATCAAATATCAGAAAATTATTTTTATCGGTCACCTTCGAAAACACATAACTCCGTATTTCGAGGTTCGTTTTGAGCAAACTCAAGTATTCAGGATATCTAGGTCGAAAGATCTAGATTTTCCTAGTTTTAAGATTTTCCTGAAAACCGACATAAATTATAGAATTCTACGTTATAAAATTATGTGATGAATCTGGACAAAATATGTCTTGATTCGCACACTATTTTTAAATATGACATAACTCGAGTTCCCGATATCGGTTTGTGACAAAATTTAGATATAAATATGCATAATTGGCAGAACTATAACTTTCCTATATATTTGGTGACTCGAAAACATATAGAATGACCTGATATATTCCCTGGGAGACACCTCATAGTTGTTGTCCTGAAATTATATATTCTGTTTTAAACCATGATTTTAATATGACCATAACTAGAGTTTCAGGAATCCAAATCGTGCGGAACTTAGTTGCTTGGATAAATACACCGAAAGACTTACAACTTTCTAATAATTTTTGAGACTTGAAAACCAATGGAAAATAATGCAAACTGTGTTTTAAAAATGTGTGTCGGGGCTGGTCAGATTCTAATCTATTCTGCGTCACGATACGAAAATGCGTATATCTCCCAAACCAGTAATCGTATTTAGGCAGAAGTTGAACTCATGTTTGCATAACACCTAGGGATATATTTCTCGTTTATATTCTGAATTCAATTGACTTGAGTAATTAGTAGTTCACAACACTTCTTTACAATACTGTTTCTGGTCATTACTTGAATATTATACTTGTCTCATCTTATGCTATATGACTTCTCATTTTGTTGTATCTACATGAATTGTGTGAATAGTCTATTGCATGCTTTATATGACCTGACTCAAACCATGAATACGTAATGAACTTGATATGAACCCGACTTGAACTTGACATGAAATCGACTTGGAACTCGACACGAATTTTGACTCAAACTTGTACTCTCTTATGTATTCATGGATTCGGATAAAACTTGTATCATTATTTTTAGTTCAAAATGTTGGATATAGGTGCTCTCAAGGCAATTATTGTAATTGAAGAAGAACCTATATGAGAGAACAATCTTACTCGAGATGATAGTATGCTATCTGGTTTGTCTTTATCTTTCATGTGATGCGTTTTATTTACTATCATGTATCGTTTAGACATGAGATAAAGACTTAAGATTTTACTTGACTACCAGAACGATGATGGAGATCATATTAGTAGGGCTCAGTAGTCGATAAGCACATCCTTAAATGTCCCTAGTCATACGAGTATCAAGACCAGGAGTGTGTACGTTTCCTGACCTGGTTGGAGAGCGATAGCTGATCCTGCAGCTATTGGTTCTTGACATCGAGAATTGTATACATGTGCTCATTGGGAGAGTTACACTGGACGGACTCACCGATAACTCCTAATTGGTAATATACCAATGTCAGGTAGCAGTTCTCCTATGACATGGGTACAGGATAGTCCCTAGGATCTGAGATCGCCATAGGGTCTCATGTGTGTTCCCATTATACTTTGACTTTTACCCTACCACGGCTCAAAGGAGTCGTACAAACAGGTTTTTGTTGGGTATTGTCCCGAAGCACGTGGAGGCAGTGAGCGGTCGAGGGGATTTGTCTCTCCCGGTATAGAGAGTTGATGTCGCTCTGTGCAGAACATGACTACAACCATAAGTCGATGGCCTTCGTACTGGAGATAAATTGATAAGTGTTATCAATTGTATCTCCGGTTGGTTATGAGTCTTCTGTCGCATGAATTATTGAGTTATTGGGGTCTGACAGATTCTAAACCCTAAACCCGATATACAATACTCTTAGAAAAAGAGACTAGACTGTACTGTATTTTCACTGATAGACTTTGCAGAGTTCAGATGAGCTTGCTCATTGACCTTCTTTTGATCAATACCTGAGTAGCCGTTACGTGCAGCTAGTACCGCTGACGTACTTGTGGGCTATGGATATGATCTTAAGCTATTGCCAGTGTTTTGTCAAGTCTTCAGAGTCACACACAGAGGTTTTCCAGCGCATGTGAAACGATGTAGGGCACGTATAGAGATACGTGCAGGAATTCGATTAAACACGTGTATTTGATACACGTATTTTAATCGGGTGTTTGCTGATATTAGCCAATATATATATGATATAGACGGATTATTAAATCTAGTGTTGATTTAATAATTAAATGTATATTTATATATATTGATATATGTGTTTCCACCAGAATTTTGGCGCAAAACCTGCTCGATTATAAAATAATAACAATAAAAATAAAAATAAAAATAAAAATAAAAGGAAAACTCCGCATGCAAAGCATGAAGGGATTTGTTTCCTCCCCAATAAGAGAGTAAAGTTCTGTCCAAAATTTGAAATTGGAATTGAGGCAGCGCCTCACGTGCAAAGCACGAGAGCGCTAGCGCCGAGTGCGCCAGTGCTAAGAGTCAAGACTCTGAGGCAGCGCTCACGTGCAAAGCACGAGAGCGCCAGCGCCAAGTGCGCTGGCGCTGAGAGTCAAAAATTCTGAAGCAGCGCTCACGTGCAAGGCATGAGAGCGCCAAGCGCTAGAACTAAATGTTCTCCACCGTTGGATCAAAGATCCAACGGAGATGATTAAAAACCACCAAAGTAAAGAATTAAATTCTGTTGAGGGAATACTCCTCAAAATCTTTCCAAACAGGAAAGATTGTGCTCTGTAAATCAGAGCACCGTTGGATCAAAGATCCAACGGTGATAAAAAATCACCAAGATACAGAATAAATTCTGTATGGGAAAATAATTTCCTAATCTTGTTAAAAATAAGAAAATTGTCTTCTGTAAACAGAAGACCTAGGATCAAAGATCCAACGGTGAGAAAATTCCCAAATCAATCAGAAAAAGATTGCCTTAATTGATCAACCTCCACTATATAAAGGCCCTAAGACTTCAAGTCTTGGAGAGAAAAAAACTCCCCATAATTTTCATAGAGAGGAACACCCCTATAAACTTCAGTAAAAGAGAAGAGCAAGCTCTAAAAAGAAGAACTTCTTCAAGGTAAATAATACAGAGAGATCAAAGTATCTCATCAAAAGAAGAAGAAGAACTTAGTTCTTTTTCTAGACCATAGATCTACAAAGACAGAAGTCTTTCATAAAAGAAAAAAGAGCGGAGCATCTCATTATAAAAAGGGAGGGAGAAGAACTTAGTTCTCTTTAGATTACGGATCTATAAAACAAAGTTTTTTTACAAACAGAAGAGATCGTAGTATCTCCTATAAAATAAGAATTTTGTTCTTAGATCCACAAGACAAAGTCCCTTATAAACGAGAACTTAATTCTCAGAGCACAGAATTGATAAAGAGTGCTCTGCACCCAAATCTGGCGCTCAGCGCCAAGTGCGCCACGTGCTCCTCACGTGTGTGCTATTCATAAGAACGCCTTAGCGCTCCAAATCTAGCGATCAGCGCCAAGCGCGCCATGTGCTCCTCACGTGTGCGCTATTTCATAAGAAGCGCATCAGCGCTCTAAGTCTGGCGCTCAGCGCTAAGCACACCACGTGCTCCTCACGTGTGCGCTATTTCGCAAGAAGCTTATTAGGTTCCAAGTCTAGCGCGCAGCGCCAAGCGCACCGCGTGCTCCTCACGTGTGCGCTATTTCATAAGAAGCGCATTAGCGCTCCAAGTCTGGCGCCAAGCGCACCACGTGCTCCTCACGTAAGCGTTGAGGGAACACAAAGTGTTCTTTAAATAAAGCCCCAGAGCCATAAGGAGTGCTCAACACTCAAATTAATGCTCAGCATTATTGAACAAAAGAGGCTAAGCCCAAACAAACGTTCAACACCCAAATAAATGTTCAACATTTTATTTAAACTGAGTGGTGTTAGGTTATTTGGCACAACCACAAGGTTTCACAAGACATCAAACATGTCGTATTTTAAAATTTCTAGTCTGCCAAACAACCTAACTTAGGATCTAACTAGAGTTTTAGGAGCAAAACTAGAATGTAAACAACATTACATAGAAAGAGAATGAGGAATACAACCTTTGTAGACCGGTACTTCACTTCTAAATCTCCGTGTAGTAGTCCCTTTGCTGCAAGAGTTAATCTCCCGAACTCTAGTATGGGTTCCCTTGGAGAAATGAACAAGCTTGCTCGAAGTCTTCGAGGCCGAAGATGATCTACGTCGAGGAGACTCAAACCCAATTTACCTCTTCACTAGGTGATGAACTTTGTGAAGATAGCACCCTAAACTAAATGGCATGTAGTAGAGGATGATGGATTAGGAAATGGGCTTACTTTAGATTTTGTTTTCTCACAATTTTTCTTCATGTTTCATGGAGCTAGAAAGCTTGAAGAAAGTAACCATGAAAAATGAAGCTTATCAATAATAATGAACTATGGGTGAGTTAATATCCTATATTAACCCTTGTAGAGACTAAACCATGGCTAATGTAATGGCTGGATTAAAAAATATCTTAAGTAAGAAACAAAATTAGTGGACTTGGTCAATGGTTCCACAAGCTTCTCAAAGCTTTAACCATTAATCCAATTTCCAACTAATTTTGATTAACTTAAGATAAATAAAAACCCTTCATTACATGTGGCATGGTGTGAGTTTCATACACCCATGTCATGTGTATCAACAAGCATGACACAAAACATTGTACACTAATATATATCACATATATACTTAATGCACAATCAAGTGAGAAAAGAAATCTTAAGCTAATACCAGTTAATGTAAATAAATATATCAAATATATAATTATACATTAGATTATTTAATCAACACTTGATTTAATAATCCGGCTATATCACATATAACCGACTAATATTATGTGTATCAATTTATCGAATCAACAATTGATTCGATAACCCGGCTATATCTCATATAACCGACCGACGGCACAAATCGCGAGAATAGAATACGGTATCACATACACGTATTAATCTTGGATCCATACTCCATTTCGCTTGAGCCAAGAAACCTCTGTGTAGGACTCTAAAGAATCGTCAACACGCCTACAGTAGGTGATGATCATATCAAACACCCACAAGCCGCAAGAAGCCTGCTAAAAGTAACGGCCACCTGGGTATTGGGCGATCAGAAGATCAACAAGCAAGCCTGCTCATACTACTGCGAATCCAATCAGTAACACTACCGTTCAGTCCGGTCTGTTCGTCTGATATGTCGCATATTTCGCCTAGGGTGGTAAACGTCAGACCCTAGTAGCTTGATAAGTCATGCCGATGTAAGGTCCATAACGGACGAGAAACTACTGATAACACTTATCAGTAAATCACATCTACCTTGGCCAGGGATTTCAGTTATGGCCAATCGAGCATAGCGCAACATCAACCCCCAATACCAGGAGAGACGAATCCCCTCCTATCGCTCATTGTCTCCATGTGACTCGGGACTGTACCCAAAAACCACCTGTTTGCACGACTCAGTAAAGTCGTGGTATGGTGGAAATCAAAGCACAGTGGGAGGCACACAAGACTCTATGACGATCTCGGGTCGACAGACTAACCTGTACCAGTGTCACCAGAGAACTGCTATCTGACGTGAGGTATAATACCATCTAGGAGTTCTCGGCGAGTCCATTCAGTGTACCCAGTCTCCACTGAGCACCCATATACCATCTCTGATGTCAAACACCAATGCATATGGGATCATCCATCGTCCATCACATGGGTCGAGAAGATATACGCTAGTCTACTTTGGAATATCGATACCCCGTCTCGATATTCCCACGACTAGGAATATTGAAGGATGAACTCATGGACTACCCAGGCCCCACTAGTATGATCTGCATCATAATCCTGGAAGTCAAGTACACATCCTAAGGGCTTTATCAACATGTAATAGAGAGATGGTAAGTGTACATGTTAAGATAAAGAGCAACCAGATAGCGTACTATCATGTCAAGCAAGAAATTCCTCCCTATATATGTCCCAGCATCCACTATAATATACCTCTCATATACAATAATGGCCTCTAGGGCATACATACAACTAACAAGTGGGCTGAACCCAAGTTGGCCACAAGTCCCAAGCTCAGACCAACCGAGCCCATGTGCTCATAATTTCCCTAATTGGTCTTAGTCCCAAACCTGACTACAGAACTCCCAACCAACATTGGTTGAAGGGTATATCTCTTCATTCCTCTGATATGTGTCGTTGTAATTCTTTAACGTCTTCAGAGAGGTGGCGGGTCCCGACAACCAGACATTCCATGGACTATGATGTCCTTAAACTTTATTGACTATGAAGTCCTTAAACTCATGGACTATGATATCCTTAAACTGGACTATGAGGTCCTTAAACTCATAGACTATGATGTCTTTAAACTTATGGACCGCAACGTCCCTAAACTAAACTCTATAAACTATGACGTCTTTAAACTATGGACTATGATATCCTTAAACTCCATGGACTATGATATCCTTAAACCCAATGGACCGCAACGTCCCTAAACTAAGACGATAGAGCCTAAATGCTCTTTTGTTGGATCTAAATGATCCCAAAACCCTGTTGAGTAGATTTTAGTCTAAAATTAGACCAACATATTCTCAACAAACATTTAAGTTGATCTTAATCTCAAATGAGGTTAACGATCCTTAAACCAACCCAAACCCAAATCTAAGAAAATACGAATTTGGACTAATCTATGCCCTACGGGCGACAACATAAATTAGTCTCCGTATACAATCCACGGGCAACCAAAAATAAAACAAACACACACTATACGAAGTGACCTTCTGGAGCAGGAGAAAGTGGTTACCACGATGCGGTAATGTAATTAACTGCAGGGGCTTGCTCCTGCAAGGAAGAGCGTCCCCACAATCAAAAACCACTCACAATGAGGGGGAATCTGACGAAGTCTGCTACAACGGCCGCATCTGTCTAAACCTTCGATACACGGTGCCATAAATCAACTTGGTATCTTCGGAGAGGTAGATGGATAAAACCCAATAGCATCTGCCCCCAAAATTCAGGCGAGACGTCCCAACGTCCCGGTCGCGTCTTTCGGCGGAGAACCGATTCTGGCACGCCCGGTGGGACCTTTTCCTCTTTCCACTCCACACCTCATGTGTCATGTTCGCGAACGAATCACGGTTTAATGTGGTTGCCCCTGAATTCGAGGTACTATGATTTGGTGTCTTGCTCCCGTGTAGAGAAAATGGCTTCCAGCTGCACCAGCTGCAATAACAACTCCCACTCCGTCCTCGCTGAAGGAGTGACCTATGGGCCTCAAGCGGCCTCCATTTTCGTGATGCCAGTGGAACAGGTGACTCAGGCCACCACTGGACTGTTCTTTGGCACCATGCTCCCACCAATGAGCTTCAACGCCCCACTGCCGTCGTAAGAAGCTCCGAAGAAGTCGGTCTTTGATCGGCTTAAAACCACTGCGGCCCCTCTCAATGAGTCGTCCGAATTCAGCGCCTCAGTTTTCAACAGACTAGGCCAAAGCTCAGGTGGGCCCATGAAGAAGCCTGTAATACCTGAAGGGGTTATCCCAAAGCGGATAGCCATTCCGGCTCAAGTAGAGGAAATCATCATAGCGGCTTCTCCCGCTAAAGGATCAGTCTTCACAAGACTGTCATCTCTAATTCACGCTTCAGGAGAAATCACCAAGGCTTCTTTCCCTGCCCAGAAATCGGTCTTCGACAGATTAGACGGTCCCTCTCAACGGACGTCAGTCTTCGACAGGCTTGCACCAACAGTAGTTCCTCATCAAAGCATGAAGCACGATGTAGCTATCCCGATAACGGAAGTGATCCCATTCGCAAGACGCGCTCGGCGTCGCTACTGGCGCCGAGTGAGGAAAGATGGGGGCAGTTCCCCTTCTGGACTGACTCTACCAGCTCCAATGGTGGAAATTAAGGCTGTTGTTCCAACTGGAAACAGCTTTGAACCACTTAGGAGGGTGCATAAAAACTTTCTGACTGCTGTGTTGAAAAGATCTCCTCCACCTGTAGAGAACGCTACAAAGGCAAAGCCGGAGCAGCCTCCTCAGCGGATGTCCTCCAAAATCTATAGGGTCTGGCGAAGGGTCCAAGACTCTGTGATTAACCAAGACTACTCCCGCCAACCAAAGAAAATGAAGGTTCGGCAAGAGAAGGACCACCCCGTCATACCACAGAAGGTGTCATCTACTTGGACGCCCGCTGCAACGGCCCCCTCAACTTCGACCGCCCAAAAAAGGAGAAGGCTGGAGAAAATCCCTATGTCTGCGACGAATCTCAAGGGCACTGAACTTAAACGCCCCAAGTCTGGGGGCATGGTGGTGCACACCATTTATATGGCTTCCGGAAAAGAGGATAGCTGTATCTCCACAGGCCATCAACCACTCACGCGGTCAGTAACTAAGGCTCAAGAGCAACAACAACAAAAGCTCCAAGAAATGCTGACAACCATGACCGCACTCACTGGGCCAAAAGCAAGCTCGGAGACATCGTTGGAGCAGCATCGAGAGCAGGAAACTGATGCCGAGTTCCTCCGAAGAATGCTTGAGAGGAAAGACAGAGAGCCCGCGGAACAAGCGGCCAACATAAAAGAAATGGCGTTATTGTTCCAAGATATGGTGGGCATGATGATCCAGCCGGACCCTCCAGCCGAAGAGCCTCCGGTAATAATTGAAGACGATAGAGGAGAGGTATTAAACCCTCTTCCGGCCTCTTCAGCTGCAAAGGAGGAAACAATTTCGAAAGATGCACTCGATGACTATATAGATCAACAGATACGAGCTCATCAAGCGAATGAAGCAACTGGCCAAGTCGTCAGAACTGGGCGACCCTATCCGGGCTGGTACGATCAGATTAAGTATCCGCCAGGATATACGATCCCCAAATTCCATGTGTATAAGTGGACGGGTAATCCATATCAGTATGTCGCTCAGTTCAAGGCTCTCTGCGGCAATACCGGAGGTGATGACAAATTGCTACTTCGCCAGTTCGTCGGCAGCTTGGCAGAGACAGCCTTTGAATGGTATTCAGAGCTGCCGAATGACTCCGTCAAAACGTTTAAAGAGATAGAGTTTCTATTCACTCAGTGGTTCGCAAGCGCCAGCGAACGCACCCCGATCACGGCATTGATCAATGCCAGAGTGAAGCCGGGAGAGACATGAAGTGCAGTATGCAATCCGGTGGCGGAACCTATGGTCGAAATGCGAACAACGCATAGAAGAAGCTCCTGCCATGGGCATGTTCATGTAGACCATTGACCCTCAGTCGACTATGTCCCAATTTATGATGTTCTTCAAGCCGACTACCTTTCAGGCCTTGATTGACAAGCTGGCCCAAATGGACCAGATGGGTTATAAGCCTTTCCCTTCAAAGTCAGAGCCACGGAATGAAAAGGGGAAAGGGAAAGCGACCTTCGTTGCCAACGCACGGCAACAGCCGAGTAACCCGAGACCGGTTGTTCGTCAAAGAAATAAGCCGCGATCCCTCGATGAGAAGTTAAGGCTTCCTTACTCATTTCCCCAGAATAAAACAAGGAGACTGTTCGAACTGGCAGTGTGCAACGGGTTCATCACTCTGCCGGATCCAAGACATCCGTCGCAACCTTGTGACGTTAACCATCCTAACTATTGTCCCTACCACAAAGTAATAGGTCACCCACTCGAAGATTGCCACGTCTTCAAAACTTGGGTTGAAGACCAATACCAACAAGGCAAATTCGCGTTGTCTGAAAACTGGAAGGTGAACCCGCCACAACCACATGCTCCGAAAAAGATGGACATGCCCGGGGCATCGTGCTCATTCATAGAGAAAGCCCCATGGACCGAAAAGTCCGTAAACTAGAAATTCGCCTCAAATATGGCAATGATGGACCGAAACGTCCCTAAACTAACAATGGACCATAATGTCCTTAAACTAGCTAGGGACCGCGATGTCCTAAAACTAACGACGGACCAAAACGTCTTTAAACTACTACAAACCGCAACATCCGAAGGATGACGCAAAAAAAAGGTACGTCCACAAGCAGAATGGGAACAGATGAAAACCCGAAAGGGCTCCGTGAGTAAAAACAGCAGGACTGCCGGCGAGTTTGTGAAAACCCGAAAGGGCGCAATCTCGTAAAAAAAATGGTCATGAACACTCATAAGGTCCGCTCGGCCTCATGAGGAGAAAATACCTGAGTGAGATCCATACGACTTACGAAGGAGCAACACACATAAAATCCTTATGATTCCTATGGAGGAAATACACTTACGAGATCCCCACGACTCGTAAGCAGAATTCCCCTACGAGACCCTCACGGCTCATAGGATTTGAAAAGCCTTAAGCTACAGGGATCTAAACCTGTTCTTAAGCCATCATACGCCCCAATTTTCCCTACAGGCGGTCAATATTGACCCTTGTATATAATCCATGGGCACGAATAAACATTTCCCCAACAGAGTCCCACCAACAACAAGGGATATACTCATATGGTGAACAACACTTGTAAGTCCCCTCGACTTATAAGGAGAAAACAGTCTTATAAGATCCTTACGATTTACAAGAGAACACACACTTAAGAATCCTCACGATTCCTAAGGAGAAAACGCACCTACGAGATCCTCACGACTTGTAGGGAGAAACACCTTTATGAGACCCTTACGACTCATGAAGTCAAAAGCCTTAGTCGACATGATCCTAACCATGTTTGTTAAGATACCTTTGTTCGAATCGACAGAGGCAAATGATGATTCGCTCATGGCAATATCCCAGTTGTAACGATATTGATGCCTAAAATCGGTCTCAGATCCCAAGTCCCTTACTCGCGGCAAAAAGTCAGCGAGCCATAAATGCATTTGAAATAGCCGAAATGACAGGGCAACTTGCAACAAAATCAGCAAGTAAAATCTATGCATACAAAAACAACCGAAATGATAGGGCAACTTGCAACAAAATCAGCAAGTAAAATATATGCATACAAAAACAGCCGAAACGATAGGGCAATTTGCAAAAAAATCAGCAAGTAAAATATATGCATACAAAAACAGCCGAAATGATAGAGCAACTTGCAACAAAATCAGCAAGTAAAATATATGCATACAAAAACAGCCGAAATGATTGGGCAACTCGCAATAAAAAGCAGCGGGTAAAAAGAAAAATAGCCGAAATGATCGGGCACCGCGGAAAAAAAATATAGCCGAAATGATTGGGCAATCGCGACTTTCGCGAAGTAAAAAGATGAAATGATAGAGCATCGCGGAAATAAATTAAAAAAATAAAAAAAAGTAGCAATGAAACTTTTGCCCTGCAGGTAAGTCCACACTGACCCCTGTATACAATCCATGGACATAAACAAAAAGGGAACCACATTTCCCCACCTGACTCTGTCAAAGAGAGAGTCAGATCTCAGCGGCAATATCTGCATCCCAGAAGACCAACAATGGCATTCTTCCTCCCCCTCCAGCAGGATGCAGATGCGACATCAACAAACGGAGCCACGACAAAGTCCCCTAGTTCTAAATCTCGACGGTTCACAGACAACCTAGAGACTACCTCGGAGCCATGACAGAGTCCCTAGTTCCAAGTC
Organism: Agapanthus africanus; assembly: GCA_030015575.1. Taxonomy (NCBI): domain Eukaryota; kingdom Viridiplantae; phylum Streptophyta; class Magnoliopsida; order Asparagales; family Amaryllidaceae; genus Agapanthus; species Agapanthus africanus. The sequence goes on along the minus strand of JASDDO010000022.1, from coordinate 721,886,181 downwards.
TCGACGGCAACATCTACAGCCTAGAGATCAACAACTGCGTTCTTCCTCCAGCAAGATGCAGACGCGACATCAAAAAACGGAGCCACGGCAAAGTCCCCTAGTTCCAAATCTCGACGGTTCACATACAACCTAGAGACTACCTCGGAGCCATGGCAGAGTACCTAGTTCTAAGTCTCGACGGCAACATCTACAGCCTAGAGATCAACAACAGCGTTCTTCCTCCAGCAGGATGCAGACGCGACATCAACAAACGGAGCCACGGCAAAGTCCCCTAGTTCCAAATCTCGACGGTTCACAAACAACCTAGAGACAACCTCGGAGCTATGGCAGAGTCCCTAGTTCCAAGTCTCGACGGCAACATCTACAGCCTAGAGATCAACAACAGCGTTCTTCCTCCAGCAGGATGCAGACACGACATCAACAAACGGAGCCACGGCAAAGTCCCCTAGTTCCAAACCTCGACGGTTCACAGACAACCCAGAGACAACCTCGACATTCGTCGCAATATTGCAGACACAATGTCAACAAACGAAGCCAAGGAAAATCCCTCGCTTCAGGTTCTTGACGGCAACTCAAATGAGACCTGAAAAGACTATCGGAGATCATCCCACACCAGCGCAGAGTGGTCATGACTCATCGGGGCTCCCAAACTGAGCCTAACCTCAAGTAAAAAGCGACATGGAATATCCCTAACGCTTTCTCTTTCGACGGTAATATTACCTGGAAGATTACTTGAAGACGTCTTGTCCAGCCCCCGAAGGGATCAGAGACACGTCAGTCGCGAGGCTACCCGAACAGCAAGATTGCATATCGGGGAATATATCGGCCAACGCGACGGTGCGACGGGTAAAAAACCCTAATACTACAGACCCTAACGGACTTCTATTAGCAGGAGTTAACTGTGACGTTAGGACACCCTTGCGAGAACTTCTCGATTCGTCTCGACTCATAGGGAAAAGCCTTAGGCAATGGGGATAAGGACCTATTTCCTAAGCACTGGGGCCCTGTAAGTCGGTCCAAGATGGACTATTGCATACTATTCACGGGCCACACTCTCCAAAGTCGAATATCGACAAGGAGGGAAACAACCACTTACAAGTCCTCTCGACTTGTAAGCAGGAAAACTCTCCTGTGAGATCCTTACAACTCTCAAGAGAAAATGCACTTAGGAGTCCTCACGACTCCTAAGGAGAAAATACGCCTACGGGATCCTCTTGACTCATAGGGAGAAAACCCTTTATGAGACCCTCATGGCTCATAAAGTTGAAAAGTCTTAGGCGGCAGATCTGAACCTGTTTCCTAAGCCATCGCTTCTCGATTCGTTTCGACTCGTAAGGAAATCAGTGTCTTTGCAAGAATATCTCGATTCGTTTCGACCCCCAGGGAAATCAGTGTCCTTGGCAAAATATCTCGATTCAGGAAAATCAGCGTCCTTGACGAGAACCTCTCGATTCGCGTCGACCCGTAAGGAAATCAGTGTCTTTGCAGGAATCTCTCGATTCGTCTCAACTCTAGGGAAATCAGTGTCCCTGGCAAAATATCTCGATTCAGGGAAACCAGCGTCCTTGACGAGAGCTTCTCGATTCGCGTCGACCCGCAAGAAAATCAGTGTTTTTTCATGAATCTCTTGATTCGTCTCGACCCCCAGGGAAATCAGTGTCCTTGGCAAAATATCTCGATTCAGGGAAATCAGCGTCCTTGACGAGAACCTCTCGATTCGCGTTGACCCGCAAGGAAATCAGTGTCTTTGTAGGAATCTCTCGATTCGTCTCAACCCCAGGGAAATCAGGGTCCTTGGCAAAATATCTCGATTCAGGGAAACCAGCGTCCTTGACGAGAGCTTCTCTATTTGCGTCGATGTCACGACCTGAAATAGCACGTGACTGGCACTTGAATCATATGAAGTCTATAGGACCCCATCTAATTCAAATAAGCCAAAAATCCCAGAATTCTAAACCATTTAAAAGAAGGAAGTGGAGGAAAAACATGTTTTAAAGTTTGCATATAATCACCTTGAAAAGTCGTAGTAAACCTTTTTAAAACATCAAGTCTTTTCCGAAAATTTTGGCAGAGTCTCATTTGTAAATACTGGCCCTAAACGGGCACAAACATGAATAATATGAATAAAGGCATCCCCAAGCGGGAGCTAGCTCTTCGCCAATTAGCGGTCACAACCACGCAAGCAATATAATATACAACGCCGAAGGGCGAGGATCAAAACTCAAGAGGAAAACCAATAACCAACAGAAAACCATAATAATACAGCGCGCGACTCTAAGGTCGAAAGAATATACAACTGGTCTTCTAAGTCTAATAAATATACAAGCCTGGTTGATGGAGTTTACTAGCTACAATAGAATGTAAATAAAATACAAGGGTGGTCACGATGCGAGTGAACCCACCTACCAAAGCAATCACCCGGAAAGAAGCAGTGTGCCAGCAAAGCTGCCAGGGAAACCTGTACGGCAAAACCTGCAAGAAACTGTGGCACAACAGGGGTGAATTGCCAACTCGTGAGTAGAAAACATCACAGAGCAGCAATCGCATGTATGACTCAATCCTAGGTCATACGATCAGTAATATCCTCAAATAATATGGCCTGAAGCATGATAAAATGGCAAGGGTAAATATCTATACATAAGTGTAATACCAAGTGCTCGTGTCAGTGCCTTAGGTAGCAACATATCATATATAAGATGCATGAATGCATGAAAACAGAATACATCTAAATGAGAAAACTGTTTTCTTATCTCAGTGAGATTTATGTATAAAAATCGCAGTGTCATCAATGAAATCAACATAAATCAGTGTCTAGCATCGACACAAAAAATATATATCTCACTGTCTCAATATCTCAGGTTCCGGCAATCCGGACTGGCCTATATCATCAAATCTCAATACCTCAGGCTCCGGCAATCCGGACTGGCCTATACTCCGATCGGTATCCTACGGATATCCTTCGAGTCACAATAAAATTACCGGTCGGTAGTGCTCTCCTGCCAGGCTCAACGCCATCATCTGCGACCATCTTGCCCCGGGGTACCGCACCGGGTCCACCATGCACCCACAGACGGTTCCTCCTCCTCCTCCTCGAATCGGGTGTTTGATATCACTCAAGAGCCGAGAAAACTCATGGTGGACTCCTCTCAAATCATATCATGAGAAAACCGTAATTTTCTATCTTTTTAAAAAGATAATAAGTTTATAAAATCTTTGCGGTTTCTCCAAATCCAGAAATCTCATGGAAATCCGTAATCTCAATCTCAAGGGTAAATAAACAATGAAATACCGGTAATAAGTTCCATAATATTGCATGGCAATAAATAAATGAATGCATCGGATATCAAGCAAGGAATGCAATAATATATTAGAACTATCAGCTAACAAGCTATGTAAATGAAATAATATTCTCTAAAGTGTACGTGACATAGCAATTACCGATGATGATGTGTGTGAGCCGGCAAGCAGGTGTACGTGGAGCATACGCATCATCGGTAATAGTGCTGGTGTTCTGACAGCATGATTTTAATAATAACTAATGAAAAACACAAATAAGCATGCAATGCGATGCGAACAGCAAGAATATGCGAAACATGAATAATAACACAACATGTAAGAATGCACATTTATATATATGAGTCATACAGTTTTGACATTTGAAATAACACGAATCGTGTGTTTAGAATATAGGGGCTACGGTGTTTTTAAGAAAAGGTACGCCCTTTGAAATGTCCGTAGTATCCCTTGGCCTGTCTTTAAAATACTTACGATTCGTTAGTTTTTGAAATAGGTATGACTCGAGCCCAGTCTAACATCTACTAAGTAAACTACGGGACTAAACTAACAGACTAATCGAAAGGGTAAGGAAAACCACCTAAGTCTGAGTCGATATATATATCTAGTAGTCGGTGATCTCACCTCAATAGTATCACGTACGATACAGTATACAATATGACATCTTCGAGTCAAGAGTGCGGATCTATCATCATAATTATAGCTCGTACGGTAAATCCATCATACGGCATCCCAAATCAGGGTACGGGTCGAATATCACATATAACATAACATCCATATGGTATCATCATCACATATCATGAACTGGGGGTACTGATCTAAAGTCTAGTACATACTGATACCATCAACATATATATAAGCGTGTGTATGAAAACACATCGCCTAAAGACCCGCTATAATATCATGTCGTATCTCATAATACGAACCAAATCATATCTCCGATCTCATGGCATCATGCCCAATCACATCGACTCATCTCCAAATACCATATACTATCCTCATTATCCAAGTATATGTATACATATATATATACATACTCACAAACATATATGTATATATATATATCCCCATATACACACAAGAAAGTAAAATGTATGCGAGTGTGTGTGTGTGTGAGTGTAAACCTTATTCTAGGGTTCGCGACTACAACTAACTAACGACACTATCATCCAATTATACTAGAATTAACCCATGATCTTCTAAGATCATACTTACTAACCATCTAAGTTTCATAACACATAATCATATATAACTATTATATATATATATATATATCAAAGGCTACACTACGAACTGTGGGGGTGTTATACGCCATCCACCCGACTTCCCCCGTAGATATATATCTACTCACCTTGATCCTTGCTTTTCGAAGTCGGTGACGCCATGCTCCGTCACCTCGGAATCCACGCGAAGGTACCCACAATCAATATAATTGCAATCGCTATTAAAATCGAATCCGAAAAACCGATACGGCACACGGTGCGCTCATAGGTTAGAACCTACAGCCTACGCGTGTAAAACAATCAAACAACCCTTGTTGTTGACGTACAAACGCCCAACAACCAAATACAAATCCAAACATCAAAACCTAGCATTCAAAATACGGAAAATATAATCAAAAATCACACCAATGTGCTCCCAGATTTTAGTTCAGGTCAAATTAGGTTAAACAAACAGTACTGGGGTGTTGTATATGAGGTATAGGAGCTACAGACCAAACCTAGCCCCCAAACGACACAACTTGGCCAGCCACATAGCCTTGAAATCCGGTGAGCTCGGTTCAGAATGCTCAGAATGGGTTCGTTTTCACAGGGTGGTCTCGTAGGGTCTTAATTAGGTCTGTGAAGTTGTTTGTTTTTCCAGTAAATGATCCCGGTCATCCCAGATTCCTTGCACTCACAATTATGTTACAGAACTGACATTTCGATATCAAATCTATATTTGGGTTTAGTCACTGTATTAAGTCACTAAGGGGGGATTTGTTAATCACCAACAATACTCACTTGCACCCTCACAACACAAAAATCCCCTAACCTCCTCTAGGAATTTCCATAAGTCACAAAACCTCACCAAATCACTTCTAAACAACAATAGATGCTAAGGGAATTCAAATACTACACTAAATGTGAAAGAATTACCTCATTGTCAACTCAAGAAAATTCTTGAGTTGCCCCAAGTGCTCAAAATCCTAGCTTTCTTGGTCCAAAGTGCTTGTAATGAGCTTGTGCATGTTTTTAATGAAATGGGGATGATATTTTGATGTTGTTTTGGGGTTGTTTGTGGGGATGAAGTGGAGGTGAAAGGAGAGGGCGGCCATGGGAGATGAAGTGGGGAAAAAGATGAAGGAATAATGAAGAAGCAAAGTGCCATGGTCCAAGGTTGACCCCTCACCCCTCTCTCTCTTGCCTATACCCAATATTCTAACCTTATCCCTTTTCTTTTTCTTTTCTTTTCTTTTCTCTTCTCTTCTTCTCATTTAAAACCAAGCCAAAATGAAAAAAATAAAGAGAAGCCATGGTAGAAAAATGTAAAAATTGTAATATGATATGATACATGTCACATGCACAAAACAAGCTTAATGCACGATTAGTGATATTTAATCGCGATTAGCATAAACATTGAATATAATTAATTATATAACAATCTATGAATGCTCAAATCTTATAATCTCTTTCAAATTCAATAATTACATAATTCCCAAATATTTCCCAATTTATCGGTATTTAATTATACCGCATTATTAAAATATTCATAATATTTATTATTTTAATTATTTAATTTCCCGAAAATAATATTTTATTTTTCTGAAATGTTACAGTCGACCCGCAAGGAAATCAATGTCTTTGCAGCAATCTCTCGATTCGTCTCAACCCCAGGGAAACCAGTGTCCTTGGCAAAATATCTTGATTCAGGGAAATCAGCGTCATTGACGAGAACCTCTCGATTCACGTCGACCCGCAAGGAAATCAGTGTCTTTGTAGGAATCTATCGATTCGTATCGACCCCCAGGGAAATCACTGTCCTTGGAAAAATATCTCGATTCAGGGAAATCAGCGTCCTTGACGAGAATCTCTCGATCCGTTTCGATCCGTAAGGAAATCAGTGTCTTTGCGAGAATCTCTCGATTCGTCTCGACCGGCAGGGAAATTAGTGTCCCCACGCATCAAAAGAAAATTCTCTTGTGAGATCCTTACGATTCTCAAGAGAAAACGCACTTAGGAGTCCTCACGACCCCTAAGGAGAAAATACACCTACGAGATCCTCTTGACTCGTAGGGAGAAAAGTGTTTATGAGACCCTCATGGCTCATAAAGTTGAAAAGTCTTAGGTGGCAGATCCTAACCCTGTCTCCTAAGCCATCACTGCCCTATAAGGAGATCAAGATGGACTATCTACGGGCCATACTCTCCCAAGTCGAATATCGATAAGGAGGAAAACAACCACTTACAAGTCCTCTCGACTTGTAAGGGGGAAAAATTCTCTTGTGAGATCCTTACGACTCTCAAGAGAAAACGCACTTAGGAGTCCTCATGACCCCTAAAGAGAAAATACACCTACGAGATCCTCTCGACTCGTAGGAAGAAAAGTCTTTATGAGACCCTCATAGCTCATAAAGTTGAAAAGTCTTAGGTGGCATATCTTAACCCTGTCTCCTAAGCCATCACTGCCCTGCAAGGAGATCAAGATGGACTATCCACGGGCCATACTCTCCCAAGTCGAATATCGACAAGGAGGAAAACAACCACTTACGAGTCCTCTCGACTTGTAAGGGGGGAAAATTCACTTGTGAGATCCTTACGACTCTCAAGAGAAAACGCACTTACGAGTCCTCACGACCCCTAAAAAGAAATTACATCAACGAGATCCTCTCGACCCGTAGGGAGAAAAGTCTTTATGAGACCCTCACGGCTCATAAAGTCGAAAAGTTTTAGGCAGCAGACCTGAACTTGTTTCCTAAACCATCGCTACCCTACAAGGAGGTCATAATGGACTATCTATGGGCCGTATTTGCCAAAGCCACATTCGCCAATGAAATAAAGAAGCTACTTACGGATCCTCACGATTTGTAAGGAAAAATACCAGAGTGAGATCCTTACGACTCACGGAGGCGATGAACACTTAGAAATCCTCACGATTTCTAAGGAGAAAATACACCTACGGGATCCTCTCGACTCGCAGGGAGAAACGACCCTTTTGAGACCCTTACGGTTCGTGAAGATGGAAAAAGTCTTAGGCTACAAGGACCCTAAACTTGTCTCCTAAGCCATATATTCTCTGGTCACACATAACATTGCACTACTTCACCCACGTACATACTTATGTGGGCAAAGTAGTGGGGAGCATTTGTTCTCGCCATAATTTTGGCACAAAACTTGCTCCATTATAAAATAATAACAATAAAATAAAAATAAAAATAAAGGGAAAACTCCGCATGCAAAGCACGAAGGGATTTGTTTCCTCCCCAATAAGAGAGCAAAGCTCTGTCCAAAATTTGAAATTGGAATTGAGGCAGCGCCTCACGTGCAAAGCACGAGAGCGCTAGCGCCGAGTGTGCCAGCGCTAAGAGTCAAAGACTCTGAGACAGCGCTCACGTGCAAAGCATGAGAGTGCTAGCGCCAAGTGCGCCAACGCTGAGAGTCAAAGACTCTGAAGCAGCGCTCACGTGCAAGGCACGAGAGCGCCAAGTGATAGAACTAAATGTTCTCCACCGTTGGATCAAAAATCCAACGGAAATGATTTAAAATCACCAAAGTAAAGAATTAAATTCTATTGAGAGAATACTCCTCAAAATCTTTCCAAACAGGAAAGATTGTGCTCTGTAAATCAGAGCACCGTTGGATCAAAGATCCAATCATGATAAAAAAATCACCAAGATACAGAATAAATTCTGTATGTGAAAATAATTTCCCAATCTTGTTAAAAACAAGAAGATTGTCTTCTGTAAAACAGAAGCCCCAGGATAAAAGATCCAACGGTGGGAAAATCCCCAAATCAATCAGAAAAAGATTGCCTTAACTGATCAGCCTCCCCTATATAAAGGCCCCAAGACTTCAAGTCTTGGAGAGAAAAAAATCTCCCCATAAGTTTCATAGAGAGGAACCCCCCTATAAACTTCAGAAAAAGAGAAGATCAAGCTTTGAAAAGAAGAACTTCTTCAAGGTAATAAAAACAGAGAGATCAAAGCATCTCATCAAAAAAAGAAGAAGAACTTAGTTCTTTTTCTAGACCATAGATCTACAAAGACAGAAGTCTTTCATAAAAGAAAAAGAGAGCGGAGCATCTGATCATAAAAAGGGAGGGAGAAGAACTTAGTTCTCTTTAGATCACAAATCTATAAAACAAAGTTTTTTTTACAAACAGAAGAGATCGTAGTATCTCTTATAAAATAAGAACTTTGTTCTTAGATCCACGAGACAAAGTCTCTTATAAACGAGAACTTAATTCTCAGAGCACAGAATTGATAAAGAGCGCTCTGCACCCAAATCTGGCGCGCAGCGCCAAGCGCGCCGCGTGCTCCTCACGTGTGTGCTACTTCATAAGAAGCGCCTTAGCGCTCCAAATCTGGCGATCAGCGCCAAGCGCGCCACGTGCTCCTCACGTGTGCGCTATTTCATAAGAAGCGCATCAGCGCTCCAAGTCTGGCGCTCAGCGCCAAGCGCACCACGTGCTCCTTACGTGTGCGCTATTTCGCAAGAAGCGTATTAGCGCTCCAAGTCTGGCACTCAGCGCCAAGCGCACCACGTGCTCCTCACGTGTGCGTTATTTCATAAGAAGTGCATTAGCGCTCCAAGTCTGGCGCTCAGCGCCAAGCGCACCACGTGCTCTTCACGTGGGCGCTGAGGGAACACAAAGTGTTCTTTAAATAAAGCCTCATAGCCATAAGGAGTGCTCAACACTCAAATTAATGCTCAACATTATTGAACAAAAGATGCTAAGCCCAAGCAAACGTTCAACACCTAAATAAATGTTCAACATTTTATTTAAACTGAGTGGGCTGAGCCCAAGTTGGCCACAAGTCCCAAGCTCAGACCAACCGAGCCCATGTGCTCATAATTTCCCTAATTGGTCTTAGTCCCAAACCTGACTACAGAACTCCCAACCAACATTGGTTCAAGGGTATATCTCTTCATTCCTCTGATATGTGTCGCTGTAATTCTTCAATATCTTCAGAGAGGTGGCGGATCCCGATAACCAGACATTCCATGGACTATGATGTCCTTAAACTTTATGGACTATGAAGTCATTAAACTCATGGACTATGATGTTCTTAAACTTTATGGACTGTGAGGTCCTTAAACTCATAGACTATGATGTCTTTAAACTTATGGACCACAACGTCCCTAAACTAAACTCTATAGACTATGACGTCTTTAAACTATGGACTATGATATCCTTAAACTCCATGGACTATGATGTCCTTAAACTCAATGGACCACAACGTCCCTAAACTAAGACGATAGAGCCCAAATGCTCTTTCGTTGGATCTAAATGATCCCAAAACCCTGATGAGTAGATCTTAGTCTAAAATTAGACCAACGTATCCTCAACAAACATTTAAGTTGATCTTAATCTCAAATGAGGTTAACGATCCTTAAACCAACCCAAACCCAAATCTAAGAAAATACGGATTTGGACTAATCTACGCCCTACGGGCGACAACATAAATTAGTCTCCATATACTATCCACAGGCAACCAAAAATAAAACAAACACACACGACACAAAGTGGCTTTCTGGAGCAGGAGAAAGTGGTTACCGCGATGCGGTAACATAATTAATTGCAGGGGCTTGCGCCTGCAGGGAAGAGCGTCCCCACAATCAAAAGCCCCTTACAATGAGGGGGAATCTGACGAAGTCTGCTAAAACGGCCGCATCTGTCTAAACCTTCGATACACGGTGCCATAGATCAACTTGGTATGTTTGGAGAGGTGGATGGATAAAAGCCAATAGCATCTGCCCCAAAATTCAGGCGAGACGTCCCAACGTCCCGGTCGCGTCTTTCGGAGGAGAACAATATTTATATATTAACTAATATCATGCTCACTTAATCATTTTTCTTCTTTTTAATTAATATTTATATTTGATATAAATAATGAGACATGTATGTTGATACATGTATGATGGGAGTATAAGAACTACATGAAAGAAATGAGAATGGGTCATGGTTGTAGAATTTTTGAGATGATTCTTTTTAATGACTCATTTGTGTGAGTCATTATTTGCTTTATGACTCATTCTTGTTTCTAGTCAAAAAGGTTTATTCATGCTTATTTTCAACACACTCTCATCTCCTTCATGCTTTTTCTTCCACCTCTTGATTTTTCTTCAAGTGAGGAATGGAAAATAAAAAAGAAAAATTATGTGAGTTAATTATTCTATATCTCCTACTAATCATTCTTGGCAAGTTTAATTAGTAGGTTGCTTCATCTTGATGAGATCAATTTGAAGCTAAATCTTGTGTTGGAGTTATCTCAAGATGGATCATCTTCGGTGAGGAGTTCATCGAGCAAGTTTATTCCAGAATTCGTGGAGACTAGTCGGAGTCAAAGGAGAGGTGTCTAATGCACTAAAAAAGTTGTAGCCCGCTAAACTCTTTCCTTTACCTTACTAGTTTAGTGACAAGTTTAGTAGTTTGGTTTGATTCTTGGTTTAGGTTTGCTAAACCTCTCTAGATTTTTAAAATTACCACTTCCGCCGCGCTTTAAACCCTACTAGAGATGCCTAACATCTCAACACAAAATACGCGGGGAAAATGGGTAGGAAATGAATGTATGCCGTGGCACGAGAGTCCACTAAAAATCACTTAACCTGAATATCATACGCCGTTGTTCTATGGGTTTGACGGAGCTTAACTCAACATGTTGTTGGTCCGTGGGTTTGACGGACTACTCTCATATACATGCATACCTTCACTATCATACTACAACAAGCACGTAACCATAAAATTACTATAGTTATTTTGATTGGCATACTTATGTAAAACTGCCATGTTTGTATACTTGCCATGCTTAGCTGACATATCATACATGTTCATCTCGATATACTACTTTCATACATGCTTGTATACTTGTCGTTATATCTCTTTATTTTATTATCACACCTTATTAGGGACTTACCGAGCACAAGTTCACTGACGGATATTCCTTATTTTCTTTCTTTTCTTGAGAATGTTCGTCAGGTGGTTTAGTGACCGAGGAGATTGAGCAGACCAAAGAGGAATACTCTCAGCTATCATCAAAGGCGGATTCTTAGTCTTACCTTCATCATTTACTTTTCAGTATGCCTGTCTGTTTCAGGCTTCATTATTTTATTGTATCTTTTTCAGACTACTTGTCAACTGTTTTAACCTTGTGGGATTTAAATGTAATAATGGTAGTTGGATTTTTATTCTCTTGTTTTATTTTTGTTCTATATTTACATTGCTTATAAAACGTTTAACGTATTTATTTCGAGAAAGGCCATTCTCAGTATAAATACGTCACGGACCTCATTACATGCCTGCTACAGTCTTTTAGGGAGCGGGATGTGACAAAACCTTATACATGAAACAACCGGAAGGATTTGTTAAGCCGGGAAGGGAGTCCTATGTATTCGATCTCATAAAGTTATTGTATGGGTTAAAGCAATCTCCAAGGCAGTGGTATAAAAGGTTTAATACATTCATGATTGGAGCTGGTTACATAAGATGTGAAGCTGATCAATGTGTATACTTCAAGCGCTATGAGGATTCGTCAATATATCGTTTACTATACATCGATGATATGTTGATAGCGGTAAGAAGTATGTACCAGATTGTAGAGTTGAAATCTCAACTCAGTACGGAATTCGACATGAAAGAACTCGATGCAGCAAAGAAGATCCTCGGGATGGAGATAGAACGGGACAGGAAAGCAGACACTTTATGGCTATCTCAGAGGAAGTACATCGAGATGATTATGAAGCGATTCAGAATGGATGAAGAGGGTTCGGTGAGCATCCCTATCGCCGGGAACTTCAAACTCTCTTTCGAGCAAATGTCCGTCAAAAGAGGAAGAGAAGAAAAAAATGTCCCAAATACCATATGCAAGTGCGGTGAGATCTCGCATGTATGTTATGGTATGTACTAGGCCAGAATTAATATTCGCTGTGGGCTTGGTAAGTCGTTACATGTCGAATCCAGGAAAAGTGCATTGGAAAGTGGTAAATTGGATTTTACGATATCTCAAAGGCACTCCAGATATAGGTCTGTTATTTCAAAAGAGAAATGAAAGTGGATCGAAGGTTTTTTTTAGGTATGTGGATGCCGACTATGCGGGTTATCGCGACGGTCGAAGGTTGACTACTGGATATATATCACATCCCGCTTCCCAGTAGATGGAAACGGTGACATGGAAAGCCCGCGGCATATTTATCTAGAGAAGATCATTCCCTAAATAAATATATTAAGCGTATTGAAATAATAATACAAAATGCAAGAATAAACGAAGAATGTAAAATTTTTCAACAAATATCTTTATTTACATTCAACTTTCAATATTTACAAGTACATGAGTTTCAACTGGAAAGTAAATACAATAAAGGAAATGCCTAAACATGTTGTATACATAAACTGAATAAAAAGTGAAGCTAGGCTAATCCTGTGGAGAAATCCGGTTGTAGTCTTCCTCTGTGGCTTCCACTTTCTCCGTCTCGAACGTATTTGACAAACATTCCAAGAAAATAAGCATGGGTGGAATGCCCGTCAGCGAACTGGCACTCAGTAAGTCCCAAGGATAAGGTAAGAATAAAATAATGATATTTCCCCCAATCAGAGCAAAGCTCTGTTCAAATTTTGAAATTTGAAATGAAGCGGCGCTTCATAAAAGCGCTTGCGCTAAATGCGCCAGCGCTAAGAGTCAAAGACTTTGATGCAGCGCTCACGTACAAAGCACGGGAGTGCTCGCGCCAGCAGCGCCAGCGCTAAGAGTCAAAGAATCTGATGCAGCGCTTACGTGCAAAGCACGAGAGCGCTAGCGCTAAGTGCGCTAACACCAAGAGTCAAAGACTCTGATGCAGCGCTCACGTGCAAAGCACGAGAGCACTAGCGCTGGAACTAAATGTTCCTCACTCTTGGATCAAAGATCCAACAACGATGACTAAAAATTATCAAATTACCTCTGAAAATTAGAGCACCGTTGGATCAAAGATCCAATAGTGATTAAAAATCACTAAGATACAGAATAAGTTCTGTATGGGAAAATATTTTCCCAATCTTGTTAAAAACAAGAAAATTGCCTTCTGTAAAACAGAAGCCCTCGGATGAAAGATCCAACGGTAGGAAACATTCCCAAATCAATTAGAGAAAAGATCTCTTCAACTGATTCAACAAATCAGCCTCCCCTATATAAAGGACCCAAGACTTCAATTCTGGCATAGAGAAACCCTCCCCCCCCAAACTTTGAGAAATTTCAAACAGAAGAGCAAGCTCTCGGAAGAAGAATTTCTTCAAGGTAAATAAAATAGAGAGATCAAAGCATCTCATCAAAAGGAAGAAGAACTTAGTTTTCTTTCTAGATCATAGATCTATAAGAAAGATGTCTTTCATAAAAAGAGATTGGAGCATCTCATCATAAAAAAGGAGGAAGAAAAACTTAATTCTTTTCAGATCATAGATCTATAAAATAAAGACGAAGTCTTTCACAAAAACAAAGAGATCATAGTATCTCATAAAAAAAAAAGAATATAGTTCTCAGATCCATGAGACAAAGTCTCTTAAAAACGAGAGTTTAATTCTCAGAACGCAGAACTGATCAAATCTGCCTAAAAAGAACCTTAGCGCTCCAAGACTGACACACAGCGCCGCAGCGCTCCTAGTGCTCCAAGTCTGGCGCACAGCGCCGCAGAGCCCTAACGCTCCAATTTAAAGAAGCGCCCAGCGCTTCAAGGTTGGCGCTCAGCGCCAAGCGCGCCACGTGCTCCTCACATGTGTGCTATTTCACTAAGAGCGCTCTGCACTCATTAACTGGCACTCAGCACCAAGCGCGCCACGTGCTCCTCACGTGTGCGCTATCTCACAAGGAGAGCTCTGCACTCATTAACTGGCGCTCAGCGCCAAGCGTGTCACGTGCTCCTCACGTGTGCGCTATCTCACAGGAAGCGCCTTAGCGCTCTAAGTCTGGCGCTCAGTGCCAAGCGCACTACGTGCTCCTCACGTGTACGCTGAGGGAACATAAACTGTTCTTTTAATAAAACCCCAGAGCCATAATAAGTGTTCAACACTCAATAAAAGACAAAAAGGTTGTCAGAACCCAAAACCAATACTCAGCATTGTTAAATAAAAAAGGACCGAGCCTAATTAAATGTCCAACATTTTGACTGAGTGGGCTGAGCCCAAGTTGGCCACATGCCCTTAATTCAGATTAATTGAGCCCATATGCTCATAAATCTTGTTTACTGATCTTTGTCCCAAACTTGACTACAGATCTCCCAACCAACATTAGTTCAAGGGTACATCTCTTCATACCTCTGATATATGTCATTGTAATTCTTCAACGTCTTCAGAGATATGGAGGGTCCCAATAACCAATAACTTTTGGTATATCCCCAAACGGTTAAACCAAAACCACACAGACTATGACGTCTTTAAACTGTCACGGACTATAACGTCCTTAAACCCAATGACCGCAATGTCCATAAACTAAAACAATAGATTCCAAATGCTCTTTTGTTGGATCTAAATGATCATATTAAGTAGATCTTAGTCTAAAATTAGACTAACGTATCCTTAACAAACGTTTAAGTTGATCTTAGTCTCAAATGAGATTAACGATCCTTAAATCCAACCCAAAATCAAATATAAGAAAATACGGATTTGGACTAATCCACGCCCTACGGGCGACAACATAAATTAGTCTCCGTATACAATCCACGGGCAACCAAAAACAAAACAAACACACACGATACGAAATGACCATCTGGAGAAAGAGAAAGTGGTTACCGCGATGCGGTAGCGTAATTAACTGCAGGGGCTTGCGCCTGCAAGGAAGAGCGTCCCCACAATCAAAAAACCCCTCATAATGAGAGGGAATCTGACGAAATCTGCTATATCGGTCGCATCCGTCTAAACCTCCGATACATGGTGCCATAAATAAACTTGGCATCATCGGAGAGGTGGACGGATAAAACTAAATAGCATCTGCCCCCAAATTCAGGCAAGACGTTTGTCTTTCCGGTTTTCGGCGGTAAACAGATTCCGACACGCTCGGTGGGGCCTTTTCCTCTTTCCACTCCACACTTCGTGTGTCGTGTTTCACGAACGAATCGCGGTTTGCTATGGTTGCCCCTGGATTCGAGGTACTAAGATTTGGTGTCTTGCTCCGTGCAGAAAAAGAAGATCAATGGCTTTCAACTGCACCAATTACAACAACTGCAACAATTCCCACTCTGTCCTTGCTGGAGGAGTGACTTATGGGCCTCAAGCGGCCTCCATTTTCAAGATGCCAGTGGAACAGGTTACGCAAGCCACCACTGGGCTGTTCTTTGGGACCATGCTCCCACCCATGAGTTTCAACGCCCCATTGCCGTCGCAAGAAGCTCCGAATAAGTCGGTCTTTGATTGGCTTACGACTACCGCGGCCCCTCTCAATGGGTTGCCCAAATCCAACGCCTCAGTCTTTAACAGACTGGGACAAAACTCCAATGGGCCCCGTGAAGAAGCCCACGATACTTCAGGGGGTTATCCCGAAACGGATATCCATCCCTGCTCCAGTGAACGAAATCAACAAAGCAGCTTCTCCTGCTAAGGGGTCGGTCTTCACAAGACTGGCCGTTCTAGCTCCCGCTCCAGGTGAAGTAACCAAGGCTGCTTCCATTGCCAAAAATTTGGTCTTTTCAAGATTGGCCATCCCCTCTCAGCGGGCGTCGGTCTTCGACAGGCTAACGACGACAACAACCTCTTATCAGAGCGGGGAGCATGAAGAAGCTCATCCAACAGCAGAGGCGGTCCCGTCTGCTCGACATCGCCACTGGCGATGGGTGAGAAAAGTTGGGGGCAATTCTCCTTCTAGATTTACTCCGCCAGCTCCGATGGTGGAAATTGATGCTGCTGTTCCAACTGGGAACAACTTTGAACCACCTAACAGTGTCACGCCCCGCTTCCCAGAGTACGCTAAATTGGGCACGTGACATAGCCAACCATGCTACCTGTAGGTAGGAAGTACCCATCCACAGTCACAATACGGTTGTAGAGATATCAAGAACAAAAATGTAACAATCTAATACATGTCCATAAGCCAAGATAACATGAGTCAAGAATAATAAAAGTGCGGAAGAAAAAGATCCAATACAAGTAACTGGAATGTACGTCCCATAATGCGGGCTCACATCAGGAATAAAATGCAGGAAATAAAGAACTAACTACTACCGACACCTCACAGCTCAGCCTGCTGGCTGAAGACTCCTGCTCGGACTGCAGCAACGGTACAGAATCTGGGCCATGCAAAACCCAGACGTCAGCGCGTCATGTCATCAAGAAATAAAGTGCAACAGGGTAACAAGCAATGCAAATATAATCATGAGTGATAAAGCATATGTAATAGTGATATAAATCAGGGCGGTGAAAGGTAGTGTGCAGTGAGTAAACTAAACTGGTCTATTGGGTTATCTACTCTAAAGTCTTTGAAATCAAATTGATGAATCATCGATGTAACTCAATAGTATCCCGTGCATGCCCGGGACCACGGTCTACAGACTCTCGGGTTGAAACCGAGACGTGCCGCTAGGCAGTAAAAGGCAGCAGGTAAAGACGAGTGATGTCATCACTCCGAGGCTGGCCTAGCCCGTAAGACTGATCAGAACAAGTATCGAACTGTTGAGTTACAAGTCAGGTTTCACCATTGATTTCCCCATACCCCTAAGCTATAAGTGTTCAAGTCAGGTATTCAGTAATCAAGAACTAATGCCAACACATGATCAGGTAAGAGCAGGTTTGTCTGGATAGACAACAGAAACGGTCCGTGTGGACTACATGTCAGGTTTGTTGGCATTAGACACAAGATCAAATAACGGGTCAAGCCATGGTACATCAGGTCAGGTCAAGTAGTGTACGGTACCATGTCGGGTCAATCAATATGTGTATCAAGTCATGTCAGGGTGTACAAGATGCTATGTGGGTGCTCATAAACCAAACTAATATAATTATGGTTATAAATGAACAAGCATGAGTAACATCAGCACAATAAACCAGATCAGGTGATATGATAAGGAATTAGGTACTGATTAAATTATAACGATACATGGTTATCACTTTGCGTTTAAGGGATGGTGTCAACATTACTTAACTCCAGCATAACTAAAATGGATGTTTCCTCATGTTATCAGGTATTAAGAAATTTTAGGGATGCAATGATATGTAAATATGTTCACCGGATGAAATCCTAGCTAAAACAGGTTAAAAATGCACATGAGTGTCCGATGGAATGAAACTATATAGAGAATACCATAGGCCGTGTCAATAGTTAAAATGTGATTTAAACATATAAATGTGGTTATAGGGTCTAATAAAGTAAATGCACATGGTAGGTTTCAAGTTTGGAAAGTAAAATGATATAACGTGACATCGAGCATGAAAAGGGAAAATCATGGTACTAAGGTACTACGGGTTTAGTGTGCCATAAAATGTATATGTAATATATCAATTAGCATGTAGCAAGTTTTACTTGCCTCGACGGGTCGCGAAACGGAAAACGGAACATTACGCGTCGGCGGGGAAATCCCGCGACGTGCGCACGGTTCACGAAATGAACCTAACGACGAACAGTGGAGTCACACGGGTCAGGGGTCCTGGCTGGATCGTCGGGGATCGTCGCCGGCACGGTCGGATTCCGGCCACCAAAACAGTTCACAACAAAAGGTTTTTCAAGAATTGTAATGGAAGAAAAAAAAGGAGAAGAGAGGAAGGATGGAGGAGAGAAGGCTTACATCGATCTACAGAGGGGTCGTGAAGATCGACGACGTCGACGGAGCTCCGGTGCACGAACTGTAAAGGACCCAGCAATCAACAGAAAAAATTCTGTTAAGAAATGAAAAAGAAAGAAGAAGGAAAGAAGGAAGAAGAGGGATAGGTAAAGCTTACTGGGGGTTGCACGAAGGCCGGGGCACGGAGACGAGGCCACTGGCGGCGACAGATCCGGCGGTGCAAAAGTGCAGGGGGTGCAGGGCGCGGCTGCAGGGTGCTCGGGAGAGAGGGAATGAGGAAGAAGAGGAGTTGGAGGTGACGAGGGCGAGGAGGCGACGAGGTCTGCGACGATGGCGTCGGCGTTGGGGCAACGGCGAGGGAAGACGAGACGGCTAGGGTTTGCAGGGAGGTGGGTTTTTGCTTCTGTGAAAAAAATAAGGAGGAAGAGAAATATAAAGGAAAGAGAGAGAAAGATTCGCGGGGAGGAGAGAGAGAGGGATACGAGAGGAGAGAGAAGAGGAGAGAGATAGAGAGGGGTGAGAGATCGAGAGGAGAGAGAAAGCGAGAGGAGAAAGAAAGTTGGCTTTAGCGCCGGAGAGAAAGAGAGAGAGAAGAGAGAGAAAGAGAAGGAGAAAGGGAGAGAGAAAGAGAGATTGTGGGGCTCGGGGGTTAAAGAAACGATGGTGATTGGCTGGGGAAAAATTTGTGAAAGATTTATGGGTAAAAAGATAGCGTGGGTTTTTAAAAGAATTTATTCGGTTGTAGAAAATATTCTGGAGGGTAAAAAATGGTTAAATAATTTATTAAATAATCATAATTTGGCGGAATACAAAATAATTCAGAATTGCGCCCGGGTCGGGTCCAAAATTTGAATTCGAAAAATGAAAATTATTGGCGGGTTCCAAAAATTAAAAAGAAGGATTTTATAATTAAAAAGCATACCCCCAAGAACGATCGCACGCACGTGCGCGTAGCCGTCCAAATACGTCCGTTTCACTGAACGGGACGAGAACACGACGCAAGGACGCTACCACAGGGTTAGGGATATTGAGCAGGCCATGTCAATTATTTTTAAGTTATTTTAAAAGACTTAAATTGTTATATGCAAGGATTAGAATTGTCGGGGTAAATTTATAACTAGCAGCAAACAAAATCAGGATAATGAACTGAATACCACACACCACACATATGAGAACAGAAACTTGTAGAACTGGACTCCGTTGTTACATTATACCCAACTACAAAAAGAATTTCGTCCTCGAAATTCCAAGAATACAAAGGATAGACAAAATCAAACTACAAGAAAAGATGAGGAAACTTCTGCCGGATATCATCTTCTCATTCCCAGGTGGACTCTCCATGCGAGCAATTACCCTAAGAAACGAGTACAAGAGGGATAACCTTGTTCTTAAGAACCTTTTCCCTTCGATCCACGATTTCAACTGGTCGCTCCTCAAAAGTCATGTCTTTTCGTACCGTCAGCTCCGAATGATCCAACACATGTGTTTCATCTCGAACATACCTGCGGAGTTGAGATACGTGAAACACATCGTGTACATTCGCCAAGGACTGCGGTAACGCCAAACGATGCGATACTTCGCCAACACGCTCCAAGATCTCAAACGGTCCAACAAATCGAGGACTGAGCTTTCCTCGACTTCCAAAATGAATCACCCCTCTAGTCGGTGATATCTTCAAGAATACCAAATCACCCACGGCGAACTCTAGAGGCCTTCTCGATGTATCTGCCCAACTCTTCTGTCGGTCTTGTGCTGCTTTCATATGATTTCTGATAGTGTTAACTTTCTCTACTGTATGCACAACCAAATCTGGTCCCAACAATCTTCGTTCACCGACGTCGTCCCAACAAACAGGTGAACGACACTTGCGACCATACAAAGCTTCAAACGGAGCCATCTGAATAGTTTCCTGGAAACTGTTGTTGTAAGAAAACTCCACCAAATGTAGATGATCCTCCCAAGAACCCTTGAAGTCCAACATACACGCTCTCAACATATCTTCAAGAGTTTGGATCGTTCTCTCCGACTATCCATCAGTTTGAGGATGATAAGCCGTGCTAAACTTCAATCGAGTCCCCAAACTTTCCTGTAAACCCCGCCAGAAGTGTGATAAGAACCGAGTGTCCCGATCGGACACGATGCTCACTAGTACTCCATGCAATCTTACAATCTCCTGCATGTACCGCTCCGCCAAAGTCTCTGTTGATTGACCAACCCGAAAAGGGATAAAATGAGCTGCCTTGGTCAAACGATCAACAATCACCCATACTGCATTGTTGCCCTTTGGACTCCGTGGTAAAGCTGTCACGAAATCCATGGTTATATGTTCCCACTTCCACTGAGGAATCGGAAGTGGTTGCAATAAACCAGCAACCCATTGATGTTCAGCCTTAACTTGCTGACACACCAAGCACTTTGCCACAAAGCGAGCAATCTCCCGTTTCATACCTTCCCACCAGAAATGCTGTCGTAAGTCTCGGTACATCTTCGTGCCTCCTGGATGTACGGAATAAGCTGAACTGTATGCCTCCTTCATAAGCTCTTCGTGAATATCTCCCTTTGGCACACACAAACGGCTACCATACCTCAACGAACCATCTTCGTGGATTAATAAATCTGTTCATAGTCCGGCTTCAACCTATTCTCGAAACTTTTGCAATCTAGGGTCCTGCGATTGCATTGCTTTAATATTCGCGATCAGCGACGAATGTACCTGCAGCTGCATCAACTGTCCTGAAGAATGCGGTAGCACAACCTCCAAATCAAATCTTCGAAAGTCTTCAATGAGATCCTTCTGTGCAGTCAACATCTGAATTGCTGGTAACCGACTGAGCGCATCCGGCACGACATTAACTTTTCCCGGATGGTACTTAAGATCAAGATCGTAGTCAGCCATCAGTTCCAACCATCTGTGTTGCCTCATATTAAGCTCCTTCTGCGTGAACACATACTTCAAACTCTTATGATCCGTGAAAACTTCGACCCTTTCGCCCAAAAGGTAGTGTCTCCAAATCTTCAAAGCGAAAATCACAGCCGCAAGCTCCAAGTCGTGAGTTGGGTAATTCTTCTCATGGGTCTTCAAATGTCTTGATGCGTACGCTACAACCTTCCCATGCTGCATCAAAACGCATCCCAATCCTTTCCCAGATGCGTCGCTGTGAATCACCAATCCTCCGGAATTGTCTGGCACGGTCAAAATAGGGGCGGTTATCAATCTCTGCTTCAACGTCTCAAAAGCTGACGCACATCTATCTGTCCACACAAAAGGTACTTCTTTGCGCGTAAGCTTGGTCAACGGCTCCGCCAAACGAGCAAAGTTCTCCACA
Source organism: Agapanthus africanus (assembly GCA_030015575.1). NCBI lineage: Eukaryota > Viridiplantae > Streptophyta > Magnoliopsida > Asparagales > Amaryllidaceae > Agapanthus > Agapanthus africanus. The sequence continues at coordinate 721,864,629 of JASDDO010000022.1, read as the reverse complement.
AATCTTCTGTAATATCCGGCGAGTCCAAGAAAACTTCTTATCTCCGCAACATTCTTTGGAATCGGCCAATCACGAATTGCTGCAATCTTTTCGGGATCGACGGCGATTCCATCGCCAGACACAACATGCCCCAAAAACTTTACTTCTTCCAGCCAAAACTCACACTTGCTCATCTTCGCATATAGCTTCTCTTGTCTCAGCGTCTGCAGTGCGATCTTCAGATGTTCAGCATGTTCTTCCATACTCTTCGAGTAAACCAGAATATCGTCGATGAACACCACAATAAACTGGTCCAAGAATGGTGAAAAGATTTGGTTCATCAAGTCCATGAATATCGCCGGTGCATTCGTTACTCCGAAGGGCATCACTAAGTACTCGTAATGTCCATACCGAGTTCGGAACGCCGGCTTGCAAATATCATCTGCTTTCACTCGGACCTGATGATATCCGGATCGCAAATCTAGCTTCGAGAATACCCTCGCGCCACTAAGCTGCTCAAAAAGTTCACCAATGCGAGGGATTGGGTACTTGTTCTTAATAGTCACCCGGTTTAATTCTCGATAGTCGATGCACATCCTTCTCGTACCATCTTTCTTCTTAACTAGAAGAACTGGAGCTCCCCAAGGCGAGTTACTGCTTCGAATCCAACCCTTCTCAAGCAATTCAGCAACCTATTTCTTGACTTCTTCCAACTCCACTGGTGCCATTGGATAATACGCTTTAGATACTGGCGCTGCACCAGGAATAAGATCAATTACGAACTCCACGTCTCGCTTCGACGGTAATCCCGATATATCTTCAAACACGTCCATAAAATCGCGAACAATAGCTGGCTCTTCACTTTTATCAACCTCCATTGATGCAAGAATATTAGTTGTCGGCCTAGCCCTAAACTCGACTGCCCCGACAGAACTGCTTCCTCCAGTGAAGGTAAACTCGGGATGTCCGGGAATCTGGAAAATTACTTTCTTTGCCCTACAATCAATATGAGCGTGGAAAGTGCCAAGAAAATCCATTCCCAAGACGACTTCGTAGCTGCCCGTATCGATCACCAGGAAATCTGCAAAAAGCTCCCGTCCGCACACAACAACTGTACAATCTTTACATTCCCTACTAGATATGATTTTCCCATTCCCAGTGTGTATGTCCCAGAAACTAGACAGGGTCGTGCAGGTAATCGAGTGTGTAGTTATAAACTTGGACGGCATAAAACAATGGGATGCACCAGAATCAAATAACGCTAAAGCGGGAAAACCATGAACGAGTAGAATACCTGAAACAACTTCTCCTGACGCCTTAGCTTCCTCAGCTGTCAACGTAAAAGCTCGAGCCTGATTAGGTCCTTGAGTCAGCTGCTTCTGTCCATGAAATGGTCTCTGCGGAGGCTTCTGAATATCATCCCTCGTACGAAGCTTCGACGGACAAGCGCTGACAGTGTGATCTGCCGCTCCACAAACTAAACAGAGTCCCTGCCTCCTTCGACACTCCTTTTGCACGTTTCCCGGTAAATGGCAGTAGTCACAAATCACGCTCCTCCTTCGATCAACGACAACCGGCTTCTTCATCGGTGTTACGCCACGACGGTCCACGGGAATACCTCTGCGTCCATGAGCTCGGTTTGGTACAAATTCTGGCTTCCTTATCGCAACTGTTGTATGCTGTGAACTCCCAGTCTTCCCCGATAGGCTCTGCTGTTCTCGGGCTGCCGTAAGTACCTGTGAGAAAGTGGTCAAACCCAGGGAGACAATCTGCCTCTGGATGTCCACATCTAAGCTGCGCGTGAACCTCCTTGCCCTGTCTGCATCGTTGGCAACTAAAGGTCCAGCGAATCTACTGAGCCGTGTCCACTCTGCTGCATGTACGTCTACGGGTGCACCATTCTGCTTCAGACTGATGAATTTCTCTTCCATTTCCTCCCGTGCAGTCCGCGGGAAGAACTTCTCCAGGAAACTCTTCGAAAAATCCGCCCACTTGATCGGCTTGGGCAAACGGGTCTCCTCCACAAGCCACCATTCACGGGCGTAGTCCACTAACTGAATACGCACCACATCCACCCTTTTATCTTCCGGGATCTGCGCCGCAATAAGTAAGTTCTCCGTGTCAACTAGCCACTGCTCCGCTGGCAACGGCTCCTCCAAACCAGTAAAGACAGACGGACCCAAACGCCTGAAATCTGCTACGGTCCCCACACGATCAACTGGTTTAGCTCCAACATTGTTCACGGACTGCTGAACGGTCTGCAGACCTTCCTGAAACGATTCAGCTTGCTGCTGGATCAGCTCGGTCTGCCTCTTTTGATTCTCCGGCATTCCCCGTATCATTTCAAGCATGGCGGCTTCGTCAACACGCCTTTGGTACGTCTTCAGATTCTTGCATGCCATACTCCTGAAATCAAAACACCCAAGATTAGCATGATAACAAATTTACAATATAGATCAAGGCTAGAACTCCAAGTTACTTAAATAGAATACCGCATTGTAACTATGTCGCGGTATCATAGCTACAATTACATAACTCCACCCAAGTCGCCTAAGCTCTAGAGATAACAAGGAATTAGGTTTCGAGTCGATATGTAAAGGAAGTTTGCACATCGTAAAAGATATAATCAGGAAGGACTTGATTCAAGAACGGTAAACGGCAAGGTGGCAGGACATGTTTCCTAAACACAGGTATTCTGATTCGTGTATTGGGTACAATACCCAACTACAAAAAGAATCAACCCGACTATCCTATGGCTCTGATGCCAAAAGAACCATGTCACGCCCCGCTTCCCAGAGTATGCTAAATTGGGCACGTGACATAGCCAACCATGCTACCTGTGGGTAGGAAGTACCCATCCACAGTCACATTACGGTTGTAGAGATATCAAGAACAAAAATGTAACAATCTAATACATGTCCATAAGCCAAGATAACATGAGTCAAGAATAATAAAAGTGCGGAAGAAAAAGATCCAATACAAGTAACTGGAATGTACGTCCCATAATGCGGGCTCACATCAGGAATAAAATGCAGGAAATAAAGAACTAACTACTACCGACACCTCACGGCTCAGCCTGCTGGCTGAAGTACTCCTGCTCGGACTGCAGCAACGGTACAGAATCTGGGCCATGCAAAACCCAGACGTCAGCGCGTCATGTCATCAAGAAATAAAGTGCAACAGGATAACAAGCAATGCAAATATAATCATAAGTGATAAAGCATATGTAACAGTGATATAAATCAGGGCGGTAAAAAGTAGTGTGCAGTGAGTAAACTAAACTGGTCTATTGGGTTATCTACTCTAAGGTCTTTGAAATCAAATCGATGAATCATCGATGTAACTCAATAGTATCCCGTGCATGCCCGGGACTACGGTCTACAGACCCTCGGGCTGAAACCGAGACGTGCCGCTAGGCAGTAAAAGGTAGCAGGTACAGACGAGTGATGTCAGCATCATCACTCTGGGGCTGTCCTAGCCCGTAAGACTGATCAGAACAAGTATCGAACTGTTGAGTTACAAGTCAGGTTTCACCATTGATTTCCCCATACCCCAAGTTATAAGTGTTCAAGTCAGGTATTCAGTAATCAAGAACTAATGCCAACACAGGATCAGGTAAGAGCAGGTTTGTCTGGATAGACAACAGGAACGGTCCGTGAGGACTACATGTCAGGTTTGTTGGCATTAGACACAAGATCAAGTAACGGGTCAAGCCATGGTACATCAGGTCAAGTCAAGTAGTGTACGGTACCATGTCGGGTCAATAAATATGGGTATCAAGTCATGTCAGGGTGTACAAGATGCTATGTGGGTGCTCATAAATCAAACTAACATAATTATGGTTATAAATGAACAAGCATGAGTAATATCAGCACAATAAACCAGATCAGGTGATATGATAAGGAATTAGGTACTGATTAAATTATAACGATACATGGTTATCACTTTGCGTTTAAGGGATGGTGTCAACATTACTTAACTCCAACATAACTAAAATGGATGTTTACTCATGCTATCAGGTATTAAGAAATTTTAGGGATGCAATGATATGTAAATATGTTCACCGGATGAAATCCTAGCTAAAACAGGTTAAAAATGCACATGAGTGTCCAATGGAGCGAAACTATATAAAGAATACCATAGGCCGTGTCAATAGTTAAAATGTGATTTAAACATATAAATGTGGTTATAGGGTCTAATAAAGTAAATGCACACGGTAGGTTTCAAGTTTGGAAAGTAAAATGATATAACGTGACATCGAGCATGAAAAGGGAAAATCATGGTACTAAGGTTAGACTACGGGTTTAGTGTGCCATAAAATGTATATGTAATATATCAATTAGCATGTAGCAAGTTTTACTTGCCTCGACGGGACGCGAAACGGAAAACGGAACGTTACGCGTCGGCGGGGAAATCTCGCGACGTACGCACGGTTCACAGAATGAACCCAACGACGAACAGTGGAGTCACACGGGTCAGGGGTCTTGGATGGATCGTCGGGGATCGTCGCCGGCACGGTCGGATTCCGGCCACCAAAACAGTTCACAACAAAAGGGTTTTCAAGAATTGTAATGGAAGAAATGAAAAGGAGAAGAGAAGAAGGATGGAGGAGAGAAGGCTTACATCGATCTACAGAGGGGTCGTGAAGATCGACGACGTCGACGGAGCTCCGATGCACGAACTGTAAAGGACCCGGCAATCAACAGAAAAAATTCTGTTAAGAAATGAAAAAGAAAGAAGAAGGAAAGAAGGAAGAAGAGGGATAGGTAAAGCTTACTGGGGGTTGCACGAAGGCCGGGGCACGGAGACGAGGCCACTGGCGGCGACAGATCTGGCGGTGCGAAAGTGCAGGGGGTGCAGGGCGCGGCTGCAGGATGCTCGAGAGAGAGGGAAGGAGGAAGAAGAGGAGTTGGAGGTGACGAAGGCGAGGAGGCGACGAGGTCTGCGACGATGGCGTCGGCGTTGGGGCAACGGCGAGGGAAGACGAGACGGCTAGGGTTTGCAGGGAGGTGGGTTTTTGCTTCTGTGAAAAAAAATAAGGAGGAAGAGAAATATAAAGGAAAGAGAGAGAGAGAAAGATTCGCGGGGAGGAGAGAGAGGGATACGAGATGAGAGAGATAGAGAGGGGGTGAGAGATCGAGAGGAGAGAGAAAGCGAGAGGAGAAAGAAAGTTGGCTTTAGCGCCAGAGAGAGAGAGAGAAGAGAGAGAAAGAGAAGGAGAAAGGGAGAGAGAAAGAGAGATTGTGGGGCCCGGGGGTTAAAGAAACGATGGTGATTGGCTGGGGAAAAATTTGTGAAAGATTTATGGGTAAAAAGATAGCGTGGGTTTTTAAAATAATTTATTCGGTTGTAGAAAATATTCTGGAAGGTAAAAAATGGTTAAATAATTTATTAAATAATCATAATTTGGCGGAATACAAAATAATTCAGAATTGCGTCCGGGTTGAGTCCAAAATTTGAATTCGAAAAATGAAAATTATTGGCGGGTTCCAAAAATTAAAAAGAAGGATTTTATAATTAAAAAGCATACCCCCAAGAACGATCGCACGCACGTGCGCGTAGCCGTCCAAACACGTCCGTTTCACTGAACGGGACGAGAACACGACGCAAGGACGCTACCACAGGGTTAGGGGTATCGAGCAGGCCATGTCAATTATTTTTAAGTTATTTTAAAAGACTTAAATTATTATATGCAAGGATTAGAATTGTCGGGGTAAATTTATAACTAGCAGCAAACAAAATCAGGATAATGAACTGAATACCACACACCACACATACGAGAACAGAAACTTGTAGAACTGGACTCAGTTATTACAAACAGGGTGTGCAGGAATTCGCCAACTGCCGTGCTAAAAAAGTCTCATCTACCTGCTGAAAAGATCACAAAGGAAAAGCTGGAGTAGCCCCCTCGGCGGCTATCCTCTAAAATTCACAAGGTCTGGCGAAAGGTCCAAGATTCTGTGGTTAACCAAGACTACTCCCGCCAACCAAAGAAAATGAAGGTTCGGCAAAAGAAGGACCACCCTGTCGTACAACATAAGGTGTCGTCTACTTGGGTGCCCGCGGCAATGGCCCCCTCAACTTCGACCGCTCACAAAAGGAGAAGGCCGGAGAAGATCACTGTGCCTGCGATGAATCGCAAGGACATTGAACCTAAATGCCCTAAGTCTAGGGGAATGGTTGTCCACACTGTTTATATGGCTTCCGGAAAATAGGAAAGCCGTGCTTCTACGGGTCATCGACCGCTCACACGATCAATGACAAAGGCTCAGGAGCAACAACAGCAAAAGCTCCAAGAGATGCTGACAACTATGGCTGCACTCACCGGGCCAAAAGCAAGCCCAGAGACATCGTCGGAGCAGCGCCAAGAACAGGAAACTGATGCCGAATTCCTCCGAAGAATGCTCGAGAGGAAAGACAAAGAGGCCGCGGAACAAGCGGCCAACATAAAAAAAATGACGCTTTTATTCCAAGATATGGTCGGGATGATGATACAGCCGGATCCTCCAGCTGAAGACTCCCCGATTATCCTTGAAGACGACAGAGGGGAGACATCGAACCCTCTTCCGGCTCTATCAGCAGCCAAAGAGGAGACCATCTCCAAAGCCGCCCTGGATGACTATATCTCTCAACAGATACAAGCTCATCAGGCGAGCGAAGCGGCGATCAAATTGTTAAAACTGGACGACCCTATCCGAGTTGGTACGACCAAATAAAGTACCCGCCGGGATATACGATCCTTAAATTCTATGTATATAAGGGGACGGGGCATCCACACCAGCACGTTGCTCAATTCAGAACCTTGTACGGTAATACTGGGGGTGATGACAAACTGTTGTTTCGCCAGTTTGTTGGCAGCTTGTCGGAGACAGCGTTTGAATGGTACTCTGAGCTCCTGAACGACTCCATTAAGACATTCGCAGAAATGGAGTTACTGTTTACACAAAAGTTCGCAAGCGCTAGGGAACGCACCCCGATCACGGCATTAATTAACGCCAGGGTGAAGCCAGGCAAAATATGGGTTCAGTACGCGATACGGTGGCGGAATCTATGGTCGAAGTGCGAACAACACATCGAAGAAGCTCCTGCAATAGGCATATTCGTGGGTACCCTTGATCCACCGACGACCATATCCCAGTTCATTATGTTTTTCATGTCGACTATCTTCCAGGCCTTGATTGACAAGCTGGCCCAAATGGATCAGATAGGTCATAGACCGTCTTCTTGGAAGATGGAGCCTTGAAACGAAAAGGGGAAAGGGAAAGCGACCTTCGTCGCCAATGCTCAGCAGCAGCCCAGTGGTCCAAAACCAACTGATCGCCAAGACGATAAACAACGATTCTTTAATGAGAAGCTAAAGCGCCCTTATTCGTTTTCCCGGGATAAAACGAGGAGACTGTTTGAGCTGGCAGTGCGCAACAGGCTCATCACCTTGCCGGATCCAAAACGCCCACTGCAGCCCGGTGATGTCAACAATCCCAATTACTGCCCCTATCACCGAATGTAACAACCCTAATTTTCTTATACACTTTTTCCATACAAATTTTTAAATTGTTTTTTTAAATCCTTAAAGGGGTATTTATTGCCTGAGCACAAGACTTAAGTAATTAATTAGTAATTTAATTACAAGAAGGAGCTTTTGGCTCATTGGTAATACCTTGCACTGCTGAACCAAGCCACCAGAGTTCAAATCCCATGCCCCATATTATTTTTAATTTTATTTTGTTTTAAATTTTATAGAAGCCCAATAGTCAACACGTGATAACTCCAGAATTTCCCACTACACCTACTAAACTAAATGTACCAGTGACTACATCAGGTGACCCCCACCTTCCCATGCCCCGACTCGGGCCAGCGCCGCCGGACGGCCGAGTCCCCAACATGGGAAAGGTGCCTTTTGGAATTCACAAACCCCCTGCATACTTTAAATCTGGATATCGTTTCCAGAGAGCCCATTAACACTCATTTACTTCATTTTTAATACATTTTCACACATTTTTACATTTTTTTAAAATTAAAACCCTACATCTACCGTAACCCTAGCCTAACCCTATAAATACACCCCTACCCTATACCTTCTCACCCCAAAACTCTGAGCCAGCTCCCTAAAATTTCCAAGAAACTTGTGTACTTTGAAAATGAGCATGAAGCGAAGCTACGGCGAAATTCCCGGCGAACTTCCGGCGATCGTTCTAGGAGCTCTCGGCGACGAAGCGACACACCGGCGATTCCTCACCTTCCATCTCACTCTCGTTATTGTCCAAAACTCATAAGTCCCATTTTCTATCTCTATTTTCTATTCTAAAAATACGGATTTACAAAACCCGACGGAATCGGAACAAATTCGATTTCCGATTCGGTTTCTTATAAAACTTCACTTCTCGTTAATACGATTATGCTTAAACTCTCTCATGTTAACTATTAAACACTAATCAACCAAATTGATCAAGTTTCATTTCATAAAATGATGGCTATTTCAATTTATCGTATTTTTCACTTAAATACCACATTGTTTCAATTCTACATTTAACTCCATTAAACTTGCTATACCTTTAAGTAGATCACGAGGTAACGACCTACCTCCTCACACACTCATATGCAACATAACACGATACCCTCGAGAACTTAGAATACAGGAAAACAAACATTTTCATTTAAATACCCTTTACTTAATAAAACCATTTCTAAAAGATTTAGTATTGATACAACTTTACAAATAAATAACCTTTGAGCTAATAATAAAAATATCTAGACTCGGCCAATTAAGGACTGTCACACTCATTAGGACAGAGGAAGGTTGTGGGCATTCAGTCGTTTATCTAAACCTGACTTTGTGGTGCCTAGGCTAGACAAATGAGAAAGGTAACTTTAAAAGGCCCGTCTCACGGTGATTCGTGAGCGGATCCCTCCTTTCTTCACTTGTACTTACCTGCCCACAATTGACGGTGAAGAAGTGATTTGAGGGATATCTCACAACTTGTCGCTTTGGACCAGTTAGGAGCAGTCTAGTTGACTTAGGAGACCCTAGAACATAGAATACGGGAAATCAACATCTTTACAAATAAATACCATTTACTTAATAAAACCGTTTTCTAAAGCATTTAGTATTTATACAATCTTTGCAAAGTGCCGCTACAACCCATTTTGGGGAACCCGTTCGGGATGGTGCGGATTATCGCACATCCTCGGGCTTAGTAGTGCGAGATTCAGACCTCCGCAAGGAGCATTCGGTCTCGAAAGATTTAAAAATACGATATCTTAAGAAAAACGAGATTTCTAGAATATAATATATATATTAAAATTATTTTCATATAAATATATGTATATATAACATTACAATATCTATTTTGTTATGATATAAATATTCCGCTTTTTTCTAAAAATCACAAGAATCAATTCTAAACTAAAATACCATGAATTCCATACAAAACCAATATTACCAATAAATACCATTTATTATGAAATTAGGATATTTTCATTAGAAATATCACAATATAAAATTCACATTCATTATAACTCTAAAGACGAATAATAAATACTTGGGTGTATTTTGAAAAGTATATAAAAGTATTTCTACATAAAACCCCCTCAAGTTCTATAAATTACAATAAGGACCCTAGTAAACATAGGTTTAAGCGGGACCAATCTCTTGAGCCTCAGGGAGCCGGAGAAGTGGGTGCTTGCCTATCTAAGGTAGACAACTTAACAATGGTGTTATCAAAAAGGTAATCGTCTTTGAAAAAGACACAAATCCTGCCGCCCATGTGCAGCGGTTACTGATAACATCAAAACAATCAAGACTTCAACTTACTTTGAGTTTCATTATAATCTGACTTGAATATGATTCAAGTACAATCTACAATCTATAATCTATAATCTACAATTTACAATCTACAATATTCTGATTCAACATGAATCCCTATATTCAATCTATTCAATACATTCAATCTACATTGACCGAACCGAACCATGGATATACATCCATTTACATGATTCTCCAGATATTCCATTTACATGATTATACAGTTACATTCGTTTACTGATATCATGGTTTTGGTCAGTCATTCAACTATACAATCTATCCAACACAATACAACAATTCAATCAAAACACTACGGGGTTTAAGGGATAGATTGGTACGGAAGGTGTTAGAAGTGGCACGAGACTGCAACCATAAGACACCTAACCTATATTCCGTTGCTGTTGTACCGTGGCCCAACGATTCCTTGAGTTTCTGATACCTTAGTCTCCGGGGCAAGTGAGACTCCTCTCGTATACACTGGCATCCTTCTTTACCAAGCTACAAACAACAGCGTTAACACAACATTATAACAATATAATACAACGATAAAAGTTACCTCTTATTCTGTCTACTTCTCCCTTATCTTTGGGACTTACCGAGCGATCTGTTCGCTGACGACATTCTCTTTCTTTCTTCTTTGAATGTCGTCAGGTGATCTGGACACGTCAGAGATCGAGCCCACTGCTGAAGACTTGGACCAATTCAGTGAAGACCCCGAGCTCGAGTTCATTGTACACTTTCCATTCAGTACTTTTCATTTCTGTTATGCCATTGTTTAGACATTGCTTTTTATCAGTTGTATTTACTTTCCATGTATTGTACAGAAAGAATGTGAATAAATAAAGTTGATGTTTTATTATATCTTGTCTCTTGTGATTTTACTTTTATATTGCTTAGATACGCTTAGCGTATTTACTTCAGAGTAAATATGTAGCGGCCTCGTCACGTCCTCTGCCCGTATACTGGGAAGCGGTACGTGACAGGTTTTGTTGGTGGCCCATGCAGGTCCCTCAGTAGTAGGTCTGTAGTTCGAGGACGAACCATTGTTCAAAGGTGGGGAGAATGTCGGGACTCGGTTCTTGTTCACGGAGCAAAGTGCCACGCAGAACAAAGTGCCACGCCAATTGTCATACCAAGACGGCGAGGGCCACCTCTTGAATCTGTGGGGGCCACGTCTAGAGTCCGTGGGACCCACTGTAGAACAATGGGGAATCTTCGGAACACATTCCGAAAGAGGACCGGACTGCATTATAAATATAATGCTACCACCCTCAATTACAGAGGGCCCTTTTAATTGAACCGGAACTACATGAGCTTGAGAACTCCGTAGTTAAGCATGCTCGGACCAGGGAAGTCTTAGGATGGGTGACCTCCTGGGAAGTGGCCCCTGGTCGGGCCCGGTTCGCTCTAAAGGGAAAAACCGTGCGGTTTCGGCCAGAGCGGACAATACCATCTGTACTGGGGCGTGGGGCGTTACACCGAGTAATAGGCCATCCAATCAAAGATTGCTTCGTCTTCAAAGGCTAGATTGAGGACCAATACCAACAAGGCAAATTCGCACCGTCCGAGAATTGGAAAGTAAGCCCGCCCCAGCCGTACGCTCTTAAAAAGGTGGACACACCAGGGGCATCGTGCTCTTTTGTAGAAGAAGTTCCATGAGAGGTCACTCTTTCAGCCAAAACGAAAAGAATGCTGAAAGATCTCCAAACATGCCCGGCGATCAGGTGGAAAAGTCCGCTGGAACCCGAGGTCATTGAGGGAATGCTGAAGCCGCGCCCGACGCCAAGAATTGGTAGTGATAGTCAAAACGCCCATGCCCGGTCATCAAAGTCTTCAAAAAAGAATAAGAATACCAAAAAGCCCGTGAAGCCTGATGACAAGCGCACGAACCTGCAAAGACATATCGATACACTGGAAGAATATAACCAGAAGGCGCGAACCCCGGTCACACTCCAAGAGTTTCTCAACCATATCCTTGAGGACGGAGAGGATGACAATGAGGGGGGAGAAGACTCGTTAGATGAACCTGAGAACTACGTGGCGAGATGCCACGTGATTCTCACTCGTCAATAGATGGTGAAGAAGCTCCTGATGCAGAGAAACTGGGGCAGATCCCGAACCGGAACTTCTAGAACCATCAGACGAGATGATTGACATGTTGCTGAACGAGGCCTGTCAAAAGAGCAAAGCTGATCGAGAGCGCAAAATGGCCATATTTGAAAAAGCCAAACATCGGCGGCTGGACAAAAGGGTTGAAGCACTCCAACCAGACTGAAGCATGCCTACGGCAGATAAAAGCAGGCTTAAGGCAAGGAAACGGTTCGCTAAAGCCCTGTCAATGGGAATGAAGCTGCCATCCTCCAAAGGAAACACTCGCGGGATACACCTTGACGAAGTGGATGTACATCCTAGCAACTGCTTATACCATCAAAGGATTGCGCACCCCACCGAAGAGTGCAATGCCTTTAAAAACTGGTGGCAGGGATATGTTGCCTACCGACAACACGTCAGGCGATTGAAGCGTAAGGCTCGTCGGGAGCAAAGAAGCCTGACTGATGAGCATAAAAGAACCGCCGACAACTGTCACATGGTTGATAGTAAGGAATCGCAAGTTCTCATCTTCGGGAGCGATTCCGAAGAAGAAATAGCCCCCGGCCCTCTCTTCAAGGAATCCACCTCCGAAACAGAAGAGATGAAGACCTGCGAGAACATTCAGCTGCGTAATCGCATGTTACCCGAAAAGAATCTCGGACCCACAAACAAGGGATCGAACAAAAAAGATAAAGGGAAGGAAAAAGTCCATGAAGATATCGCCCTCGATGATCAAGTCGTCAAAGAGATGATAGCCAAGGATCCGCCAAAGAAAAACAAGATGGATTACAACGTTCTGGCACACCTGATGAAGATACCCTCGCAGCTAAGCATTCTCGATGCCCTTCTACTATCTAAAGAGGCGAGAGATTCTTTGATTAAGGCACTACAAGAGCCCGAGCAGTTCCAAGCTTTCCTTGTCGAAGAAAAGATGAAGGACAAGCTGGAAGAAGTGCACACTGTTGACGTCACTTTCGGCGACAAAGATCTCCTTCTCGGAACATGCGAGCACAACCGTCCTTTGTACGTCACCAGATACTGCCATGACATCAAGATAGGGAAGATCCTAGTTGATAACGGGTCCTCTGTAAACCTCCTAAATGTGATGGTATTAAAAGAAATCTGCATGAGCGTTCAACACCTCGCTCGAGATAAAATCACTATCTCCGGATTCGACTCCCAGTCATCACGGATGCTCGGGTCTGTGATACCAACGTTACGCTTTGGGCTGCTCGTCACTGACATCAAATTTCATGTCATTGATGCCAAGACATGCTACAACGCTTTGCTCGGCAGACCTTGGTTGCACGAGTACAACATCATCCCTTCTACACAACATCAGTGTATGAAGTATTTCAAAGATGGTCTCGAGTATACCGTAACGGAGGAGCTAAATCCATTCTCCGTGAATGAAGTTCGCAAATATGAAGACGCCAGATACTTCTTACCAAACTTCGAAGACACGGAAAGATGCCATAAACCGGAGGATAAGCAAAAAGCTATCACCACTATTCCGGTCTTCGGGAGTGATACCGAGGAGGAAGAAGAGATAGTCTATTCGGGACCGCCCCAATGCAACAAGCCTGGACCGTCTACCCATATGTTGGTCTTCGGCAGCGACTCTGAAGTTGAGGTCAATACAGTATTTTCTGTTCGGCCATCAATACAAGCCTTCACTGGCGATGAACGGAGTTTGCAAATCGCCATGGTTCCGCAAAAACATTACAAAGACCTCGACGCACTTGATACCTATAGTGTGCAAGAACTGCAGACATTCTATGTCCCTCCCAAGCGAAAAGATGAAAAGTCGATCCTCTTCTATCGATCCGCGGAAACCAAAGTGGGTAAAGAAATCTGGCATGGTGTCGATTCTGCACTTGACAGGCTCCAGCCCATCCGTCTACCCAGATACTACACAGAAGAATTAAAAAGGCTGTTAAGGCGCTAAAGCGTACCCTTTAAGAAGACCGCGCGACAAGTTCAGTTCTACAACAGGATCTGGAACATCCCCGGAACTCAGCGAAAATTGCCCAACGGGAGAATAGAAACGATCGGACTTGGATATGTTCAATCCAAGAAACGGGAACGATTATATGGCTGCTACGTTATACATGACTTTGATGAAGAAGGGGACGATCTGTTAGAAGACGCAAACCCTGAACCAAAACGAGGTCCCGCCATGAAGTGCCAAGTCCGTCGTTCGAAGAACAGATGGACAAGCTAATAAGGGAAGCGGGTCAAAGGGTCCGGGATGACCACAACCGTGAAATGGCCATTTACGAGAAAGCCAGAACGCAGCGCCTCCTTCAGCAGGCTACGGAGAATGACGATGCCCTTTGTCGCCAGCCCGTCATACGGAAGACCCGACACGGAGGCAAAAACAAACTGAAGAACGGAAAAAACGTTCGACGGCAGCAAAGCGGGTCCAAGAAGCCATGTGATCTAGAATTAAGCAGCCAAGATTCTTCTCTTATAAAAAAGATGGTCGAGCATATTCTTTTCCCCAGAACATGACAAGGAAGATGTTCGATCTTATCATGAAATATCAAATGATTACGCTCCCGGAGTCCAAACACCCTGAGCAAGCAGACGAGGTCTCTCACTCGGATTATTGCTCCTATTACCGAGCGATAGGACATCCTCTCGAAGATTGCTTCACATTCAAAAACTGGGTAGAAGACTAGTATCAGCAAGGCAGGTTTGCTCTATCCAGTAGTTGGGGGGTAACCCCGCCATATAAGCATGAACCGAAAGCCACGTATGCAGTGAAAGTAGAGCCGGATCAACATCGGTCTTGGAAGCAATCTTGTACCTGTCATGCGATAACGCTGTCAGGAGAAAGAGTACGCGAGGATACGACTGACCTCCCCTGGTGCTTCGAAAACGATGATGACGAGGTGATCTTAGAGTTTCCACCGGCGCCAAAAGACTTGGAAGATGGAATACACACTACTGCGGACAACCTAAGGAAAATTGACTTAGGGACGACAAACGACCCACGGCCGACATTCGTCAGTGAGCTGTTATCTAAAGAACAAGTAACTACGCTAAAAGACATGCTCATACAGTATAAAGAATGCTTCGCGTGGAACTATTCCGAAATGCCGGGATTAGATCCAGAAATAGCCGTCCACAAATTGGCGATTTCTCCATACGCCAAGCTAGTCAAACAAGCGCCGAGAAGAATGCGGCTTGAACTTGAAATGATCATCAACGCTGAGGTCAAGAAGCTAATCGATTCTGGTTTCATCCAAGAGGTTCAATACCCTAAATAGATCATCAACATTGTCCCAGTGATGAAGAAAAATGGGACGGTGCGCATCTGCGTAGACTTTCGGGACCTCAATAAAGCCTGCCCGAAAGATGACTTTCCCGTACCGGTTACCGAGCTAATGATAGACAACACGTCCACTCATGAAGTCTTCTCCTTCATGGACGGCTCATCAGGGTACAATCAAATAAAGATGCATCCCGAAGACCAGAAGCATACCGCATTCCGGACCCCTTTGGGCATATTTTGTTACAAAGTGATGCCTTTCGGTCTGAAGAACACTGGCACTACCTATTAGAGGGCCATGACGAAGATTTTCGATGACCTCATACACAAAATCGTCGAGTGCTATATTGATGACCTCATGGTAAAAAGCAAATTGCCCGAGGAGCATTGGGAGCATCTGAAGATAGTGTTCCAACGTCTTTGGAAATACAATCTGAAGATAAACCCTCTCAAATGCGCGTTCGGAGTTTCCTCCGGCAAATTCCTAGGATTCATCGTACGACATTGGGGTATCGAAATAGACCCATCAAAGATCAAGGCAATTATGGAAATGCCTCCGCCAAGAACTCTCAAGCAACTGCGGTCTATCCAAGGAAAGCTCGCATATATCTGACGGTTCATAGCTAACCTCTCCGGCAAATGCCGCCCATACAGTCACCTAATGAAGAAGGGGAACCCATTCGTCTGGGATCATAAATACCAAAGCGCACTGGACGAAATCAAGTAATAACTGCAGATTCCGCCAGTGCTGACCGCTCCAGTCTCGGGAAAGTCTCTCATCCTATACACAACCGCCCTCGAAAGTTCCTTAGGCGCACTATGGGCATAGGAAATGACCAAGGGAAGGAGAGAGCCCTCTACTATTTGAGTCGAGTTCTCCTGGGGGCAGAAAACAACTACTCCCCTATCGAAAAACACTGCCTGGTGTTAATCTTCATGATAACGAAGCTTTGGCATTATGCTTTGGTGCATGAGGTCTATCTCATATCAAAAGTGGATCCTCTCAAGTATTTGATGTCAAGAGCCATACTAACAGGACGACTCGCTAAATGGGCCCTGCTTTTATGGAGTTCTCGATAACTTATCGTCCCCTCAAGGGAGTGAAAGGTCAGGCCATCGCCGACTTCCTCGCTGAGCACCCGATACCCGCCGATTCACCCCTAAATTGCGAGTTGCCGGACAAGCACGCGTTTGACACGATTGACGGGGAGAAAGGAGGGAGTGATACCCGATGGGAACTCTATTTCGACGGAGCGTCTTCCATGAAGAAGCGACAACACAACACCCCTATAATCAAATCGGAAGTAGGCCTTATCTTCGTGACTCCACAAGGAGGGATAATATGCTTCGCCTTCTCCTTAACAGAGCCGAGGACGAACAATGAAGCCGAATATGAAGCTTTGATAGCATGGGAATCGCTGTCGACATGGGAGGGATAATGCGCTTCGCCGAATATGAAGCTTTGACGAACAATGAAGCCGAATATGAAGTCTTGATATCGCTGTCGACATGGGAATCGAAAACCTCCTCATATACGGAGACTCCCAACTGGTCGTTTTCGCCGAATATGAAGCTATGACGAATAATGAAGTCGAATATGAAGTCTTGAGATCGCTGCTGAACAAGGAGGGATAATGCGCTTCGCCGAATATGAAGCTTTGACGAACAATGAAGCCGAATATGAAGTCTTAAGATCGCTTTAGATACGGGTATCGAAAACCTCCTCATATACGGAGACACCCAACTGGTCGTTAGCCAAGTAAACGGCGACTATCAAACATGCAAACCAGAGTTGATGAAGTACGGCGAGAGAGTACAACGATTGCTGACTCAAATCCCTTCCTACGCCCTGGAAAGCATACCGCATGCGGAAAATAGCAAAGCGGACGCGTTAGCCAAACTCGCTAAAGAACCGGCTGACGAAAACCTCGATGACGTGAGGATCGTTGTGCAAAGCCGTCGGGTTCTTTCACCAGCAGAAATATCTCCAGAGTCGTCCGAAGAAAAGGAAGAGACCAAGCAAACGGCCTTCCAAATAAAAAACCAGGAAGAGGCTAAGGATTGGAGAGGAGTCTTTATAGACTACTTTAGATACCGTCGAACGCCTGAAGATGCATCCTTAAGACATCAGCTCATGAAGCGAGCTCTGTCTTTCGCCTTCGTCGATGATACTTTGTACAAGAGATCATTCGACTCTCTGTGGCTAAGATGCTTAGGACCTGAAGAAGCAAGGAGAGTCGTCCAAGAAACTCACGACGAACTCTGCGGTTCTCATCAAGCCGGACCAAAGATGAAGCTGAAGATCAAAAGGATGGGCTACTATTGGCCCATGATGATCTAAGACTGTCTCGAATACGCGAAGCAGTACCACTCGTACCAAATTCATGAGGACTTCATCCACCAGCATCCGAATCCGCTACACCCAATGGTGTCTAGCTGGCCCTTCGAAATGTGGGGAACTGACACAATTGGGCCCATCGAACCAGCGTCATCCAGAGGACATCGGTTCATATTGGCAACAACCGATTACTTCTCTAAGTGGGCAGAAGCAGTACCACTGAAGGAAGTGAAGACGGAGAATATTCTCAATTTCTTCAAGACACACGTCATCTATCGGTTCGGCACTCCACGACGGATTATCTCCGATAACGGGCCGGCCTACAGAAGTCACAGAATCAGCCGCTTCGCAAAGCAGCATAACATAGACTAGAGATACTCTTCTGTCTACAATCCCCGAGCTAACGGTCTAGCTGCGGCCTTCAACAAGACCTTGACGAAGATCATAAAGAAGACGGTGTCCAGAAATAGAAGATATTGGCACGAGAGATTGCGTGAAGCTCTCTGGGCGTATCGAACTACGTTCAAACCGGCCACAAATACAACGTCGTATGCATTGGTATTCGGCGCAGAAGAGGTACTCCCCTTGGAGATAGAGCTACCCTCTCTACGAGTGGCGGTTCATTACGAGCTAACAGATGAAGAGAACGCTCATCTTCGGCTGGAGGAGCTCGACGCCCTTGACGAAACCCGGCTCATGGTGCAGCAAAACCTGGAGGCTTACAAAGCAAGGATGACGCGCTCGTATGAAAGATTGACTAGGCCAAGAACATTCCGCCAAGGCGAACTCGTGCTAGTCGTAAAAAGACCTATGATCCCTAATTATGCCAAACGGGGGAAATTCGAGCCAAACTATGAGGGCCCGTATATCATAGACAAGGTCTACCAAGATGGGGCTTACTTACTCATGAATATGCATGACGAAAGACCCTTTAGGCCAATAAACGGTCGGTTCTTGAAAAAATACTACGCCTGACCGAAACGTCGGTAAACTACTACGAACCGCAGCATCCTAAGGCTGACGCAAAACAAAAAAAAAGGTACGCCCATAAGCAAAACAGGCACGGATGAAAACCCGAAAGGGCTCCGTGAGTAAAAACAGCAGGGCTACCAGCGAGTTTGTGAAAATCCGAAAGGGCACAATCTCGTTAAAAGATACTTGCGAGGTCCTCTCGACCTTGTAAGGAGAAAATACCTGCGTGAGATCCTTACGACTCACAAGGGAGCAAGACACTTAGGGATCCCCACGATTCCTAAGGAGAAGTTACAGTTACGAGATCCTCACGACTCGTAAGGAGAATTCCCCTATGAGATCCTCATGGATCATAGGATTCAAAAGCCTTAAGTTACAGGGATCTGAACCTGTTCTTAAGCCATCACAATCCATAGATTGCCCTACAAGCGGTTCAATATTGACCATTGTATACAATCCACGGGCACAAATAAACGTCTCCCCTACCGAGTTCCCGCCAATGGCGCGAAATTTCCTCGCTTGGTGAACAACACTTGTAAGTCCTTTCGAATTATAAGGAGAAAACACTCTTGTAAGATCCTTACGACTTACAAGAGAAAACGCACTTGGGTGTCCTCACGACCCGTAAGGAGAAAATGCACCTACAAGATCCTCACGACTCATAGGGAGAAATACTTTTATGAGACCCTTACGGCTCATGAAGTCAAAAGCCTTAGTCGACAGGACCTTAACCCTATTTGCTAAGCTACCTTTGTTCGAATCGACAACGGCAAGTGATGATTCGCTCCTGGCAATATCCCAGTTGTAGCGATGCTGATGCCTAAATCGGTATTAGATCCCAAGTTCCATACTCGCGATAAAAATCAGCGAGCCAAAAATGCATATGAAATAGCCGAAATGATGGAGCAATTTGCAACAAAATCAGTAAGTAAAATATATGCATACAATAATAGCCGAAATGATTGGGCAACTTGCAATAAAAAGCAGCGAGTAAAAAGAAAAAAATAGCCGAAATGATTGGGCACCGCGAAAAATAGCCGAAATGATTGGGCAATCGCGACTTTCGCGATACAAAAAGCTAAAATGATAGAGCATCGCGGAAAGGAAAAAATGAAATGAAACTTTTTGCCCTACAGACGAGTCCATACCGACCACTGTATACAATCCATAGGCATAAACAAAAAGGGAACCACATTTCCCCACTAGGATTTTTCAAACGGAGAGTCAGATCTCGACGGCGACATCTACAGACTACAGATCATCAACGACGTTCCCCTCATTCTAGTAGGATACGGATGCGACACCACCAATCGGAGCCCCAGCAAAGTCCCTAGTTCCAAGACTCTGCGGTTCACAGACAACCGAAATTCGATCCCCGACACCGCAGAAAACGGAGAAAGTCGATCTCGACACCGTAGAAAACGGAAAAGGACGATCCCCAACACCGTAGAAAATGGAGAAATTCGATCCCGACACCGTAGAAAACGGAGAAAGTCGATCCCGACATCGTAGAAAATGGAGAAAGTCGATCCCCGACACCGTAGAAAACGGAGAAAATCGATCCCGACACCACAGAAAACGGAGAAAGTCGATCCCGACACAGCAGAAAACGGAGAAAGTCGATCCCGACACCGCAGAAAACGGAGAAAGTCGATCCCCGACACCGTAGAAAATGGAGAAAGTCGATCCCGACACCGTAGAAAACGGAGAAAGTCGATCCCGACACCGTAGAAAACGGAGAAAGTCGACCCCCGACACCGTAGAAAACGGAGGAAGTCGATCCCCGACACCGTAAAAAACGGAGGAAGTCAATCCCGACACCGTAAAAAATGGAGAAAGTCAATCCTGACATCGTAGAAAATGGAGAAAGTCAACCCTCAACCTCCTCGTCAAAGCAACGCTTCGACTCGGGAACAAATCAACTCATCAACCACTTACAAGTCCTCTCAACTTGTAAGGAAGAAAATTCTCTTGTGAGATCCTTACGACTCTCAAGAGAAAATGCACTTAGGAGTCCTCATGACTCCTGTAACGTTTTAGAAATCGTTATGCGAATTTTTCCGTTTTAGGGTTAAATTGTCGGTATTTTCCGTTTTAACCCGACCGTGTTCAAACGACCATATAGACTTGCCAGCACCTAGTTTAGCTAAAATAAAACTAGTGCGCAAGCTTTGGGGGTATATGGGACGTTTTGGTTCAATAAGAATTTTTTCCAATTTTAATATTATTTTAATGCGGTATTTACATTTTGGGAAATTTCTCTAAAGCGATCTTTTCATCAATTATGTTTGAGTAATTCACCCTTCTCTTCATATCTAGATATTTGTTGGGTTTTAGGGATTAAGTTTAAAAGAAAAGAATAAAGAGATGCATGCATGTGTGTGTGAAAGCATTTATGTGTGCATTTATTGCAAAATTGAGCTAGAACACTGCACAAAACTCCATTCTTCCTCACTTGGCCGAATCTCTCTCGGCCTCTACTGCTCTTAATCATTTGCCTTGCATTCTTCATCAATTCTAGCACAATAAATCCCCAAAATCCCAAAATATATCACAAAAATACCAAAAGTCTTGATTCTTGCTCTTGGATCGCTTGGAACTAGGAAAGCTTGGAGCTTGTGAGCAAAGTTGATAGGTATAATCCCTAATCTGATAAAATAAAGTTTTTATGAGGTGTAGTTCGTTGGATATTGATTAGGACACGTTAGATATCGATTAGTGCAATATCGGGTTTATTTTAGTGTCTTTTAGAGCCTCTGTGAACTGCTGTGACCTGGGATTTTTACAGAAAAATCAAACAAAATTGTTGTGATGTACTAGTGACCCTGGAGAACCACCTGAGACACGAGACCCGCCCCACCGGCCTCGGCCGGCGATCCTATGCAAAATTCCGGCGACGCCGGCGATGGAGGGAGGTGTTGGGGTTAGGCTTCTGTGGGTAGTTGTCTGCTGTTGGTTAGGAGTGTTTGGTACTGTTTACTTTTTTAGTAATTGCAGTATGCAAAATCTGGGATCGTTTATCTATAATCTAGTATTTTGAGTCCGCGTGTTACGTTTTGCGACACGAATCGTGATCTGGTGCAGCTGCTGTGCTTAAATTGGTTTGGTGGTATCGTTACGCACGTTAACCACTTTACGGACACTCGTGAGTTAGTTTAGTGTTGGTGCGTTATTTAAAACGTAGTTTTACGTTATATTAGTCAATTCTGAGATGTTTGCACTACTTGTGTGTTTGTGAAAATATAGCGTCGCAAGCGTGGACTTTGGACGCTGCGATCAAAGGGAAGCAGGTGGTCGGATTTTCATAGCTCGAGACCATCGGTGAGTAGATTTAACATTTATGGGGAAATCGCCCGTATGGCGCTAAGCGTCAGGGCTAGATATGATATGATATTATCCGTATGTTTATATGCTCATATAGGGATATTGCATGGTTTTCATTGCATATAGTTACTTGTTATGCATGATACTGTATATATTGTACACTGCACTATTATTGACAGTCCATGTTGCACGAGCACCAATAATATGCTACACACACACTGTCGGAAATTGCCATGATACGCACAAGACAAATGCTCATTTATATACCTTGCTATTGGTTAGCGACATTAAAACAATTATACTTGTGCGACAGCGCATATGACATATAGCATACCTGTATACCTACATGCTTATATATATGCCATACTATACCTACATGCTCGCACATATACTTTTTTATTGTTACATGATCAGTTTTATAACATATATATCGGTGGAATGGGACGCTGTATATATATGTGTTTTGGATTTGGATTTTGGGAACCGCGAGATATATTTAATGACTTGATGCATTTAAATAGTGGATTTTTCCCATGATATGCTCATATTGATGTTTTATGTTGCATATGTTGTTTTACGTGGATTTACGCATTTGAGATATGTTTTCGTGCGATATGGGAATTTCAGGTGTCGATGTTAGGCACTTATAATTCCGAGAGATATATGGATTTGGAAGAACCGATATGTGGAATCACAAGTGTCGAGGTGGGATACTTGGGTTTCGAGGAACATATGGATATCAGAAAGACCGATATGTGGAACACAAGTGTCGAAGTGGGATACTTGGGTTTCGAGGAACGTATGGATACGAGTATTTACGTGTCGATGTTAGGCACTGGATTTCATGATATTTTAGAGTGTCGATGTTTGACACTCAGGTTCCATGAGACTTACAGGATTTGAGGGCCAATTTGAGTATTTTGGGATTTGGATGTGGTTGAGTTACACCGTGTTTTTCCATGCTTATGATTTGTGCATGAGATTATTTATTATCCCGCACTCAGTACCCAGTTGATATGCACTTATTCATGTAGATATAGTACCGGTGGTGTACCTTGATCATGATAGTCGCATATTTTTATTGTCATACTCATGCTAGCAGCTTACATGCTATTGATCATTGCTGTTAGTTCATACTTGCGATTTCAGTGTGATGTTATTTACTATTCACGAGTTGGCAACTCACCCCCATTGTGCCACAGTGTTTTGCAGGACTTACTCTCAGAGTAGTCGCGGCAGGGCCTCTTATCATCTCTACTTTTGCGGATACCGCTACGTTAGGCAGTGAGGCCTTTTCTTTTAGGTGGGTTTGCGGTTATCTGTTTGTACATTGTATATCTTTTTGTTGGATCTAGTATTCTCCATCTACCACTGTTGTATATGACTTAGAGACGACTTGTGAGGATTCAGTGTTGTATTATTTTGGTGACTTTGGGTGTCGTGCTCGTGGGAGCCGGTTATGTTGGAAAGTTTACTTCTTATTACAGTTTTTCTTTTGTTATTTCTTCGCTTCGGTGTCGTATACTTGTTGTGGTGATTGTCTCCACCGTTGGGCGTGATTTTTTCTCCCGTTTGGGATGCTTTATATATTATCTGTGTTGTACCCATTTTCGGGGCTAGTTTTCACAAAGGAGATGCTGCCGAAATTTTCAAGAAAGAAAACTAGATTTAGAGATTTTACTTGTGATTTTCAAAGTGTTAAAACTATGTTTTTATCCGTTGATCCAGATTTGAGTGGCTTAGATTTCTGGGTTTCGTCTTACTTGAGTTGCGTACGCCTGTAGACGTTACGTAGTTTAAGTACCGGTTACGGGCCAAATTTTGGGTCGTGATAAAGTTGGTACCAGAGCTCTAGGTTTTACCTTTCGGAGTGTAGGATGACCTTGGTATGATGGAGTAGGTAACTTAAGCAGAGTGACGTAGCGTGTGTATGTTCCGCGGCATACTTGCGACACGGTTCTCCGCCTAAGTGACCTTAGGACTTATTGATTGATATCCTTCCGTGATGATATACATCTTTGTGATTCGATTCTTGTTTCCTTATCAAATCTTGTTTCAATTTCCAGCCTAGTTGCCGCTGAAGACTACGAGGGCACAGAGAGCGGCCGTGAGGGCCGAGGTCAGAGTTGACTCGCCAGAGGCGAGGACTGACCAGGACGGTACGCCTGTTGTACCGGAGCATATTGCTATGTTTGGGGCTGGTATGCAGGACCTGCGCCAGATGATGGGGACCATAGTAGAGGCCATTCGAGCGCAGGGGTAGGCAGTTGTTCCACCCGTTGCAGGGACCACAATGGTACCTACAGTTCCGGCAGCCGCAGTTACAGCTCCGGAGGTTATTACCGTGTCGCTGACAGATTTCATGAGGCTGAGGCCTCCGGTGTTCACTGGCACAGATACTACTGAGGATCCACAGTCGTTTATCGACCAGATGGCCAAGATTTGTCGTTCGCTCCGATGCTCTGATGAGAGGTGGGTGGAGTTTGCGAGCTTTCGTCTGGAGGGTCTGGCCCAGAAGTGGTGTGAGTCGTTGGAGAAGGGCAGAGCCGCGGGTCTTTCTCCTATGACCTAGGCCGAGTTTGTGACGGTATTTCTCGCCCGTTTTCTTCCACCGAGCGTCAGGGATGCGCGAGCTCATAGATTTGAGTCGTTACGTCAGACTCCGGGGATGACGGTGTCTGAGTATGATGTACTGTTTACCGAGCTGTCGGTGTATGCTCCGTACTTGGTGGCGACAGAGGAGATGAGGGTGAAGAGGTTTGTTCGAGGCCCGTGTTCCTAGCCATCAGCATTCAGCATTGCGACACATATGCGGCAGCGGTAGATGCAGCCCTTTTGGTTGAGGAGTGTCTTTCTGAGTCGTCAGTTGCCCCGGAACCGAAGAGGGTTCGTACCGGTGATCCGGAAGCGAGGCGGGCGTTTAGACGTCGTGACAGTTCCCGTTCAGATAGTGGATGTTCGGGACGAGGTCGGCTTTTTAGCTCTTACCTTCAGGAGGGTCGGCAGTTTGTATCTGGGTGTTACCGGTGCGGGAGTATGGGTCATCGGATTCGAGATTGTGCTGAGCCACGTGTGAGTGAGGCAGCTGTACCGCAGGTTACCTTACCACCTTCTCCACCTCAGAGGGCGTTGCCACTTATGCCGGTTGTTGTTCCGCGTCAGACTCTTGTGCAGAGAGGTCGGGGTCACGGTGGTTTTGTACCGAGAGGGCAGGGTGGTAGAGGTGGAGGTCAGCCAGTTTCCGGTAGAGGGCGGGCTCGAGTGTTTGCCTTGACTCACCAGGACGCTCATGCATCCAATGCTGTGGTTTCAGGTACCCTTTCTGTATGTTCTTATGATGCACATGTTCTTTTTGATCCGGGATCTACGCATTCGTATGTTTCTACGCACTTCGTGCCGAGGTTAGGCCGAGAGTCGTGTTGGCTAGATCAGCCGCTGGTCATGGCTACTCCTGTAGGAGAGTCGTTTGTTTCACGACACGTGTTCCGGTCGTGTGCTGTCCGTTTAGGAGACAGAGTTTTGCCCGTCGACTTGATCCTTCTGGAGATGTTGGACTTCGACGTTCTGCTGGGCATGGACTGGCTAGCTACTTGCTACGCGTCCGTGGACTGCCGCGAGAAGACAGTTAGGTTTTGTTTTCCCGGTGAGTCTGTGTTTGTTGTGCAGGGGGGCCATGGTGCCGCCCCTCACAGTTTGATTTCTGTTCTGTGCGCTAGTCAGCTTTTGAGGAGGGGATGTCGGGGATTCTTGGCTTTCATTCATGATACTGGAGCCACAGTGGAGTCATTGGACCAGATTTCTACCGTGCGAGAGTTTCCTGGTGTCTTTCCCGATGAGTTACCTGGGCTGCCGCCAGAGCGCGATATTGAGTTTTGCATTGATCTGATTCCTGACACGGAGCCTATTTCTATATCGCCTTATCGGATGGCTCCGACAGAGCTTAGAGAGCTTAAAGATCAATTGCAAGAGTTGCTTGATTTGGGACTTGTACGTCCGAGTGTTTCGCCGTGGGGAGCTCCTATTCTGTTCGTCAAGTAGAAGGACGGCAGTTTGAGGCTATGTGTGGATTATTGTCAGTTGAACCGAGTTACAGTGCGGAATAGGTATCCTTTACCTCGCATTGACGATTTATTTAATCAGCTCCAGAGGGCGAGACATTTTTCTAAGATTGATTTACGTTCGGGTTATCATCAGTTGCGGGTTCGGAATGATGACATTCCGAAGACTGCTTTTCGTACGCGCTATGGGCATTATGAGTTTTTGGTGATGTCGTTTGGACTCACCAATGCGCCAGCAGCGTTCATGGATCTAATGAACCGGATTTTCAGGCCGTTCCTCGACCAGTTCATTATATTGTTTATTGATGACATACTGGTCTACTCTAGGAGTTGTGAGGAGCATGAGTAGCACTTGAGAATTGCTTTGCAGATATTGAGAGAGCACCAGCTGTATGCTAAATTCTCAAAGTGCGCATTTTGGCTTGATAGAGTTGACTTCCTGGGTCATGTGGTGACTGGTGATGGTATTCTGGTGGACCCGAGGAAGATCGAGGCTGTACAGCTTTGGCCCAGACCTGTATCGGTGACTGAGGTGTTAGTTATATGTATGCCCTAGAGGCCATTACTGTACATTGGATGTATATTGTAGTGGATGCTGGGACATATATAGGGAGGACTTTCTTGCTCGACATGATAGTATGCTATCTGGTTGATCTTTACCTTAACGTGTATACTGATTGTCTCTCTATTACATGTTGGTAAAGCCCTTAGGATGTGTACTTGACTACCTGGACTATGATGCGGATCATATTAGTGGGGACATGGTAGTCCATAAGTACATCCTTCAAAGTCCCTAGTCGTGGGTGTATCGAGATGGGGCATCGATATACCAGAGTAGACTAGCGCATACCTTCTCGACCCATACAGATGGGCGATGGATGATCCCATATCCATCGGTGTTTGACATCAGAGATGATATACGGGTGCTCAGTAGAGACTGGGTACACTGGACGGACTCGCCGAGAACTCCCAGATGGTATTATACCTTACGTCAGATGGCAGTTCTCAGGTGACACTGGTACAGAGTAGTCTGTTGACCCGAGATCGTCATAGAGTCTCGTGTGGTTCCCACTGTGCTTTGATTTCCACCTTACCACATCCAAGAGGGCGTGCAAAACGGTGGCATTTAGGTACAGTCCCGAATCACATGGAGGCAATGAGCGATAGGAGGGGATTCGTCTCTCCCGGTATAGGGAGTTGATGTTGCGCTGTGTTCGATTGGCTATAACCGGAAATCCCTGGCCAGGGTTGCTGAGATATACTGGTAAGTGTTACTAGTAGTTTCTCGAACTGTTATAGACCTCATATCGACACGACTTATCGAGCTATTGGGGTCTGACGTTTACCACCCCTAGGCGAGATATGCGACATATCAGACGACGAGACCGGACTGTACGGTAAGTGTTACTGGTTGGATTCACAGGAGTATGAGCGGGCTTGCTTGTCGATCTTCTGATCTCTCAATACCCGGGTGGCCGTTACGTTTAGCAGACCGCTTGCGGCTTGTGGGTGTTTGATATGATCATCACCTGCTGCCGGCGTATTGACGAGTCTTTAGAGTCCTACACAGAGGTTTCCTGGCTCAAGCAAAACGAAATAGGAGCGCATATGAGATATGTGCGGGACCAAGAATAATGCATGTATGTGATACCGTATTCTATTCTCGCGATGAATGTATCGATTAGTTATATGCGATATAACCTAGATATCGAATCAAAGATTGATTCGATAAGCCGATACATAGGATACTAGTCGGTTATATGCGATATGACCGGATCGTTAAATCAAGTGTTGATTTAATGATTTAATGTATAATTATATATTTGATATATTACTTTGCATTAACTAGTATTGGTTCATTTTAAATGGATTTTCTCGCTTGCTTTGCACAAGTTGTATATGTGATATACTTTTGTGCACTTGATTGTATCATGTTTGATGATACATGTTAACTTGGTTAAGTGTAAAGATTAAATCATGGTTAAGTTAATGATTAGGGTTTTGCTTTTCTTTCTTATTTATTAATTTATTTATTTTGGAAAGAATAAAGAGAAAATGGTGGCTTTCTTTGTTTGTAGTTGAATCTTCATGAAGGTTTGACTTTCTAACCATTTTGTCTTCATGCTTAACCCTAACCATTTAAACAAACCATGGTCTATTCTCTACACTCAACTAGGATTAGGATATGATAAGTATTCATATTATTTATCCTTTTTCAAAATATACTTATGATATTCTTTCTTCTTCTTCTTCATCTTCAACATTGAAGAAAGCTTTCTACCAACAATGGTGGAATGTGAAAATGGGTGAGAAATCCAATTCTAAAGTGAACCCACTTCCTATTTCTTCATCCTCTACCTCTTGCCAAGTAGTATAGGGTGTTTCCTTCACAAGTTTTCTTGACTTTGTGAAGTTGGAGCTTGATCTAGTGATGCCTCGACGTAGATCATCTTCGGCATCGTCGTCGATGACCTAGCCCGCTTTTTCTTCGATGAAGCCGACGCTAGAGCCCAAGATCCGATTTGTACAGTGATGAGACTTCATCACGGAGCCATGGAGGTGGAGAACCGGATCTACAAAGGTTGTATTTCCGTTTACCATTTAGTTAAGTTGTTAACTAGTTTCTATTTCGCCTAAACTTCTAGCCAACGATCCGTATTAGGGTTTCTCGGCACCGTTAAATTTTGAAATTGGCATGGTTGATGCCTTGTGAGACCTCACTAGTGTGCCTAGGAACCTTTCATTGGTATCAGAGCCTAGCTAGAGCCTTAGGCGATGCGTAGACGATGTTAGAAACCCGATCGAACCCCGAAACCCTAACTTTTAACCCTCTCTGGACTTTTTCTGAAAAAGCGGTTTTTTCCAAATTAAAAATTCTTAAAAAATTCAAAAGGAAATTCTAAGAATTACGGTGCAAAAATTACCTAATGATCTGTCTAAAGTGCGGCGGAACCGCGGCATTAGCCGCCTATTGCGGCGGTTCCGCGCTCATTTAGTCTCTTCATGCATTTAATTTTGCACAGTAACTCCTACTTTGCAGTGCTGGTTTTTATGGGAATTTTTAATATTTATTCAAGAGTTGAAATTTCTGGGTTGTATTGGGAGTTCGTAGATTCGATCGGATTGTCTAATTTTGTCCATGTGTTTTCCGGATAATTTTTTGAATATGTTAAAAAGTTCGACCGGATATAAATACCCAATTTTTCCCCTGTCGGGAAATTTCCAAGTGTTGGATTTTTTCGTGGTTTAAAGACGTTCTAAGTAGTGCAAGTAACTCGATGGACCCTCTAGAAGACAACAAACCTTAACTCGATTATGTGACCGTCTTGAACTGCCCTTTGAACCTTAGGGTTTGGGGCAGTACGGCGTGCCACATGTGAGGCGTTGGCTTGACCCTTCTACGGCTGGACCGTTGGTACTGAGGCATGAACTGGATGTTTTTAAACTAGTTTTCATGTGTTGATCTGTATCGGGAAAACTTGGGTGTTTGAATGTTCGATCGGAAAGTTTAACATTTTCTAATTATCTGGAATGTGATACAATAATTGGAATTCACAAGTAGTTATGAGATAACTGATGAATGTTATAAATCTAGCGGTTTAGTCTCACTTGATCGGTTGCCACGGAATTTTGATGTGATTAAAAGTCCGTCGCAATCTCGTAGCGTACGCGGATACTCGCCGGGTAAACTTAATAGACAGCCTCACTCCATAGCCCCGACCAAGTGACTGTAGGAGAACCCCGTCGCCGAAAGCATCCGTTCGGGTGCTCGCGGTAGCGGTGTTCCGCCTTGGTGCACTTCGTCGACGGCGTCAGGGGTGCGGCCGTCTACTAAAGTTTGCGACGAGCATTCGATCAGGATGTCGGGAATCTTGTTGAATTGTCCGACTTGATATTGAAAAGAGTTTTCGATAATGAGACTAAAATGCGGGGTTTATAATTGTTAGGCATGCGATGTCTAAGTAATTCATTTGGTCAGGCATGCGATGTCTGAGGTGGTTGCGGATTCCAACTGTTGTAGTTTTACACTTTCTTTTCTGTGACCGTAAGTGTAATATGTGATATCGCCGGTTTCGTTGCTATATGTCAACGACAATTGGGATGCGCATATTTACTTACGTTGATGACATGCGATGTTATGTGTTGCTGGATATGTTATATTGGATCGTCGTGTTTGAATAGCCGGGGGTTTTTTATGTGAGATGAGTGTTTTTCATTTTCATTCATGTAAAAACTTGTATGTAATATTCTTTTTATTGGGGCACTTCCAGGTTGCGGAAGATGTCACCGTTTGTATATTATTTACTTTTCCGCACTAGGATAGACCCAAGGAGGAGGGCACAAGTAACCGGGTTCTGGAGTCCATAGGGAGACCAACTTGAGGAGTCGTGTCCGGGTCTCCTAACTCTAGAATTGGTAGGGTTGCTTGCCGCTCTCGTAGGGGTCTAGGGGTGTGGGTTTGGCTATTCATCGCGACCGTGGAATCCGTGTTTTATACTGGCTCGTATTGAAAACACGGACGTCCTAGTATATCCAATATTTCATATGATTCTTCTGCTGCGATATCTGTGATGTGATCTTGTGATGTTCTATGATAGATACAATATATATATGATATATTATATAGACGTTACTTATGTTTTACACCCGCGCTAGCCCTGCCCCGCTCTGCCGTTAGTTACCTAACCTAACGGTGCACGAGGGGACATCGAGGCGAATGCGAATGGCATAAGTGTACGTCGTATTTATCTGTGATGTTTAGGTACTTAAATGATGGGACTTCATTAATGAGATTAATGAAATAAAAGAAACCTATGATGTTGTAGAATCGAATTTCAAAATTAAAACAGGTAGCTACAGTTCTTGCTTTGCACAGAGGTATATGTGATATATCCTGCACCTTATTCGATGAGGAAAGGACCGAGATCCCTTCACCGGGAGTGACTCCTTTAGCAATAACTGGCTGATGCTACACACTCGGTTTGTTTTTGATTGCTTTTAAGAGTTTTTGCTTTGCACAGTGATATATATGATATATCCCGCACCTCATTCGACGAGGAAAGGACCGACGATCCCTTCACCGGGAGTGACTCCTTTAGCAAAACTAGAAAAGCCTCAAAAGCACTCCATTTTAAATCATTTGATTCTACAACGATATCAAGTTCATTACGCAATAGGTTTTCAGAAAAACCTGTCGTAGCCCTCCGTCATTTCAGATAAGTACTAGTTAGTATTCGTGCTGCGGTAGTTTGGCCTCCGTCAAGGCGTAGTGTACGGTAGCTAACTAATGCTTATCTGCTAGCATACGATGCGATTGGATTAGGGTATTCGTACGGCGTTGTTTGGCCTCCGTCAAGGGTCGTGCGGGTGGGTTTAATTCAATCAGGAAATGACGGGTTGAACTTGACTAGCGGACTATAGGTAATTTGGCCTCCGTCAAGGTCATAGGACGCTAGGGGCAAAATTATCGGGAATTTCAAGTGTTGAAATTTGCAATGAGATTGCATACCTTCTATGAGATAGTTGGATCCCGATACCCACTGCGAGTAATTGTTACTCCTGGGAGAGTTTTACACATTACAATTAGCCGATCAAGTAGGTGTCTAGAAAGGTGTTACGCCTCTGGGAAAACGAGATTTACTGTAATTAGGTTCGTGCGAAAGCACGGGGGACCTCCCTCAATGTACCGACACTGGCCTGGCTGAAAGATTGGCGAACTTGTAGTGTGTAATTAATCTCGGCTAGTCTTTCCTTTTAGGGTTTGAAGGAAGATTTGATAAAAACAGTGGAAGCCATCCTGATTAGATAAAATAATAACCAATCTATTCTTGCAGGAGCGCACGCTGAGTGTTTTCTTCTCTCTCTCTCCTGGTAGCGACCATATCACGCCTTAATCAAGATAATAATACGGATGAATTGACCGAACCCGCTTGTTATACTGAGCGGGGGAACGTTGGTCCCGCTCCAACTTATAATTGTTATAAGACAGAGCAGGAAATTGGGGAATACCAGATTTCCCATGCCGCCCAAACGAAGAGAGTGCATGTTGATGCATCATCTTCGGGTGTGTTCATTATGCAGAACTGTTTCTCAGTATCCTCTGCATCCTTGGTATATGATACCGGATCAGGATCCCAGATATGTAATCTGTTACATAGGGCTGCAAAAAGGTAGAAAAACTGAGAACGGGTGATAAGTTTCATGAGACAGAAAACGGGGCAAGTGTTGCAGCCAAGTCTGTTGGTCACTGTCACTCTGTATTACAAATACATTGATTCTGAACGAATGTTATTAGATACCGAACCTGATATACAAAATTATATCAGTCTCTTTATTAGTAAAGAAATGATAAATTTTTGTATTGTTGGATAATGTTTTGAACATTTCCTATATCAAAAGTTGATCGGTTCAGGCACGTTATCTAAAAGCATTGATGTTCTAAATCAAACTGCAGTTCTTAGTATATGGAACACACTTAAGAGGAAGAGTTCAGAAATGAACAAATTCTTCTTAAGGTATTGTAGACTAGGTCATATCAATGCGACCCGACTAGCTGAAGTTACATATAGATGCTTATTTAAATCGGTTTGAATTTACATCTTCTGAAACTTGCCAGTCATGTCACAAAAATAAGATGACCATAGCTCCGTTTACTGGAAACAGAGAAAGAGTTAGTTGAACTCTTGGGATGATACATGTTGATGTATGAAGGTCCCCAGTCTACACATACCAAGAACAGTTCTTTTTACTTCATTACATTCTCTGATGATCTTTCGAGATTCAGACCTATGTTCCTATTGAAACACAAGTCCGAACCTTTTGAGATATTCACAGAATATAAGTTAGAAGTAGAGAACCAATACGGGTATAAGTATTATGTCCTATGATGAGATCAGGGAGGAGAATACTTATGCATGGAATTCCTGGACTATTCTAAAGGAGAATGAGATTCTCTCTCGGCATTACTCCTCCGAATACACCATAGCACGATGGTATATCGGGGCGGAGCAATCACACCCTATATGATATGGTGTGCTCTATGATGAGTATTACTGAGTTACCTATTTCCTTTTGGGAGTATTGAATAGGGTTCCAATCAAATCAGTTGCCTACCACTTCATATGTGATATGGAAAGGGAAGAGCCCATATCTTAAGTTAGTTAAGATTTGGGGCTGTCCGGCTTATGTCTAAAAGCAAAATCCGGACAAGCTCGATGCAATGTCAGTTATGTAGAACTGGAAGTGTTCCAGCTATACAAACTACAGCAGATGATTTGGTAGAACCAAAGGATTCAGTAGATACCAACGAACCTCAGCCTCTCCGCCGATCTAGTAGGGTTCCTCACCTACCTGAGAGATACTTCTGTTTCTCTATGACAGTGGGAGCGAGGATTGCATCATGAGATGATGACCTAACTGGTTTCGAGCTGGCCATCAGGAGTAAGACTCTGTAAGAATGGCTGGATGCTTAGCGATCTGAGACGGAATCCTTATACACCAACAAAGTATGGACTTTGGTTGCTATATCTGAAGGGTTAAATCCCCATCAGGAGCAAGTATATCTTGAGAAGATTACTTGGTGTACTTGGAAAAGTTGAGACTTTCAAAGCTAGACTTGTTAAAGGTTTGCATCATTGACCAGGTATGGATTTTGTTGAAACCTTTTCTAAGTAGCTATGCTTAAGTCCATCCAGATACTACTTGTCACGGCTACATACGATGACTACGATATCTGGTGGTTGGGTGTCATGACTGCTTTTCTAAATGATGTTTTAGAAGAGTGCGTCTATAAGTACACAGCCAGAGGGCTTCGTAGACAGTGGGAGCAGCGGAAACGTGTGCAAGATGCTTTATAGGATAAAGCAGGCATCGCGGAGTTCGAACGTCTGTTTTGATGTGTTAGTCAAAGAGTTTGACATCATCAAAATGGTAGATGAACCTTGTATAAACAAAAAGGTAGTAGGGAGTATAGTGACGATCCTCGTAGAGTACATGGATGACATACTCTTGATAGGGAAGGAGTTTCCTATGCTACGCTCGATCAATCTCCGCTTATCACAAAGATTCTCCGTGTAGGATCAACATGATACCTCCTAAATCCAGAGTTTTGGATCTATGAGATAGATTTAATTGGATGTTAGGATTATCACTAGTTGTAGTGAGATGATATCAATTGATCCTGGGGAGAATCACTGGAAGTGTTCCAGGGTGATAAAGACGACTGAATGTCAGTCACAGGCATTGTCTTAATCCTCAGTAGAGGGACGGTATGTTGGAAGAGTTCCAAGCTAGATACCGTGACATACTAGACGATAAAGGCAGGATACATCGCTACTTAAGATGCTACCGAAGAGGCTGTTTGGATGTATAATGGTTCATGAGATGAACTATGTTCCTACCATTGTGAGACAATGGTGTTGTGGCTTATGCCAAGGAACGCCGGTCCCATCAGTAATCCAGACTTATTCTAAGGCAGTATCACCTGATCATGGAGATGGTTGATCTCCAGGATGATCGAGGCAAGGAGAGCAGACTCAGAGGACAACACGGCGGATCCACTCACGAAGGCCTATTCCCGGAGAGAGACTTTTATGGGATGGTTGAGTATGAGATACTACAACCACTACTATCAGATGGCCCTAGTGCAAGTGGGAGATTGTTAGTTATATGTATGCCCTAGAGGCCATTACTGTACATTGGATGTATATTGTAGTGGATGCTGGGACATATATAGGGAGGACTTTCTTGCTCGACATGATAGTATGCTATCTGGTTGATCTTTACCTTAACGTGTATACTGATTGTCTCTCTATTACATGTTGGTAAAGCCCTTAGGATGTGTACTTGACTACCTGGACTATGATGCGGATCATATTAGTGGGGACATGGTAGTCCATAAGTACATCCTTCAAAGTCCCTAGTCGTGGGTGTATCGAGATGGGGCATCGATATACCAGAGTAGACTAGCGCATACCTTCTCGACCCATACAGATGGGCGATGGATGATCCCATATCCATCGGTGTTTGACATCAGAGATGATATACGGGTGCTCAGTAGAGACTGGGTACACTGGACGGACTCGCCGAGAACTCCCAGATGGTATTATACCTTACGTCAGATGGAAGTTCTCAGGTGACACTGGTACAGAGTAGTCTGTTGACCCGAGATCGTCATAGAGTCTCGTGTGGTTCCCACTGTGCTTTGATTTCCACCTTACCACGTCCAAGAGGGCGTGCAAAACGGTGGCATTTGGGTACAGTCCCGAATCACATGGAGGCAATGAGCGATAGGAGGGGATTCGTCTCTCCCGGTATAGGGAGTTGATGTTGCGCTGTGTTCGATTGGCTATAACCGGAAATCCCTGGCCAGGGTTGCTGAGATATACTGGTAAGTGTTACTAGTAGTTTCTCGAACTGTTATAGACCTCATATCGACACGACTTATCGAGCTATTGGGGTCTGACGTTTACCACCCCTAGGCGAGATATGCGACATATCAGACGACGAGACCGGACTGTACGGTAAGTGTTACTGGTTGGATTCACAGGAGTATGAGCGGGCTTGCTCGTCGATCTTCTGATCTCTCAATACCCGGGTGGCCGTTACGTTTAGCAGACCGCTTGCGGCTTGTGGGTGTTTGATATGATCATCACCTGCTGTCGGCGTATTGACGAGTCTTTAGAGTCCTACACAGAGGTTTCCTGGCTCAAGCAAAACGAAATAGGAGCGCATATGAGATATGTGCGGGACCGAGAATAATGCATGTATGTGATACCGTATTCTATTCTCGCGATGAATGTATCGATTAGTTATATGCGATATAACCTAGATATCGAATCAAGGATTGATTCGATAAGCCGATACATAGGATACTAGTCGGTTATATGCGATATGACCGGATCGTTAAATCAAGTGTTGATTTAATGATTTAATGTATAATTATATATTTGATATATTACTTTGCATTAACTAGTATTGGTTCATTTTAAATGGATTTTCTCGCTTGCTTTGCACAAGTTGTATATGTGATATACTTTTGTGCACTTGATTGTATCATGTTTGATGATACATATTAACTTGGTTAAGTGTAAAGATTAAACCATGGTTAAGTTAATGATTAGGGTTTTGCTTTTCTTTCTTATTTATTAATTTATTTATTTTGGAAAGAATAAAGAGAAAATGGTGGCTTTCTTTGTTTGTAGTTGAATCTTCATGAAGGTTTGACTTTCTAACCATTTTGTCTTCATGCTTAACCCTAACCATTTAAACAAACCATGGTCTATTCTCTACACTCAACTAGGGTTAGGATATGATAAGTATTCATATTATTTATCCTTTTTCAAAATATACTTATGATATTCTTTCTTCTTCTTCTTCATCTTCAACATTGAAGAAAGCTTTCTACCAACAATGGTGGAATGTGAAAATGAGTGAGAAATCCAATTCTAAAGTGAACCCACTTCCTATTTCTTCATCCTCTACCTCTTGCCAAGTAGTATAGGGTGTTTCCTTCACAAGTTTTCTTGACTTTGTGAAGTTGGAGCTTGATCTAGTGATGCCTCGACGTAGATCATCTTCGGCATCGTCGTCGATGACCTAGCCTGTTTTTTCTTCGATGAAGCCGACGCTAGAGCCCAAGATCCGATTTGTACAGTGAGGAGACTTCATCGCGGAGCCATGGAGGTGGAGAACCGGATCTACAAAGGTTGTATTTCCGTTTACCATTTAGTTAAGTTGTTAACTAGTTTCTATTTCGCCTAAACTTCTAGCCAACGATCCGTATTAGGGTTTCTCGGCACCGTTAAATTTTGAAATTGGCATGGTTGATGCCTTGTGAGACCTCACTAGTGTGCCTAGGAACCTTTCATGAGGTCCGCAGCATTTTGGGCTTAGCTGGTTATTATCGCTATTTTGTGCAGGATTTCTCGAGTATCGCTGCACCGCTGACTGGACTGACCCGGAAGGGAGTTCCTTTTCTCTGGACTGATGCGTGCGAGCAGAGCTTTCAGTAGTTGAAGACTCGGTTGACGACAGCACCAGTTCTTTCTTTACCTTCTGGATTGGGCGGCTATGTTGTTTATTGTGATGCTTCTAGAGTGGGGCTCGGCTGTGTTTTGATGCAGCATGATAGAGTGATTGCGTACGCTTCTAGGCAGATGAAGAAGCAGGAGCAGAATTACCCCACTCACGATCTTGAGATGGCCGCAGTGGTCTTTACGTTGAATATTTGGAGACACTACTTGTACGGAGAGTCGTGTCAGATCTTCACGGATCACAAGAGCTTGAAGTATATCTTCCAGCAGCGGGATCTGAACCTGAAACAGCGCCGATGGATGGAGCTAGTGAAGGATTATGATTGTAAGATCCTTTATCACCCGGGCAAGGCGAATGTGGTAGCTGATGCTTTGAGTCGTAGGCCCGGGGGTAGCTTGTCCCAGTTGAGCGCAGTTCAGCGTCAGTCTTCTGCAGATTGGCAGCTCTTGTGTGATAGTAGAGTGCAGTTCGAGTTTTCTTCCACTGGGAGACAGTTTGCTCATGTTTGCGCCCGTACACTACTACTTGATCGTATCCGTGAGGCGCAACCCAGTGATGCCCGTTTGTCTGAGATTCTTGAGCCTGTTCGACAGGGTACAGTTTCAGAGTTCATGATTGATGACCAGGGTGTGCTACGATGCGGGACTCGCTTGTGTGTACCAGATGCTGATGGGTTGAGACGCGGGATCCTAGAGCAGGCACATCAGTCGGCCTTTAGCGTTCATCCAGGTTCCACCAAGATGTACCGTGACTTGAGAGACGTTTACTGGTGGGAAGGGATGAAACACGATATTTCGGACTTCGTTTCGAGGTGCCTGACTTGTCAGCAAGTCAAGGCTGAGCATCAGAGACTGGCTGGAGAGTTGCAGCCTTTACCCATTCCGGAGTGGAAATGGGAGCAGATTTCCATGGACTTCATTATGGGTCTACCCAGGACCAGTAAGGGGTATGACTCCATTTGGGTGATTGTTGACCGGTTGACGAAAGCGGCTCACTTCCTTCCAGTGAAGGCCACTTTCGGTTATGCTCAGTATGCGCAGCTGTATATAGATGATATTGTGCGTTTGCACGGTGTTCCCACATGCATAGTATCCGACAGAGGCACCCAGTTTACTAGTCGTCTTTGGTAAAAGCTTCAAGAAGCTTTGGGTACCCGGTTGAGTTTTAGTACCGCTTTTCATCCGCAGACCGATGGTCAGTCGGAGCGGACTATTCAGACTCTGAAGGATATGCTCCGTGCAAGTGTGCTTGATTTTGGTGGCAGTTGGGATCGTCACTTGCCGTTGATTGAGTTCTCCTACAACAACAGCTTTTAGGAGCCTATTCAGATGGCACCTTTTGAGACTTTATATGGTAGGAAGTGTCGATCGCCAGTCTGTTGGACCGAGCTTAGTGAGAGTCTGGTTTTGGGACCCCAGTTAGTTCAAGAGACTACGGAGAAGATCCAGCCGATTCAGGACAGGATGAGAGCAGCCCAGTGCAGGCAGAAGTCTTATGCCGACCGTCGTCGTCGCAGACTCAAGTTCGCAGTGGGGGATCATGTATTCCTGAGGATTTCTCCGATGAAGGGCGTTATGCGATTTGGGAAGAGAGGGAAGCTCAGTCCCAGATTTGTAGGTCCTTTCGAGATCCTTGAGCCAGTGGGTTCCGTTGCTTATCGTTTAGCGCTCCCGCCTAGTTTTCCGGATGTTCACCCTGTTTTCCATGTGTCGATGCTTCGTAGATACCTTCATGATCCTTCTCACATGATTCGGCACGAGACCGTTCAGCTTGAGAGCGATCTTTCGTTCACCGAGCAGCCGATAGTTATTTTAGATCGGTAGGTGAAGAAACTTCGGTCAAGGGTCTTGCCGTCTGTGAAGGTTCTATGGCGTAGCCCTACTAGTGAGGAGATCACTTGGGAGGCCGAGAGTGAGATGCGGAAGAAATTCCCTCATCTCTTTGAAGGTATGCTTAGTAGTTAATTTTAATTCGGGGACCGAATTTCTATAAGGGGGAGATTGTAACGTTTTAGAAATCATTATGCGAATTTTTCCGTTTTAGGGTTAAATTGTCGGTATTTTCCGTTTTGACCCGACTGTGTTCAAACGACCATATAGACTTGCCAGCACCTAGTTTAGCTAAAATAAAGCTAGTGCGCAAACTTTTGGGGTATATGGGACGTTTTGGTTCAATTAGAATTTTTCCCAATTTTAATATTATTTTAATACGGTATTTACATTTTGGGAAATTTCTCTAAAGCGATCTTTTCATCAATTATGTTTGAGTAATTCACCCTTCTCTTCTTATCTAGATATTTGTTGGGTTTTAGGGATTAAGTTTAAAAGAAAAAGAAAAGAATAAAGAGATGCATGCATGTGTGTATGAAAGCATTTATGTGTGCATTTATTGCAAAATTGAGCTAGAACACTCCACAAAACTCCATTCTTCCTCACTTGGCCGAATCCCTCTCTCCCTCTACTGCTCTTGATCATTTCCCTTGCATTCTTCATCAATTCTAGCACAATAAATCCCCAAAATCCTAAAATATATCACAAAAATACCAAAAGTCTTGATTCTTGCTCTTGGATCGCTTGGAATTAGGAAAGCTTGGAGCTTGTGAGCAAAGTTGATAGGTATAATCCCTAATCTGATAAAATGAAGTTTTTATAAGGTGTAGTTCGTTGGATATTGATTAGGACAAGTTAGATATCGATTAGTGCAATATCGGGGTTTTTTAGTGTCTTTCAGAGCCTCTGTGAACTGCTGTGACCTGGGATTTTTACAGAAAAATCAAACAAAATTGTAGTGATGTACTAGTGACCCTGGAGTACCACCTGAGACACGAGACCCACCCCACCGGCCTTGGCCGGCGACCCTAGGCAAAATTCTGGCGACGCCGGCGATGGAAGGAGGTGTTAGGGTTAGGCTTCTGTGGGTAGTTATCTGCTGTTGGTTAGGGGTGTTTGGTACTGTTTACTTTTTTAGTAATTGCAGTATGCAAAATCTAGGATCGTTTAACTATAATCTAGTGTTTTGAGTCCGCGTGTTACGTTTTGCGACACGAATCGTGATCTGGTGCAGCTGCTGTGCTCAGATTGGTTTGGTGGTATCGTTACGCACGTTAACCACTTTACGGACACTCGTGAGTTAGTTTAGTGTTGGTGCGTTATTTAAAACGTAGTTTTACGTTATATTAGTCGATTCTGAGATGTTTGCACTATTTGTGTGTTTTTGAAAATATAGCGTCACAAGCGGGGACTTCGGACGCTGCGATCAAAGGGAAGCAGGTGGTCGGATTTTCATAGCTCGAGACCATCGGTGAGTAGATTTAACATCTACGGGGAAATCGCCCGTATGGCGCTAAGCGTCAGGGCTAGATATGATATGATATTAGCCGTATATTTATGTGCTCATATAGGGATATTGCATAATTTTCATTGCATATAGTTACTTGTTGTGCCTGATACTGTATATATTGTACACTGTACTATTATTGACAGTCCATGTTGCACGAGCACCAATAATATGCTACACACACACTGTCGGAAATTGCCATGATACGCACAACACAAATGCTCATTTATATACCTTGCTATTGGTTAGCGACATTGAAACAATTATACTTGTGCGACAGCGCATATGACATATAGCATACCTGTATACCTACATGCTTATATATATGCCATACTATACCTACATGCTCGCACATATACTTTTCTATTGTTACATGATCAGTTTTATAACATATATATCGGTGGAATGGGACGCTGTATATATATGTTTGTTTTGGATTTGGATTTCGGGAACCGCGAGATATATTTAATGACTTGATGCATTTAAATAGCGGATTTTTCCCGTGATATGCTCATATTGATGTTTTATGTTGCATATGTTGTTTTACGTGGATTTACGCATTTGAGATATGTTTTCGTGCGATATGGGAATTTCAGGTGTCGATGTTAGGCACTTATAATTCCGAGAGATATATGGATTTTGAAGAATCGATACGTGGAATCACAAGTGTCGAGGTGGGATACTTGGGTTTCGGGGAACGTATGGATATCAG
The DNA here is from genome assembly GCA_030015575.1 of Agapanthus africanus. Taxonomy (NCBI): domain Eukaryota; kingdom Viridiplantae; phylum Streptophyta; class Magnoliopsida; order Asparagales; family Amaryllidaceae; genus Agapanthus; species Agapanthus africanus. The sequence continues at coordinate 721,823,706 of JASDDO010000022.1, read as the reverse complement.
AAAGACCGATACGTGAAACACAAGTGTCGAAGTGGGATACTTGGGTTTCGAGGAACGTATGGATACGAGTATTTACGTGTCGATGTTAGGAACTGGATTTCATGATATTTTAGAGTGTCGATGTTTGACACTCAGGTTCCATGAGACTTACAGGATCTGAGGGCCGATTTGAGTATTTTGGGATTTGGGTGTGATTGAGTTACACCGTGTTTTTCCATGCTTATGATTTGTGCATGAGATTATTTATTATCCCGCACTCAGTACTCAGTTGATATGCACTTATTCATGTAGATATAGTACCTGGTGGTGTTCCTTGATCATGATAGTCGCATATTTTTATTGTTATACTCATGCTACCAGCTTACATGCTATTGATCATTGCTGTTAGTGCATACTTGCGATTTCAGTATGATATTATTTACTATTCATGAGTTGGCAACTCACCCCCGTTGTGCCACAGTGTTTTGCAGGACTTACCCTCAGAGTAGTCGCGGCAGGGCGTCTTATCATTTCTACTTTTGTGGATACTGCTACGTTAGGCAGTGAGGCCTTTGCTTTTAGGTGGGTTTGCGGTTATCTGCTTGTACATTGTATATCTTTTTGTTGGATCTAGTATTCTCCATCTACCACTGTTGTATATGACTTATAGACGACTTGTGAGGATTCAGTGTTGTATTGTTTTGGTGACTTTGGGTGCCGTGCTCGTGGGAGCTGGTTATGTTGGAAAGTTTACTTCTTACTGTAGTCTTTCCTTTGTTATTTCTTCGCTTCGGCGTCGTATACTTGTTGTAGTGATTGTCTCCGCCGTTGGGCATGATTTTTGCTCCCGTTTGGGATGTTTTATATATTATCTGTGTTGTACCCGTTTTCGGGGCTAGTTTTCACAAAGGAGGTGCTGCCGAAATTTTCAAGAAAGAAAACTAGAGTTAGAGATTTTACTTGTGATTTTCAAAGTGTTAAAACTATGTTTTTCTCCGTTGATCCAGATTTGGGTGGTTTAGATTTCTGGGTTTCGGCTTACTTGAGTTGCGTACGCCTGTAGACGTTACGTAGTTTCAGTGCCGGTTACGGGCCAAATTTTGGGTCGTGACAACTCCTAAGGAGAAAATACACCTACGAGATCCTCACGACTCGTGGGGAGAAAAATCTTTATGAGACCCTCATGCCTCATAAAATTGAAAAGTCTTAGGCGGCAGATCTGAACCTGTTTCCTAAGCCATCACTACCCTACAAAGAGTTCAAGATAAACTATTATCTACTATCTATAGGTCAAATTTGCTAAAATCACATGACAAAAAGTAAAGAAAAGAAGGCGATAACACAAGATAGAAAAGAAATGTGTCATTTATTCATAAATTCAATTGGATACATGTTACATCATATGAAAATGAATGGAATAAAAAAATGAAATGAATACATGTTATTCATAAGTTACAAATGTACAATCGATACAAAGGAAGCTACTGCGAAGGAGGCATTTTCAATAAATCAGCCAGTTGCTCGCGCACTCCTCTGAGCTCCTTTTCACGATCATCCACCGCGGCCAACTCCGCTTCGACTTGGGCCCGTCGCTGCAGACAGGGTGAAAGTTTCTCATCAATTTCCTGCTGAACAGCCTCCTGACTCTGCGCGACCTGCTCAATAAAGTCAAGTTTTTTCCTCAGCACGAGCCCGTCAGAAATACATCGTTGAAGGTTTTCAAAGATGGAGTTCAGCTGCGCAGCATTCACTTCGACCTGGGCACGCAGTTGGACAGACTCAGCGGAAGTGGCCTCACGTTCCTTTCGCTTGAGGATCGCCTCTTGTTTGAAATGGCGATGGAAAAGGGCACTTTGCTCAACCCATGCAGCCCGCTGGGAGTTCAGAGCCAGAATCTCAGGAGCAAAATGCCTAAGCTCAAGCTCATGCAGGCAGGCCTCAATCTTCCTGCAGTGATTAACCCAAGACCCAACGACGCCTTCGTTATGGAAGTTCACAAGCGTCGCCAGCATTGGATTAACCTCGGCAGCAAAATCTGCAACAAATGTAGGGGCCTCCGCGTCAAGCTCCTCAACGTATTCGCTCAACATACACAGGATGGTCATAGCGCCTTTGGAAGATGGACGTCTAGAAAAAGGCCATGCCGGCATTAGGATGCGAGACTCGAACAAAGCAAGAGCCGGTGTGATTGCTGCAAAACGAATTATGATCAAATGTCGGCTCAAGAGATAAAGAAAATGCACGAACAATGGAGTCTACTATACCGGTTGCGACAGGGGGCGGAGTTGGGAATACTGGTGGCGCGACAATTCTCTCGTCCCCTCCTTCAATTTTTAGTGATGCAATCAATTTAAAATTAACAATAGCAGGGTCGCTCGTCAAAGAAAGGAAAGGACGTCGGTTAAAAACTATACTCACCGGCACCAGCAGGTAAAGTGACTTCCGACTGAAAGGAGAAATGCGGGTTCAGCACTTGATACAGATGATCAAAGAGAACTCCTGCAAGGTTGCGATGATATATGGTCAGTACAAGAAAGACGGTGGTCATAGTCCAATTAAATGGATCGCCAATCTATACCTTCCGGCATCTTGGAGGACATAGAAGAAGGCGAGGGAGCAACCGTCATGGCAGCGACCGCAAGTGTTTCAAATGACACAATCTCAATGTTTGCTACACCTACAAATAAAATACCGTCAGAAAAAGCTGAAAAGGATTGCGAAATAGAAAATAAACAGCGACCCGAAACCCACCTGATGGGTCATCATCCAAAATTGCAACGGAAGCATCACTCGGCGTTGCGGTTTCTTTGCTCTCTTTAAGTGGAATGGTTTCAGCACTGGTGGCTTCATCCCCTGATTCAATAAGAGCCGTCATGACACTCGTAATGCCAGACGATGGCGGGGAACCGCAGAGGAAAAGAGCGGCTGTTTGGACGGTCCCAGACTCCCGAGAGATAGTAGCCGCTTCAGGCTCAGTGGTTGCCGTCATCTCACCTACTATCTCATCATCAGGACTTGGCCCTGCAGGATATGGTATGTAAGAATTTGAAGATCAAATTCTAAGAAAAGACTCGGCGTTATGTTACCATGGGATAGCTTTTCGGCTTCTTCCCAAGCCGCGCGCACCATTTTCCTATGGACGGTTGACAGGGCAGCTGGGGCGTCTTCGGAAGAAATAGTGACGGATGGAATAGCTCTTGAACCTGCACCTACGGCCAAGCTGACATCACGTTCCCTCGCCGCATGCTTTCTGCACTTCTTGTCAGCCTTGGCAGTGAGAAAAGACCTCCTCAAAACCTCCGTCAAAGTGACGTCATCGTCCGAGCCAGGAGCTATCTCTGGAGTCGTTACGGTGTCCGTCATCGGCTGCTTAAGCGAAGCCTCTTTTGGCAATACTGGGGGAGCTGGGACTTCGGCAGCCGGCCTTGGAAGCGTCGCCGCGCCACCATGCAGGATTGGCATTGCACTCGGGATAACCTGAGTCGAAGTAGTCCCTGCAATAAGATGAAAAAGAAGGGTCAGACTACCCATGAAGAAAAAGGCAATGAAGGCACAATGGGCCGAAGTATACCAAGGCTCAAAGAAGCATGAAGCCTCTCTTCCTCTTTAAAAGTCTTGAGGGAAGCTGCGAGAGCCTGTTCGGTGGAGATACCTATTGAAGAAGAAAGCGTCAGTCAAAGCATAATAATTAAAACAGCCGCGGAAAGATATGACCGAAGGATACCTGATTATGCGATGGTGATTAGTGGTGTTTCATCGCAAGCTAGTTGCTTTGAAACCGCGATAGGAGCCTCCAGATCGGTATCATCTAGCGCCATAAATAGACCCTCGTTGGTCCCGTACTCACTTAAGCCTTCACTGTAAGGAGCATGAGGCTCCTGGCCAAATACAACATCTGCAGAAAGTATCGACTTCTTTTTCTTCTGCGAGCGAGTGCTGGTAGCTGATAACACGAGCTTGTGCTTAGAGGGAAACTTCGGGCGGCGAGTCCTGATCTCCGCACCCAAGCCAGACTCGGGAGAGGCCACAGCTACCATTTCTACAGGCCCGCGGGGTAGGGGCAGCTCAGGCATAACACGTGGTACCACAGCCGCAACAGCTTCTTTCAAGGGAGGACGAACGATGGTCCGTCGCTTCAGGGGAACGGCTGGATTACCAGCGGGGATGGTGCCCTTACGATCAAGCAATAATCGCTTTTCTTCTCTAATAACGGTGCCCATTGAATGTTGATACCACGCCACATATGCATTCAAGATTTGCGGAACGCAACTCGGCTCACTGATAGAGAAATTGGAGCCGGTATTCAACCGCATAAAATGGTGTAATGCATTGCGAATACCTTCTTCTATGGCAGTAGGCTCAACTAAGAAGGCTTCGAGCGGGACACCTTGATTATAGCTTGATTGCTGGGCGAAACGGTGCGGGTTGTACCTCATGAACAATGCTGAATCATTCTGCCTAAACACGAGAAATCCCGGACTGATGGAGTATAAATGAAGAATCTCCCGAGCTTTCAAGCTAGAGGCCCCATCATTAAAAGTATCGCGCAGAGGCTGCACCGTTTTTGTGGATTCTTTACCGATGGTTAAAACCTTATCGACAAAGGTCATGCCATCTCCAACCATACGCGGACAAAGGATCACACCCCTAGCCTCTCGCTGTGACGGATTTACAACGGACACGTCAACTAGGCGCATAATCCAAGGGAAGTTGTAACTGTCGTAGAAACGAGGTCGTTTATGGACACCAAAAGCGCCAAGTATGTGCAGCTCGATCCATGACGTAAAATAACGCGGCGAGAAAGTGACGGGTTGTACCCCCGGCTGAGTGGTATCCACCGCTAAGCTGAGACCATGGTACAGGTGTGCCAACCCAGCAATAACCACTTGCATTCCCGCAACCATACGATGGGCTGGGTAAAAGACTGATGTCCTCATATAACGAGGGTGCATTGGAAGCACGAACCAGTTTAGCCATAAGCCAATGAACCCCAGCACGAACGTCTCTTCATCGACGTCCGTAGCAGCAAGCTCCCCGAAGGGAACGACAGGAGCAGCCGGAATAAAGAAACTTTTTAAATCCGCCTCCGTCGTCGGTTGGTTATCCAAATCCAAAACCAAACAGATCGTCAAGCTTGGCGAACAGCGCAGCTTGCTTCGATAAGGCTCCCGGACGAAGAAAGCGAGCGATGAAGTCTGCGTAGCTGACTCTATGCCCTCCGGACTCCAGAAATAGACTTTCGTAGATATTCAACACCTTGATCAAGCTCGGGAATTTGTGTTGATCGCGTTCTCCGGGGTAAGACCCATTCCCACTGATTTGGTGGCAAAGATGTACTCGTCCGGAGGAAGCAACTCCTCGTAGTGTTCTCCCCTAACGGGTAAGCCAGAGATCTCTGAAAAATCCTCTAAAGATACTGAGACTTCTCGACCCGACAGAAGTAAGGCGTGGGTCAGAATATTCCATTTCTCCAGAAAAGCCTTGACCCACCATGCAGGAGGCGTGGAATATTGAAAGAGAGACGCGTAAACGGTGGGGTACGACCCAAGCTTCAGTAGCAACGATCTCTTGGCCGACAAAATATAGCGGGCCCACTGCAAATACCCAGCTGGATGATGAGGAGTTAGGCCTATCATGTACGGCTGTCCCCAAGGGCGCAACTCGCCCTGGCATATACGCCGTCCTAGAGTATCCAAAACCGCCGCCGGCTGTACGGGTATTGCAGCCATAGAAGGCTGAAGGAGACTCTCTGAAGTCCAGTTGACCTTCTCCACGGCATAGTTCACCGGGGGTGCATCTGCATAAAGGATCGTCGAAATGGGTTCCGAAGGTGCCGCGCAAGAAAAGCTCCGTCGACCTCTGATGATTTGATTGTACCATGTCCCCCATAAATGAAGATTCTTTTGTTCCGGGTCGTGATCATTGATCAACGCGAAGACTTCCCTGTCCACAGGCGCTTCAGGGAATCCTCTTTCCAAACGGAAGAACGGGAAAGAAATGTCGAAAGACATAGTACCTGCGCGAAAAAGAACGAAAAATTAGCCGTCAATGCTACAGTTTAAGTTCTGTCACTTAGCACTTTAAATTCGTACCGCATTGCAATGCAGTGGAGAGGGACCAAGGGGGACCCACACAATCTAGATGATGGCTTGTCATTAATAAAACAGTCTCATCATTTGATGAGACAGTCATTAAATAAGAAAATCCTAAAAGGATTCTCATTTAATGAGGACCCCTTGGGCCAAGGAGTAAATCTCCCTTGAGAGCAGCGCTCTCCAACGGATATGACATCTGTCATAATTAATGATGAAGGGAATAAAATTCCCCCCAAAAATTCTAAAGAGCAATGCTCTGCGAAGAAGATGGAATAATCCATCAAAAACCCTAAAAGAAAAGCTTTATTGAGTTAAAAACTCTGAGATCTTTAAGATCTGCAAGATGAACTCTAAGAGTTCTTCTTTAATGGGTTAAAAAACCCTAAGAAAGATCTCTTTAGATCTATGATTTCAAGAGAGCAAAGCTCTGTTAAGAAAATCATAAAAAAATCTTTCTATGATCTGAAAAGAGCAAGGCTCTGTTAATGGGTGAAATCCTAGATTATGAAGTAATCCCTTCAAAGATTTAATCTTTACCTAAAATTTTCGATAGGGTTTTGTCTCTAAGAGAGTTCTTAAGACAAAGAGCTATGCTCTGAAAGAGAATTAATTCTCAAGAGAAAACAAGAAGATGAACAGAGGTCGTCTCAAGGGCCAAAGGCCCTGAGAGCCGTTTCAACTTCTAAGTTGATCTAATGGTGCAGATGATGCCACCGCTGCACTCACGTGTAAGCCACATGAGCGCAACGGTGGAGGGGCATTTGTTCCTCCAATCAGAGCAAAGATCCGTTCAAATTTTGAAATTTGAAATGAAGCGGCACTTCATAAAAGCGCGAGCGCTAAATGCGCCCGCGCTAAGAGTCAAATACTTTGATGCAGCGCTCACGTGCAAAGCACGAGAGCGCTAGCGCTCGCAGTGCCAGCGCTAAGAGTCAAAGACTCTGATGCAGCGCTCACGTGCAAAGCACGAGAGCGCTAGCGCTAAGTGCGCTAGCACCAAGAGTCAAAGACTCTGATGCAGCGCTCACGTGCAAAGCACGAGAGCACTAGCGCTGGAACTAAATGTTCCTCACTCTTGGATCAAAGATCCAACAACGATGACTAAAAATCATCAAATTACCTCTGAAAATTAGAGCACCGTTGGATCAAAGATCCAATGGTGATTAAAAATCACCAAGATACAGAATAAGTTCTGTATGGAAAAAGATTTTCCCAATCTTGTTAAAAACAAGAAGATTGCCTTCTGTAAAACAGAAGCCCTTGGATCAAAGATCCAACGGTGGGAAACATTCCCAAATCAATTAGAGAAAAGATCTCTTCAACTGATTCAACAAATTAGCCTCCTCTATATAAAGAACCCAAGACTTCAAGTCTGGCACAGAGAAACCCCCCACAAACTTCGAGAAATTTCAAAGAGAAGAGCAAGCTCTCGGAAGAAGAATTTCTTCAAGGTAATAAAACAGAGTGATCAAAGCATCTCATCAAAAGGAAGAAGAACTTAGTTCTCTTTCTAGATCATAGATCTATAAGACAGATGTCTTTCACAAAAAGATTGGAGCATCTCATCATAAAAAGGGAGAGAGAAAAACTTAATTCTTTTCAGATCATAGATCTATAAAATAAAGACGAAGTCTTTCACAAAAACAAAGAGATCATAGTATCTCATAAAAAAGAGAAGAACATAGTTCTCAGATCCATGAGACAAAGTCTCTTAAAAACGAGAGTTTAATTCTCAGAATACAGAATTGATCAAAGCTGCCTAAAAAGAGCCTTAGCGCTCCAAGACTGGCGCACAGCGCCGCAGCGCTCCTAGCGCTCCAATTTAAAGAAGCGCTTCAGCGCTCCAAGTCTGGAGCACAGCACCGCAGATCCCTAACGCTACAATTTAAAGAAGCGCCCAGCGTTTCAAGGTTGGCGCTCAGCGCCAAGCGCACCACGTGCTCCTCACGTGTGCGCTATTTCACCGGGAGCACTCTGCACTCATTAACTAGCACTCAGCGCCAAGCGCGCCACGTGCTCCTCACATGTGCGCTATCTCACAAGGAGAGCTCTGCACTTATTAACTTGCGCTCAGCGCCAAGCACGCCACGTGCTCCTCACATGTATGCTATCTCACAGGAAGCGCCTTAGCGCTCTAAGTCTGGCGCTCAGCGCCAAGCGCACCACGTGCTCCTCACGTGTGCGCTGAGGGAACATAAACTGTTCTTTTAATAAGACCTCAAAGCCATAATAAGTGTTCAACACTCAATAAAAGACAAAAAAGTTGTCAGAACCAAAAACCAATGCTCAGCATTGTTAAATGAAAAGGGACCGAGCCTATTTAAATATCCAACATTTTGACTAAGTGAGCTGAGCCCAAGTTGGCCACAGGCCTCTAATTTAGATTAATTGAGCCCATATGCTCATAAATCTTGTTAACTGATCGTAGTCCCAAACTTGACTACAGATCTCCCAACCAACATTAGTTCAAGGGTACATCTCTTCATACCTCTGATATATGTCGTTGTAATTCTTCGACGTCTTCAGAGAGATGGAGGGTCCCAATAACCAATAACTTTTGGTACATCCCCAAACGGTTAAACAAAAACCACAGAGACTATGACGTCTTTAAACTGTCACGGACTATGATGTCCTTACACCCAATGGACTGCAATGTTCCTAAACTAAAACAATAGAACCCAAATGCTCCTTTGTTGGATCTAAATGATCATGTTAAGTAGATCTTAGTCTAAAATTAGACTAACGTATCCTTAACAAACGTTTAAGTTGATCTTACTCTCAAATGAGATTAATGATCTTTAAACCCAACCCAAAACCAAATCTAAGAAAATACGTATTTGGACTAATCCACGCTCTACGGGCGACAACATAAATTAGTCTCCGTATACAATCCACGGACAACCAAAAATAAAACAAACACACACAACACGAAGTGACCATCTGGAGAAGGAGAAAGTGGTTACCGCGATGCGGTAGCGTAATTAACTGTAAGGGCTTGCGCCTGTAGGGAAGAGCGTCCCCACAATCAAAAAACTCCTCACAATGAGGGGGAATCTGACGAAGTCTGCTATATCGGTCGCATCCGTCTAAACCTCCGATACATGGTGCCACAAATCAACTTGGCATCATCGGAGAGGTGGATAGATAAAACCAAATAGCATCTGCCCCCAAATTCAGGCAAGAAATTTGTCTTTCCGGCTTTCGGCGGTAAACAAATGACTGTCGGGGTCAAAATTTACACCCCGGTTGACCGAGTTAAAATCAAAGTCAACCCCAAGCCAAGTGGGCCCAAGCCCAGGTCAAGTTGGCCAATGCCGGGGTCGAGCCCGAACATGAAGCGGCCGGCCTCCCCCATGTCAAAATGAAAATTTCGTAATAAATAATTTTGGTGTATTTCTTTTATTTTATTTTATGAATAAATGTAAGAAAAATGGGCATAAAGCCAAATTTTTGTAAAGCCCATGACTTATGCGCAAAAAGAAATAGCACATGAGGCATGTGATAGGCAAAATGCCATTTTGTAAAGCCCAAGGAGCTATATGTAAAGTGTATAGCCTATAAAGGCAAAGATAATGAAAATATCTCAACAACTTTTTTTCTCTCTCCCAAAAAGATCAAGATCTGTGCTCTTTCTCCTTCCTCAAGGTTCTAAAACCTTCTTCTTTATTTTGAATTAAATCAAGAGTTTTACTCTTTTTTTTCCAAAACTAAATAGTTTTTCACCACAAAACCCACAAAGGGGAGCTTGAATCTTCCATCAAATCTTAAAAAGGAGAGATTTTTAAAATCTTACCCCTCTTGTTATCCAAGGGCCGGCCCACAGAAGAAGAAAAAGGAGACCCATCTCCAAAGACCCCACTTTAGGGAAGATCCAGGACTCAAGGGGAGAAGCCCCTTCATCGGCCTCAAAAATACCTTAGGAGTTTAACTCCTCATATATATATATATATATATATATATATATATATATATATATATTCAAAATAATAAGTATTTATTTCTGGGAGTACAACTCCCAGTGCAGGGATCAAGTCCCTTTTTGACGCCCAGCGCCCGAGTGCCCACGTGCTTGGCACGTGAGGCGCTAGCGCCCAAAGCGCGAGCGCCAGAGCGCCCACGTGCTTGGCACGTGAGGACTAGCGCCCAAAGTGCTAGCGCCCAAAGCGCTAGCGCCCACGTGAGGGCTAGCACCCAAAGCGCTAGCGCCCACGTGCCCGGCACGTGTGACGCTAGCGCCCAAAACGCGAGCGCTCGAGCGCCCACGTGCCTGGCACGTGTGGCGCTAGCGCCCAAAACGCGAGCGTCCAAGCGCCTGGCATGTGTGGCGCTGGCGTCCAAAGCGCTAGCGCCTACGTGCCTGGCACGTGAGGCGCTACCGCCCAAAGCGCAAGCGTCCTAGCGCCCAAAGCGCAGCGCTAGTGCCCGAGCGCCCACGTGCCTGGCACGTGAGGCGCTAGCGCCCTGGCACCCAAAGCGCTAGCGCCCGAGTGTCCAAGCACCCGTGTGCTATGCACGTGAGGCGCTGGCACTTTCTCCCACACATCCTTTGGATGACCTTTACTTTTATGTGTGTGTGTGTGTACATATACATACACACATACTCTACAACACTGTCCCCTGTTAGAAAAAATTTCTAACGGGGCACTGCCCCGCACCCCGCAAGGGGGCTGCTAGCCTCCTTGACCCCCAGCCCGCTATCCGGGTAGCGGGAACCCCGTAAAAACTCTGCGAGGCCCCCGATATATCCAAAACCCCTTTCAAAACACAACACATGTGCACTGCACATTGAGTTCGCATGACATGTTTTGACCCGTTAATCGGAGGTTCTCTCGCTCCAAAGGTGAGAGGTAATTAACGACAGCTTAGTCCGCGGCTGCCGGAGATTCGGATCCCCACAATCAATAAACCCCGGCCTACCCTAGGCAGAGGGGATCTATAATGCGCCTAACCAGCGCGCGCGTATTCCCATCTCAATGGGGTGACGAAAAACACCCTACAGATTCTAGCACGCCCGGTAGGACCTTTCTCTCCTCCCATATCTCGGGTCAAGTGTTCATGCGAACTCATTTAACATATATATCGATGTTTGTACTGAAATAATGTTTTTTTCCGTGCAGCAATCAACTTTCAACGACACTGTCTCCTATGATGGATCCAGCTTCTGATGCGACCCCGATTCCGTACGTGGTCAAGATCAATACTCGTGTGGTTCTCCCCGCAAGCCTCGGTCGACAGTGGGAGGAACTGCCTCACCAGTTTGGTTCCGTCATCATCTACCCTGCCGGAAGCGCTCATCTGGCAGAAATCCCGGCGAAATAGGTGGCCAAGCCAGTCTCAAGGGGCAAGAGGTCAAATGTTGTGATCACTATGTTGGAGATAGTGCCCTCAGAGTCAATTATTAGATCACAGGCACGTGATTGCAATGATTGAGGGAGGACCTATGCCGGTAGGACAGTCTTACTCAAGATGATAGTATACTATCTGGTTTATCTTTATCATCGTGTACTGGTTTAGGTGACCTTACATGTCACTATTGCGTGTTGATAGAGCCCTTAGGATTCTTGCTTGACGGCCAGCAGTATGATAGCGATCATATACGTGGGAGCTGGGGTCTATAAGCACATCCTTAAAAGGTCCCTAGTCGTGGGAGTTTTCGAGACAGGGCATCAATACTCCAGAGTAGACTAGTGTATACAGTCGTGACCCCGACGAGGGGCGGTGGCCGGTCTCACAAGCCACTGGTGTCAGTTGGTTCACCTAAGATGTATACAGGTACTCATTGGGTTATGAGTACACCGGACAGGACTCGCCGGGAACATGCTAGTTGGTTTTATACCTGACGTCAGATAGCAGTTCCCTGGTGACATGTGTACATGTTAGTTCATCGACCTGAGATCGTCATTTTTCTCGTGTGAGTTCCTACTGTACTTTGATTACTACCCTACCACGGCTCAAAGGAGTCGTGCAAACAGGTTTTAGTTGGGTACAGTCCCGAGCCACATGGAGGCAGTGAGCGGATCTGCAAGGGTTCGTCTCTCCTGGTATTGGAGGTGAGGTCGCGCTGTGTCTAGGAGAGCCATTACACGAAGTCCTTGGCCAAGGCAGGAGATTTACTGGTAAGTACTCCAGTAGTATCTCAGGGTGTTCTGGGCTACACTCCGACACGACTTGTACCGCTTTTGGGGGTCTGACTTTTACCAACCCCTTAGGCCCGCCATGCGATGCTCATAGACGAACGGACCGGACTGTACGGATATTGTCACTGACAGGCTCAGTAGGGTGTCAGGATGAGTTCGCTCATCGACCTCGCTTTTGGTCAATACTTGGTAGCCCGTTACGTACGGCTAATACCTCTGACGTGCTAGTGGTTAAATCCACAGCCAAAGTATTGACGAGTCTTTAGAGTCCCCCACAGACAGTTTCTCAAGTTTCAGGCGAAACGCTGTAGAGGCCGTATGGATATATGGCAGGGTTCGATCATATACGTGCGGCATTGCACGGATCATGATCGGATGGATAATACTAGCGGGCTTTGGTTTAAGCCGGATCCTAGTATTGTACAGTGTAGATTTTGTCTTATTGCATTTGTATTCGGTCGGAATACAAATGCGGGTATGTATATACAGTCGCGGGGTTTTCCTGTAATTTATTACGGGATCGTCTTTTTGAAGTTGCCAGTTTGCATTCCGTTTCGGCCATTTTTCCTTTGTTCCTTCTTGGCTGAAATTCCTTTGATGGGAGGGGCTTATTTGCAAATGTGCAAATTTGCAAAGTGGAGGGTGTTTTTTGTAAGTGGTTGCTTCATGATGGTTCTAGATTGACTTTGACTTCCTTTTGTTAATCATTGCTTTCTTTATGGAGATGGGATTGAAAAGACTTTCTTCATGATGATACTCATCATTCTTTTTCTTGCTTGATTGACATACTCCCTCCTCCATACACATAGCCGGCCACTATTGTGGAGAAGGGGATGTTCATTTTTGGTGTGAGGATTTTTGGTTCAATTCATTGAAAAATAAAAATTCTCAAGCTCATTCCTCTTGCTCATCTTTCCTCCACATCAAAATGACAACTTCTTTAACCCCTTGAGACAAACCGTTCTACACTCAGTCTACAACAATCTTGGACACGTCGGCTTGCCAACTTCGTGTCCGAGTTGACTCGGTCCAGAGGTGGGAGCCCGTAAAAAGACTCGGTGATGTGGTGCCCTTTCCGACGAGGAGATCGAGACCGGAGACTTCGCGAGGAGATCAGGATGGTGGCCAAAGACCGAAGGACACGGATCGCTCGGTATAGCTCTCTACCCTTTCTACAGTTAGCTAGTAGTAGGTTAATGGTCCTATCTGGGTTTATAGTCCGCGGTAGCGCCGGTTTCTAGTTTGAAAAAGTTTTTGTTTTCAGCATTTTGGCCTCGGACAGACGGCCGGGGCGCTGCCGTGCACTTACATGGTATCAGAGCCACGGCATTAACCTTTACTAGCTTGCTCTAACGTGTTTACAAGTTCGATCGAACGAATTTCCAAAAACCACATTTTCCAAGCATCAGTTTCTGTCGAAATTTTTTAGTTGTCAAAAAAATATTTGTTGTATTGCAGAAATATGTGCAGGTTTTTTCAAGAGAACTGAAGAAATTTGGTCGGCTGATTTCACTGTAGCGCGGAGGATCCGCGGCCGTAACCACGTTTGGGCCGCGGAACCACCGCCGTACTGTACCCACGGTGCACCAAATTTCTTCAGTAGGTCTCTGTGTTGGAAATGGGGTTTTTGGTATATTCTGTTTAGGCCCAGATTCATTTTAAGTGCTACAGTTGTGCTTGGGGCCCACTTCGGAAAATTTAGTCGATCGAAATTTTTAAACATGTTAGTTCACAGTATTTACATTATATCTGCGACCGTGAATGTCATTTGATCGATAAATCCTGTCTAATTGCTATAGTTCTTTTAGACGGATTTGCGAACGTGACATTCACGTTGACGTTCTGTGTTGTGCTGTGATGTTGCGGATTTGTCGTGGTGGATAGCCTGGATGCAATGTTAGTACAGTTTGGTTGTATATGTACATTTGATATTGCGGGGGGAGCGTCCGACATGTGGACTGCCGCCACTGCCTGTTTGTATATTATTCTTTTAGGGCACGACTGGGCTGAGGTCGATGTACCCGTTGTATATATTTTACTTTCTGTACTAGGATTACCCCACGGTGGGGTGCACGGATAGCCGGTTTCTAGAGGGCAACGAGCCCGCATCTCATGGCTTTGAGACGGAGGGGGCTTCACTCTAGAATTGGCGGGCTATTCGCCGCACTCGTAGGGGGTACAGGTTGACCCAAGGAGGGGTGCTCAAGTTACTGGATTCCGTGAAGTGCTGGGTGGTCCATTCACGTTGTTGAAGGGGGCTGCCTCGCTTTAGGTTTTGGCGGGTAACTTACCGTGCCCGTAGGGGTCTAGGATTTCATTGCACAGGCTATCCACACAACCAGGGGAACGTCGGGTTTCAGTAGCGGCTCTATGAAACCCGGGGATCCCAGTTATCTGTATTGTTTTGTGATGCTTATTACATTTCTGTGATGTTGCATTTTATCACGCCTTGAGCGAATTTTATATATTGATATATATACTAGTAGATGTTGTATATGTTTGCACCCGCGCTAGTCCAGTCCCCGCTCTTTCGTTAGTTAAGTAACCTAACGGGTGATGACGGGACCCAGTGGCGAATGCGGATGGCATATACATACATCGTATTTTCGTTCTTTATTGGTGTGATCAATTGATGGGACTGCATTGATTCAGATCAATGCAAGCTAAACAAACCTATTCTGATGTTGTTGGAACATTTTTCAAAAGGCTGTTATTGCAAGGACGTTCTCTTTTGTTTTGCACAGTGGCATTCGGTTATGAATATCCAGCACCTCAGTCGATGAGGCAAGGGCCGAGATCCCTTCACCGGGAGTGACCCCTTGGACAGAAGTTTGCGTCAGGGTAATAACTTCATTATAGCCGATTGCTTTTTGCTTTGCATCGTGGTATTCAGTTGGAATATCCTGCACCTCATTCTACGGGGAAAGAGCCGAGATCCCTTCACCGGGAGTGACCTCTTTAGCAAAGGTTTTCGCCACTATATTTTTATAAAAAGCTATGCAGTTCCTTCAACGATATCAAGTTCATTACGTTAAAAGTTTTTCCCCAAAAACTAGACGTAGCCCTCCGTCATTTCTTACAAATATTACTTAGTATTCGTGTTGCGTTTGTTGACTGTGTCAAGGCGTAGTGTACGGTAGCTAAGTAGTGTTCGTTTGTGGCATATTAATGGGATTAGTTAGGACAGTCGTACGGCCTTATTGACTGTGTCAAGGGCTTGTACTGGTGGGTTCAATGCAATCCAGGATAATGACGGGTTGAACTTGACTAGGACTCTTTGATTTGTTGACTGTGTCAAGGTCACTTGGGTCCTAGGGGTAAAAATCACATCGGGGGTTTCTAAAGAAACTGAAACTTGCCAGGCATGCGCATACCTTCTGGAGTGTGATAACGTAAGTGGATTCCGTCACGTTATCATGCGATGATAGTTGGATCCTGATTCCCACTGATGAGTTGGTTTACTCCTCGGGTGATCCCGACTAATTCTTCTTTCAGATTTGGAGGAGAATTTGAGGTTACAGTGGGAGGTTTCCTGATTAGATAAATTGATAACCATTCTGATCTAGGTTAGAGTGCACGCTGAGTATTTCTTTTCTCTCTCTCTCTTCGGCAGCGACCATGGCCCGACCCTAGACTATAACTCAGTGACCAAGTTGACCGAACCTTCTTATAACACTGGCTTTTGGATTGTCAGAGTTGCATACCTCATTGCCACTCCTACTTTTACCCTTTTCTCCAGGACACCCCGTATTACTATAAACGTCCACTTCCATTGGATAAAACCATCGTATGGTTATATACGAACTCGAATGAACTTGTTCCAGATTCTAGGATGGTTTCCGGTTCTGGAGAAAACGAATAGGACTATTCAGTTGTCTTTTCCTTTTACCTTCTCTCAGGTTGCGAGTGTTCCTTGGATTAGGACGGTACACCTATTATGCTAATTGGATAGTCTTCTTCCAAACCATAGGCAGGTGCCGAACGGTAGGGAATGAAGAAAACCAATTAGCCTAACGATGGTGTACATAAGGTAATAAGTTAAGACAAATCAAGGGATTAGAAAGAGGGCAAAGTAAATTGCGACTGCTATTCACGACCAAACCAAGTATTTCATTACCACTCCTATTTCACCTTTGTATTTCTCCAGGACACTTTTATCACTACGAAGATCCACAGTTATTTGGATACTCCATCGTATGGTTATATACGAACTCGAAGGAACTTGTTCCAGTTCGGGGATGGATTCTGGTTCAGGAGAAATGGGAATAAGGTTTATTCAGGTATCTTTTATCTTTACCTTCTCTCGGGTTGCGAGTGCTCCTAGGATTAGGACAGTACACCCATTATGCTTATTGGATAGTCTTCTTCCAAACCATAGGCTGGTGCCGAACGGTAGGGAAGGAAGAAAACCATTTGGCCTAAAAGGGTGTGCAGAAGGTAATGACTAAAGACATATGAAGGGATTTAGAGAGATGGCAAAGAAATATACGGTTACAGTTGTGAATCTGGATAATGGAAGAGACATTACTAGGAATACCCGGATACCCCTACGAAACATTTCAATGTTTCAGTTTCACTGTGTATTGTTAAAAGAAAACTGATTTCCCAATTACCCCTTGCTCCAGGGTATGTATTTACCAGGTATGATTCTCACATCTGTATGATTTTACAGATGATGAGTGGGAGTAAGTTATTGTGAATTAGGTGATCATCCTCATTATATCGGAATTCGTTGTAATTGGTGATATTTGAGGAAATCGCCTGGGCTGTTTGCCGGACGGCAAATATTTGGTTTTGAATATCCGTTGCTATGCACCAATTTCAAATTGATATATCTGTACGTCTATTTTTATAGAGTGAGATATACCTTTTTGAAATTATGTCTATGACATTTACCTATATCAGTGGATGATTAAGTAAGGAGCATTAAACAGCGGTGTAATTCTTCTTAACCATAAGTACAGTTTCAACCTACGACACACAGGGATTGAGTTATTAGACTCAAGGGACTTATACAGAGTATTGTATGTTGTCCGGTGTCCATTAGGACAGAGGGGTTGGTACTCGTACTATATTCTGTTTACTTGTAACTTTTCTAGTTCTTAGAAATGTGTTTCGTAGAAATACAAGGTCTGAGTTTTGAGAAGTTGCAGGTATAAGAGTAAAGTAGAGAACCAGATGTTGCAAGTATCGGGATTATTCAAGGTGATCGAAGATGTAGATACTTGTGTATAGTATTCAGTTGATAATAATGGTTTTAAGAGAACTCGTTTCTCTTTCAGGTTACTCATAATTGGAAGCACTCCTAAGTTGAGTAATGCTGATCGGCCTCCTTCCATTTAGTTGACATGCACTGGAGGCAGTTGCATGATTTGAATCTGGTTCCAATTAAATCAGTGCCTCTGTTTCTATATTGGATATAGAACAGTTCATATCTTAACGATGTTAAGGTACGGGGAGTTATCCGGCTTATGCTTAAAACCAGATTCTGGATAACTCAAGGCACGTTTCAGTAATGGCTGTTTGTGGGTTGACCCGGGCTATGACGAGGGTTGACTTTCTACCATCTGGAAGATCAATAGTGATATTGTTCTTGACTCGCCACAGTTTTAGTAAAATGGATTTTTTCAGAAAACAGTAGTGGGAGTATGGTAGAACTGGAAGTGATTCCAGAACCGCAAACGATTACTGAAAATTTGATAAGAACCTAAAGATTCAATGTGGATTGACATTCCATTGGCCACTCCACAGATATGGTGGGTAACCTCAGGCACTCGAGAGGTACTTCGGTATGCTCAAAGACGGTGACAGGGAGGTTCTTGTTTACCCAGACTTGACACTACTGTTGTTCCAGGCTATGAGACCCGGCAGAAGGATGAGTATAGCGTCGTTCTAAACAAGCTTTAGAAGTGTACGTGTATATGATTCTGCCAGAGGGTTGTCGTAGTCAGTGGGATCAGCGGAAGCATTGGTGGACAGGTAGCTTATGTCTATTTATAGACTAAAGAAGATGTAGCGGAGATAGATCATCTATTTCTGATATGACAGTCATAGATTTGACTTTATCAGAATAGAGGATGGATCTGTTAAGATGGTAGTAGAGTGTGATGTCCTGATATTTGGATGACATACACAAAGTAGGAAGTGAAGTTCCTATACTACGATCGGTTATACTTTGGTTGTCACACAATGGTTTCTCCACATGGGACTTGGATATTGTATCAGATATTCTGGTTACTAGATCTATGGTTTTTGATCTAGATTTGGGTAGTTTCCCAATCTGGGTACTTAGACAGCATTCTAAAGGTGTTTTAGAATGGACGACTCCTGGCACGGTAGTGTACCTGCAGGTGATGGAGTCACCCTCTCTAAAGGTGTCTTACAGACTAAAGGGGAGAGGGATGTGCATGATTGGCAGATCACTTGCTCAGGAAATTGAGTCAATCATGAGATGTCAAGTACCACACCAGATATTGTTTTTGCACTAGATGCAATAAGTTGATATTGATCCAATCCTGGAGAAGAATTCGGAAGCAGTTTTAGAACATAAGTTGATGTTATGGGGAAATGATAACGACATCCTCATTCGGGAGACAGTTATCATTCCAGGTTTCCAAGGTGACCTGGATGACAGAGAGGTTGTCAGAGTTATAGTTTTCCTTCTGACGAGGGGCAGTATTTTGGACAAGTGGTCCAAGGGGATACTGAGGGAGGCATGGCGCAGGATACTGATTGGTTTCTATTGACAATACAGTCTAAGAAGTTTGGATTTGAAGTTCATTTATGAACTAGGTCCCATCAGATATCCAGACATATTCTAAGACAGGTATTGCTCATTTCGGGAGATGGGTTTCTCCGCGAACTTGAGATTAAGAGAGACATAGAAAGAAACATCAGAGCGGATCCACTCACTGAGGCTATTCCTCGAACACATTAGTTTCGCAAATGGGTTTTGTGAGACTGATTAGTAGAGGGGTTGGGTGTTCGGTATCACACGGGCTGTGAGTATGCGACATCGCAATAATTAGCCATGAGTGCAAGTGGGAGATTGTTGGAGATAGTGCCCTCAGAGTCAATTATAGGATCACAGGCACGTGATTGCAATGATTGAGGGAGGACCTATGCCGGTAGGATAGTCTTACTCAAGATGATAGTATGCTATCTAGTTTATCTTTATCATCGTGTACTGCTTTAGGTGACCTTACAGGTCACTATTGCGCGTTGATAGAGCCCTTAGGATTCTTGCTTGACGGTCAGCAGTATGATGGCGATCATATACGTGGGAGCTGGGGTCTATAAGCACATCCTCAAAAGGTCCCTAGTCGTGGGAGTTTTCAAGACAGGGCATCGATACTCCATAGTAGACTAGTGTATAAAGTCGAGACCCCGACGAGGGGCGGTGGCCGGTCTCACAAGCCACTGGTGTCAGTTGGTTCACCTAAGATGTATACAGATGCTCATTGGGTTATGAGTACACCGGACAGGACTCGCCGGGAACATGCTAGTTGGTTTTATACCTGACGTCAGATAGCAGTTCCCTGGTGACATGTGTACAGGTTAGTTCATCGACCTGAGATCGTCAGTTGTCTCGTGTGAGTTCCCACTGTACTTTGATTACTACCCTACCACGGATCAAAGGAGTCGTGCAAACAGATTTTAGTTGGGTACAGTCCCGAGCCACATGGAGGCAGTGAGCGGATCTGCAGGGGTTCGTCTCTCCTGGTATTGGGGGTGAGGTCGTGCTGTGTCTAGGAGAGCCATTACACAAAGTCCTTGGCCAAGGCAGGAGATTTACTGGTAGGTATTCCAGTAGTATCTCAGGGTGTTCTGGGCTACACTCCGACACGACTTGTACCGCTTTTGGGGGTCTGACTTTTACCAACCCTTTAGGCCCGCCATGCGATGCTCATAGACGAACGGACCGGACTGTACGGATATTATCACTGACAGGCTCAGTAGGGTGTCAGGATGAGTTTGCTCATCGACCTCCCTTTTGGTCAATACCTGGTAACCCGTTACGTACGGCTAATACCTCTGACGTGCTAGTGGTTAAATCCACAGCCAAAGTATTGACGAGTCTTTAGAGTCCCCCACAGACAGTTTCTCAAGTTTCGGGCGAAACGCTGTAGAGGCCGTATGGATATATGGCAGGGTTCGATCATATACGTGCGGCATTGCACGGATCATGGTCGGATGGATAATACTAGCGGTCTTTGGTTTAAGCCGGATTCTAGTATTGTACAGTGTAGATTTTGTCTCATTGCATTTGTATTCGGTCGGAATACAAATGCGGGTATGTATATACAGTCGCTGGGTTTTCCTGTAATTTATTACGGGATCGTCTTTTTGAAGTTGCCAGTTTGCATTCCGTTTCGGCCATTTTTCCTTTGTTCCTTCTTGGCTGAAATTCCTTTGATGGGAGGGGCTTATTTGCAAATGTGCAAATTAGCAAAGTGGAGGGTGTTTTTTGTAAGTGGTTGCTTCATGATGGTTCTAGATTGACTTTGACTTTCTTTTGTTAATCATTGCTTGCTTTATGGAGATGGGATTGAAAAGACTTTCTTCATGATGATACTCATCATTCTTTTTCTTGCTTGATTGACACACTCCCTCCTCCATACACATGGCCGGCCACTATTGTGGAGAAGGGGATGTTCATTTTTGGTGTGAGGATTTTTGGTTCAATTCATTGAAAAAGAAAAATCCTCAAGCTCATTCCTCTTGCTCATCTTTCCTCCACATCAAAATGACAACTTCTTTAACCCCTTGAGACAAACCATTCTACACTCGGTCTACAGCAATCTTGGACACGTCGTCTTGCCAACTTCGTGTCCGAGTTGCCTCGGTCCAGAGGTGGGAGCCCGTAAAAAGACTCGGTGATGTGGTTCCCTTTCCGACGTGGAGATCGAGACCGGAGACTCCGCGAGGAGATCGGGATGGTGGCCAAAGACCGAAGGACACGGATCGCTCGGTATAGCTCTCTACCCTTTCTCCACTTAGTTAATGTTAGGTTAATGGTCCGATCCGGGTTTATAGTCCGCGGTAGCGCCGGTTTCTAGTTTGAAAAAGTTTATGTTTTCGGCATTTTGGCCTCGGACAGACGGCCGGGGCGCTGCCGTGCACTTACACACTAAGGCACCGTGACCGAAACTTGAGATGGTGTCTGAACGACTCTCTGGTGCTCCAGCTGGGGGGCAAGACTTCCGGTACAAAGGGCAACATCAAACGTTGCAGACGAGCTCAGGCGATGACTCCAACAAATGCACGATCGGGTGTCTTCTCTGGCCTCTCTATCAATCGGTCTACGGTATCTTCCCGAAGGGCCAAAGTGTGCCAAGTGCTTAAAACAGAAAAGTTAAGGCAGAAGCGGCTCAGGTATCGAGCCAACAAGAGGGCCAGGACTTCGGCCAGGTGGAATCTTGTGAGGTTCCAAGAGCAGGGTTACTCCGCGACGATGGCTGAGTCGGCCGTAAAAATCAGCAATTCTTTCGAAGCTTTGAAGTGGGTTCACAAAAATGCCATGACCGCCAGAATCAAGAAGACAGCGGTCTGAACGTTGCTACGAAGAGACGTGTCCCGGCCCCAACAGAAAAAGTATGACACTGTCACTTCAAGAGTCTATCAGGAGCTCTGTGCCGCGCGAAAACAGCGGGGCAAAACCAAAAAGGAAGCGTCAGCACCATTCAAGAATCCGGCCAGGCTAGCCGCTTTCAATCGAATGCCCGTTACCGAAATAGGGGGGTCAAGACAGCGATCTGTGAAATCAGCCGCCGATAATAAAAAGACGGCTGGATACGTTATCCATACGGTCTATATGGCGGGCGGGCGCCCCAGCGACAACCTTCGCAGCAAAAGCAAGGATGGGGCCACCACATCCCAAACCCAATCTGGCTTGAATGTGGTTTCCGCTTTCCAAGAATGGCCACCTCCGCCGGATGATGAAAACCCTCTCGATGAGGATGATAGGCAGAAAGACCCCTCAGTCCATGTAGAGTCAAGCTCGGACAACGAGGAAGAGCCGACTTTCCGCCCCAGGACCGCGGAGCAAGAGCTGCTTCAAGAGCTTCGAAAACAGCTCAGGAGCAAAGATAAAGAGATGGCCAAGCTCTATTCGAAAATTGACGACTTAACGAACGTTGTGATGTAGCTTACGGCTCAAATTGCTTAAGCGCCTCCCAATCAAGCACATGTCGCTACTCATGAGCCGAATGATGACAATCCGAAGCGGCCGATGCCTGTCCCTTTGGGTCCAAGATTCGTCGAACCGCACGAAAGCCGGCCACATTCCGCTTCTGGAGACGCCCTGGCCCCAGATAACACTATCCCGCTAACACAAGATCGGATAATGGATTTGGTCACCAGCAAGGTTAAAACATTGGTGGCAGAAGCTGAAGCTCAGAAAGAAATTGGCAGTAGTGGGAAGCCATATCCCGCACAGTACGATCTGACTGAGTTCCCGAGCGGCTACGTCATTCCTAAGTTCGAAAGATTTGACGGGACGGAAAATGCAAATCAGCACGTCGCCCACTTTAAAGTATCGTGCGAAAATACAGGGGGCAATGATGCGCTCCTTCTTTGTCAGTTTGTCAACAGCCTGACCGGTGTCGTTTTCGACTGGTACACGAGTATACCAGACGGGTCCGTTATTACCTTTGCCCAAATGGAGTCTCTATTTCGACAAAGGTTCATGAGTGTCAGTGATAAAATCTCCATTGCTGACCTTGTGAGGACCAAGTCGGGGAAGAATGAAAGCAACACCGACTTTATCGTCCGATGGCGTAATCTCACAGTCAAGTGTGAACCGCCGTTGGAGCAGGACCAGTCCGTCAGCCTTCTCATTGGAAACCTCAGCAATTGGATGGTCCCATTCTTGTGTATAGCAGGCCTCAAGTCGTTTCAAGAGCTAACCAAGAAAGTCCAAATGCTGGAACGCTCGAAGCAAAAGTCTACCCCGGACTCTCAGAGAGGCAAGATTTAGAAAAGCAAGTGGGACGACAACCGTAGAAGCGGGAATCCCAGCAGTACCAATGTCTTCAATGTGTCCGACAATGAAGAAAAGCGAAGGGCGGGCGAATCCAAAACCAACCGGTCTCGAAAGCCAGTGCTGGGAGGAGAAGGGCCTTCCCTAGAGGAGAAAAAGAACAAGGTTTACTCTTTCAGGAGGGACAAGGTCCGAAAGATATTTAAAGATGCCTTGAACAACGGTCTACAATTGCCAGGGTCGAAAAGACCTCAAGAAGCAAAAATGACCGACAATCCCCTGTATTGCCCGTACCACCGAGTAGTAAGCCATGCGATTGAGGATTGTTATATCTTCAAAGACTGGGTCGAGAAGCAGTACAAGGCTGGAGAGATCGAGCTGTCTAAAAGTGTGTTGGTGAACAATCAAGTTGCAACCACCAATTTTATACAGACAGAAGTTGAAGCCTTCTGGGAGCAGACAGCCGAACCCGCTGCCCTGAGAAATGAAATCGACTCACCGCAGCCTCCTTAGAGTAAGCACGTATCTAAAAAGACGAAGAAGATACTAAAGCTACTTCAGAAAGAGCCCAGGACGGAATCGGAAGGGCAGAAGAAGCCTACCATTCCAGCTGCCAATGCGGCTCCATCAGGCTCAAAATCCAAAAAGCTCAAGAAGAAGAAAAGTGCAGCTCGGCGCGAAAAAGAGTCTGCAGTGAGATCGACCATTCAAAAATATATCGATTCTCTCGAAGACTATGAATAGAAGGAAAGAACTCTGATTCAATTGAAGGAGTTCCCCCCTGTAGAAGCGGCTGAAATTCTGGAGGAGTTAGAAGAAGACTCCAATGAAGAGATCCCTATAGTGACCTGCTACGCCATCCATCTTGGCAGCGAATCTGAGGGGGAGCTCTGTTTTCCCGAAGAGGATGAGGAGCTCGCCACAAAGGCCAACCAAATCCAGCTTAGAAGTGGCAGGGCTCTACCGCCAAATCAGGGAAACGCCCCAAAAGGAAAGGAAAAATAGGTGGCTAATGAGGAAGATGGCAGAGAACCGTCTAATGAAAACTAAAGTCCTTCCTTAGTGGACTACAATGTCTTGGCTCATCTTCGAAAGCTCCTGTCTCTCCTGGGCATCTACGATGCCTTGGTCCTATCTAAAGAGCTTAGAGATGTTCTCATTCAGGATCTACAGAACCCCGAGCAGTATCAGGCTCGCTTTGCGGAAATCAATATGAAAGAAGTCTAGTACGCTCTGCATACCGCCGCAGTCACGTTTAAGGACGAAGACTTGCTACTGGGAACAGCTGAGCATAATCGGCCGCTTTACGTGACAGAGTACAGCGACGGAGACCGGATTAATCGCATATTGATTGATCCAGGGTCCTTAGTGAACATCATGAACTTGCAAACTCTGAAGAGTTTGTCAATGGACGTCCGACACCTGTCAAGGGAAAGGATTGTCATTCAAGGCTTTAATCAAAACTGCCAGCAAGTTCTGGGGTCTATAGCTTTGCCAATCAAATTTGGGGATCTGCAAACTGAAGCTAAGATATATGTGATCGACGCTGACGTGTCTTATAAAATTCTCTTGGGACGGTCGTGGCTCCACGATTACGGCATCGTTCCGTCAACTCTCCATCAATGCATGAAGTATACTAAAAACGGCGAAGAAAGACGCATTGACGGAGACGTCCAGCCGTTCGGTGTGCATGAAGTCCGATATGAAGATTCTCGGTACTTTGTGAACCTCCAAAGTGCTGAGCTACAGCTGACCAAAGACAGAACAGCCCAGAAACTCAAAAGCAAGTCTGAGCCGGCTGTCACTTTCAAAAGCAGAAACCCCCATGTGCGTCCGTGTTTCGGCAGCGACACTGATGAGTCCGACACTGGAAGTTCGTCCTTCCATAAAACTCGCCCTCATTTCGGTAGCGATACGGACGAATCTGATACTGAAGGCCCATCCGACGGCAAAATCTGCCCTCGTTTAGGCAGTGACACTGAAGAATCAGAAGAAGAGGATCCGTCTTGCAATAGCTGTGCAAATCGGGCTATCGTACGAACAGCGAAGCTACGAGAGACCTTCGAAGTTACAGAAAGGTCCCTAGCTGTCACAAGGGTGCCGGAGTAGATGTGCAAAGAGCTCAGTGCATTGTCGGTCTCCACCATGGACCAGCTGAAAACTTTCTACGTTCCCGGAAAGAAAGGTGGACAGAAGGGCATCCTGTTTTATGGGTCAAATCCTGTTGTGCACCCGGACGATTTGTCTATCGCGTGCCTTCCCTATGAGAGAGGCATAAGAGCCATCCTCAATCCCAGATATTATGCGTCCGAGATGAGGGAATATTTCAAAAGGTGTGGATGCCGGTTATATCAAACGGAGTCCGAAGCAAGGTTTTATGAAGGGCTATAGCATCCGCCTCAGGTCCGAGCGCTCATCGATGGGTGAATTCCAGATAGACGGGGCATAGGTTTCATTCAACCTGATTCCAAGGCATGCTACATGATCCATGTTGGTGAAGCCAGCGAAAGATCAAATGATGATGACGAGATAGCTGAGCCAGAAGAAGCTCCTCAAGAGCTCGAAAATGGCGGACAAGCAACCTTTGACAAGCTAACCGAGATTGACTTAGGAACGCCCGATAATCCAAGGCCGACCTACATCAGCTCACTCTTGTCAGAGGAAATGAAAGTGCAGATAATCGCCCTGCTACACGAGTTCGTCGACTGCTTCACGTGGACGTACAAAGAAATGCCTGTCCTTTCCCCTAAAGTGGTCGTACATAAGCTGGCTATATCTCCTGATGCTAAGTCAGTCAAACAAGCTCCTTGAAGAATGAGAAGGGAATTGGAAGAAAAGGTCATCGAGGAAACCAAGAAACTCATCGATGCCAGCTTCATCAGGGTGGAGAAATATGCAGACTGGATCGCATGCATTATCCCAGTGAAGAAGAAAAATAGGAAGATCCGAGTTTGTGTCGATTTCAGGGACCTCAACAAGGCATGTCCTAAAGACGAATTCCTGCTACCGGTCATGGAAATGATGGTCGATGACACCTCAAATTACGAACTGTTCACCTTTATGGATGGCTCGTCTGGATATAATCAGATCAAGATGTCGCCTGAGGATGAGAAACACACAGCATTTCGAACCCCGATCGGAATATACTGCTACAAAGTGATGTCGTTCGGACTGAAGAACGCGGGTGCAACATATCAAAGGGCAATGACCAATATCTTTGATGATCTAATCCATAAAGTCATCGAATGCTATGTTGATGATCTGATCATCAAGACTAAAGCCAATGCTGACCACATCCAAGATCTTAGGACCGTTCTCACCAGGCTGAGGGAATACGATCGGAAGATGAATCCTCTAAAGTGCGCTTTTGGCGTGTCATCGGGAAAATTCCTGGCCTTATAGTTCGACATCGAGGGATCGAAGTTGAACCATCAAAGATAAAGGCCATGATGGAGATGCCCCCTCCGAGGAGTCTGATGCAGCTAAGATCTTTTCAAGGAGCTCCTTTTGTCTGGGATGCCGAATGTCAAGAAGCATTCGAAAGCATCAAACAGTACTTGTTGCACCCTCCAGTGTTGGCCGCTCCCATTCCAAATAAACTGCTGATTCTCTACACTGCCGCGCTAGATGAGTCACTCGGTGCGCTCCTTGCCCAGAACAACGAGGAGGGAAAAGAGAATTCCCTCTACTACCTCAGTCGAACTTTAGTCGGGCGGAACACAAGTATTCCCCGATCAAAAAGCAATGACTGGCTCTGATGTTCGCTGTGAAGAAGCTGAGGCACTATCTGCTCGCTCATCAGGTTATGGTGATCTCTAGGGTCGACCCGCTCAAACACTTAATGACCAAAGCAAGCCTAGCCGGTAGAATGTCGAGATGGGCTGTCATGCTACTTGAGTTTGACATAATTTATACTCCTCAGAAAGCAGTAAAAGGGCAAGCTCTTGCGGAATTTCTCGCTGCTCATCCCATACGGGAAGGGTCACCTCTCAATTGCGAGTTACCCGATGAACAAATATTGCACCTCGAGGATAGCGAGCCATATTGGGAGCTCTACTTCGATGGGGCCTCATCAATAAGGACCTCCAGCAAATCAAGCGTCCCGGAGATAAAAGCAGGGATAGGATTGGTGTTCATCACGCCATCGATGGGAACCCTACGGCGTTCTTTTTCTCTCACCAAGCCTTGAACAAATAATGAAGCTGAGTATGAAGCTCTGATAGCTGGTCTGGAGCTCGCCATAGAAATGGAAATCCTTCGGCTACGGGTTAACAGTGACTCCCAGCTTGTCGTCAACCAAGTAAGTGACGACTATAAGATATACAAACCCGAATTAGCTCGGTACAGAAGCCAAGTGGTGGAACTCATGAAACGGTTCAGTCACATTGAACTAATGAGAGTCCCTAGAGCGTTGAATGGAAAGGCTGACGTACTCGCTCGCTTAGCCAAGGAGCTGGCTGATCCTGACATGGATGAAATTCTGATCACAGTCAGGAGCCGGCAAATTTTACCCCCAGTCTCTCTACGAGAAGAGGAAAGCGCGGAACAGAAGAGCAGTCCTGCCGAAGAAGCTTCGATCATCCAAGACGAGCCCGATTGGAGAGAACCCTTCATAGAGTATCTCTAATACGACAAGCTGCCCAAAGGAAAATCTGCAAGGATTCAGCTGAAGAAGAGAGCTCTCCGATACGTGTTTGTAAATGACACGCTATACCGCAGGTCATATGACCAACTCTGGCTCAGGTGCCTGTCATTGGCCGAAGCCCAAAAAGTTATGAAAGAAGTTCATTCAGGCGTCTGCAGGGCTCACCAGTCCGGCCCCAAAATGCGGCTTCAGATCAAACGGCTTGGATATTACTGGCCCACCATGATAAGGGATTGCAAAGAGCATACAAAGAAATACCATCTCTGTCAAATCCATGGTGATTTCATTCACAAGCATCCCAATCCGTTGCATCCTACGGTGGCGTCGTGGCCCTTTGAAGTTTGGGGCACCGACATAGTTGGCCTAATTGATCCTCCATCATCCAGAGGCCACCAGTTCATATTGGCCGCAACTGACTATTTCTCCAGATGGGCTGAAGCTGTCCCGCTAAAAAAAGTCAAGACAGAAAATATTCTGACGTTCTTCCAGTATAATATTTTATACCGCTTTGGTACACCAAGAAGGATCATTTCTGACAACGGGCCTTCTTTCAAGAGATTCAAAATCTCAAAATTCGCTACTCAACACAAGATAGATTGGAGATATTCCTCCATCTATAATCCAAGAGCCAATGGGCTAGCTGAAGCCTTCAATAAGACTCTATGCAAGCTCCTGAGGAAAAATGCTTCAATCAACAAGAGAGACTGGAATCTCAAGATTCACGAGGCATTGTGGGTATATCGTACCACGCACCGTACTCCAACTCAATCCACTCCGTACTTATTGCTCTTCGGAATGGAGGCGGTCCTCCCCCTCGAAGTCGAAGTTCCAAGCTTAAGAATGTCCGTTCAGCACGAGTTGACGGAGGAGGAAAACACTCTCCTTCGGCTTGAAGAGCTCGACGCTCTCGAAGAAAAGAGGCTTGCAGTACAACAAAATCAGGAGCTGTACCGAGCCCAAATGTCACGGGCCTATGACAAGATGACCCGTCTCCGCGCTTTCAAGAAAGGCGAATTGGTGTTGGTTCTCAAAAGACCGATCATCCCCAATCGACATGCCAAGGGAAAATTTGAGCCAAACTGGGAAGGACCATACGTCATCGAGAAAGTGTTCGACGGAGGATCCTACCAACTAATAAGTGCCAAGGGAGAAAGGCATGGCCATCAATGGACGATATCTCAAGAAATACTATGCGTGAATGCTCCAAGTCGTAGGCGAATTGAGCATACCAGCCCTACGGTCTGGATCATACATCCTGCAAAACCGTATACAATCCACGGGCGTAAACAACCCCTATCTCTCCCAAGTCTTACCGGTGAGACTACTTTTAAAGTCCTACCAGAGACAAAAAAAACGGTATGTCCACAAGCAAAACGGGCAAGGATGAAAACCCGAAAGGGCTCCGTGAGTAAAAACAGCAGGACTGCAGGCGAGTTTGTGAAAACCCGAAAGGGCGCAAACTCATGAAAAAAGATAGAACGCACTCGCAAAGTCCTCTCGACGTTGTGAGGAGAAAATCCCTGCGTGAGATCCTTACGACTCACAAAGGAGCAACACACTTAGGAATCCTCACGATTCCTAAGGAGAACATACACCTGTGAGATCCTCTCGACTTGTAGGGAGAAAATGCTTTTATGAGACCCTTACGGCTCATAAAATTGAAAAGACTTAGGTGATAGGGACCTAAACCTGTCTCCTAAGCCATCGCTCCCCAATGGGCAACGGCAAATGATGAGTCGCTCCTGGCATTTCGCTTCAGTGTTAGCGGTGCTGATGCCGACCAAAAACCCATATCTCAAGTCCTCCCGAGGCAAATGATGAGTTGCTCCTAACATTATTCCAGTGCAGCAATGCTAATGCCAAACAAGATCCAAATTCCAAGTCCCCAAACGGCGAATGATGAGTCGCTCCTGGTACCATATTCCAGTGCAGCGATGCAGACGCCAACCAAAATTCAATTTCTCAAAATTCTGCCGGCCCTACGGTTAGTCCCCAAATTGACTACCATATACAATCCACGGGCTCAAATAATTCTCATCATACCCATACACCACCGCAATCACCAGTCCAGAGGCCGGTCTCCGCCCTTGGACTTATGCTCCATTTGGGAAGACCCACTCATGTGTCCTCGGGATACATGAGGAGAACAAACTTACGGGATCCTTACGACTCGTAAGAAAACACCTTTATGGGATCCTTACAACTCACAAAGGAAAAACACACTTGGGAGTCCCCATGAATCCTAAGGAGAAAGTACACCTACGAGATCCTTTCGACTCGTAGGGAGAAAATGCTTTTATGGGACCCTTACGGCTCATAAAATTGAAAAGTCTTAGGTGATAGGGACCTAAACCTGTCTCTTAAGCCATTGCTTCCCAACAGGAAAAGGCAAATGATGAATTGCTCCTGGCACATGTGCTTCAGTGTTAGCAACGCTGATGCCTACTGTTTCCCCCAATCAGAGCAAAGCTCTGTTTGAAATTCGAATTTCAAAAATTGAAGCAACGCTTCAAATCCAGCGCCAGGTGCGTTGCGCCCTAGGCAGCGCACCATATGTGCGCTAGCACTAGACGCGCTGCGCGCCACGTGTCAAACACGGGTGCGCTAGCGCAGGGCGCGCTGCGCTATGAGCAGCGCACCACGTGTTAAACACAGATGCGCTAGCGCAAAGTGCGCTGCGCTCTGAGCTGCGCGCCACGTGCAAAGCACGGGTGCGCTAGTGCTGGAATTAAAAATTCCCCACCCTTAGATCAAAAGATCTAATAATAATGATAAATCATTAATTAATCAGAATTAAAATTCTGTTATGGAAAGATTTTCCAATCTTGTTAAAAACAAGAAGATTGCCTTCTGTAAAACAGAAGCCCTAGGATCAAAATTCCAATGGTGGGAAACATCCCCAAATCAATCAAAGAAATATCTCTTTAACTGATTCAACAAATCAGCTTGCCCTATATAAAGGCCCTAAGACTTCAAGCCTGATATAGAGAATCCCCCCTGATTGATAGAGGTTGTGCGTGTTCAAGTTTAGTTTTAAATACCGCAATCAAGACGGTTTCGCTTGTAGCTAGCCGGTTGAGTACGGGTCGTCCGCAGGGAGATGGGAGTCTTTTTCAATGTGTTTTAACGAGTTAAGTCCGAGAGTTTAGATTTTGTTGTGATTATCTAAGTGTTGAGTTGATATTTAAAGAGAGCTTGTTAGGGTTAGGATTAGGTTAGTTTGAGTTAGGAGTCTCCTCATCTTTCGTTGCCCCTCTTAATATCGGTGTTACGGTAATCGGCAACAACGGGGATTAGCACGACTAGGAAGGAACTTGCGAGTATAAGCTAGGCTTTCCAACGCATAAGTCCTTCCTTTTGGTGCTTGTCCGTCCGTTCTTGGCTCTTAGCCATAACCTCCGGTTAATTCAACCACAACCGGTCTCACTACGGAATCACCGCTATCATGTAGGATAGGGCGCCGTAAGGAGCGGATTGTGGTTCAATTAACGGGAGTCGATTTAAGCTGTTGGGCAAGGAAAGAGTGAGAGAGATTTCCTTCTCTCAAACTTCCCTTATCCTACCCTAACAAGTATGAACTACTCACACATCATGATACGGAAAAATAAAACAAAACAAAAGAGGAAGATAGAAAGAAGGAGATTAGAAGAATACGACTAGCTATTTGCGACCTCACCTTAGCGAGGATCGAGCGTAAGCATCATTGTCGTATTAAGGATAAAGAAAAAGAGAGAAGAAAGAAACAACAAGAAAATAACAACAACTACTTAACGAATTAAAATTACAACAATTATAGAAAAAGCAAGACAAGCATGATAATAAAATGATCTTCTTTATTCACCATTCTTCACTCACAAAGCTCACTACAAGTTTAATGGAGAAGAGATGAGAAGAAGAAGAACATGTAATCTAAAACCTAGCAAAAAGAAAATACAAGAATGGACCATTTCCTTCACAAAGTTCTGGGCTATTTATAGGCCAAAAAATGAAAACCTAGGGCAACCACCAGAACCCAAACAAAAAGACCAGAATACCCCTGAAAAGTCTCTGTCTGCGGCGCCAGTACGGCCGCGGATCGACGGCCTAGACCCCCTATTGGCCGTGGATCCGCGGCCCTATGGGTGAGTTGGGGTGTCGGCTTCTGTGTACTTCCCTGGTCTTCTGTCCCCTCTTGTCTGGTATATGTATTTTCTGAAAATACTTTCACATTTCTTCCAGAATTTCTGTTGAGGAAAGGTGGACTTTTTGTGGATGTTTTTGTCATGATTGCCTCGAGCTCCGCGTAGATTTCTTGGAACTTGTTGTTGCCATTGAGCCTTGTGCATGAAAACGACATTGATTTGACATTTCGTCTCCCTAAACTGGTATCTGGCAACATACGGATGACGAGCGGAGACCGTGTTTTATCTGTGGTTGGCAGGAACCCGGATTTTGTCGTGTTTTCTATGAATTTCACCGTTTTAGAACCGAGAACCTGTATCCTGCAATTGACTAGCAAACACAGCTCAAGAGTATCTACCGATATGCAATGTGATAAAAATTGGGCGGTATGAAAATGCAAAAATCTGATATGAACAAATACCCCCAAACTTATCATTTGCTCGTCCCGAGCAAAGCCCATTTATTCACAAAAAATTTCCTAACCTCACTTTCGCAGGGAACGCGATTGCACTGAGCATGTGCAACAAACCGTTAAACCTCTAGGTGTCCCTAGTAGGAGGAGTGTTGTCTCCTGAGGGTTTTCAGCGGATACTACCCACAAAATCCGGTCAAGTTGGTTTCATAAAATAACTAAGATTCAAACCCTAAAGTTTTGTTTTAGAAAATAATAATTCTATAATCCTAAGTCTAGACCATCGAACCTTTATTTTTCACACCTCGCTTCTTATTTAACTACAGATTTTATATGTCTTTACGTGCAGTGCAAATAGTGTCGTTAAGTTCCCGAAAGGTCGAATAAAGTCATCATGTCGCACAATAAAGCCTAGATAACAATTTTAAAAGGATCACATAAGTTTTATAAAGAGTTAAGCATTTTTCAAGTTTCGTTTTCCAGTAAGGTTTCAACTTCAGAATTTCTATCTTCCATAACAGGAAACTAAGTCGTATTTTTCACTCCACCTTTTTCTTGTTTTCATTTCATACACACCTCTGTGAACGTGCAATAGTCTTTATCATAGAATAAAACCTTCATATCTCCGTTAAAATTTTTTTAAAAGCCTGTCTTTTATCAAGATTATTCTCACACAAAGAACCGTTAGGAATTTTAACTCGGAGAGAACACTTGCTTGACTTTGTTTTAAACTGGACTTTCTAGGCTTCTTAGCGAGCTTTGGGCCAATGCACCCAAACCAGTTGGTTTTAGGGTATTAGGTGTAGAAACACCCCAGCGGACTTAATTACTCAAGTTACCTAGGTCCAAAAACAAAAGACAGTTTGGCGTGAAAATCAGATGATTTAATACGAACGGAGATATAACCGGCAGTTCAATTATTTTTTTGGATAAAAGACGTGTTTAGTGGGTTTGGTGTGTAATCATTCCAATCAAGTTTCAGATGGGTTATTTTTCAGACTTAGCTCCAATTTCGGCATCAATAACATTCCTTCATATTCGCTTTACTTCATAAACTATTCTTGACATTACTTATTTCAGAACAAACCTATTTGATCCTCAGAAAATCATTTATCTGTTTAAAAGTTTTTCAACATAAAAGACTTGTCATCTAATTCCCAAAAACTCACGACACGTGTAGTGTGATGTAAAGACGTATATCAGCTATAGTTAACTTCAAAGGAGAGTTATCTTTCAGGTTTTCAAAATCCAAACATAAGATCTAGTTATTCCTATTTTTTTCAAACAAAAACCATCGAATGTTGAATCAGAGTTCTTCCACAAGCTAACTTGACAAAAAAGTTTTTATGTTTTCAGAAAATTTTCAGATTTTTATGGATTTTTATGGATATTAATATGCAGATGCAAAATATACATATGAATGCGAAGGTAAGAAATGCGTACCGAGCGTACCCCCAAACTTAAACTGGACAGTGTCCTCACTGTCGTTGCATGAAGAGATCATTTGAAGGGTCAAAATTGTCGGTTAGCGATACAAAAAATTTTATTTGTTTTTGTTTTTAAAGAAAAGAAAAAGAATATACACAAATATATACAAAATGGTTTGTACATACCCCCAAACTTATTTGGAACAGTGTCCACTGTTCTTGGCTGGATAACCGAAGTTTGGAGGTAGGCAGAGGAAGATCATTCAGGGTAAACCGGCTCCTGTAAGAACAGGAGCTCCTCTGTTGGTTCGGCGCTAAGGTACGGTTTTAGTCGGTGTCCGTTCACTTTGAAAAATGAACCGTCCTTTGGATTCTCCAAATCCACAGCGCCCTGCGGATACACATTCCGCACAAAATACGGCTCTTTCCAGCGAGATCGGAGCTTTCCTGGATGGAAATGAAGTCGGGTGTCGTAAAGCAGTACCTGCTGATCAAGTACGAAGGTTTTGCGCAAAAGGTGTTTATCGTGAAACACCTTCGTTCGATTCTTAACGACAACCGCGTTATCGTAAGCCTCATCCCTAAGCTCGTTTAGTTCGTTCAACTGCAGCTTCCGATGGCTGCCCGCATCCTCGAGAGACAGATTCAGCTCCTTTATCGCCCAAAATGCGCGATGCTCTATTTCGACAGGTAGGTGGCAGGCTTTTCCGTACACAAGCCGATAGGGAGACATGCCGAGGTCGGTCTTATAAGCGGTTCGAAATGCCCAAAGGGCATCAGTGAGTTTCAGCGACCAATCCTTACGGTTCTTGAAAACCGTCTTCTCCAGTATCTGCTTGATTTGCCGATTTGAAACTTCGGCCTGCCCGCAGGTTTGGGGGTGGTAGGGTGTAGAGAGCTTATGATTTATGGAGTATTTCCGCATCAAGGCTTCGAAAGTTTTATTGCAGAAATGACTTCCATTGTCGCTAATGATCGCTCGGGGGTGCCCAAACTGTGAGAAAATGTTTTCTTTAAGGAACCTAACGACAACCTTGTTGTCGTTAGTTCGGCTGGGCACAGCCTCGACCCATTTAGAGACGTAATCAACAGCTAGAAGGATGTACAAGTTCCCAAAAGAGCTGGGAAACGGCCCCATGAAATCTATCCCCCAAACATCGAAAATCTCCACAACCAAGATCGGTTGGAGCGGCATCTCGTTCCTCCGGGATATCCGGCCCATGTGTTGGCACCGGGAGCAAGTCTTGCAATAGTCATGAGCGTCTTTGAAGAGTTGTGGCCAGTAGAAACCACATTGCAAGATCTTCTCAGCTGTCTTTCTGGGCCCAAAATGCCCGCCACATGCTTGGTCGTGGCAAAATGACAGCACACTCTTGAATTCCTCATCAGGGACACACCGACGAATAATCTGGTCAGGACAGTACTTGAATAAGTAGGGTTCGTCCCAGTAAAAGTGTTTTACTTGGGATAAGAAGCGAAGTCTGTCCTGACTTGACCATTCAGTCGGTAGTAATCCCGTGGCCAAATAGTTCACAATATCTGCGAACCAGGGTTCGCATGATACTGTCAAGAGCTGTTCATCCGGGAAAACGCCGTTGATCGGAATTGGAAGCGAAGGCGAAGAAGGAAGTCGTGAGAGATGGTCGGCAACTACGTTTTCACATCCTCGTTTGTCCTTAATGACAAGGTCAAACTCTTGAAGCAAGAGGATCCAACGTATTAACCGAGATTTGGCATCTTTCTTCGCAAAAAAATGGCGCAGAGCAGAATGGTCAGTGTAGACAATGACTGGAGAGCCGATGAGGTAGGGCCTGAACTTTTCTAAAGCAAATACAACAGCCAAGAATTCCTTCTCAGTTGTTGTATAATTGAGTTGGGCGTCGTTCAGGGTCTGGCTCGCGTAATAGATTACGTGCGGCATCTTGTTGATGTGCTGTCCAAGGACAGCACCGATGGCAAAGTCGGATGCATCGCACATAATCTCGAATGGGTGCGTCCAGTCAGGTGAAGAAAGAACGGGAGCAGAAGTGAGTGAGCGTTTCAGTGACTCGAATGCAGTCACACAGCTTGAGTTGAAGTCGAAAGGTGTATCCTTGGCCAGCAAAAGAGTCAAGGGCCTAGCAATCTTGCTAAAGTCCTTGATGAACCATCTATAGAAACCGGCATGGCCAAGGAAGGCTCGGATATCTCTGACGCATCGGGGAGGAGGCAGATTGGAAATGACCTCAATCTTTGCTTTGTCAACCTCTATGCCATTTTGCAAGATGATATGTCCTAAGACAATACCTTCGCGCACTATGAAGTGGCATTTCTCCCAGTTCAAAGTGAGATTCTTGTCCTTACATCGGGTAAGGACAGCGTCAAGATGCAGCAAACACTCGTTGAAGGAATCGCCGAAGATGGAGAAGTCATCCATGAAAATCTCCAGAAATTTTTCCACCATGTCCGAGAAAATTCCCATCATACACCGCTGGAAGGTAGCGGGCGCATTGCATAACCCAAAGGGCATGCGTCGATATGCAAACGTGCCGAAAGGACAAGTGAAAGTGGTCTTGTCCTGGTCTTTTTCGGCGATGGGAATTTGATTATAGCCGGAGTAGCCATCAAGAAAGCAGTAGTACTCGTGTCCGGCCAATCGTTCAAGCATTTGGTCAATGAAAGGTAGCGGAAAGTGGTCTTTCCGCGTTGCGGCGTTGAGTTTTCTGTAATCAATGCAAACTCGCCACCCAGTTTGGGTGCGAGTAGGGATTAACTCATTCGCCTCGTTGGTTATGACCGTGATGCCCGACTTCTTGGGGACAACGTGAATGGGGCTAACCCACTGGCTATCAGAGATAGGGTAAATGATACCACTATCTAGACATTTGACGATCTCCTTCTTCACAGCCTCCTTCATGACTGGATTGAGACATCTTTGTGGATCCCGGGCTGGTTTGGCATCATCCATCAGATGAATGTGATGCTCAACGATCAGGGGACTAATCCCCTTGATGTCCGCCATGGACCAGCCAAAAGCTTGCTTGTTGCTATGCAAGACCGCGAGAAGGGCTTTCTCTTGCTCGGGAGCTAGAGAAGCCGAGATGATGACAGGGAGGGTCTCGTTCTCACCTAAGTAAGCGTACTTAAGGTGAGACGGCAAAGGCTTGAGTTCGAGCGTTGGAGGTGAAACGATGGAAGGCAAGACTGGTGCAAAGGTCTCGAACTCAAAGGACTCCAGCAAAGGTTCAAAGCGAGTGTAAGCAACCGAGTTGGATGGTTCAGGTAACTCATCCGGAAAGTCGAAAGATTCAAACTCGGGTTGTGCGCGGCTAAGATCGTTCGAGAACGTGAAACACTCGTATTCGTTGTCGGGCGCAGAAACAGCAGCAGGTTCGAAGAGAAACGCACTAATGGCGTCAAGATTATCGTGGTCAAACAGAAACTCCTCGAATTCACACTCTTCTGGGGTGATCTCCTGGATCGAGCAGACGTCCAGTATATGAGCATTAGGTTCGACGGGCTGATTCCCCAACCTAAAAATGTTGAGTTCAATCGTCATATTTCCAAAAGAGAGGTTCATCGAACCGTTGCGACAATTGATCACAGCATTTGAGGTTGCGAGAAATGGGCGACCGAGTATCACCGGAATTTGATTCCGAGGGTTAGCTACAGGCTGTGTATCTAATACAATGAAGTCAACGGGGAATATGAAGTCCCCGACTTTTATCAACACATCCTCTAGCTCACCCCTAGGATGGGTGATTGATCGGTCGGCCATTTGGAGAGTGCAATGCGTGGGTTTCAGCTCTCCGACGCCTAATTGCTCGTATACTGAATACGGAAGCAAGTTAACACTGGCACCAAGATCTAATAGTGCGCGGTTGATGTTCTTATCCCCAATGGTAATTGAAATCGTAGGACAGCCAGGGTCCTTCAGTTTTTGTGGTAAAGATTGGGTAAGAGCATCACTCACAGCACTAGCCAAGAAAACTTTCTTGGGTACCTGAGACTTCCTCTTTTTCGTGCACAAGTCCTTTAAGATTTTCGCGTACGACGGGACTTGTTGGACAGCATCTAAAGGAGGAATGTTAATGTTAACTTGCTTGAATAACTCCAAAATCTTCTCCATTTGTGGATTTTGTTTGTTAGACCTCAACCAGTTTGGAAATGGAACATTTTGAAAATTGGTTGAGTCTAATGCTGGAGGAGGAGATTGTGGAGTTGGAACGGATCCCAGAATAGGTGTTTTCGTGGAGTGAGAAGTGGGTCCGTTCAGAGCAAAAGAAGCGGAAGGAGAGCCTGTTGAAGAACGGAGAATAGGCTCAGAAGACGAAGAAGAAGGAGAAGAAGAAGAAGAAGAAGAAGAAGCAGCGGCCGGGGTGTCATCATTGATCCGTTTGCCAATGTTGTTTTGCAGCATCCTTCCCGATCTCAGTGTGGTCACGGCACTCACATTATGGTTCTGTTGTTCAAGAGCAACATGTGCATTATGTGGGTGACCGGGATTTGGAAGTGGCTGGGACGGGAGCTTCCCCTTCTCTCGCTCGCTTAAGGCCGCGTTCAGCTGTGCAATCTGGGTCTCGATGGTCTTGATGCTTTGACCGTGTGCGGCAGTGTGTTACACTAAAGATTGAATGGAAGACTGGATGTTGGCGGTGGATTGAGTCGATTGTTTAACAAACGCCTCCAGACTTCGTTCGAGCGAGGAAACCTTATCGTTGTTTGACGGAACAAAGTTGTTTGGTGGAAAAGAATTGTTGGGTGCAAAGTTGTTCGTCTGATTTTGGAAAGGTTGGGGTTGGAAGGGCTGCTGATATGGATGTTGAGTTTGTTGTTGCGCTTGTTGTTGCGGTGGAGGGGCCCTTTGGAAATTGTTGCCCTGGAATTGATTCTGATTCTGATTCCAGGCGAAATTGGGGTGGTTCCTCCAACCGGGATTGTAGGTGGAAGAGTATGGATCATTCCTCGGTCTTTGCTGGAAGGCAGCATTAACCTGATCCTGTCCTTGCGAGGGTGGATTGTAAGGACACTCTTCAGTCAAGTGAGAAGGATCGGAACAACAAGCGCAGATGGTACGAAGGGGGAGAACAGGGGTGGGGGCAGGAGCAGAAAATTTGCTCTCTATCGCTTCAAGCTTTCTTGTTATTGCAGCCATTTCAGCTTTCATCGCAATAGAGATATCAAGTTGGTGGATTCCTACCCTAGACTGACCGGTAGAAGTGGAGGTAGAAGAAGAAGAAGTCGGTCTGGTGCTCTCCCACTATAGCGTTTGCTCCGCAAGGTCGTCAAAGAACTGCCACGCTTCCTCGTCAGATTTCGATAGGAAGTGGCCTTGACAGATGGTTTCCAACAACTGCTTCGTTGCTGGGTTCAGTCCCTCGTATAAGGTTTGGCAGAGTTGCCATTTCTCTATACCGTGGTGAGGACACTGAACAAGAAGGTCTTTGTACCGGTCAAAGCACTTCCAGAAGGGTTCAGAAGGAAGCTGGGAGAATTGGTTGATTTCATTTCGAATCCTTGCGGTCTTATGATTCGGATAGAATTTTTTTAGAAACGCTTTAACAAACTCGTCCCAGCTGGTGATTGAGTGGGAAGCGGTGCTATACAGCCATTTTTCAGCGAGATCGCATAAAGTGAACGGAATGACCCGTAGACGTATAGCATCGTCCGACAGCTGGGTGGTTTTCATCATGGCACGGACGTTTTGAAATTTGTTGATGAAGATATAGGCATCTTCAGATTCAAGCCCATGAAAACGTGGAAGCATGTTGATGAAATGGGGCTTAATTTCAAAGTTGTCCCCATTGGCCGGAGGAAGAGAAAGGCAGGTGGGAAGTGCAGAACGGGTGGGGTAGAAACGATCCTGGAGCGCGATTCGCTGCGGCACTACAACAGGCGGTGGTGGTGGGATATTGGTCTCCATAGGAGGTGGAGCCAATCCAGCGGTGGTCAAAGAGATGTTCGGATTAAATCCCGACATCGCGGAAGAAGAGGTTGGTGAAGGTGAAGGTGAAGGTGAAGATGTATGAACAGAATTCCGGTCAACGTCGGAGTTGGCCGGCAAAGGAAGGGGTGAAAGAGGAGTGGGCGGAGTATCGACGTCTGAGTCGATCGCGTAGTCGGTAGCGACTAACGTAACGCGGACTAGACGGGCGCTAGTGTCCCGAGTCCAAGCGGACATACACTAAACGAGTTTAGTATTGTCAAAGCGGAGAAGGTGAGGGTAAGAAAACGTCAATGGAGAAAGGCGATGGGTGGGTGGTGAAAAAATGGATTTGGCGACAAAGGGCAAGTTTTTATAAAAGTTTTTGATTTTTTCTTTTTTTTTTTTAGAAAGATTTTTACAGAAATATGTACGGAAATACGGCTTAAGCAATCACAAACAAGATATGCACAATCACACCTAGATTTAGGGTAACCTAGGTCTACTAGACCTGCTCCTGAACTTGATTGTCGAAGTTAAACAGTGTC
The DNA here is from genome assembly GCA_030015575.1 of Agapanthus africanus. Lineage (NCBI taxonomy): Eukaryota > Viridiplantae > Streptophyta > Magnoliopsida > Asparagales > Amaryllidaceae > Agapanthus > Agapanthus africanus. The sequence continues at coordinate 721,783,419 of JASDDO010000022.1, read as the reverse complement.
GAGAAACGGGCTTAAAAATACACTGATCACGAGGCCAGGTAAGTGCAGAGATAAGGGGAGGTTGTCCAACGCTTTCGCGAAGTTCCTTAATTAAATAACCCTTTCTCTTTCGGCGGTTGCGCCTTTAACACTTTCCTAGACACCCCGTAAACAATATACCGTTAAGCGAGGTTCTAAACACGGTTTATCTACTCCTAATGAGCGCGAAGTCCTTAGGGCTGAAGTCTAGTATTTTTTTAATTTACAATGGACAATGCATATGCTTTAGTGATTTTTGGGGTCCTGGGAAGGGTGATGAAATCCCCACCCAATCTGGATTGGTTTCAAGCCCCTTAAGTCCGTATTAAAGAAATGCAAAGCAGTAACAAATCAACTGCAAACAATTTTTATTTACGGCGCAAAGAACATGCACAAGAACAGTTTATTGGAAGGGGGAGAAGAGTTTGCGCAAAGAAATCTGCAGAAAACACAATTTATTGGAGTCCAGAGGAGTGGGAGAGAGGAGAGAGACTTACAGAGAGAAGATGGTACACTAAAGGCACCAATTGGCCGCGGATCCGCGGCCAAACACCACCTTAGGCCGCGGTTCCGCGGCTATGTTGAGGAATTGGGGCTCTGAAAAAATTTGGGTGTTCTCTGTTGGGTGTCATCTGCTTGTCTGGATGTGTGGAATTCTGATTTGCTCACTGTATCTGCTCCAGATTTTTCAGTAGACCGTTTGCTTCGTTTTGATCCGTCGCGGTGTAGCAGCGAAATGTGGGTCTATCTTCCCACGTCTTTGGCACTGTACTTGAACTCCGTATTATCCGACGTCTTTGGCGTCGATCTTGAACTTCGTATTTTCCTGCACACTTGCACAAAAGCTAATAAAAAAACAACAAGATGGTTTTTTTACAATGTATATTTTTTTGTTTTGTTTTTTTTTGGTTATATTCACAAGTTAACCCGAAATTACACAAGGAAATAAACTACCGTCTCCCCGGCAACGGCGCCATTTGATTGGTAGAGGTTGTGCGTGTTCAAGTTTAGTTTTAAATACCGCAATCAAGACGGTTTCGCTTGTAGCTAGCCGGTTGAGTACGGGTCGTTCGCAGGGAGATGGGAGTCTTTTTCAATGTGTTTTAACGAGTTAAGTCCGAGAGTTCAGATTTTGTTGTGATTATCTAAGTGTTGATTTGATATTTAAAGAGAGCTTGTTAGGGTTAGGATTAGGTTAGTTTGAGTTAGGAGTCTCCTCATCTTTCGTTGCCCCTCTTAATATCGGTGTTACGGTAATCGGCAACAACGGGGATTAGTACGACTAGGAAGGAACTTGCGAGTATAAGCTAGGCTTTCCAACGCATAAGTCCTTCTTTTTGGTGCTTGTCCGTCCGTTCTTGGCTCTTAGCCATAACCTCCGGTTAATTCAACCACAACCGGTCTCACTACGGAATCACCGCTATCATGTAGGATAGGGCGCCGTAAGGAGCGGATTGTGGTTCAATTAACGGGAGTCGATTTAAGCTGTTGGGCAAGGAAAGAGTGAGAGAGATTTCCTTCTCTCAAACTTCCCTTATCCTACCCTAACAAGTATGAACTACTCACACATCATGATACGGAAAAATAAAACAAAACAAAAGAGGAAGATAGAAAGAAGGAGATTAGAAGAATACGACTAGCTATTTGCGACCTCACCTTAGCGAGGATCGAGCGTAAGCATCATTGTCGTATTAAGGATAAAGAAAAAGAGAGAAGAAAGAAACAACAAGAAAATAACAACAACTACTTAACGAATTAAAATTACAACAATTATAGAAAAAGCAAGACAAGCATGATAATAAAATGATCTTCTTTATTCACCATTCTTCACTCACAAAGCTCACTACAAGTTTAATGGAGAAGAGATGAGAAGAAGAAGAACATGTAATCTAAAACCTAGCAAAAAGAAAATACAAGAATGGACCATTTCCTTCACAAAGTTCTGGGCTATTTATAGGCCAAAAAATGAAAACCTAGGGCAACAACCAGAACCCAAACAAAAAGACCAGAATACCCCTGAAAAGTCTCTGTCTGCGGCGCCAGTACGGCCGCGGATCCGCGGCCTAGACCCCCTATTGGCCGCGGATCCGCGGCCCTATGGGTGAGTTGGGGTGTCGGCTTCTGTGTACTTCCCTGGTCTTCTGTCCCCTCTTGTCTGGTATATGTATTTTCTGAAAATACTTTCACATTTCTTCCAGAATTTCTGTTGAGGAAAGGTGGACTTTTTGTGGATGTTTTTGTCATGATTGCCTCGAGCTCCGCATAGATTTCTTGGAACTTGTTGTTGCCATTGAGCCTTGTGCATGAAAACGACATTGATTTGACATTTCGTCTTCCTAAACTGGTATCTGGCAACATACGGATGACGAGCGGAGACCGTGTTTTATCTGTGGTTGGCAGGAACCCGGATTTTGTCGTGTTTTCCATGAATTTCACCGTTTTAGAACCGAGAACCTGTATCCTGCAATTGACTAGCAAACACGGCTCAAGAGTATCTACCGATATGCAATGTGATAAAAATTGGGCGGTATGAAAATGCAAAAATCTGATATGAACACCCCCCCCATAAACTTTGAGAAACTCAAAAATAAAAAGCAAGCTCTTGCAAGAAGATACTTCTTCAAGTTAAAGATGATGAATGATGAACACAGAGATGAAATCATCTCATAATTAAAATGAAGAATTCTTTTCTTCAAAAAGATCATAGATCTACAAAGACAAAAAGTCTTTCACAAAAGAGATCAAAAGATCTCATCATAAAATAAAAGAAGAACATATTTTTCTCACAGATCATGGATCTATAAAGGCAAAGTCTTTCATCAAAATAAGATATTGAAAAGCTCTCCTGCAAAATAAGAACTGTTGTTCTTGAACCTTGAGACAAAGTCTTTTTTAAAAGAACATAAATTTGTTCCCAGATCATAAAATTGATCAAATGCGCTTTGCTCTCATGAAATGTGCCTTGCGCTCTTGAACAGCGCTTCTGCACTCTCTGGACCGGCGCTCAGCGCCAAAATGCGCCATGTGTCAACCATGTATGCGCAAATTAAACAACATGCGCCTTACGCTCTTGAACTGCGCTTCTGCGCTCTCTGGACCAGCGCTCAGCGCCAAATGCACCACGTGTCAACCACGTATGTGCCAATTAAACAACTTGCACTTTGCGCTTATGAAATAGCGCACTGCGCTCATGGGCTGGCGCTAAGCGCCAAGCGCGACACGTGTCAACCATGTGTGTGCTACTTGGCAGAAGCGCATTGCGCTCTTTAATTGGCGCAAAGCGCCTGGCGCGCCACGTGTTGCGCTGTCAGAACATAAATTGTTCTTTAATAAGCCTAGAGCTTTGATCAATGCTCACCATTGTTAAAAGGGCCAATCCCAAATAAAGGCTCAATAGCCAGAATAAAAATGTTAAACATTTATTGGACTTAACCCAATATTGGCCATAAGTCCTCAACTTATATTAATTGAGCCCACATGCTCATAAATATTTCAACAGATCTTAGTCCCAAATTGGACTAAAGATCTTCCAACCAACTCACATCGGTTTAAGGGTACATCTCTGAACCCCTCTGATATATGTAGTTGTAATCCTTCAACGTCTTCAGAGAGGTGACGGGTCGCGACAACCGTACACTTCATAGACTATGACGTCTTTAAACTGGACTATGGGGTCCTTAAACCCATGGACTATGATGTCCTTAACCTTAGACTGTGGGGTCCTTAAACCTATGGACCATGATGTCCTTAACCTCGGACTGTGGGGTCCTTAAGCCCACGGACTACGATGTCCTTAACCTCGGACTGTGGGGTCCTTTAAAAACCCATGGACTATGATTTCCTTAACCTGGACCGAAACATTCTTAAACTAACGTTGGACCGTAATGTCCTTAAACTAATCGACCGCAATGTCTCTAAACTAAACAATGGAGTTCAAATGCTCTTTTGTTGGATCTAAACGATCCCGTTAAGTTGATCTTAGTCTAAAAATCAGACTAACGTATTCTTAACAAACGTTTAAGTTGATCTTAGTCTCAAATGAGACTAACGTATCCTTAAACCCAATCCCCAGACCCAAATCTAAGAAGATACGAATTTTGACTAATCCACGCCCTACGGGCGACAATATAAATTAGTCTCCGTATACAATCCACGGGCAACCAAAAACATAACAAACACCCACGACACGAAGTGACCATCTGGAGAAGGAGAAAGTTGTTACCGCGATGCAGTAGCATAATTAACTGCAGGGGCTTGCGCTTGCAGGGAAGAGCGTCCCCACAATCAAAAACCCCTCAAATGAGGGGGAATCTGACGAAATCTGCTATATCGGCCGCATCCATTTAAATCTTCGATACATGGTGCCATAAATCAACTTGGTATCTTCGGAGAGGTGGAAGGATAGCACCAATTAGCATCTGCCCTCGAATTTCAGGCCTGACATCCCAACGTCCCGGTCGCGTCTTTCGGCGGGGAACACCTACCCTAACCCTAAAATTCTAAACTTCAATACAGATGACCCCTAAATCGTTAAACTAGGAACAGATGACCTCTAAGTCGTTAAACTGGGAACAGATGACCCCTAAGTCGTTAAACTGGGAACGAGAGAAATTTCCTCATGGCAAATAATGATTCGCTCCTGGTACCATATTCCAGCGTAGTGATGCTGATGTCAACCCAAATCACATCAAATCAGTAAAACAACCAATGAACTCCCTAGCAGAATCAAGCTCCACCTCGGAAACAAGTCAACTTCATCCCTGACGCCGTAAGAAGCGGAACAAGTCAAATCAAGTCACTGACCGTCCACGTCGCTAAAAGGGCAGAACTGACCGTCCACATCGCTAAAAGGGCAGCACCGACCGTCCAAGTCGCTAAAAGGGCAGAACCGACTGTCCAAGTCATAAAAAGGGCAGAACCGACCGTCCACGTCACTAAAAGGGCAGCACCGACAGTCCAAGTCGCAAAAAGGGCAGAACCGACCGTCCAAGTCGCAAAAAGGGCAGAACCGACCGTCCAAGTCGCAAAAAGGGCAGAAATGACTGTCCATGTCGCAAAAAGGGCAGCACCGACCGTCCACGTCGCAAAAAGGGCAGCACCGACCGTCCAAGTCGCAAAAAGGGCAGCACCGACCGTCCACGTCGCTAAAATGGCAGAACCGACCATCCACGTCGCTAAAATGGCATAACCGACTGTCCAAGTCGCAAAAAAGGAAGAACCGACCGTCCGCGTCGCAAAAAGGGCAGCACCGACCGTCCAAGTCGCAAAAAGGGCAGAACCGACCGTCCACGTCACAAAAAGGGCAGCACCGACTGTCTACATCGCAAAAAGGGCAGCACCGACCGTCCAAGTCTCTAAAAGGGCAGCAACGATCGTCCACGTCGCAAAAATGGCAGCACCGACCATCCACGTCGCTAAAATGGCAGTATTGACCATCCACGTCGCAAAAAGGGCAGCACCGACAGTCCAACTCGCAAAAAGGGCAGAATCGACCGTCTACGTCGCTAAAATGGCATAACGACATCCACGTCGTCTAACGGAGTCAGCCTCTACACGAAAGAAGATCCATCAATTTCATGCACACAACCCACATGTGTGGTGTGCATGTATTGATGGGGGCAATTTGTTGGGGTCAAAATTTACACCCCGGTTGACCAAATCAAAATCAAAGTCAACCACAAGCCAAGTGGTCCCAAGCCCAGGTCAAGTGGGCCAATGCCCGGGTCAAGCCCGAACATGAAGCGGCTGGCTTCCCCCATGCTAAAATGAAAATTTTGTAATAAATAATTTTGGTGTATTTCTTTTATTTTATTTTATGAATAAATGTAAGAAAAATGGGCATAAAGCCAAATTTTTGTAAAGCCCATGGCTCATGTGTAAAAAGAAATAGCACATGAGGCATGGGATGGGCAAAATGCCATTTTGTAAAGCCCAATGAGCTATATGTAAAGTGTATAGCTTATAAAGGCAAAGATAATGAAAATATCTCAACAACTTTTTTTCTCTCTCCTAAAAAGATCAAGATCTGTGCTCTTTCTCTTTTCTCAATGTTCTAAAACCTTCTTCTTTTTTTGAATTAAATCAAGAGTTTTACTCTTCTTTTTCCAAAACTAAATAGTTTTTCACCACAAAACCCACAAAGGGGAGCTTGGATCTTCCATCAGATCTTAAAAAGGAGAGATTTTTAAAATCTCATCCCTCTTGTTATCCAAGAGCCGGCCAACAGAGGAAGAAGAAGGAGACCCATCTCCAAAGACCCCACTTTGGGGAAGATCCAGGGCTCAAGGGGAGAAGCCCCTTCATCAGCCTCAAAAATACCTTAGACACATCTATTTTAACAAATGGAATACCTGTATTTAAAATCATGCACCCCATGTTTAATTTTATAACTTTTCGATGTTCCGTTTGTATCCATTCATACCATTTCAGATCTAGGTCATGAAAACTTATCTTGTTACATACTATACTATCATATACTGCATCAAATTGAATAGTTACATTTCATATTGCTTAGTTATATGTTCCGCACTTGTTAGTTTATCATTTTACGATTATGTGATACCCGTTTGCATCCATATCATTTAAAATATATATCGTCGTAATATTTCTTATTATTATCTTTAATTAGTTTATAATCTGCATTTTATAATGTTATACATTTGAAAATATTATAGTTTACACATGAAACGTCGTTGCAAAGCGGATACAACAAATCTGAAATTTACTGTACACCTTACCTTATAAAATTCATTATAAATCATAGAAAAATCATTAGTATACGTTCTTTAGTTCGTTACGAAGATAACTCAGAATAATATAATTTTATGAAATATTTAATTGCAAAATAAATTGTTTAAATAACGTAAAATGCAAATGAAAATGTCTCTAAACTGTTGTCTAGGGAAATTCCAGCAGCAAACTTTCAACTTCGAATGTTCATAACTTTTTGTAAGAACAATCTGAGATACTTCAACTTATAAAAATGAAAACATTATTGAATTATATTTGTTTTGGTATAAGACACGTCCCTTTTGGAGAACGTTTGTTATTTTAAACCTATTTTACAAATCAGGGTGACGCTGAATTTCTGAACGGAACTTTCTTGTGCATGGTTAATCAATACCACTTTTATAGTTATTAATCGGTTTGAATATGTTATCCATGTTAATATTATTATATCAATATCTATTTAATAAATAATATTGCTTGTGTTTTAATACTCAGCAAATTTTACCGATTTACAGTTTTATAGTATCCGTTTGTATCCGTACGGTTTATTACATATCTAGTTGCACACCGAGACCATATTATTTCATGTTACTGTTGTATTAGTGCACCATGCTTGATAATTGTGCATCCTACATAGTCATGATGTAACCCCTGACAAAATATTTGTGCATCCATGCTTTACCATACATCCGTACTTGCTACAGTTTTAGTATGAGTATCCGCTTAACACATGTGCACTACCTGTCATGACCTGATATACTACTGCTTGACTTGATACCTAATACACCACTACTTGACATGACTTGATACATGTACACTACCTGACATGACCTAATATATCACTACTTGACATGTTACCTGATCATGTTTCTAATGCCGACAATCCTGACATGTTGTCCCGATGGACATATCATGTTGTCTGTACAGACAAACATGTTCCTGCTTGATCCTGTATTGGCATTAGTCTCAGATTTATAAATACCTGACTTACACACATAACTTGGGGGTATGGGGAAATCAAGAATGTAGCTGAACGTAACTCAAAGGGCTATTATATCATTTTACCGTGGTCCCGTGGGGAATGAACGGGGCATAGACCGATGGGTTATGATGAGGATTATATTAATTGATTTCGAATAACTTTAGAGTAGATAACCCCATAGCACAGTTTAGACTACTCGCTGCACTTCACCTGTTTATATCCTGTCCACTGATCTATATTCATGTTACGGTTTACTTATGACTTGTTACTATTCTACTTTTGTTACTGTTCATACTCGTGCCTGCATGTATTGCTACCCTCTGATTATATTATTGTTGATATTATGACGCACTGAAGTCTGCATGGCCTAGATCCTCTACCTTTGTCGCAGGCTGATCAAGAGTATTTCCGTCTTCAGGCCGAGCAGTGAGGATCCTGTTAGTATCCAGTTAGTTATTTCCTTACTTTCCAGATGTTATTGTTACTTGAATTTATTGCTTCCGCATATTATTTCTTGACTCGTTTATTCTGGCTCATGGACATGTACTAGATAGTTTATTTACTTTCCTGTTCTTGATATCTCTACAGCCGTAATGTGACTGTGGAAGGATTTTTCCTATCCACAGGTAGCATGGTTGACTCTGTCACGTCCCTATCTTAGCGCACTCTGGAAAGCGGGGCGTGACAAGATCCATCTCCAAAGACCCCACTTTGGGGAAGATCTAGGGCTCAAGGGGAGAATCCCCTTCATCAGCCTCAAAAATACCTTAGGAGTTTAACTCCTCATACACACACACACACACACACAAAATAATAAGTATTTCTTTCTGAGAGTACAACTCCCAGTGCAGGGACTAAATCCCTTTTTGATGCCCAGCGCCCGAGCGTCCACGTGCTTGGCACGTAAGGCGCTAGCGCCCGAGCGCCCGCGTGCCACGCACATAAGGCGCTGGCGCTTTCTCCCACGCATCCTTTGGATGCCCTTTCCCTTTATATCTCTGTGTGTGTGTGTGTATGTATATATGTATATATACATACACACACACATACTCTACAACACTGTCCCGTGTTAGAAAAAATTTCTAAAGGGGCGCTGCCCCGCATCCCACAAGGGGGCTGCTAGCCCCCTTGACCCCCAACCCGCTATCCGGGTAGCGGGACCCCCGTAAAAACTCTGCGAGGCCCCCGATATATCCAAAAACACTTTCAAAACACAACACATGTACACTGCACTTTGAGTTCACATGACCTGTTTTGACCCATTAATCGGAGGTTCTCTCGCTCCAAAGGCGAGGGGTAATTAACGGCAGTTTAGCCCGCGGCTGCCGGAGATTCGGATCTCCACAATCAATAAACCCCGCCTACCCTAGGCAGGGGGAATCTGTAATGCGCCTGACCAGCGCGCGCGTATTCCCATCTCAATGGGATGACGAAAAACACCCTACAATGACAAGTGTAGAATATATATATATGACGAGTAAAAGTTTTTGTTCATGGGTAAATATGTACTACAAGTTAAGTTCCAAGTGTGAATGTCAATGCAGCCATAGAAGTATTCACAAGCTTAAGAGTGGGGCCCCCGGAGTAAGAAAATATGGGCTCATTTCATGTGTTATCATCGGGGCTATAGGCTGTGGATGAGTCGACCCGATTGATATTCGAGTAAAATAAAAAAAAGAGGTTAATACGGGACTCCTGAAGCTCCGTTGGATTCACACAAGAAATTATCGCAAACACCCCTGGTATAAATAGTTTATAACTCTATACTATACTTAATTAAATTGATGGATTGGTTATAACATGTCTTAATCGAAACCATAGATTGCAAAAGGTGTATGTTCCCCCTAATCAGAGCAAAGCTCTGTTTGAATTTCAAAAATTCAAAAACTGAAGCAACGCTTCAAATCCCGTGCGCGACGCGCCACGTGTCAGAATTTGATACTTCAGCGCAGCGCCCGAGGCAGCGCGCACAATCAGAGCAAGGCTCTATTTAAAACAAAAAATTAAAGGAAGCAACGCTTCAGTTGCGCAAGCGCTGCGCTGCACGACACGTGTCAGCGCAGTTGCGCAAGCACAGTTGCGCAAGCGTTGCGCTGCGCGACACGTGTCAGCGCAGTTGCACTGTGCGCTACGCGACACGGGTCTGCGCAGTCGCGCAAACGCAGTTACGCTGCGCTGCGCGACACGTGTCAGCGTAGTTGCGCTGTGCTCTGCGCTGCGTGACACGTGTCAAGCGCTGGGGCGTTTGCGCCAAACAGAATTAAAATTCTAGTAAGATCCTTCTGTTCTTGTTAAAACAAGAAGATTGTCTTCTGTAAAACAGAAGCCCTTGGATCAAAAGATCCAACGGTGGGGAAAATTCCCCAAATCACTCAGAGAATGATCTCTTTAACAAACTTAACAAATTTATGGGCACTATATAAAGACCCCTAGACCCCAATTCAAAAGAGATAGACATCAAGAACTTCAAAACAAATAGAACTCTGAAGAATTTTGAAAAGGACTCAAGAAAAAGGTAAAACCTTTATAAAATAGAAGAATTTCTTTTGAATAGATCATTGATCTAAGAACAAGATCAATGATCTTCAATAAAAAAATAATAACAGTGCCTTGCACTTTTTATGAACCATTGGTTCTGGAATTTCAGAAAAATTCTTTTCTTGAATCCAAAATTGGATCAAGTTATTGAAATAGTGCCTTGCACTTTTTTATGAACCAATCGGTTCTGGAATTTCAGAAAAATTCTTTTCTTGAATCCAAAATTAGATCAAGTTATTGAAACAGTGCCTTGCACTTGCAAAACTGCACTGTTGCGCTCCTGGGTTGGCACAAGCCACCAGAGAGCGCCACGTGTCAGCGGCGCAACAGCACAGCGCACTGACGCAGCGGACTGCGCTGTTGCGCTCGCGCTCACCAGAGTGTGACACGTGTCACCTCCACATGCGCTTGCGCTCAATGATTGGTGCAAAGCGCCTGACAAGCCAATATCAGACAATTAATGCACTGCATTATTTACTGAAGGGCCAAGCCCAATTAAAAAAGGCCTAACAGGCCAAATAAAATGCAATGCATTAAAAGGGCAGAGCCCAAACAAAACAGATGCTCTGCAGGCCAAAACAAAATACAGTGCATGAGCAAAGCCCTGGCACAGGCCTAATAGGCCAAAGATCAAGAAAAACGTTGAATATTCTCAACTGGACTTAGCCCAATCATGGTCGTAAGTCCTCAAATTAAACTGAGCACGGCTGCTCTCCTAAATCAATTTACATCCGGTTCGAGGGTACATCTCCGAACTCCTCTGACACCTATCGTTGTAATCCTTCAACGACGTCAGAGAGGTGACGGGTCCCGACAACCACACATCAACACGGAGTATGGGGTCCTTAAACTCATGGACTTATGCGTCCTTAAACCAAGATACGGACTGTGGGGTCCTTAAACCCACGGACGTATGCGTCCTTAAACTAACGGACTAATGCGTCCTTAAACACACCCATATGGACTGTGGGGTCCTTAAACCCATGGACTTATGCGTCCTTAAATTACCTATGGACCACCATGTCCTTAAACTGGAAATGGACCACCATGTCCCTAAACTGGAAATGGACCACCATGTCCTTAAACTGTTAGTTATGTATATGCCCTAGAGGCCATTGTTGTACATATGATGTATATTATGATGGATGCTTGGATATATAGAGAGAGGACTTTCTTGCTCGTCATGATAGTATGCTATTTGGTTTCACTTTATCTTAACATGTTGACTTGTACTGGTTTACTGTCTTTCTCTCACATGTTGATAAAGCCCTTAGGATCTGTACTCGACTACTGGGATTATGATGAGATCATACTAGTGGGGCCACGATAGTCGATGAGTACATCCTATAACTGTTCCTAGTCGAGGGTATATCGAGACAGGGCATCGATACACCAGAGTAGACTAGCGTATACGCATCTTGACCCATATGATGGGCGATGGATGATCCCATATCCATCGGTGTTTGACATCAGAGATGGTGTACGGATGCTCAGTGGAGATTGGGTACACTGGACGGACTCGCCGAGAACTCCCAGATGGTGATATACCACACGTCAGATGGCAGTTCTCCGGTGACACTGGTACAGGGTAGTCTGTAGACCCGAGATCGTCATAGAGTCTTGTGTGATTCCCACTGTGCTTTGATTTCCACCTTACCACATCCAAGAGGGCGTGCAAAACGGTGGCTTTTGGGTACAGTCCCGAATCACATGGAGGCAATGAGCGATGGGAGGGGATTCGTCTCTCCCGGTATAGGGAGTTGATGTTGTGCTGTGTTCGATTGGCTATAACTGGAAGTCCCTGGCCAGGGCTGATATAGAGATATACTGGTAAGTGTTACCAGTAGTTTCTCGACCTGTTATGAGCCTCACATCGACACGACTTATCGGTTACTGGGGTCTGACGTATACCACCCCTAGAATTGATATGCGACATATCAGACGAACAGACCGGACTGTACGGGAGTGTCACTGATTGGATTCACAGGAGAACGTACAGGCTAGCTTGTTGATCTTCTGATCGCTCAATACTTGGGTGGCTGTTTCGTTTAGCTGACCGCTTGCAGCTTGTGGGTGTTTGATATGATCATCACCTGCTACCGGCATATTGACGATTCTTTAGAGTCCTACACGGAGGTTTCTTGGCTCAGGCAAAACGGAGTAGAGGCACATATGTGATATGTACAGGACCGAGGATAATGCGATATAAGATACCGTATTATATTCTCGCGATATTTAAATATGAACCGGATCATCAGATCAAGTGTTGATTCGATGAATCGGTACATGATATATTAGTCGGTTATATTCGATATAGCCGGATTGTCGGATCAAGTGTTGATTCGATGATTTAATGTATAATAATATATATGATATATTGTATTACATTATCTAATATTGGCTCGCTTTATTATTTCATTTTCTCACCGGATAATACATTGATATATATGTGATATATATTAATTGTATTATTTTCTTTTGTTACAAACATAATATATATGTGATATATATTATAGTAACATGATATGATTAATAATGAAACATGTTTAGTGATGATAAAAAGAGATTAGGGTTTGATTAGGGTTAGCTTCTTCTTGCACCTTCTAGAAGCATTCCTTTTGTCATGAAGAAGATATTATGATAGATATTTTCTTATGACTCATTTCTTAACCCAACCAAACCCTAGCCTTAGTTAACTCTCTACAAGGGTTATCCTTGTCATGATTAACCATGGTTGCATTATTATTGATATACTCTTATCTAGTATTCATCACAAAAGGATTTATCTCATTATTCTTCATCTTCTTCTCTCTTTAGCTTTGAGAAAGCTTACTAGAAATTCCTTTTGTGATGATTTCATGTGAGATTATGATATAAAAAGACAGCATAAATACTACTCCATCATCCTCATCTAATCTAGCCCATTAGATTAGGGTGTTCACCTCTTTAGAGTGAGAGAGCTTGAGTTATAGCAACTTCGACGTAGATCATCGGAGAAGCGGAACACTACAAGCTAGCATGGATCGTTCGAGTCGTGGAGCCTCTCTTGAGTCCGGGAGATCGTGGATCGCGGCGAAGGGACTTCTACTCGGAGCTTATGAAGCGAAGGAGCGGACTACAAAGGTTGTAATACCTCACACTTATTGGTAAAGATGTTTACTTGCATGTTAAACCCTAATAATCTAGCAAAGATCCCGGCTTTGGGTTGTTCGGCACGTCTAAAATTTTATTCGGGCATGTTTGATGCCTTATGAACCTTCACAAGAGTGCCTAAGAACCCTACATAAACTGGCAATGGACCACCATGTCCTTAAACTGGAAATGGACCACCATGTCCCTAAACTGGCAAGGGACCGCAATGTCCCTAAACTACCTATGGACCACTACGTCCCTAAACTGGAACAATAGAGCTCCTAAATGCTCTTTTGTCGGATCTAAACGATCCCGTTTAAGTTGATCTTAGCCTCAAATATGGCTAACGTATCCTTAAACATTCAAACAGACTTTAGTCCCAAATTGGACTATAAGACCCCCAATCAACTTTGGTTCAAGGGTACATCTCCGAACTCCTCTGATACCTGTCGTTGTAATCCTTCAACGTCGTCAGAGAGGTAACGGGTCCCGACGGCCATATATTAAACGGACTACTACGTCCTTAAACTGGAACAATAGAGCCCCAAATGCTCTTTCCGTTAAGTAGATCTTAGTCTCAAACAGGACTAATGTATCCTTAACGAACGTTTAAGTTGATCTTAGCTTCAATACGGCTAACGTATCCTTAACCCAAAAACACCAAGCCCAAATCTAAGTAAATACAAATTTGGACTAATCCACGTCCTACGGGCGACGGCATCACTTAGTCTCCGTATACAATCCACGGGCATCCACAAACAAAACAAACACACACGACGCGAAGTGAAATTCTGGAGAAGGAGAAAGTGGCTACCACGATGCGGTAGCGTAATTAACTGCAGGGGCTTGCGCCTGCAGGGAAGAGCGTCCCCACAATCAAAAACCCCTCAAACGAGGGGGGATCTGACGAAGTCTGCTACATCGGCCGCATCCGTCTAAACCTCCGATACACGGTGCCATAAATCAACTTGGCATCTTCGGAGAGGTAGACGGATAAAACCATATAGCATCTGCCCCGAATCTCAGGCAAGACGTCTTCACGTCGTCGCCGTCTTTCGGAGGGGAACAGATTCTGGCACGCCCGGTGGGACCTTTTCCTCTTTCCACTCCACACTTCGTGTGTCGTCTTCGCGAACGAATCGCGGTTTGTTAATGGTTGCCTTTGGGTTGCAAGTTACTAAGATTTGGTCTTTTGCCTGGCGCAGAAATCAAGCATCAATGGCCTCCAACTGCTCGAACTGCTCGAACTGCCAATGTAACCGACACTCCACCTCACCCGGAGGTGTAGCATATGGGCCTCAAGAGCCTCCGTCCTTACTATGCCTGTGGAGAAAGTGACTCAGGCCACCACCGGCCTGTTTTTCGGGACCATGATCCCTCCTGCAAGCTTCACCCTGCCAATACCCGTACCGGAAGCTTCAAAGAAGTCGGTCTTCGATCGACTTGCTACTCCAACGGCCCCTTTCAACGGGTCGTCCAACATCAAACCAGCAGCCTCTATCTTTGCCAGGCTGGATCAGAACTCTGATGGGCCCGCCAAGAAGCCTATGAACCCTAAAGTGGCTGTCCCAAGGAAGGCAGCAACGGTTGTTCCTGAAGCCGCCAAGGCGGCTTCTCCTGTCAAGGAGTCAGTCTTTTCAAGGTTGACTATTCCGGCTCCTGCCCCTGCTCGAGGATCTGTCTTTGAAAGATTGAATATTGCCACTCAAAGGACAACCTCAGTCTTTAAGAGGCTGGCACCAGCAGCGCCTCATTCGGACAGGGGGCAAGATGAAGTTGTCCCTATCGCCGAGCCAGTCCCAACGGCTCGTCATGCTCGACGTCGCCACTGGCGCCGAGTAAGGAAGGCTGGGAGCAACTCCCCCTCGGGGCTAAATCCACCCGCTCCAATGGTGGAAGTTGATGCTGCTGTTCCAACTGGGAACAGCTTTGAACCGTTAAGGAGGGTGCGTAAGAACTCTCCAACTGCTGTGCTAAAAAGATCTCCTCCACCTGCGAAGAAGGTTTCGGAAACGAAGCTGGAGCAGCCCCCTCAGCGGCTATCCTCCAAAATTTATAAAGTCTGGCGGAGGGTTCAAGACTCCGTGATTGACCAAGATCACTCTCGCCGGCAGAAAAGGGCGAAAGTGCAAGAAGAAAAGAACCGTCTGGACAAACAGCAAAGGACGACCACCACCAGGGTGCCTGCTGCAACGGCCCCCTCAACTTCAACGGCCCATAAGAGAAGGAGGCCGAAAAAAATTCCCACGCCCGCGGCAAATGCCAAGGACGGCAAGCCCAAACGCCCTAAGTCTGGGGGCATGGTGGTGCATACCGTCTACATGGCGTCTGGTAAAGAGGACAGCCGTGCATCTACAGGTCATCGACCGCTTACACGGTCAGTGACCAAAGCTCAGGAACAACAGCAAAAGCTCCAAGAGATGATGAACGCGATGGCCGCACTCACTGGGCCAAAAGAAAGCCCTGAAGCGTCCTCAGATGAACGCCAGGAGCAAGAAACTGACGCTGAATTCCTTCGTCGGATATTGGAGAAGAAGGATAAAGAGGCTGCTGAACAAGCAGCCAACATAAAGCGAATGGCCATCCTGTTCCAAGCCATGGTGGGAATGATGATCCAACAAGATCCTCCAGCTGAAGATCCTCCAGCTGAAGATCCCCCGATCGTCCTTGAAGACGATAGGGGAGAAACGTCAAATCCTCCACCGGCTTTGTCAACAGCCAAGGAGGAGACAATCTCCAAAGCTGACTTGGACGAATATATAGCCCAACGGATATGGGTTCATCATGCGACTGAAGCAGCCGGTCAGGTCGTAAAAACAGGATGACCATATCCGAGCTGGTACGATCAGAAAAAATACCCGCCGGG
Source organism: Agapanthus africanus (assembly GCA_030015575.1). Lineage (NCBI taxonomy): Eukaryota > Viridiplantae > Streptophyta > Magnoliopsida > Asparagales > Amaryllidaceae > Agapanthus > Agapanthus africanus. The sequence goes on along the minus strand of JASDDO010000022.1, from coordinate 721,767,154 downwards.
CTATACAATACCCAAATTCCATGTCTATAAGGGGACGGGCAATCCCCACCAGCATGTTGCCCAGTTCAGGGCGCTCTGCGGCAACACCGGCGGTGATGATAAATTGTTGCTTCGCCAGTTCGTCGGTAGCTTGTCAGATACAGCGTTCGAGTGGTACTCTGAGCTTCCAAACGACTCTATCAAGACATTTGCGGAGATGGAACTGCTGTTTACCCAGCATTTCGCAAGCGCCAGCGAACGCACCCCGATGACGGCATTGATTAATGCCAGAGTGAAGCCAGGCAAGACATGGGTCCAATATGCTATACGGTGGCGGAACTTATGGTCAAAATGGGAGCAACGCATCGAAGAGGCTCCTGCGGTAGGTATGTTTGTGGGAACCCTTGATCCGCAGGCAACTATCTCGCAATTTATGATGTTCTTCAAGCCGACTACCTTCTAGGCCCTGATCGACAAGCTAGCTCAGATGGATCATATGGGCCATAGACCTCCCCTTCCAAAGCCGGACTCCCGAAATGAAAAGGGAAGGGGAAAGCGATCGTTGTCGCTAATGCTCAACAACAGCCGAGCAACTCGAAGCCGGTTGTCCGTCAAAATAATATGCGTCCGCACGTACCCTTTGAGGAGAGGCTAGGACGTCCTTACTCGTTTCCCCGAGATAAAACGAGAAGATTATTCGAGCTGGCGTTGCGCAACCGACTCATAAATCTGCCGGATCCAAAACGTCCGTCGCAACCAAATGATGTCAATGAGCCCAACTACTGTCCCTATCACCGAGTACTGGGTCATCCGATCGAAGATTGCTACGTCTTCAAAAATTGGATTGAAGACCAGTACCAACAGGGCAAGTTCGTGTTGTCCGATAGATGGAAGGTGAATCCGCCGCAACCTCACGCCTCTAAAAGGATGAATATGCCGGGGGCAACATGCTCTCTCGTTGAAGAACCCCCATGGGATGTTGTACTATCAGCCAAGACAAGGAGGATGTTGAACGATCTTCAAACATGCCCAGCGATCAGGTGGAAGAACCCGTTGGAACCGCAGGTCATTGAAGGGATGTTGAAGCCGCGTCCAACTCCAAAGACCGATGGTGGCGGCCCAAGCACTCACAACCAGCTGTCAAAATCTTCGAAGAAGAAGAAGAAGAAATCCAAGAAGTCTATGAAGCCTGGCGACAAGCGCACGGACTTACAAAAACAAATTGACGCGCTGGAGGAATATAACCAGAAAGCACGAACTCCCATCACACTCCAAGAGTTTCTTAACCAAGTCTTTCAAGAGGAAGATGGGGGGAGAGTTCGTCGGATGAATCTGAGGAATACGTGGCGAGCTTCCATATGATCTCCCATTCGTTTACAGACGATGAGGAAACTCCTTGCACTGAAAAGCTGGGGGCAGATCCTGAACCAAAAATTCTGGGGCCATCAGATGAAGTAATTGACGCATTCCTCAACGAAGCTCTGTTGAAAAGTAAAGCTGATCGGGAACGCGAGACGGCTATATTTGAAAGGGCCAAGCGCTAGCGACTTGACGAAAGAGCTGAGACACTCCCGCTGGAGCAAAATACATCCACTGCGGATAAAAGCAAATTCAAGACGAGGAAAAAGTTTGCTAAGGCCATACCAATGGGTATCAAGTTACCATCCTCTGAAGGAAGCATTACTGGTAAAGTGGAAATGCACCCCTCCTACTGCTTGTATCATCGGAAGATTTCGCACCCCACTGAAGAGTGCAAAGCTTTCAATAGATGGTGGCAAGGATATGTTGCTCACCGACAACATTTTAAGCGGGAAAAGCGCAAAACTCATCGGGAGCGGAAAAATACGACCGAGGGGCTTAAAAGAACTACCGGCGATTGTCGCATGGTTAACGCCGGGGGATCACAAGTGCTTACATTCGGGAGCGATTCTGACGAAGAAATGGCTCTTAGCCCCCTCTTTAAAGAGTCCACCTCGGGAAAAGAAGAAGAGCCGAAGGTCTATGAAAATATCAGGCTGCGTAATCGGACGCTGCCCGAAAAGAATCTCGGACCCTCAAACAAAAAAGATAAAGGGAAAGAAAAGGTCTCTGAAGATATCGTCTTAGATGACCAAGTCATAGAAGAGCTAACTGCCAAGGACCCGCCACAGAGAAATAAGATGGATTACAACATCTTAGCGCATCTGAGGAAGCTACCCTCGCAGCTCAGCATTCTTGACGCCCTTTTACTATCAAAAGAGGCGAGAGATTCGTTAATCAAGGCACTACAGGAGCCGGAGCAATTCCAAGCTTTCCTGGCCGAAGAAAAGATGAAGGATGAATTAGAGGAAGTGCACACGGCCGATGTCACTTTTGGTGATGAAGACCTTCTCCTTGGGACGTGCGAACACAATCGCCCTCTCTATGTCTCAAGGTACTGCCATGATATAAAGATAGGAAAAATCCTGGTCGACAATGGATCCTCCGTTAATTTCCTCAATGTGCGGGTGTTAAAGGAAATCTGCATGAGCGTCCAGCACCTTGCTCGGGACAAGATCACCATCTCCGGGTTCGACTCCCAATCATCAAGGACTCTTGGGTCTGTGATACTGATGCTACGCTTTGGGCTACTCGTCACGGATATTAAGTTCCACGTCATAGACGCCAAGACGTGCTACAATGCTCTGCTCGGCCGACCATGGTTACACGAGTATAATATCATCCCTTCTACACAGCATCAGTGTATGAAGTATTTTAAGGATGGTCTCGAGTATACCGTGACGGGAGAACTGAACCCGTTCTCTGTGAAGGAGGTCCGCAAATATGAAGATGTCAAATACTTCTTACCGGATTTCGAAGACACGGAGAGGTGTCACAAGCCGGAGAACAAGGCTAACGCCACCATCCCTGTCTTCGGGAGTGATACCGAGGAGGAGGAGGGGATAGTTTATAAGCCGGGACTATCTGCTCCTACGTTGATCTTTGGCAGCGATTCGGAAGATGAAGTCCATGCTGTATTCTCTGCTCGACCTTCAATACAAACGTCCGCTGACGAAGAGCAAAGTCTGCAAGTCGCCATGGTTCCACTTAAACACCATAAAGAACTGGATGCACTTGATATCTACAGTGTAGAGGAGTTGCGGACGTTCTATATCCCTCCCAGGCGAGAAGGCGAAAAAGCAATTCTATTCTACCGCTCTGAGGAAACCAAAGTGGAGAAAGAAATCTGGCACGGTGCGGATCCTACGCTTGACAGGATTCAGCCCATCCGTTTCCCCAGATATTATACAGAAGGCTTGAAAAGGCTATTGAAGCACCAGGGGATATCCTTCAAACAGACCGCTCGAAAAGCCAAATTCTATGACAGGGTCTGGAACGTCCCCGGGACTCAGCACAAGTTGCCTAGTGGGAGAATGGAAACAATTGGGCTTGGATACATTCGGTCTAAGAAACGAGAGCTACTCCACGGTTGTTACGTCGTGCATGACTTCGATGAAGAAGCGGATGCTCAATGGGAAGATGCTAATCCTGAACCAGTAAAAGTTCCTGATGCAAAAGTGCCCAGTCCGTCGTTCGAAGAGCAAATGGACAAGCTTATAAGGGAAGCTGGTCAAAAAGTCCGAGACGATCATAACCGCGAAATGGCCATCTACGAGAAAGCCAAAACGCAACGCCTCCTCCAACCGGCTGTGAAAGATGAAAATGCCGCTCCCTGTCAACCTATTATAAAAAAGGCACGACGCAGAGGCAAAAATAAGTCGAGAGGCGAAAAAGGCGCTCAACAGCAACAAAGCGGGACTAAGAAGCCACGCAAGCGGGAATCGAGCGGTTCCGATCTATCCCTCATAAGGAAAATGGGTCATGCGTACTCTTTTCCTCGGGACAAGACAAAGAAAATACTTGACCTCGCTCTAAAACATCAGATACTTACACTGCCGGAGTCTAAACACCCCGAACAAGCAAGCGAAGTCTCTCACCCGAACTATTGCTCTTATCACCGAGTGATAGGGCACCCTCTCGAGGACTGCTTCACCTTTAAGAATTGGGTCAAAGATCAGTATCAGCTCGGCAAGTTCGCTCTGTCTAACAACTGGAGGGTAACGCCGCCACAAAAGCACGAACCCAAAGCCACGAGAGCAGAACCAGTTCCACATTGGGCTTGGAAGCGAATTCGTACTTGTCACATGATAACAATATCAAAAGAAGAGTCCGAGAACATGGATGACCTTCCCTGGTGCTTCGAAAATAGCAACGATGAGGTGATCTCAGAATTTCCACCAGCACCGAAAGAGCTGGAAGATGGGATACATACCACTACAGATAACCTCAAGAAAATTGAGTTAGGGACGGAGAATGACACGCGACCGACATTCATTAGTGAACTGCTGTCTGAAGAGAGGGTGGCTTCATTGAAAGACCTGCTTATGCAGCATAAAGATTGCTTCGCATGGAACTATTCCGAAATGCCGGGACTAGATCCAGAAATTGCTGTGCACAAATTGCCAATATCTCCGAACGTCAATCCGGTCAAACAGGTGCCAAGAAGAATGCGGCTCGAGCTTGAGATGAGTATCAATGCTGAGGTCAAGAAGCTGATCGACTCTGGCTTCATCGAGGAGGTCCAGTATCCCGAGTGGATCGCCAACATCGTCCCCGTGATGAAGAAAAATGGGACAATGCTCATATGCGTGGATTTCCGGGATCTCAATAAAGCTTGCCTGAAGGACGATTTCCCAGTGCCAGTCACCGAACTGATGATAGACAATACATCAACTCATGAGGTTTTCTCCTTCATGGACGGCTCATCAGGGTATAATCAGATAAAGATGCATCCCGAAGACCAGAAGCACACCGCCTTCAGGACTCCTTTAGGTATATTCTGCTGCAAAGTGATGCCCTTCGATCTAAAGAACACCGGTGCCACCTATCAGAGGGCCATGACGAAGATCTTCGATGACCTCATACATGAAATCGTCGAGTGCTATATCGACGACCTCGTGGTGAAAAGCAGATCATACGAGGAACATATCGAGCATCTGAAGACCGTATTTCAACGCCTTCGACAATACAACTTGAAGATGAACCCTCTTAAGTGCGCATTCGGAGTTTCCTCAGGAAAATTCCTAGGATTCATCGTCCGACACCGAGGTATCGAAATAGATCCGTCAAAGATCAAGGAGATCATGGAAATGCCTCCGCCAAGGACTCTCAAACAGCTGCGGTCTCTCCAAGGGAAGCTCGCGTATATACGGCGATTTATAGCCAACCTTTCAGGCAAGTGTCGTCCTTACAGCCACCTGATGAAGAAGATAACCCCGTTCATCTGGGACAAAAAATGCCAAAGCGCGCTAGACGAGATCAAGCAATACCTGCAGAACTCGCCAGTATTGACTGCTCCGGTCAAAAGAAAGCCCCTCATTCTTTATACAACCGCCCTCGAAGGTTCCTTAGGCACATTATGGGCGCAAGAGAACGATCAAGGGAAAGAAAGAGCACTCTATTATTTGAGTCGAGTTCTACTGGGGGCAGAAAGCAACTATTCCCCTATTAAAAAACATTGTCTGGCATTGATCTTTGTGATAACAAAGCTCAGACACTATGCGTTGGCACATGAAATCCGTCTCATTTCGAAGGTGGACCCCCTTAAATATTTAATGTCAAAGGCCATATTGATGGGACGACTCGCTAAATGGGCCCTGCTCTTGATGGAGTTCTCGATAACGTATCAACCTCTCAAGGCAGTGAAAGGCCAGGCCATCACCGACTTCCTCGCTGAGCATCCGATACCCGCCGATTCTCCTCTGAATTGCGATCTTCCAGACGAACATGCGTTTGACGCGATCGATGGTAGCGATACCCGATGGGAGCTTTATTTCGATGGAGCATCTTCCATAAAGAAGCGCAAACAAAGTACCCCTATAATCAAATCGGGAGTAGGCCTTATCTTCGTGACTCCACAAGAAGGGATAATGCGCTTTGCTTTCTCCTTAACAGAGCCGAGGACGAACAATGAAGCTGAATATGAAGCTTTAATAGCAGGCCTCGAGATCGCTATTGACATGGGAATTGGAAACCTCCTCATATACGGAGACTCCCAGCTGGTCGTTAGTCAAGTAAACGGCGACTACCAAACGTGCAAACCAGAGCTGGTGAAGTACGGCAAAAAGGTGCAACAATTGTTGACCTAAATTCCCTCCTACACTTTGGAAAACATACCGCGCGCGGAAAACAGCAAAGCGGACGCATTAGCCAAGCTCGCTAAAGAACTGGCTGATGAGAACCTCGATGACGTCAGAATCGTGGTACAAAGCCGTCGGGTGCTTGCCCCGGCAGAAATATCTCTGGAATCATCCGAAGAAAAGGGAGCGACTGAGCAGATGACCTTGCAAATAAAAGATCGGGAAAAGGCCGAGGATTGGAGGGAAGTCTTTATAGACTACTTCAAATACAGTCGAGCGCCCGAAAATGCGTCCTCAAGACATTAACTTATGAAACGAGCTCTGTCTTTCGCCTTCGTCAATAATACTCTGTACAAGAGGTCGTTTGATTCTCTGTGGTTGAGATGTCTGGGACCTGAAGAGGCAAAAAGAGTCGTTCAGGAAGTTCACGACAGACTCTACGGTTCTCACCAAGCAGGCCCAAAGATGAAGTTGAAGATCAAACGAATGGGCTACTACTGGCCCACGATGATTCAGGACTGCCTCGAATATGCGAAGCAATGCCACTCATGCCAGATTCATGGGGACTTCATCCATCAGCACCCAAATCCTCTACACCCAACAGTGGCTAGCTGGCTATTCGAAATGTGGGGAACTGACATAGTCGGCCCCATCGAACCAGCATCGTCCAGGGGACATCGTTTCATCCTGGCGACGACTGACTACTTCTCTAAATGGGCAGAAGCAGTGCCATTAAGAGAAGTGAAGACGGAGAATATCCTCCATTTCTTCAAGATGCACGTCATATATCGGTTTGGAACTCCGCGACGGATCATCTCCGATAACGGGCCAGCTTATAGAAGCCACAAGATCAGTCGCTTCGCGCAACAACACAATATAGACTGGAGATATTCCTCGGTTTATAATCCACGAGCTAACGGTCTAGCTGAGGATTTCAACAAGATCTTGACGAAGATCATGAAGAAGACAGTGTCCTGAAATAAGAAGGACTGGCACGAGAGACTGCAAGAATCTCTCTGGGCGTATCGAACTACGTTCAAGACGGCCACGAACACAACGCCGTACGCGTTGGTATTCGGTACAGAAGCAGTACTCCCCCTCGAGATAGAGTTACCCTCTCTACGAGTGGCAGTCCACTACGAGCTGATGGACGAAGAAAATGCTCACCTTCGGCTTGAGGAACTTGATGCCCTTGATGAAACCCGGCTCATAGCGCAACAAAATCTGGAGGCCTATAAAGCAAAGATGACGCGCTCATATGAAAGATTGACCCGGCCGAGGACATTCCGCCAAGGCGAACTCATGCTAGTGGTCAAAAGGCCTATGATCCCCAATCGCGCCAAGCGGGGAGCCAAACTATGAGGGCCCGTACATCATAGATAAGGTCTACCGAGGTGGAGCCTATCTACTCATGGATATGCACGGTGAAAGGCCTTACAGACCTATAAATGGTCGATTCCTAAAGAAATACTACGCTTAGCGAGTTACTGCCTAGGTCAATGATAGATGACGACGACTATGTCCGCTCGCTATCTTCCTAAGCTCAAAACTTTATAAGCAGTAGCCAGCCTTCCCCTGGACGGACCGAAACGTCCTTAAACTAATGGCGGACCGAAACGTCCTTAAACTAATGACGGACCGAAACGTCCTTAAACTAATGACGGACCGAAACGTCCTTAAACTAACAAAGGACCGAAACGTCTTTAAACTACTACCGCGGCATCCTTAGGCTGACGAGATGAATAAAAAAAAGAATAATAAAAAAAATATTAAAAAATGATAATAAACGGTATGTCCATAAGCAAAATGGGCACGGATGAAAACCCGAAAGGGCTCCGTGAGTAAAAACAGCAGGGCTACCGGCGAGTGTTCGTGAAAACCCGAAAGAGCGCGACCTCGTAAAAAAAAGGGAATAAAAAGAATTAAAAAAACGGTATGTCCATAAGCGAAATGGGCACGGATGAAAACCCGAAAGGGCTCCGTGAGTGAAAACAGCAGGACTACCGGCGAGTGTTTGTGAAAACCCGAAAGGGCGCAACCTCGTTAAAGGACACTTACAGGGTCCTCTCGACTTTGTAAGGAGAAACCACCCGCGTGAGATCCTTACGACTCACAAGGGAGCAACACACTTAGGGATCCCCACGATTCCTAAGGAGAAAATACACTTGCGAGATCCTCACGACTCGTAAAGAGAACTCTCTTATGGGACCCTCACGGCTCATAAAATTTGAAAGTCTTAAGTTACAGAGACCTAAACCTGTGCTTAAGCAACCTCCACAACCTTCGATTTTGCCCTACAAGTGGTTCAATACTGACCCTTGTATACAATCCACGGGCGCGAATAAACATTTCCCTAACCAAGTCCCATCCGTGACTGGGGATATGTTCGCATGACCCTTATAAGTCCTCTCGATTTACAAGGAGAAAACCCTCTTGTAGAATCCTTACGACTTACAGAGGAACATACATTCAGGAATCCTTACGATTCCTAAGCAGAAAATACACCTACAAGATCCTCACGACTTGTAGGGAGAAATGCCTTTGTGGGACCCTTACGGCTCATGAAGTCAAAAGCCTTAATCGAAAGGACCTTAACCTGTTCGCTAAGCCACCTTTATTCGACATCGACAGAGGCAAATGATGATTCGCTCCTGGTAATATCCCAGTTGTAGCGGTGCTGATGCCGAAATCGGTGTCTAATTTCAGGTTTACGGTGAAAAGCCAACAAGCCGCACATGCATACGAAATAGCCGAAATGATGGGGCAGCTTGCAATAAAAAGCAGCTGGTAAAAACTTATGCACACAAAATAGCCGAAATGATTGGGCAACTCGCAAAAAAAAGCAGCGAGTAAAAATAAGATAAAAAGCCGAAATGATTGGGCACCGCGAAAAATAGCCGAAATGATTGGGCAATCACGACCTTCGCGATATAAAAGCTGAAATGATAGAGCATCGCGGAAATAAAGCAATAATAAAAAATATATGATGAAACTTTTGCCCTACAGTTGAGATCACATCGATCCCTGTATACAATCCAAGGGCACAAACAAAGAGGGAACCATACCTTTCCAACAGGCTCCGCCAGAAAGCAAAGCCAAATCTCGATGGTTCACCAACAGCCTAGAGACAACCGCGACATTCGTCTTGATGCAACAGACGCAGTGCCAGCAAACGAAGCGAAAATCAAATTCCTAGCTTCACGGTTTTGACGGTAACTTATATGGAACCTGAAAGACCACCAGAAATCAGTTCAAACCCCAGGGAAACCAGTGTCCCTGGCAAATACCTCAATTCAGGGAAACTAGCGTCCTTGATGAGAGCCTCCTGATTCGCGTCGGCCCGCAGAGAAACTAGCGTCTCCGCAGGAATACTCCGATTTGTTTCAACCCCGAAGAAACCAGTGTCTTCGGCAAAATCCTTCGACTCAGGGAAACCAGTGTCCTTGACGAGAAAATCCTGATTCGCGTCGACCCGCAGAGAAACTAGCGTCTTTGCAGGAATACATCGATTCGTTTCAACCCCAGGGAAACAAGTGTCCTTGGCAAATACCTCAATTCAGGGAAACTAGCGTCCTTGATGAGAGCATCCTGATTCGCGTCGGCCCGCAAAGAAACCAGCATCTACGCAGGAATACTCCGATTCGTTTCAACCCCGAAGAAACCAGTGCCTTCGGCAAAATCCTTCGACTCAGGGAAACCAGTGTCCTTGACGAGAAAATCCTGATTCGCGTCGACCAGCAGAGAAACTAGCGTCTTTGCAGGAATACATCGATTCGTTTCAACCCCAGGGAAACAAGTGTCCTTGGAAAATACTTCAATTCAGGGAAACTAGCGTCCTTGATGAGAGCCTCCTGATTCGTGTCGGCCCGTAGAGAAACCAGTGTCTCCGCGAGAAATTCCCGATTCGTTTCAACCCCGAAGAAACCAGTGCCTTCGGCAAAATCCTTCGACTTAGGGAAACCAGTGTCCTTGACGAGAAAATCCTGATTCGCGTCGACCCGCAGAGAAACTAGCGTCTTTGCAGGAATACATCGATTCGTTTCAACCCCAGGGAAACAAGTGTCCTTGGCAAATACCTCAATTCAGGGAAACTAGCATCCTTGATGAGAGCCTCCTGATTCGCGTCGGCCCGCGAAGAAACCAGCATCTCCGCGAGAAATTCCCGATTCGTTTCAACCCCGAAGAAACCAGTGTCTTCAGCAAAATCCTTCGACTCAGGGAAAACAACGTCCTTAACGAGAAAATCCTGATTCGCGTCGACCCACAGAGAAACTAGCGTCTTTGCAGGCATACATCGATTCGTTTCAACCCAGGGAAACAAGTGTCCTTAGCAAATACCTCAATTCAAGGAAACTAGCGTCCTTGATGAGAGCCTTCTGATTCGCGTCGACCCACAGAGAAACTAGCGTCTTTGCAGGAATACATCGATTCGTTTCAACCCCAGGGAAACAAGTGTCCTTGGCAAATACCTCAATTCAGGGAAACTAGCGTCCTTGATGAGAGACTCCTGATTCGCGTCGGCCCACAGAGAAACCAGTGTCTCCGCGAGAAATTCCCGATTCGTCTCAACTTGCAAGATAAAGCCTTAGGCAGCAGGGATTAAAAAACTTGTTTCCTGAGCACTGGGACCCTGCAAGTCGGTCTAAAACGGTCTCTTGCATACTATTCACGGGTCTCACTCTCCAAAGTCGAATCTCGACAAGGAGGGAAACAACCGCTTACGGATCCTCTCGACTCGTAAGAGGGAAAATTCTCTTATAGGATCCTTACGACTTATAAGAGAAAACGCACTTAGGAATCCTCACGATTCCTAAAGAGAAAATCCACCTACGAGATCCTCTCGATCCGTAAGGAGAAAAATCTCTATGAGACCCTCACGGCTCATAGCGTTGAAAAGTCTTAGGCAGCAGATCTGAACCTGCGGCCTAAGCCATCGCTGTCTCTTGAAGAAACTAAGATGCTTACTCTATTATCTGTCAACCATGTTTATTAAGACAGCATGCTGATAATAAGAGAAAGGGAGAAAGCAAAAGAGCATACAAGACATTTCAAAGAAAAAATGTGTATCTTTATTTATTAATTCAATCAAGTACAAGGTGAATCGTATAAAAGAATAAAGAATGGATACATCTTATTCGAAAAAGAAAAATTTTACAAGTATATTGATACAAAGGCAGCTACTGGGAAGGAAGCGTCTTAAATAGCCCTATCAGTTGTTCGCGCACTTCCTTCCATGCCTGTTCCTGATCGGCCACCACCGCCAATTCTGCCTCCACTTGAGCCCGTTGCTGCAAGAGGGATACAAGCTGCTCCCCAACGGCCTGCTGAGCTGCTTCGCGGCCTTGGGCATTACGCTCGGCATCATCGAGTTTCCGCTTCAGTGTTAGCCCATTAGAGATACGCTCCAGGAGGCCCTCAAAGATAACCTTCACTTGGGCAACGTTATCCTCAACCTCAGCGCGCAGACGAGCCATCTCGCTCGAGGTCTCTTGGCATTCTCTCAACCGTGAAGCCGCTTCTTGTTCCAGGTGACGGAAGTAAGAAGCGCTTTGCTCGATCCACGCTGCTCTTTGATTGCTTACGGCTAAGGTCTCAAGAGCAGGGCACATAAACTCCGACTAATGCAGGCGGACCTCAATTTCCCTACAGTGGTTGACCCAAAGCTCGACGACGCCTCCATCATGAAAAGTCACAAGTGCCGCCAACATCGAGTTAACCTCCGCAGCAAAATCCGCAGCAGATGGGAGAGCGTCTGCGTCGAGCTCCTCAACATATTTGCTCAGCATGCCCAAGCCCATTACAGCACCCTTTGAAGACGGACGTCTAAGGAAGGGGCCTGCCGGCATTATGACGCGAGACTCAAAGGGCGCCGGGATCGGAACGACGGCTGAAAAAACAAAATACGATTAGATGACAGTTCAAGAAATCCAAAAGAATAAACAAATTTCACTGATGAGATAGTTTACTATACCAGTTGCAGCAGGCGGCAAGGCCGGAAGGGCCGGTGGCGCGACCGATCTTTCATCCCCTCCTTCGATTTGTAGCACTGCAATCAGGACGAGTGAAAGTCAGAAATAATTCCATTACTAAAAAAGAAAGCTATCAGTTGGAAACTATACTCACCGGTGCCACCGGAGGAAGAAGCGAGTCCAGATGGGAAGGAGAAGTGTGGGAGCAACACCTGATAGAGATGGTCAAAAAGCACTCCTGGAAAGACGCAATAGTACGACATTAGTACATAAATTATGCGGCTGAAAGAGAAAACTAGTGGGTTGCAAATCCTTACCTTCCAACATCTTTGAGGGTACAAGGGAAGGCTGAGAGGTGACCACCGCCAAGGCAGTAGTTGACGGCGCTCCCTCGAGCAATGGAGCATCGGCGCAGGTCGCACCTGCGTTAAAAACAAAGGTAAACTTGTCAGAAAGGATTGTACGATAAAAAAAAAGAGACAGTAACTTGGGATTTACCTGATGAGCTGCCGGCCGAAATAGAGGTGTTTCCCTCCTCCATCTATACGAGTCCACCTCCCGTGGCCTCATCACCGTACTCGACAGAGGCTGTCGTCGTACTCGCCCGACCGGGGGACAGCAGAGGACCGTAGACGGGGAGAGCAATGATCGGAGCATTGCCAGACTCTTGAGAAAGAGCGGCTGGCTCATCCCCAGGAGTCGTGCCCATCTCACCCGCTACTTCTTCGGGCTCGGCGGTCGCCATTGTCTCGTTCGCCATTACTATGAGGTCACCAGTCCCAGATACTCTGCCCGCCACTGCCCCAAGCTCAGTGATAGCGGTCGTCTCATTTGCCGCCACCTCGGGCTCGGCATCAACGGCCTTCTCTGGTGCAGCTCCCTCAACCCCCAGCTCAGGCTCAGCAACCCTGGCGACGTTGCTCACCGTCGGCTTGGGTTCGGCCGGTGCCTCCTCTTCTGTCTCCTTGGGTTCGACGGTCTCCGCCTCCCCTTCGGTTGGACTTGGCCCTGCATGACAGAATATATAAGAACCGACAGGTTTATAATTCTTACAACAAAATTTTGAAAGATACATTACCTGAGGTGGACTTATCGTTAGCCTCCCTATTTGCGCGCACCGCCTATCTGTGAGCTGTAGACAAGGCGACCGGGGGCTCTTCCGAGGGAGTATCAGCACGAGGGACAGTGCTTGGGCCCGCTCCCACGGCCAAAGCAGCCCTGCGTGCCTTCGCCTCGCGCCTCAACCGCTTCCTTTCCTCCCGGGCCGTCGCGACGGACCTCTTCGACGCTTCCTTCATCAAGGTGTCGTCGTCCTCGTTTAGAGTTGCCTCCAGAGCCTTCAAGGCATCTCTCATCGGCTCTTCAAGTCGGGTCTCTCGCGGTAGCCCCGAAGAGGCCGAAACATCAGTGGCTAGCCCGGGAAGAGTCTCTACATCACTGTGCGGGACCGGCATTGTGGTTCCTGTGACGAGAAAAAGAAAGGGTCAGATCGACCATAACAAAAGGAGAATAAAGACTTAATGAATCGAAACGTATTGAGGCCTAAGGATGCCCTAAGTCGTTCTTCCTCTTGAAAAGTCTTGAGGGAAGCAGCGATGGCTTCTTCAGTGGTGATGCCTGTTTGAAGAAAAAGAAAAGAAAAGCATTAGTCAAAGACAAAGATAAAAGTACAATGCAATAAAAAAAAGGCGATTAGTAATTACCCCATTATGCAAGCCTGGCTAGCCATGCGTCGCGCCTTGCCAATCGCTCTGAAGCTGCGATGGCGGCCGCCAGATCAGTGTCATCTGGTGGCATAACCAATCCTCTATTGGTCCCGTACTCGCCCAAGCCCTCGCTATACGGAGTGTGAGGTTCCTGACCGAACGCAACGTCAGCGGAGAAGAGCGACTTCTTCTTCCTCTTCTGCCCACCAGCCCTGGGTGCACCCGGGATCGACTTGCGCTTTGCAGGCACCTTGGGGCGATGGGTCCCGATGTCCGCGACCACACCAGACTCCGGCGAAGCCACAACTACTGTCTCTACTGGAGCACAGGACGCTGGTGGCGCATCCGCAGTATCAGGAAGCGGCAATCCGCGTGGAGGACTCTGCACACGTGATAGTCCGGCTCTAGCATCTTTCAGCGGAGGAACTACCGGGGTCCTTGGCACCAGAGGAGCTTTGCGGTCACTGCCGGGAGGCACACCCTTACGGTCGACCCGCAATCGCTTTTCTTCCTTTATAACGGCGCCCGTAGAATGATTGTACCATTCTGTATATGCATTGAGGAGTCGTGGGGCGCAAGCCAGCTCGCTGATAAAAAAATGAGAACCCGTATTCAGAAGCATGAAGTGATGCAGCGCGCTCTCCATCCCTTCTTCAGTAGCAGCAGGTTCCAGTAAGAAAGCCTCCAATGGTACCCCTTGATTGTAGCTCAGTTGTTGGGCGAAACGATGCGGGTTGTATCTCATGAAAATCGCCGCACCGTTGTGCCTAAACACCAGGAAGCCCGGTCTGATAAAATATAGATGGAGGGTCTCCCGGGCCGTCAAAACTGAGGCCCCATCTTTGAAAGTGTCTTGCAATGGCCGCACTGTGGTGGTAGATGCCTTTCCAATAGTCAGCACTTTGTCAATGAAAGACATCCCGTCTCCAACGGTGTGGGGGCGAAGGAGCAAACCCCAGGCATTCCGTGGCGATGGAGTCACAATTGAGGCACCGATCAGTCGTATAATTCGAGGGAAGCTGCACCTGTCATAGAACGAGGGCATTTTGTGCATACCGAAGACGCCTAATGTATGTAGCTCGAGCCATGATACGAAGTAGTGCATCGGGAAGATCACGTACAGTACCCCAGGCTCATCAGCATCCGCCACTTGACTAAGGCCGTGATACAGGTGTGCCAATCCGACGATCCCAACGGCCACTTTTACCCCAATGGTCATCCGGTGAGCTGGGTAAAAGACAGAGGGCCGCATATGGCGAGAATGCATCGGGAGCGCAAACCAACTCAGCCATAGCCCAAGAAATCCTAAGAAGAAAGCTTCATCGTCCATCCCGGGGGCTGCAACTTCCGCAAAAGACACAATTGGGGAGTTAGGAAGGAAAAAACCCTTTTGGTCTATCTCCTTCGCCGGCAGGTTGTCCAAACCTAGACCGAAAGGGTCATCAAGTGTGGCAAACTTAGCAGCTTCTGCCGAGAGGACGTTTGGGTGAAGGAATCGAGCGATGAAATCCTCGAAGCTAACTCTGCGGATCCCATGTTCGATAAAAAGGGCCTCATAGATGTTCAACACTTTGATCAAACTTGGAAATTGATGTTGAACAGCATTCTCCGGAGTGAGGCCCCTTATTGCCGGCTTAGCACCGAAGACATATTCGTCTGTAGGAAGCAACTCCTCATAGTGCTCCCCTATAACCGGTAAGCCGGAGACCTCTGTGAATTCCTCCAAAGAAATCGACACTTCCCGGTCCATTGCGAGGAAAGTGTGAGTAGGGATGTTCCACTGCTCCAAAAAGGCCTTAAACCACCAGGTGGGAAGCGTGGGATATTGGAAGAGGGAAACATAAACTGCAGTGTACAACCCTAGCCTTATCAACTGCGACTTCTTCGACGACAGAATGTGGCGAGCCCATGGCAGATAGCCGATCGGATGGCGGGGAATCAGACCTATGTTATATGATTGCCCCCAAGGTCGCGCCTCGCCTTGACAAATACGGCGTCCCAGGATATCCAAAACCATAGGACGCTGAACTGGAATTGCATCTATAGCAGGATGAAGAAAGCCCTTTGAAGTCCAATCGACCATCTCCACGGCATACTGCACCGGGGGTGGGCTGGCATAGCGGATCGCCGTAATAGGCTCTGATGGTACTGCGCACGAAAAGCTTTGTCGACCCATGATAATTTTGTTGTACCACGACCCCCAAAGGTGAAGATTCTTATATTCCGGGTCGTGGTCCCTGATCATAGCTAGGACCGCACGGTCTACGGGTGCTTCGGGGAATCCTTCCTCCGAACGAACAAACGGGAATGAGGTATCCGAAGACATGTTTCCTGCGGAGGGACAAAATTAGCCGTCAGTGTTGTAATTCCAACGCTTGGCGCTTTAAAAAAAATTAATTAATTAAATTAAAAATTAATTTAAATTAAATTAAAATTAACTACACCACACTGCAATACAATGGGCAAGGGACCAAATGGGGACCCACAAAATCTGGATGACAGTGCATCAGTTAATGAGACAGCCCCATCATTGGATGAGACTGTCAATTAATGAAGAGACCCTAAGAGAATATCCTCATTAATGGGAAATCCCTAGAGACAAGGAGAAAATCTCCTCTTTCAGAGCAAAGATCTGTCACAGAATGACATTTGTCAAACTCTGGTCTCAAGGGAATAAAAATTTCCTTAAAAAGAGCTTAGCTCTGTAATAATGATGGAGAGATCCATCAAAAGAAAATTTTAACTCCTAAAGATTAAAAATTTTGGAGTCTTAAAAAATCCATGAAGACTTATAAAAAAGTTCTCCATTTTTGGATCAAAAAAAGATCTACATTTGATCTGTGAGCAAAGCTCTGCTCATGGGTTAAAACCCATGAACAAGATCTCTGTAGATCTATAGATTTTTTAGAGCAAGGCTATGTTGATGAAACCCTAAAGGGGTTTTTCATTAGATCAAAGATCTATGAGAGCAAGGCTCTGTTAATTAAATTAAATTTAATTTTACCTAAGATAATTCTAGGTTCTGAACTCTGAAGTTTTTGGGAAGAAACGAGAGCAAGGCTCTAAAATTTTTAAACAAGAGCAAGGCTCTGAAAGTTCAAGTTCTTGAAAAATGGTAAAATATTTACTAAGGACCAAGGGTCCTATTTATAGGTGCATGCGCCCCTTCAGCTCACCCGTTGATCCAACGGCTAAGATCTTGTCACCGCTGCACCCACGTGTGCGCCACGTGAGTGCAACGGTGGGGGGCATTTGTTTCCCCCAATCAGAGCAAAGCTCTGTTTGAATTTCAAAAATTCAAAAATTTAAGCAACGCTTCAAATCCCGTGCGCTGCGCGCGACGCGCCACGTGTCAGAATTTGATACTTCAGTGCAGCGCCCGAGGCAGTGCGCCCAATCAGAGCAAGGCTCTATTTAAAACAAAAAATTAAAGGAAGCAACGCTTCAGTTGCGCAAGCGCTGCGCTGCACGACACGTGTCAGCGCAGTTGCGCAAGCACAGTTGCACAAGCGCTGCGCTGCGCGACACGTGTCAGCGCAGTTGCGCTGCGCGACACGGGTCTGCGCAGTCGTGCAAACGCAATTGCGCTGTGCTGTGCGCTGCGCGACACGGGTCTGCGCAGTAGCGCAAACGCAGTTGCGCTGCGCTCTGCGCTGCGTGACACGTGTCAAGCGCTGGGGCGTTTGCGCCAAACTGAATTAAAATTCTAGTAAGATCCTTCTGTTCTTGTTAAAACAAGAAGATTGTTTTCTGTAAAACAGAAGCCCTTGGATCAAAAATCCAACGGTGGGGAAAATTCCCCAAATCACTCAGAGAATGATCTCTTTAACAAACTAACAAATTTATGGGCACTATATAAAGACCCCTAGACCCCAATTCAAAAGAGATAGACATCAAGAACTTCAAAACAGAGAGAACTCTGAAGAATTTTGAAAAGGACTCAAGAAAAAGGTAAAAACCTTTATAAAATAGAAGAATTTCTTCTGAATAGATCATTGATCTAAGAACAAGATCAATGATCTTCAATAAAAATAATAATAAAACAGTGCCTTGCACTTTTTATGAACCATTGGTTCTGGAATTTCAGAAAAATTCTTTTCTTGAATCCAAAATTGGATCAAGTTATTGAAATAGTGCCTTGCACTTTTTTATGAACCAATCGGTTCTGGAATTTCAGAAAAATTCTTTTCTTGAATCCAAAATTGAATCAAGTTATTGAAACAGTGCCTTGCACTTGCAAAACTGCACTGTTGCGCTCCTGGGTTGGCGCAAGCCACCAGAGAGCGCCACGTATCAGCGGCGCAACAGCACAGCACACTGCGTTGTTGCGCTCACGCTCACCAGAGCGTGACACGTGTCACCTCCACATGCGCTTGCGCTCAATGATTGGCGCAAAGCGCCTGACAAGCCAATATCAGACAATTAATGCACTACATTATTTACTGAAGGGCCAAGCCCAATTAAAAAAGGCCTAACAGGCCAAATAAAATGCAATGCATTAAAAGGGCAGAGCCCAAACAAAACAGATGCTCTGCAGGCCAAAACAAAATACAGTGCATGAGCAAAGCCCTAGCACAGGCCTAATAGGCCAAAGATCAAGAAAAACGTTGAATATTCTCAACTGGACTTAGCCCAATCATGGCCGTAAGTCCTCAAATTAAATTGACTGAGCACGGCTGCTCTCCTAAATCAATTTACATCCGGTTCGAGGGTACATCTCCGAACTCCTCTAACACCTATCGTTGTAATCCTTCAACGACGTCAGAGAGGTGACGGGTTCCGACAACCACACATCAACACGGACTATAGGGTCCTTAAACTCATGGACTTATGCATCCTTAAACCAAGATATGGACTGTGGGGTCCTTAAACCCACGGACTTATGCGTCCTTAAACTAACGGACTAATGCGTCCTTAAACACACCCATATGGACTATGGGGTCCTTAAACCCATGGACTTATGCGTCCTTAAACTACCTATGGACCACCATGTCCCTAAACTGGAAATGGACCACCATGTCCCTAAACTGGAAATGGACCACCATGTCCTTAAACCGGCAATGGACCACCATGTCCCTAAACCGGCAAGGGACCGCAATGTCCATAAACTGGCAAGGGACCGCAACGTCCCTAAACTGGAACAATAGAGCTCCCAAATGCTCTTTTGTCGGATCTAAACGATCCCGTTTAAATTGATCTTAGCCTCAAATATGGCTAACGTATCCTTAAACATTCAAACAGACTTTAGTCCCAAATTGGACTATAAGACCCCCAATCAACTTTGGTTCAAGGGTACATCTCCGAACTCCTCTGACACCTGTCGTTGTAATCCTTCAACGTCGTCAGAGAGGTAACGGGTCCCGACGGCCATATATTAAACGGACCACTACGTCCTTAAACTGGAACAATAGAGCCCCAAATGCTCTTTCCGTTAAGTCGATCTTAGTCTCAAATAGGACTAACGTATCCTTAACGAACGTTTAAGTTGATCTTAGCTTCAATACGGCTAACGTATCCTTAAAACAAAAACACCAAACCCAAATCTAAGTAAATATGGATTTGGACTAATCCACGTCCTACGGGCGACGACATCACTTAGTCTCCGTATACAATCCACGGGCATCCACAAACAAAACAAACACACACAACGCGAAGTGAAATTCTGGAGAAGGAGAAAGTGGCTACCACGATGCGGTAGCGTAATTAACTACAGGGGCTTGCGCCTGCAGGGAAGAGCGTCCCCACAATCAAAAACCCCTCAAACAAAGGGGAATCTGACGAAGTCTGCTACATCGGTCGCATCCGTCTAAACCTCTGATACACGGTGCCATAAATCAACTTGGCATCTTCGGAGAGGTAGACGGATAAAACCATATAGCATCTGCTCCGAATCTCAGGCAAGACGTCTTCACGTCGTCACCGTCTTTCGGAGGGGAACAGTGTAGAATGAAGTCGAGTGAGTTGAGTAAAATGCGAGTCATGTTAATTGCAATCTTGGTTCGAGTCAAGTTAGTTCGAGTAGATTGGGTCCGAGTTCATGTTCAAGTTTAGATTCGAGTAGGGTTAGAGTTCGAGTTTAGATTCAAATTTGGATTCGAGTTATAGATATTTCTTGTGAATGGATTTAACTGTTGGAATCTTAAGTTTGGGAGAAATCGGCAACTGCTGCACATGGACGGTAGGATTTGTGTATTTTTCTAAGACAATTGCCATTAATAACTCCGTTAAGTTGTCTAACCTGAATAGGCAAGCACTCACTTTCTCCAGCTCCCTGGGCTCAAGAGAAATGATACCGCTTAAACCTATATTAATCTAGAGTCCTTAAATATTGTTTGCATATCTCGAGGGGATTTTATGAAAAATACTTTGATATAATTAAAAATAAATCTCGAGGGTGATTTGTAATATTTAGTGTTTTCATGAACATATATTTTAATTGTTGTGGTGTTTTGGTGATAAAACCTAGCTTTTAAAAGTTTATGGTAGTTTTATAAAAACTACTGCTTTTGGAAACTTGTTGGTATTTTATTAAAAATTCTAATCTTTCATTTTAAAAATATATTTTCATAATTTTTTATTGAAAATATGGTTTCATAGTTTTGTATAATTTTCCAAAGTTTAGTTTTGTTTAGAAAAGTCGTATTTCTTAAAAACCGTATTTTATTTTCTTTCGAGACCGAATACTCCGTGAGGAGTTTTGTATCTCGCTCTACTATCCTAAGGATGTGCAATAATTCGCACCATCCATTAGCGGGTCCCCTGAGAAGAGTTGTAGAGGCGTAATTGTCAAGAATTTAAAATATCGGTTTGAAAGAAACCCGTTTTGAAAAAATGTGGTATTTTAATGTAAAACCTATTCTTTATATAAACCTTATATTTAGAATCTCGTGCAATGAAACCATAGTGTGCATGCGGGGTAGGTCGTTACCCCGTGAAGTTTTTCTAATGGTATTTTTTAACAATTATTGGAATAATAGTTACGCTAAAGTTCATGGTATTTTAATAAAAAGTTTGTTATATGTTTATTTCAAATGAAATTTTTTGTTAAACTAAAAGATAAATGATTGTGAATAAGGTTATGAGTGGTGTGAGAAACTTAGTTTGACCTATTTTGCTTAATGAGGGGAGTACAAATATTAAAATAATATATATCGGAGTTAACTCCACTTTGTCGATGTGTTTTTAGAAGACGAACTGAGATGAAAGAAAGAGAGAGAAGAGGGACTTACTCGTTATGTAGTGTTAGAAAGAGATTAAGGAAGAGAGGGGGGTCTTGGTCTCGTCGGAGATGCTCCGGTCGTCGAAATTTGATCGCTACTCTTTTTGGCTTGTTTAACTCCACTTGAATAACCTTAACCCTTCTTGAACTTAGAGAATTTTGAGGAAATTTGCAGAATAGAGGAGAGATAAAGCATGGGGCGGTATTTATAGGGTAAAAATGTGAGGGTGTGAAATAAAAATGAATTAAAATTGATTTAATGGTGTTAATTAAGAATTTGAAGAGTCTATGTTTAATTGCAGGAAAATCAAGCAGTGCAGGGGAGTTAAGTGGAATCGAAGGGACTTGTGTGCAAAGCACGGAGTGATTTAGAGCATTTTGGACCGTCGGTAGCGACCAAAGCGATGGAATGGGCGGTCGGATCTTGAAGCCTCGTCTCGAGATTCATGCCACATGTCAAGTTTGGTGTTTACTCCTCTTTGCGTCTGTTTGATTTTTCTGAAACTTTTCGTTTCTCCGTGAATTGAACATGCAGCTCTTGGGCTTCCTAAATTAAAAAGAAAAATCTTTTAAAAATAATTGGGATTGATGGGAATCGAATGCACAGGTTATGTCACAGCAGTTTAGAGATTTTACCAGTGAGCTACAAGTTGATTTTTGTTTTAATTGAACAAAAATAACTTATAACTCCTACACAGGCTGAAATACCCTTTTTCCATACATTTAAACAAATAATTCTGTACAGAAATTTCAGAGTCGTTACATTCTACCCTCCTTATAAAAATTTCATCCTCGAAATTTACATTTACATAGAGACTAATTTTTTAAAAGGTAAGGGTATCGTGCACGCATATCTTCTTCTCTTTCCCAAGTTGATTCTCCTGACGAATCCTTTCTCCACATCACTCGGACCAAGTTTACCTCATTGTTCCGTGATGTCTTCACTTTTCGATCTAGGATCTCAACTGGTTGCTGCTCGCAAGTTAGATTAGTCTGTACCGTGAGCTCTGAGTGATCAAGTATATGGTTGAGGTCGCTCACATATCGTCGTAGCTGGGTTATGTGGAACACGTTGTGTACTCTTTCCAACGAGGATGGTAGTGCTAAACGGTACGCTACTTTTCCAACTCATTCGAGTATGTCGGATGGTCATATATATCTTGGACTTAATTTACCCCTCTTGCCAAAATGTATATCTGTTCCCCTCCGAATAGCGGTCGAGACGTTAGGATGTCTTGCCTGAGATTCGGGGCAGATGCTATATGGTTTTATCCGTCTACCTCTCCGAAGATGCCAAGTTGATTTATGGCACCGTGTATCGGAGGTTTAGACGGATGCGGCCGATGTAGCAGACTTCGTTAGACGCTCTTCCCTGCAGGCGCAAGCCCCTGCAGTTAATTATGCTACCACATCGCGGTAGCCACTTTCTCCTTCTCCAGAATTTCACTTCGTATCGTGTGTGTTTGTTTTGTTTGTGGATGCTCGTGGATTGTATACGGAGACTAAGTTATACCGTCGCCCGTAGGACGTGGATTAGTCCAAATCCGTATTTACTTAGATTTGGGTTTGGTGTTTTAGTTTAAGGATACGTTAGCCATATTTAGGCTAAGATCGACTTAAACGTTCGTTAAGGATACATTAGTCTGATTTGAGACTAAGATCAACTTAACGGGATCGTTTGGATCCGACAAGAGAGCAATTGGCTCTATTGTTTAGTTTAAGGACGTTGCGGTCCATAGGTAGTTTAAGGACGTTGCGGTCTATATTCCAGTTTAGGGACATGGTGGTCCATATTCAGTTTAAGGACGCTTAAGTCCGTGAGTTTAAGGACTCTACAGTCCGTGTTTTAGTTTAAGGACGCATAAGTCCGCGGGTTTAAGGATCCCACAATCCGTCTTTTGGTTTAAGGACGCTTGAGTCCATGAGTTTAAGGACCCCACAGTCCGTGTTGATGTGTGGTTGTCGGGACCCGTCACCTCTCTGACGTCGTTGAAGGATTACAACGATAGGAGTCAAAGGAGTTCGGAGATGTACCCTCGAACCGGATGTAAAATTATTTAAGAGAGCAGCTGTGCTCAGTCAATTTAATTTGAGGACTTACGGCCATAATTGGGCTAAGTCCAGTTGAAAAATATTCAACGCTTTTATTTGTTTTTGGCCTATTAGACCTGTGCTAGGGCTTTGCCCATGTTTAAGTAATGCATTGCATTACTTTTTATTTTGTTTGGGCTCTGCCCATTTATAAAGGATGCAGAGCATCAATTTTGTTTGGGCTCTGCCCTTTCATTGCATTTTATTTTTGTTTGGGCTCTGCCCATTTATAAATGATGCAGAGCATCAATTTTACTTGGGCTCTGCCCTTTTGTTGCATTGTAATTTATTTTGGCCTACTAGGCCTTTTTGATTTGGGCCTGGCCCTTTAGTACACAATGCATTGCATTTGTCAGGCGCTTTGCGCCAATCAATGAGCGCAAGCGCTTGTGGTGATGACACGTGTCACGCAAGCGCAGTGCGTTGCGCCAGTACGCTGCGCTTGCGCTGCTGACACGTGGCGCGCTCTGGTGAGTTGCGCCAATTTCAGAGAGCAAGGCTCTTTCTTAAAGCGCATAGCGCAAGTGATTCAGATGTTGACACGTGGCGCTCTCTGGTGGTTTGCGCCAATCCAGGAGCGCAACAGTGCAGTTTCTGCAAGTGCAAGGCACTATTCCAATAATCTTGAGAATCTTTAAGATTCCAGAACCAATGGTTCATAAAAAGTGCAAAGCACTGTTTGATTTCTCAATCCAATTTAGATCAAAGAAAACAAGTTTTTCCTTATTTTTCTTGTTTTCAGAGAACCAGTGGTTCATAAAAGAGTGCAAAGTACTTATTATTATATGAAGATCATTGATCTTGTTCTTATATCAATGATCTATTAGAAGAAATTCTTCTATTTTTGTGAAGGTTTTTACCTTTTTCTTGAACTTTCTTCAGAGTTCTCTCTGTTTTTTGAAGCTCTTGATCTCTCACAATGTTGATCATGTTGATTTGGGGTCTAGGGGCCTTTATATAGTGCCCATAAATTTGTTAAATTTGTTAAAGAGATCCTTCTCTGAGTGATTTGGGGAATTTTCCCCACCGTTGGATCTTTGATCCAAGGGATTCTGTTTTACAGAAGGCAATCTTCTTGTTTTAACAAGATCAGAAGAATCTTATAAGAATTTAATTCTGTTTGGCGCAAACGCCCCAGCGCTTGACACGTGTCAAGCAGCGCAGAGCGCAGCGCAACTGCGCTGACACGTGTCGCGCAGCGCACGGCGCAGCGCAACTGCGTTTGCGCTGACACATGTCGCGCAGCGCAGCGCTTGCGCAACTGCGCTGACATGTGTCGCGCAGCGCAGCGCTTGCGCAACTGAAGCGTTGCTTCCTTTAATTTTGTTTTAAATAGAGCCTTGCTCTGATTGGGCGCGCTGCCTTGGGCGCGCTGCCTTGGGCGCTGCGCTGATATATCAGCTTTTGACACGTGGTGTGTTACGCGCAGCGCAAAGAATCTGAAGTGTTGCTTCGAATTTTGAATTTTGAAATTCAAGCAGAGCTTTGCTCTGATTTGGGGAAACAAATGCCCCCCCACCGTTGCGCTCACGTGGCGCGCACGTGAGTGCAGCGGTGGCAAGATCCTGGCCGTTGGATCAACGGGTGAGCTGAAGGGGCGCAAGCGCCTTATAAATAGGACCCCTGGCCCTTAGAAATCTTTACCATTTCCAAGATTTTGATTTTCAGAGCTTTGCTCTTGCTTAAGAACTTCAGAGTTTTGCTCTTTCTTCCAGACTTTAGAGCTTTGCTCTCATTTCCAAAGCTAGAAAACTTTTAGGTAAAAATAATTTTAAAATTAAATTAAATTGATTTAAATCAATCTTAACCAACAGAGCCTTGCTCTCATAGATCTTTTGATCTAAAGAAATCTCCTTTGGGGTTTCATAAAGAGAGCTTTGCTCTCAAAAATTTGTTTCAGGGTTTCTTAACCCATGAACAGAGCTTTGCTCATTGACAGAATATAGATCTTTGATCTTCTGATGATGAACTCTTAAGAGTTTTTTTTATATGGATCTTTAAGATCCCAGAACTTCAATTTTTTTAGGAATTAATTAATTTTCTTTCTTTGATGAATTATTACAGAGCTAGGCTCTTTTAAAGAATCTTATTCCCCTAAGACCAGAATTTGACAAGTGTGACAGAGCTTTGCTCTGAAAGAGGAGATTTTCTCCGTTTCTCTAGGGATTTTTTTTATATTATTAATGTGAATATTCTCTTGGGAATTAACTGACAATCTCATCCAATGATGGGGTTGTCTTATTAACTGACGTATTGTCATCCAGATTTTGTGGGTCCCCCCTTGGTCTCCTACCCACTGCACTGCTGTGTGGTGTAATTAATTTTAATTTAATTTTAATTAATCTTTAATTTAATTAATTAAAAAAAAATAAACGCCAAGCGTTGGAATTACAACACTAACGGCTAATTTTGTTCCCTTGCAGTGACTATGTCTTTCGACACTTCATTCCCGTTCGCTCGTTCGGAGGAGGGGTTTCCTGAAGTGCCCTTGGACCGTGAAATCTTAGCTATGATCAGGGACCACGACCCGGAATATAAGAGTCTCCACCTTTGGGGGTCGTGGTACAATCAGATTATCATGGGTCGACGGAGCTTCACGTGCGCAGTACTGTCGGAACCCATTACGGCGATTCATTATGCCAGCCCACCCCCGGTGCAGTATGCCGTGGAGATGGTTGATTGGACTTCGAAGGGCTTTCTTCATCCTGCCATAGATGCGATTCCGGTCTAGCGTCCTATGGTTTTGGATATGCTGGGATGCCGTATCTGTCAAGGCGAGGCGCGACCTTGGGGGCAATCATATAACATAGGTCTGATCCCCCGACACCCGATCGGCTATCTGCCGTGGGCTCGGTATATCCTGTCAACGAAGAAGTCGCAGTTGATAAGGTTAGGGTTGTACACTGCGGTTTACGTCTCCCTCTTCCAGTATCCCACGCTTCCTACCTGGTGGTTCAAGGCTTTCTTGGAGTAGTGGAACATTCCTACTCACACTTTCCTCGCAATGGATCGGGAAGTGTCAATTTCTCTGGATGAGTTCACAGAGGTCTCCGGTTTACCGGTTATAGGGGAGCACTATGAGGAGTTGCTTCTGACAGACGAGTATGTCTTCGGTGCTAAGCCGGCGGTAAGGGGCCTCACTCCGGAGAATGCTGTTCAACACCAATTCCCAAGTTTGATCAAAGTGTTGAACATCTACGAGGCCCTTTTCATCGAACGTGGAAGTCACGGAGTTAGATTTGAGGATTTCATCGCTCGGTTCCTTCACCCAAGCGTCCTTTCGGCAGAAGCTTCCAAGTTTGCTACCCTTGATGACCCTTTCGGTCTAGGTTTGGATAACCTGCCAGCGAAGGAAATAGACCAAAAGGGTTTTTTCCTTCCTAACTCCCCGACTATGTCTTTCGCGGAAGTTGCAGCCCCCGGAATGGACGAGGAGGCCTTCTTCTTAGGATTTCTTGGGCTATGGCTGAGTTGGTTCACGCTCCCGATGCATTCTCGCCATATGCGGCCCTCTGTCTTTTACCCAGCTCACCGGATGACCATCGGGGTAAAAGTGGTCGTTGGGATCGCCGGCTTGGCACACTTGTATCACGGCCTCAGTCGAGCGGCGGATGCTAATGAGCCTGGGGTACGGCACGTGATCTTCTCGATGCACTACTTCGTCTCGTGGTTCGAGCTACATACATCGGGCGTCTTCGGCATGCACAAAAGGCCCTCATTCTATGACAGATGCAGCTTCCCTCGCATCATACAGTTGATTGGCGCATCAATTGTGAGTCCATCGCCACGGAATGCCAGGGGTTTACTCCTTCGCCCCCACACCGTTGGAGACGGGGTGTCTTTTATCGACAAGGTGTTGATTATTGGAAAGGCATATACCACTGCAATGCAGCCATTGCAAGACACTTTCAAAGATGGAGCCTCAGTTTTGACGGCCCGGGAGACCCTTCACTTATATTCTATCAGACCCGGCTTCCTGGTATTCAGGCAGAACGGTGCGGCGATTTTCATGAGATACAACCCGCATCGTTTCGCCCAACAACTGAGCTATAATCAAGGGGTACCACTGGAGGCTTTCTTATCGGAACCTGCTGCTACCGAAGAAGGGATGGAGAGAGCGCTGCATCACTTCATGCGTCTGAACACGGGTTCCCGCTTTTTTATCAGTGATCCGGCTTGCACCCCACGACTCCTCAAGGTATATACAGAATGGTACAGTCATTCGACGGGAGCCGTCATAAAGGAGGAAAGGCGATTGCTGGTCGACCGTAAGGGTGCGCCTCCAGGTAGCGACCGCAACGCTCCTTTAATGCCAAAGACCCCGGTAGTTCCCCCTCTAAAAGATGCTAGAGCCGGACCACCGCTTGTGCAAAGTCCTCCACACGGATTGCCGCTCCCCGATATCGCGGATGCACCACCAGCGCCCTGTGCTCCAGTGGAGACAGTGGTTGTAGCTTCGCCGGAGTCTGGTGTGGGTGCGGACATCGGGACCCGCCGTCCCAAGGTGCCTGCCAAACGCAAGTCGATCCCGGGTGCACCTAGGGTTGGTGGGCAGAAGAAGAAAAAGAAGTCGATCTTCGCTGCTGACGTCGCGTTCGGTCAGGAACCCCATGCTCCCTATGGTGAGGGCTTGAATGAATACGGGACCAACAGGGGGTTAGTCATGCCACCAGATGACACGGACTTGGATGCCGCCCTCGTAGCTTCAGAGCGGTTGGCGAGGCGTGACGCGTGGCTGGTTAAGCTTGCGGAATCAGGTAATCACTAGTCGCATTTTTTATTGTATCATATCTTTATTATTGCCTTTGACTAACATTTTTCCTTCTTTTCTTCCAACAGGCATCACCACTGAAGAAGCCATTGCCGCTTCCCTCAAGACTTTCCAAGAGGAAGAACGCCTTAGAGCGTCCTTAGGCCTTAGTAAGTTTCGATTCGTCAAGTTTTCATTTTCCTTGTGTTATGGTCGATCTAACCTCTCCCTTTTTATCGCAAGAACCTCAATGCCGATCCCGCCAGGTGACGCGGAGACTCTGTCAGTTGTCAATGTTCCTGCTTCCTCAGGGCTACTGCGGGAGGTCCGTCTTGAAGAGCCGATGAGAGATGCCTTAAAGGCTCTGGAGGCATCTCTAAACGAGGACGACGACACCTTAATTAAGGAAGCGTCGAAGAGGTCTATCGCGACGGCCCGGGAGGAGAGGAAGCGGTTGAGGCGCGAAGCGAAGGCACGCATGGCTGCCTTGGCCATTGGAGCGGGCCCAAGCACCGTCCCTCGTGCCGATACTCCGTCAGAAGAGCCCCCGGTCGCCTTGTCTACAGCTCATAGACAGGCAATTCGCGCCAATAGGGAGGCTAACGACAAGTCCACCTCAGGTAATACTTCTTTCAAAATTTTGTTGTAAGAATTATAAAGCTGTCGGTTCTTATATATTCTACCCTGCAGGGCCAAGCCCAACCGAGGGGGAGGCGGAGACTGTCAAACCTGAAGGGCTAGGGGAAGAGGCATTGGTCGAGCCCGAGCCGGTGGCGGATGACACAACCGGGATTGCTGGGCCCGAGATAGTGGCTGACGAAATGGTCACGTCCACTATGCCTGAGCAAGTGGTTGATGCCGAGCCCGAGGTAGCAACGGACGGAGCGCCTGAGACCGATGACCTCATGGTGACGGTGGACGAGACAACCGTGACTGCTGAGCCCGAGGGAGTAGCGGGTGAGGTAGACATGATTCCTGAGGACGAGCCAACCGCTCTTTCTCAGGAGTCTGGCAATGCTCCAATCATAGCTCTCCCTGCCTATGGCCC
Organism: Agapanthus africanus; assembly: GCA_030015575.1. NCBI lineage: Eukaryota > Viridiplantae > Streptophyta > Magnoliopsida > Asparagales > Amaryllidaceae > Agapanthus > Agapanthus africanus. The sequence continues at coordinate 721,738,234 of JASDDO010000022.1, read as the reverse complement.
TCCGCCGTCTCCTGGCCTTGCGAGCACGACGACGGCCCCCGTGGAGTCTGGGGATGAGGCCACGGGTGGTGGACTTACGTCGATGGAGGAGGGAGACGCCTTCGTCTCGGCTGGAGGCTCATCAGGTAAATTTCGGATTACCGTCCCCCTTTTTTTTATCTTGCAATCTTTCCTGACAGGTTTACCCTTGTTTTTTTAACGCAGGTGCGGCCAGCGCCGATGCTCCACTGCTCGAGGGAGCGCCGTCAACTACTGCCTTGGCGGTGGTCACTTCTCAGCCCTCTCTTATATCATCGAAGATGCTGGAAGGTATGGATTTGCAACCTATTAGTTTCATCTTTCAGCCGCATAATTTATGTACTAAAGTCGCACTGCTGTGTCTTTTCAGGAGTGCTTTTTGATCATCTTTATCAAGTGTTGCTCCCACACTTCTCCTTCCCATCTGAATTCGGTTCTCCCTCTGGTGGCGCTGGTGAGTATGGTTTCCAATTGATATCTTTCTTTTTCAGTGATAGAATTATTTCTAACTTTTTCTCGTCCCGACTGCAGTGCTACAAATTGAAGGAGGGGATGAAAGATCGGCCGTGCCACCGGCCCTTCCGGCCTTGCCACCTGCCGCAGCTGGTACAGCAACTATCGTATTGATAACTCCCTTTTTTATTTCTTGAATTGTTATCTAATCATATCTTGTTTTTTCAGCTGTCGTTCCGGTCTCGGCGCCCTTCGAGCCTCGGATCATAATGCCGGCGGGCCCTTTCCTGAGACGTCCGTCCTCGAAAGGCGCCGTGAATAGTCTGCACATGTTGAGCGACTACATCGAGGAACTTGACGTCGAGACTCCTACATCTACTGCGGACTTCGCTACGGCGGTTAACCCGATGCTGGTGATACTCATAAATTTCCATGACGAGGGCATCATCGCGTCTTGGGTTAACCACTGCAGGGAGATCGAGGCTCGTCTGCATCAACTGGAGTTTATGCGCCCTGCTCCCGAGACCTTAGCCGCAAACAATGAAAGAGCAACATAGATCGAGCAAAGCGCTTCTTACGTCCACCACTTGGAACAAAAAGCAGCTTTAAGGCTGAGGGAATGCCAAGAGACCTCGAGCGAGACGGCTCGTCTGCGTGCTGAGGTTGAGGCGAATGCTGCCCAAGTGTAGGCTATCTTTGAGGGCCTCCTGGAACGCATCTCTCATGGGCTAAACTTGAAGCCAAAGCTTGTTGTCGCCGAGCATTACACCCCAGGCCGTGAAGCTGCTCATCAGGCCGTTAGGGAGCAGCTTGCATCTGTCTTGCAACAGCGGGCTCAAGTGGAGGCAGAACTGGCGGTGGTGGCCGATCAGGGGAAAGTGTGGAAGGAGGTGCGCGAATAATTGCTAGAGCTATGCAAGACGCTTCCTTCCCAGTAATTCGCCTTGTATCTATATACTTGTAAAAAATTTCTTTTTCCAATAAGATGTATCCATTCATTATTCCTTTGTACGCTTCTCCTTATACTTGATTAAATTAATAAATAAAGATACACATTTTTCTTTGCAATGTCTTGTAATATTTCTTTGCTTTCTCTTTTCTCTTATTATCAGCATGCTGTCTTGATAAACACAACCGACAGATAATAGAGTAAGCATATATATTTCTCCAAGAGATAGCGATGGCTTAGGTAGCAGGTTCAGATCTGTTGCCTAAGACTTTTCAACTTTATGAGCCGTGAGGGTCTCATAGAGACTTTTCTCCCTACGGGTCGAGAGGATCTCGTAGGTGGATTTTCTCCTTAGGAATCGTGAGGATTCCTAAGTGTATTTTCTCTTATGAGTCGTAAGGATCTTAGAAGATAATTTTCTCCCTTACAAGTCGAGAGGACCCGTAAGTGGTTGGTGAGTTGACTTGTTTCCGAGTCGAAGTGTTGCTCCGACGGGGAGATCGTTAGCTGACTTGTTTCCGGGTCGGAGGTCGTTTGCTGACTTGTTTCCGAGACGGAGGTCGTTGATTGACTTGTTTCCGAGACGGAGGTCGTTGGCTGACTTGTTTCCGAGACGGAGGTCGTTGATTGACTTGTTTTCGAGATGGAGGTCATTGGATGACTTGTTTCCGCGACGGAGGTCATTTGCTGATTTGTTTCCGGGATGGAGGTCGTTGTTTGACTTGTTTCCGCGACGGAGGTCATTGGTTGACTTGTTTCCGAGACGGAGGTCATTGGATGACTTGTTTTCGCGACGGAAGTCATTTGCTGACTTGTTTCCGCGACGGAGGTCATTTGCTGACTTGTTTCCGAGACGAAGGTCGTTGGCTGACTTGTTTCCGCGACGCAGGTCATTTGCTGACTTGTTTCCGCGACGGAGGTCATTGGATGACTTGTTTCCGAGACGGAGGTCATTGGATGACTTGTTTCCGAGACAGAGGTCGTTGGATGACTTATTTCCGCGACGGAGGTCATTGGATGACTTGTTTCCGCGACGGAGGTCATTCGCTGACTTGTTTCCGCGACGGAGGTCATTTGCTGACTTGTTTCCGAGACGGAGGTCGTTGGTTGACTTGTTTCCGCGACGGAGGTCATTGGATGACTTGTTTCCGAGACGGAGGTCATTGGATGACTTGTTTCCGAGACGGAGGTCATTGGATGACTTGTTTCCGGGACGGAGGTCGTTGGTTGACTTGTTTCCGCGACGGAGGTCGTTGGCTGACTTGTTTCCGCGACGGAGGTCGTTGGCTGACTTGTTTCCGAGACGGAGGTCGTTGGCTGACTTGTTTTCGAGACGGAGGTCGTTGGCTGACTTGTTTCCGAGACGGAGGTCGTTGGCTGACTTGTTTCCGAGACGGAGGTCGTTGGCTGACTTGTTTCCACGACGGAGGTCGTTGGATGACTTGTTTCCGCGACGGAGGTCATTTGCTGACTCTAGGTTATCTGTGAACCGTAGAGTCTTGGAACTGGGGACTTTGTCATGGCTCCGATTGGTGATGTCACGTCCATGTCCTGCTGGAATGAGGAGGAACGCCACTGTTGGTATCCAGGCTGTAGATGTAGTCATCGAAATCTGACTTCCCTTTGACGCAGCCTGGTGGGGAAATGTAGTCCCCTTTTTGTTTGTGCCCTTGGATTGTATACAGGGATCGATGTGATCTCAACTGTAGGGAAAAAGTTTCATTTATTTGTATTGTTTTATTTCCGCGATGCTCTATCATTTCAGCTTTTATATCGCGAAGGTCGCGATTGCCCAATCATATCGGCTATTTTTCGCGGTGCCCAATCATTTCGGCTATTTATTTTATTTTTACTCGCTGCTTTTTATTGCGAGTTGCCCAATCATTTCGGCTATTTTATATGCATACGTTTTTACTTGCTGCTTTTTATTGCAAGTTGCCCCAACATTTCGGCTATTTCGTATGCATGTGCGGCCTACCAGCTTTTCACCGTAAACCTGAAATTAGACACCGATTTCGGCATCAGCACCGCTACAACTGGGATATTGTCAGGAGCGAATCATCATTTGCCTCTGTCGATGTCGACCAAAGGTGGCTTAGCGAACAGGGTTAAGGTCCTGTCGACTAAGGCTTTTAACTTCATGAGCCGTAAGGGTCTCACAAAGGTATTTCTTCCTACAAGTCGTGAGGATCTCGTAAGTGTATTTTCTTCTTAGGAATCATGAGGATTCCTAAGTGTATGTTCCTCTGTAAGTCGTAAAGATCCTACAAGAGGGTTTTCTCCTTGTAAGTCGAGAGGACTTATAAGGGTTGTTCATCATGCGTACATATCCCCAGTCACGGATGGGACTTGGTTAGGGAAATGTTTATTCGCGCCCGTGGATTGTATACAAGGGTCAGTGCTGAGCCACTTGTAGGGCAATATCGAAGGTTGTGGGGTTTGCTTAAGCACAGGTTTAGGTCTCTGTAACTTAAGACTTTCAAATCTTATGAGCCGTGAGGGTCCCATAAGGGAGTTCTCCTTACGAGTCGTGAGGATCTCGCAAGTGTATTTTCTCCTTAGGAATCGTGAGGATCCCTAAGTGTGTTGCTCCCTTGTGAGTCGTAAGGATCTCACGCGGGTGGTTTCTCCTTACAAGGTCGAGAGGACCCTGTAAGTGTCCTTTAACGAGGTTGCGCCCTTTCGGGTTTTCACAAACACTCGCCGGCAGTCCTGCTGTTTTTACTCATGGAGCCCTTTCGGGTTTTCATCCGTGCCCTTTTTGCTTATGGACATACCCCCTTTTTTATTCTTTTTATTTTTTTACGAGGTCACGCCCTTTCGGGTTTTCACGATCACTCGCCGGTAGCCCTGCTGTTTTTACTCACGGAGCCCTTTCGGGTTTTCATCCGTGCCCATTTTGCTTATGGACACACCATTTATTATATTTTTTTTCTTTTTTCTTTTTTATTTTTATATATTATTTTTTTTATCCATCTCGTCAGCCTAAAGATGCTGCGGTAGTAGTTTAAGGACGTTTCGGTCCGTCATTAGTTTAAGGACGTTTCGGTCCGCCATTAGTTTAAGGACGTTTCGGTCCTTCGTTAGTTTAAGAACGTTTCGGTCCGCCAAGGAGAAGGCTGGCCATTGCTTATAAAGTTTGAGCTTAGGAAGATAGCGAGCGGACATAGCCGTCGTCATCTACCATTGACCTAGGCAGTAACTTGCTAAGCGTAGTATTTCTTTAGGAAGCGACCATTTATTGGCCTGAAAGGACTTTCACCGTGCATGTCCATGAGTAGATAGGCTCCACCCTGGTAGACCTTGTCTATGATGTACGGGCCTTCATAGTTTGGCTCGAATTTTCCCCGCTTGGCGCGATTGGGGATCATAGGTCTTTTGACCACTAGTACGAGTTCGCCTTGGCGGAATGTCCTCGGCCGGGTCAATCTTTCATATGAGCGCGTCATCTTTGCTTTATAGGACTCCAGATTTTGTTGTGCTATGAGCCGAGTTTCATCAAGGGCATCAAGCTCCTCAAGCCGAAGGTGAGCATTTTCTTCGTCCGTCAGCTCGTAATGGACTGCTACTCGTAGAGAGAGTAACTCTATCTCGAGGGGGAGCACTGCTTCTGTACCGAATACCAACGCGTATGGCATTGTATTTGTGGCTGTCTTGAACGTAGTTCGATACGCCCAAAGAGCTTCTTGTAGCCTCTCATGCCAGTCCTTCTTATTTCGGGACACCGTCTTCTTCACGATCTTTGTCAAGGTCTTGTTGAAGGCCTCGGCCAGACCGTTAGCTCACGGATTATAAACCGAGGAATATCTCCAGTCTATATTGTGTTGTTGCGTGAAGCGGCTGATCTTGTGGCTTCTGTAAGCTGGCCCGTTATCGGAGATGATCCGTCGCGGAGTTCCAAACCGATATATGACGTGCGTCTTGAAGAAATGGAGGATGTTCTCCGTCTTCACTTCTCTTAATGGTACTGCTTCTGCCCATTTGGAGAAGTAGTCAGTCGTCGCCAGGATGAAATGGTGTCCTCTAGACGATGTTGGTTCGATGGGGCCGACTATGTCAGTTCCCCACATTTCAAATGGCCAGCTAGCCACCGTTGGATGGAGTGGATTTGGATGCTGATGGATGAAGTCCCCATGAATTTGGCATGAGTGGCATTGCTTCGCATATTCGTGGCAGTCCTGAATCATCGTGGGCCAATAGTAGCCCATCTGTTTGATCTTCAGCTTCATCTTCGGGCCTGCTTGGTGAGAACTGCAGAGTCCGTCGTGAACTTCTTGAACGACTTTTTTCGCTTCGTCAGGTCCCAAACATCTCAACCACAGAGAGTCAAACGACCTCTTGTACAGAGTATCATTGACGAAGGCGAAAGACAGAGCTCGTTTCATAAGCTGATGTCTTGAGGACGCATCTTCGGGCGTTCGACGGTATTTGAAGTAGTCTATAAAGAATTCTCTCCAATCCTCGGTATTTTCCCGATCTTTTATTTGCAGGGTCATCTGCTCAGTCGCTCCCTTTTCTTCGGATGATTCCGGGGCTATTTCCGCTGGGGCAAGTACCCAACGGCTTTGTACCACGATTCTTACATCATCGAGGTTCTCATCGGCCAGTTCCTTGGTGAGCTTGGCCAACGCGTCCGCTTTGCTGTTTTCCGCGCGCGGTATGTTTTCTAAAGTATAGGAGGGAATTTGGGTCAACAGTTGCTGCACCTTTTCGCCGTACTTCACCAACTCCGGTTTGCACGTCTGATAGTCCCCGTTTACTTGACTAACGACCAGCTGGGAGTCTCCGTATATGAGGAGGTTTTCAATTCCCATGTCGATGGCGATCTCGAGGCTTGCTATCAAAGCTTCGTATTCAGCTTCATTGTTCGTCCTCGGCTCTGTTAGGGAGAAAGCAAAGCGCATTATCCCTCCTTGTGGAGTTACAAAGATGAGTCCTACCCCCGATTTGATTATAGGGGTACTTTGTTTGCGCTTCTTCACGAAAGATGCTCCATCGAAATAAAGCTCCCATCGGGTATTACCACCGTCGATTGCATCAAACGCGTGTTCGTCTGGAAGATCGCAATTCAGAGAAGAATCGGCGGGTATCGGATGCTCAGCAAGGAAGTCGGCGATGGCCTGGCCTTTCACTGCCCTGAGAGGTTGATATGTTATCGAGAACTCCATCAAGAGCAGGGCCCATTTAGCGAGTCGCCCCGTCAATATGGCCCTCGACATTAAATATTTAAGGGGGTCCACCTTCGAAATGAGACGGACTTCATGCGCCAACGCATAGTGCCTGAGCTTTGTTATCGCGAAGATCAACGCCAGGCAGTGTTTTTCAATGGGGGAGTAGTTGCTTTCTGCCCCCAGTAGAACTCGACTTAAGTAGTAGAGTGCTCTTTCCTTCCCTTTGTCGTTCTCTTGCGCCCATAATGCGCCTAAGGAACCTTCGAGGGCGGTTGTGTAAAGAATGATGGGCTTTCCCTTGACCAGAGCAGCCAATACTGGCGGGTTCTGGAGGTATTGCTTGATCTCGTCTAGCGAGCTTTGGCATTTTTGGTCCCAGACGAACGGGGTTCCCTTCTTCATCAGGTGGCTGTAAGGACGGCACTTGCCTGAAAGGTTAGCTATAAATCGCCGTATATACGCAAGCTTCCCTTAGAGAGACCGCAGCTGTTTGAGAGTCCTTGGCGGAGGTATTTCCAGGATCGCCTTGATCTTCGACGGATCTATCTCAATACCTCGGTGTCGGACGATGAATCCCAGGAATTTGCCCGAGGAAACTCCGAACGCACATTTGAGAGGGTTCATCTTCAAGTTGTATTGTCGAAGGCGTTGAAATACGGTCTTCAGATGCTCGAGATGTTCTTCATATGATTTGCTTTTAACCACGAGATCGTCGATATAGCATTCGACAATTTCGTGTATAAGGTCATCAAAGATTTTCGTCATGGCCCTCTGATAGGTGACACCGACGTTCTTTAAGCTTAAGGGCATCACCTTGTAGCAAAATATGCCTAAAGGAGTCCTGAAGGCGGTGTGCTTCTGGTCTTCGGGATGCATCTTTATCTGATTATACCCTGATGAGCCGTCCATGAAGGAGAAAACCTCGTGAGTGGACGTATTGTCTATCATCAGTTCGGTGACTGGCACTGGGAAATCATCTTTCGGGCAGGCTTTATTGAGATCCCGGAAGTCCACGCATATGCGCACTGTCCCATTTTTCTTCATCACTAGGACGATGTTGGCGATCCATTCAGGATATTGAACCTCCTGGATAAAGCCAGAGTCGATCAGCTTCTTGACCTCGGCATTAACGCTCATCTCAAGCTCGAGCCGCATTCTTCTTGGTGCCTGCTTGACCGGCTTGACGTCCGGGGATATTGCCAATTTGTGCACAGCAATTTCTGGATCTAGTCCCGGCATTTCGGAATAGTTCCACGCGAAGCAATCTCTATGCTGTACAAGCAAGTCTTTTAACGCAGCCACCCTTTCTTCGGATAGCAGCTCACTGACGAATGTCGGTCGCGGGTCGTTCGCCGTTCCCAACACAATTTTCTTGAGGTTATCTGCAGTGGTATGGATTCCATCTTCCAGCTCTTTCGGCGCTGGTGGAAATTCTGAGATCACCTCATCGTTGCTGTTTTCGAAGCACCAGGGAAGGTCATTCATGTTCTCGGGCTCTTCTTTTGATATTGTTATCATGTGACAAGTACGAATTCGCTTCCAATCCCAATGTAGAACTAGTTCCTCTTTCGTGGCCTTGGGTTCGTGCTTCTGTGGCGGCGTTACCCTCCAGTTGTCAGACAGAGCAAACTTGCCAAGCTGATACTGATTTTCGACCCAATTCTTGAAGGTGAAGCAGTCTTCAAGAGGATGCCCTATCACTCGGTGATAAAGGCAATAGTCCGGATGAGAGACTTCGCTTGCTTGTTCGGGGTATTTAGACTCCGGCAGCGTAAGCATCTGATGTTTTAGAGCGAGGTCGAGTATTTTCTTCGTCTTGTCTCGAAGAAAAGAGTACGCTCGACACATTTTTCTTATGAGGGATAGATCGGAACCGCTCGATTTTTGCTTGCGTGGCCTCTTAACCCCGCTTTGTTGCTTTTGAGCGCCTTTTTCGCGCTTCGACTTGTTTCTGCCTCTGCATCGAGCCTTTTTTATAACAGGTTGACATGGAGCGGCATCTTCATCCTTCACAGCTTGTTGGAGGAGGCGTTGCGTTTTAGCTTTCTCGTAGATGGCCATTTCGCGGTTATGATCGTCTCGGACTTTTTGACCAGCTTCCCTTATAAGCTGGTCCATTTGCTCTTCGAATGACGGACTGGGCGCTTTTGTATCAGGAACTTTTACTGGTTCAGGATTAGCATCTTCCCATTGAGCATCCGCTTCTTCATTGAAGTCATATACGACGTAGCAACCTTCTAGTAGCTCTCGTTTTTTTGACCGGATGTATCCAAGCCCGATTGTTTCCATTCTCCCATTAGGCAGCTTGCGTTGAGTCCCGGGAACATTCCAGACTTTGTCATAGAACTTGGCTTTTCGAACGGTCTGCTTGAAGGATATCCCCTGGCGTTTCAGCAACCTCTTCAGGCCTTCTGTATAATATCTGGGGAGACGGATGGGCTGAAGCCTGTCAAACGTAGGATTCGCGCCGTGCCAGATTTCTTTCTCCGCTTTAGTTTCTTCAGAGCTGTAGAATAGAATTGCCTTTTCGCCTTCTCGCCTGGGAGGGACATATAACGTCCGCAGCTCTTTTACACTGTAGATATTAAGTGCATCCAGTTATTTATGATGTTTAAGCGGCACCATGGCGACTTATAGACTTTGCTCTTCGTCAGCGGATGTTTGTATTGAAGGTCAAGCAGAGAATACGTCATGGACCTCATCTTCCGAGTCGCTACCAAAGATCAACGTAGGAGCGGATGGTCCTGGCTTGTTGTGTCGAGACGGCCCAGAGTAAACTATCTCTTCTTCTTCGGTATCACTCCCGAAAACAGGAATGGTGGCAGCGACTTTGTTTTCCGGTTTGCGACATCTCTCTGTATCCTCGAAATCTGGCAAAAAGTACTTTGCATCTTCATATTTGCAAACCTCGTTCACAGAGAACGGGTTCAGTTCTCCCGCCACGGTATACTCGAGACCATCCTTAGAATACTTCATACACTGATGTTGCGTAGAAGGGATGATGTTGTACTCGTGTAACCATGGTCGGCTGAGCAGGGCATTGTAGCATGTCTTGGCATCTATGACGTGGAACTTAATGTCCGTGACGAGTAGCCCAAAGCGTAGCGTCAGTATCACAGACCCAAGAGTTCTTGATGACTGGGAGTCGAACCCGGAGATGGTAATCTTATCCCGAGCAAGGTGCTGGACGCTCATGCAGATTTCTTTTAACACCCGCACATTGAGGAGATTAATGGAGGACCCATTGTCGATCAGGATTTTGCCTATCTTTATATCGTGGCAGTATCCCGAGACATAGAGGGGGCGATTATGTTCGCACGTCCCAAGGAGAAGGTCTTCATCACCAAAAGCGACATCGGCCGTGTGCACTTCCTCCAATTCATCCTTCATCTTTTCCTCTGCCAGGAAAGCTTGGATTGCTCCGGATCCTGTAGTGCCTTGATTAACGAATCTCTCGCCTCCTTTGATAGCAAAAGGGAGTCAAGAATGTTGAGCTGCGAGGGTAGTTTCCTCAGATGCGCTAAGACGTTATAATCCACCTTATTTCTCTTCGGCGGGTCCTTGGCACTTAGCTCCTCCACAACTTGGTCATCTAAGACGATATCTTCAGGGACCTTCTCTTTCCCTTTATCTTTTTTATTTGAGGGCCCGAGATTCTTTTCAGGTAGCGTGCGATTACGCAGCCGGATATTTTCACTGACCTTCTGCCCTTCTTCTTTTCCTGAAGTGGACTCTTTAAAGAGAGGGCCAAGCTCCAGCTCTTCATCAGAATCACTCCCGAATGTAAGCACTTGTGATCCCCTGGCGTCAACCATGCGACAATTGCCGGTAGTTCTGTTAAGCCCTTCGGTCGTATTTTTCCGCTCCCGACGAGTTTTATGCTTCTCCCGCTTAAAATGTTGTCGATGAGCAACATATCCTTGCCATCATCTATCGAAAGCTTTGCACTCTTCGGTGGGGTGCAAAATCTTCCGATGATATAAGCAATAGGAGGGGTGCATTTCCACTTCACCAGTAATGTTTCCTTCGGAAGATGGTAGCTTCATGCCCATTGTTATGGCTTTAGCAAACCTTTTCCTCATCTTGAATTTGATTTTGTCCGTAGCGGATGTGTTTTGCTCCAGCGGAAGGTCTCAGCTCTCTCGTCAAGTCGCTGGCGCTTGGCCCTTTCAAATATAGCCGTCTCGCGTTCCCGATCAGCTTTACTTTTCAACCGAGCTTCGTTAAGGAATGGGTCAATTAATTCATCTGATGGCCCCAGAATTTTTGGTTCAGGATCTGCCCCCAGCTTTTCAGTGCAAGGAGTCTCCTCGTCGTCTGTCAACGAATGGGAGATCATATGGAAGCTCGCCATGTATTCCTCAGACTCATCCGACGAACCTTCTCCCTCATCTTCCTCTTGAAAGACGTGGTTGAGAAACTCTTGGAGTGTAATGGGAGTCCATGCTTTCTGATTGTATTCTTCCAGCGCGTCAATTTGTTTTTGTAAGTCTGTGCGCTTGTCGCCAGGCTTCACAGGCTTCTTGGATTTCTTCTTCTTCTTCTTCGAAGATTTTGACGGATGGTCGCGAGTGCTTGGGCCACCACCATCGGTCTTTGGAGTTGGACGCGGCTTCAACATCCTCTCAATGACCTGCGGTTCCAACGGGTTCTTCCACTTAATCGCTGGGCATGTCTGAAGGTCGTTCAGCATCCTCTTTGTCTTAGCCGACAGCACAACCTCCCATGGGGCTTCCTCGACGAGAGAGCACATTACCCCCGGCATATTCGTCTTCTTAGAGGTGTGAGGTTGCGGCGGATTCACCTTCCATCTATCGGATAATGCGAATTTGCCCTTTTGGTAATGGTCTTCGAGCCAATTTTTGAAGACGTAGCAATCTTCGATCGGATGACCCAGTACCCGGTGATAGGGACAGTAGTTGGGCTCATTGATATCATTTGGTTGCGACGGACGCTTTGGCTCTGGCAGATTTATGAGTCGGTTGCGCAACGCCAGCTCGAATAATCTTCTCGTTTTATCTCGGGGAAACGAGTAAAGACGTCCTAGTCTCATCTCTAGGGATACCTGTGGATGCATATTATTTTGACGAACAACCGGATTCGAGTTGCTCGGTTGTTGTTGAGCATTAGCGACAATGATCGCTTTCCCTTTCCCCTTTTCATTTCGGGAGTCCAGTTTTGGAAGAGGGGGTCTATGGCCCATCTGATCCATTTGCGCTAGCTTGTCAATCAAGGCCTGGAAGGTAGTCGGCCTGAAGAACATTATAAATTGCGAGATGGTTGCTTGCGGATCAAGGGTTCCCACAAACATACCCACTGCAGGAGCTTCTTCAATGCGCTGCTCGCACTTTGACCATAAGTTCCGCCATCGTATAGCATATTGAACCCATGTCTCGCCTGGCTTTACCCTGGCGTTAATCAGTGTCATCATCGGGGTGCGTTCACTGGCGCTCGCAAAACGCTGGGTAAACAACAGCTCCATCTCCGCGAAGGTCTTGATAGAGTCGTTCGGGAGCTCAGAGTACCACTCAAACGCTGTATCTGATAAGCTTCCAACGAACTGGCGAAGCAACAATTTGCCATCACCGCCGGTGTTGCCGCAGAGTGCCCTGAACTAGGCAACATGCTGGTGAGGATTGCCCGTCCCCTTATAGACATGGAACTTGGGAATTGTGTAGCCCGGCGGGTACTTGATTTGATCGTACCAACTTGGATATGGTCGTCCTATTTTTACGACCTGGTCGGCTGCTTCAGTCGCATGATGAACCCGTATTTGTTGGGCTATGTACTCATCCAAGTCAGCTTTGGAGATTGTCTCCTCCTTAGCTGTTGACAGAGCTGGCGGAGGATTCGACGTTTCTCCCCTATCGTCTTCCAGGACGATCGGGGGATCTTCGGCCGGAGGATCTTGTTGGATCATCATCCCCACCATGTCTTGGAACAGGAGGCCCATACGCTTTATGTTGGCTGCTTGTTCAGCAGCCTCTTTATCCTTCTTCTCCAATATTCGACGAAGGAATTCGGCGTCAGTTTCTTGCTCCTGGCGTTCATCCGAAGATGTTTCAGGGTTTTCTTTGGGCCCAGTAAGTGCGGCTATCGCGTTCATCATCTCTTGGAGCTTCTGCTGCTGCTCCTGCGCTTTGGTCACCGATCGCGTGAGCGGTCTATGACCTGTTGATATGCGGCTGTCCTCTTTACCAAATGCCATATAGACGGTATGAACTACCATGCCCCCAGACTTTGGGCGTTTGGGTTCACCACATTTGATATTCGCCACAGGTGTAGGGACTTTCTCTGGCCTCTTTCTCTTATGGGCCGTTGAAGTTGAGGGGGCCGTTGCTTTGGGCACCCAAGTGGTCGTCACCTTTCGTTGCTTGATCGGGGGATTTTCTTCTTGCCGACCTTTCGACTTCTTCTGTTGGCAAGAGAAATTAGGATCAATCACAGATTCTCGGACTCGTCGCCATGTCTTGTAGATCTTGGAGGACAGTGATTGAGGAGACCGCTCCGGCTTTTCTGCTTCCACGGCGATCTCTACCGGTAGAGGAGATCTTTTGAGCACCGCAGTTGGCGAGTTTCTGCGTACTCTGTTCAGCAGCTCAAAGCTGTTCCCAGTTGGAACAGCAGCATTAACTTCCACCGTTGGAGCTGGCGGAGTCATCCCAGAAGGGGAGTTGCCCTCGGTCTTCCTTACCCGGCGCCAGTGGCATCGTCGGGCGCGACGAGTTGTCGGTATTGGTTCAGAGACGGAAACAACTTCCTCTTGCCCCCTGTTCAGGTGAGGGACTGTTGCCGGCGTTAGCCTCTTGAAGACTGACATCTTTTGAGCAGCAGGAGCAGGAGTGGGAGTTGGGACGGTCAGTCTTGTAAAGATCGATCTTTTAGCAGGAGAAGCCGCCTTGACGACTTCAGGAGCATGTTTGGCTACCTTTTCTGGGACTGCAAGCTTCGTTGCGGGCCCGCATGAGTTTTGGCCCAGTCTGGAGAAGACCGAGGCGCTGGTGTTGGGTGACATGTTGAGAGGGGCCGCAGCAACTGTAAGTCGATCGAAGACCGACTTCTTAGGAGCTTCTGGTTCGGGCACAGGGGTGTTGAAGCTTTTTGGTGGAAGCATGGTTCCAAAAAACAGCCTTGTGGTGGCTTGAGTAATCTGCTCCACGGGCATCGTGAACAAAGAGGCCACTTGAGGCCCGTAGGTTATGCTCCCAGTTGAGGCAGGACGCGAGTTGCAGCTGCAGTTGGAGCACTTCGAACAGGTGGATGCCATTGCTGTTTTGCTTTCTGCGCCAAGCAAGAGACCAAATCTTAGTAACTTGAAACCTAAGGGCAACCATTAACAAATCGCGATTCGTTCGCGGATACGACACACGAAGTGTGGAGTGGAAAGAGGAAAAAGTCCCACCGAGCGTGCCAGAATCTGTTCCCTTCCGAATGGCGGCCGAGACGTTAGGACGTCTTGCCTGAGATTCGGGGCAGATGCTATATGGTTTTATCCGTCTACTTCTCCGAAGATGCCAAGTTGATTTATGGCACTGTGTATCGGAGGTTTAGACGGATGCGGCCGATGTAGCAGACTTCGTCAGATTCCCCCTCGTTTGAGAGGTTTTTGATTGTGGGGACACTCTTCCCTGCAGGCGCAAGCCCCTGCAGTTAATTACGCTACCGCATCGCGGTAGCCACTTTCTCCTTCTCCAGAATTTCACTTCGTGTCATGTGTGTTTGTTTTGTTTGTGGATGCCCGTGGATTGTATACGGAGACTAAGTTATGCCGTCGCCCGTAGGACGTGGATTAGTCCAAACTGTATTTACTTAGATTTGGGTTTGGTGTTTTAGTTTAAGGATACGTTAGCCATATTTAGGCTAAGATCGACTTAAACGTTCGTTAAGGATACGTTAGTCTGATTTGAAACTAAGATCAACTTAACGGGATCGTTTGGATCCGACAAGAGAGCAATTGGCTCTACTGTTTAGTTTAAGAACGTTGCGGTCCATAGGTAGTTTAAGGACGTTGTGGTCCATATTCCAGTTTAGGGACATGGTGGTCCATATTCAGTTTAAGGACGCTTAAGTCTGTGAGTTTAAGGACCCCGCAGTCCGTGTTTTAGTTTAAGGACGCATAAGTCCGCGGGTTTAAGGATCCCACAATCCGTCTTTTAGTTTAAGGACGCTTAAGTCCATGAGTTTAAGGACCCCACAGTCTGTGTTGATGTGTGGTTGTCGGGACCCGTCACCCCTCTGACGTCGTTGAAGGATTACAACGATAGGAGTCAAAGGAGTTCGAAGATGTACCCTCGAACCGGATGTAAATTGATTTAAAAGAGCAGCTGTGCTCAGTCAATTTAATTTGAGGACTTACGGCCATGATTGGGCTAAGTCCAGTTGAAAAATATTCAACGTTTTTATTTGTTTTTGGCCTATTATACCTGTGCTAGGGCTTTGCCCATGTTTAAGTAATGCATTGCATTACTTTTTATTTTGTTTGGGCTCTGCCCATTTATAAAGGATGCAGAGCATCAATTTTGTTTGGGCTCTGCCCTTTCATTGCATTTTATTTTTGTTTGGGCTCTGCCCATTTATAAATGATGCAGAGCATCAATTTTACTTGGGCTCTGCCCATTTATAAATGATGCAGAGCATCAATTTACTTAGGCTCTGCCGTTTTGTTGCATTGCAATTTATTTTGGCCTACTAGGCTTTTTTGATTTGGGCCTGGCCTTTTAGTACACAATGCATTGCATTTGGCAGGCGCTTTGCGCCAATCAATGAGCGCAAGCGCTTGTGGTGATGACACGTGTCACGCAAGCGCAGTGCGCTGCGCCAGTACGCTGCGCTTGCGCTGCTGACACGTGGCGCGCTCTGGTGAGTTGCTCCAATTTCAGAGAGCAAGGCTCTTTCTTAAAGCGCATAGCACAAGTGATTCAGATGTTGACACGTGGCGCTCTCTGGTGGCTTGCGCCAACCCAGGAGCGCAACAGTGCAGTTTCTGCAAGTGCAAGGCACTATTCCAATAATCTTGAGAATCTTTAAGATTCCAGAACCAATGGTTCATAAAAAGTTGTAACACCTTGGGATGTGTTTTGTAGCTAATTATATTTTAAAGTATGGTTTTTAATAAAAGTTTACCAGATTAAGTTCTAAATATTTTATCTTATTTAATGAGTATTTTATTAGAATTTTGTTAGGCACACACACACTTGTGCATGTTAGCTAGGGTGTTAATTTGGGGTTTAACCATCTCTTAATCTAGTTTTAGGCTTTGTTTAAGTGTTTTGGGTTGTTAGGTGTGTTATGGTTGTTATTAGGAAATGAAAATGAATTTGGAAAAGGTTTTAATATTGGTTTGAATGTTGACTTTGTGTGAGAGAGGGGGCATGGGAAGCATGGTGTGAGCCATGCCTCATTATGAGGGAAGAGAGAGAAAGGGGGGGTTTTGGCTTTGTTCTCTCATTTCTCCTCTCATTTTCTCTTTCTCTCATTCTCTCTCACAAACACACACACACACACACACACACACACACACACTCAGCAGCAGAAGAAGCTTCAGCAGCAACAGCAACTAGTAGCAGCAGCAGCATCATCATCATCAGCAACAGCATCATCATCAACAGCAGCAGCAGGCAGCACACAGCAGCAGCAGGAGCTCCAGCGACTTACAGCAGCTCCTTCCACTTCTTCACCTGCCTTCTAGGGTTCATTAGGGTATATTTCTTGAACCCCATTTCGTGGTTTGCTTAAGTTGTGCATCGATTAGCTTCGATTAGTGTTAATTAGCTAGTTTAGTGCTAATTAGCTAGTTTAGTGCTAATTATGATGTTTTGTGTGGACTTTTGGATAATTGATGATTGTGTTAGATAACCCTACCTATTTTAGTGTTAATAGGGTCACTTCAACTGAGAAATAGCCCAGATTACACTAAAATACCATAAGGTTTCTAAATTGTGCAATTTAGCGTTTTTAAAGCGATATTTGTGACTTCTGAGATCTGCTTTTGACCCGGACCCTACAGGATAAAATTGAGAAGACTGGAACATGTACACTAGGTCTAGATACCACCACCAGAACACGAACCACCCATCCCAAAACTTGGCCGCAGATTTATTCAATCTGGCCGCAATTTGCGGCCAGGAAGAGGGGTTGGGTGTTGGGGTTTTGTGTAGGGCTCTCTTATGTGTTGTCTAGGGCTTTGGCATGTCTAGTTTTGTAATATTTTACCTATAGGAAAATCTGGGACTATATATCGTATTTGATGTTCATTGTGTTTGCGCGATACGCACGATACGTGAAAGGGTTCTGTGATCCAGCGTATCGCGGCGTGTCGCGATGGTTTTAGACGCGTACACACACGTTTTAGCGTATCGTGCACACGCTCGTTTAGTTCACGACGCGAGTTTCTCGTTTTGGTTCGATATCGTGTTTTGCGAGATATTTGGCTTATATATGATTTCCATGTCTTATTTGCAGGTTTGCAAGCAGGGATTACGGACACTGCTACAGGGGGGAGCAGATGGTTGGATTCACCTAGCGTGGAGTGTAGGTGAGTAGATTTAACATCTACAGGGGAATCGCCCGCATGGCGTTATGCGTCTGGGCTAGGATTCAATACCTGTCGCATATTCTACGTCATTATTAGAATTGCGCCTTTACTGTATTTCCTTAGATATAGTTGTACTGTGACTAGTAGCCGTAGGGCACTGCACACATTATTGACGGTTCATGTTGCACGAGCACGGATTGTACGCTACACACACCGTCAATAATTGCCATGTCACACACTAACCCTTATAGATTCTATTGCTTATCACACATGACATCTAGTTTATCGGTATACCAATAGTGTATCATACCTTTAGTGATAGGCATATACACCTTGCGATACAGCTACAGGTATATCTTGCACATATTTTAGTTATACCGGGGGGGATATCCTACATATTTTACTTATACCCAGGGGGGTATACGACATCAGTTCTTATAGGTAGATACCTATACATTGCTACACCTGTATGTTACACACATATTCAGTTGCAATTACATATTTACCTTTACTGATGTTACTTAGCTGTACCTTTTTGGTTTCGCATACATCTGGTTTCAGCTACATATTCTCATTTATATGCTCGCATTTCAGATATATCGTATATGTTTATTCCTGGATTGCGCATTATTATTTGGATTTTACATGATGTTTTCTGGATTTGGGAACCGCGGGAGTTCATGAAATTATGCATACATTGAAAAACCCGGTTTCCTTGATATGATATTTGCGCATCCACCATGGGTTTTATCGGTGCTGATTATTTATACCCCATGCGAGGAGGCGTAGAGGCCGCATGAGGGTACATGGTGGGGCCCGGAGGTACCCCGGGGCGAGAACGGATCGCTGGATTTGTTAGACGGTGAGCCTGTCAGGGGAACCATACCGTCCGGTGATATTACCTTTTACTCGGCGGTTATCTTGGGGATACCGACCGGAGTCTTGTACGTATGCATACGTGAAAGGCGAGGGTCAGAGCTAGGCACTCGTACTTTTGGGACAGCGTATGATACGTACCTATCAGGTTTTTTGTGTCGATACTTGGCACATTGTTTTCATGATATTTCTTTTAATACCTTTGTATATATGACAGGGGATTCGCCGTTGTTATATATACCCTTACACCAATATTAGTGGAATGGGACGCTAATATATGTGTATTGCCCCCATCATATTTATTTCTGCAAATATATATACCTTTAGGATGTTAGAAACTTACTTGAGATTCGACTTGGGATATATGTGATTCATTGGGATTGGATATTGGATATGAAAGAGATTGTTGATTTGTACATTCGAGATATAGGAGACTACTCGATATTGTACATTGAGGTGATGTGAGACTTATATGATGTGAGAGCCCGATTTGGGGGCTGATTTGAGGATTTGGGATTTGAGTGTCTTGTTGGATTGTGATCCTACCACGATGTCAGGTTTCCGTGGAAATGACATATTCCACCCTTTACCTCACACTTATCTATTTTTATGCACAGATTCATATATTGGTAGTACCTGTTAGTGTACCCTTATGATAGTTGCATATTTACATTCTCATATCCCTATTGCATGGTTATTGCATATTATTGTCATGTTACTGTTACTTCACATATTGATTGTACCTGTTAGTGTACTTTCAATTATTTCGCATTTGCATGACATGTTATTACTGTAATCGCATATCTTAGATTCATGATGTACGTGCATTCCTGCGATTACCTGCATATGTTATCTACTATTCACGAGTTGGCAACTCACCCCGAGGTCTTTTTAAAGATAGGTTGTGCCACAGGTGTTTCAGGTTGTTCCCCAGAGTAGTCGAGGCAGACTATTCAGCTTTTCAGCTATCATCTTTTGCTACAGATACCGCATCAGCTCACAGTACTATTTTGCTTAGGTGGGTTTTGGTGGTCATCTGTATTTTGTATTGTACATTCGTTGTATCTTGTACTCTCTATCTATTATTATGTTGTTGACTTAGAGACTTGGTGAGGACGTTACTGTATATTATTGTGGGTTGTTGTCTTTTATATACAGCTTTCTCTCTATTGTCTTTATTTCTTCGCTATAGCGTCATATTTTTGTGTTGCATTCATCTTGGCTAGTTTTTACAAAAAGGGGTGTTGCTAAAATTTTAAAGAAATAAAGTAGGACTTTTAAAGAATTTGGGTTGCGATTTCAAATGTTTCAAAAACTTATATTATCTTTTCCGTATTTTTATGGTTTAGATTTCTGGGTTTTGGCTTTCTTTTACTGCGTTACGTCTTTAGGCGTTGCGTAGTATTAGGGCCGTCATGGGCCAATTTTGGGTCGTGACAAAAGTGCAAAGCACTATTTGATTTCTCGATCCAATTTAGATCAAAGAAAACAAGTTTTTCCTTATTTTTCTTGTTTTCAGAGAATCATTGGTTCATAAAAGAGTGCAAAGCACTTATCATTATATGAAGATCATTGATCTTGTTCTTAGATCAATGATCTATTAGAAGAAATTCTTCAATTTTTGTGAAGGTTTTTACCTTTTTTTGAACTTTCTCAGAGTTCTCTCTGTTTTTTTAGGCTCTTGATCTCTCACAATGTTGATCATGTTGATTTGGGGTCTAGGGGCCTTTATATAGTGCCCATAAATTTGTTAAATTTGTTAAAGAGATCCTTCTCTGAGTGATTTGGGGAATTTTCCCCACCGTTGGACCTTTGATCCAAGGGCTTCTGTTTTACAGAAGGCAATCTTCTTGTTTTAACAAGATCAGAAGAATCTTATTAGAATTTAATTCTGTTTGGCGCAAACGCCCCAGCGCGTGACACGTGTCAAGCAGCTGCGCTTGCGCATCTGCGCTGACACGTGTCGCGCAGCGCACGGCGCAGCGCAACTGCGTTTGCGCTGACACGTGTCGCACAGCGCAGCGCTTGCGCAACTGCTCTGACACGTGTCGCGCAACGCAGTGCTTGCGCAACTGAAGCGTTGCTTCCTTTAATTTTGTTTTAAATAAAGCCTTGCTCTGATTGGGCGTGCTGCCTTGGGCGCTGCGCTGATGTATCAGCTTTTGACACGTGGTGCGTTGCACGCAGCACAAAGAATCTAAAGCGTTGCTTCGAATTTTGAATTTTGAAATTCAAACAGAGCTTTGCTCTGATTGGGGGAAACAATAACGTTTGGAGAGATCTTCATGAATACATGCTCTCCGGGTTGAAACTCTAGATGTCGTCGTTTTGCATCTTCCCAGTTCTTCTGTCGGTCATGGGCTATGCGCATCTTTTCCCTGATCGTGCGAACCACATCTACAGTTGCCACGATCATCTCTGGTCCAAAACGTTCACGGTCTCCCACATCGTCCCAACTCAGCGGGGAACGACACTTCAGTCCGTAGAGTGCTGCGAATGGTGCAATCCCAATGCTTGCCTGGTAGTTGTTGTTGTATGAGAACTCCATAAGGTGTAAGTGATCTTCTCACGAACCTCCAAAGTCTAACACACAGGCTCTCAACGTGTCTTCCAGGATCTAAATTGTTTGCTCGGACTGTCCATCTGTTTATGGATGGTACGTCGTGCTGAAATTCAGACTTGTTCCCAGGCTAGCTTGCAGACTCTTCCAAAACTGTGATCGGAATCTTATATCACGATCGGAGACGATGCAGACAGGTACTCCATGTAATCTTATGATCTCTTGCATGAGTTTATAGGTATCAAGACAAGTAGGGTATATCTTGAAAGTATAAATCTTACTTTAGATTTTTACTCACCTCCATGTACTTCCTTACCAATGTCTCAGTTGACTGGCCAACTCTGAATGGAATAAAGTGAGCCGACTTGGTGAGTCGATCCATAATAACCCAAATTGCATCTTTACCCTTCGTGCTGCGAGGGAGAGCAGTCACGAAGTCCATGGTAATGTGCTGCCATTTCCATTCTGGGATTGGTAACGGCTGAAGTAGACCAGCAGTTCTGTGATGTTCAGCCTTTATTTGCTGACACACCAAACACTTGGCTACACTCCTTGCTACTTCGAGCTTTATTCCATGCGACCAGTAGTGTTGCCGTAGATCCTTATACATCTTTGTGCCACCGGGGTGTACAAAATAAGGAAAGTTGTGAGCTTCTTTCATCAACTCTTCTCGAACAGGTTCGACTGGCACGCATTAACGGCTTCCGTATCGCAAGGATCCATCTTTGTGGATGATGAAGTCAATTTGAAGTCCACTCTCTACTTGTTCTCGGATCTTTTGTAGCTTGGCATCATTTGCTTGATCTGATTTACAAGAGTGGACTGAACTTGTAAGATCATTAAATATGAAGCGTTACCTGGCATAACTACTTCGATCTCTAATCCGTGCAATTCTTGTTGTAGCTTCCATTGAGCGGTGAGGTTTAGTGCTAATGGCTGGTGACTAAGTGCATCAGGAACTACGTTCACCTTCCCAGGATGATATTGTAGGTTGATGTCGAAGTCCGCCATGAGTTCTAGCCATCTTCTCTGCCGCATGTTGAGTTCCTTCTGAGTAAATACATACTTCAGACTCTTGTGGTCACTGTATATATCCACTCGTTCACCTAAAAGACAGTGGCGCCAAATCTTAAGTGCGAAAACTACTACTGCCGGTTTCAGATCATGTGTTGGATAGTTGCGCTCATGAATTTTTAATTGCCTTGATGCAAAAGCCACAACTTTTCCATGCTAGTGTAGAACACATCGTAATCCTTTATAGGATGCATTACAATGCATATCGAATCCGCCAGATTGATCTGGTGTTACAAAAATAGGTGCAAAGGTTAACCTCGACTTGAGTTCAATAAAAGCCTTCCCACATGCTTCTGACCACACGAATGCTTCGTCTTTACGTATGAGCTTGGTCAGGAATGCTGCGATCTTTGAGAATCCTTCAATGAATCGTCTGTAGTATCCTGCTAAGCCTAAGAAACTTCTTATATCTTTCACCATCTTTGGTGTTGGCCACTCGCTGACAGCTGACACCTTAGCTGGATCCACCGAGATTTCTTCGTCTGAAACAATATGTCCAAGAAATCCAACTTGATCTAGCCAAAATTCATATTTGTTGTACTTGGCGTAGAGCTGATATTGTCGTAATGTCTCCACGACAATCCGTAAATGCTCGGCGTGCTCTTTCCGATTCTTTGAATACACCAGGATGTCATCGATGAAGATAACAACAAATCTGTCTAAGTACTCTCGGAAAACTTGGTTCATCAAGTTCATAAAGATGGCAGGTGCATTGGTCACTCTAAATGGCATTACGAGATATTCATAATGACCATAACGAGTCCTAAATGCCGTCTTCGGAATGTCGGACTCCTTGACCTTCACATGATGATATCTTGAACGAAGATCTAACTTTGAAAAGACACAAGATCCACTTAACTGATCGAAAAGGTCATCGATGCGAGGTAGCGGATACTTGTTTTAATTGTCAGCTCGTTTAAAGCTCGATAATCCATGCACATCCTGTAGGTACCTTCCTTCTTCTTCACCAGTAGCAACGGAGATCTCTAACTTAAAGTACCGGGATGGATCCAACCTTTTTTCAGGAGTTCGTCCAACTGAATGCAGATCTCCTTCAATCCCTCCGGACTTAATCGGTACGGAGCTTTTATTACTGGTTATGTGCCGGGTTGCAAATCAATGCTGAATTCAAGAGCTCGATCAGAAGGCAAACCTGATATATCTTCCGGAAATATATCCTCGAACTCTCGAACTATCTCTGACTTTGATCCTTCCGCTTGCAACGCTGTAATCTCTGCCTTCTATGGTTTTGCTCGGTAGATGCTAAGCTCCAAAGTCCGATCTCCACTTTTGAAGTAGAACACTGGGTGATCTGGTATTTCAAATACTACTCTCCTTTGGCGACAGTTGATGGTAGCGAAGAAAATCCCCAGCCGGTCCATTCCCAATACTATGTCGAAATTCGGTATGTCCAGCACCTTGAAGTCTGCATAGAATTCTCGACTGCAGATGACCACTGGATACAGATCGTATCCCAAAGTTGCTTTTAGAACGCCGTTCTCTGAACTGACATTCTAGCGGCTTAACTGAGATCGCATGAGTTCTTACGAACCGTTGCGACATAAAGCAATGCGATACCCCAGTGTCGAAGAGTGCGAGTGCAGGTAGGGAAGCTACTAAGATTGTACCTAAGTCGCGTGGGATATGTTTAAGTATAACAAATATAACATGGTTATGAATTGAAAGGATTGAAAGAGAGTAGGGAAGAGATTTACCGGTGATAATCTGCCCCGTAGCTTCGGCCTCTTCGACCGATATAGTGAATGCTTGGCGTCACGGCACTTTCCTCTGTACCTGGTTAAACACCCGACGTTGAGGTTGAGTGGTCTGGGTGTGGGGAGCTGTAACTGGTAAAGCTAACCGGGTAGGAAGAGCTTGGATCGCCGGTCTAGCTGGAGGGATGTTGGGTCCTCAGTTCTAGGGGCATGCTCTAATGACAGGAGTAGAAGACCCACAGATCAGGCACAAGTTGTTCGCCATGCGACAGTTCTTCACAAGGTGCCCTATTCTGTCACGCCCCGCTTCCCAATATACGGGCAGAGGACGCGACGAGGCCGCTGCATATTTACTCTGAAGTAAATACGCTAAGCGTATCTAAGCAATATAAAAGTAAAATCACAAGAGACAAGATATAATAAAACAACAACTTTATTTATTCACATTCTTTCTGTACAATACATGGAAAGTAAATACAACTGATAAAAAGCAATGCCTAAACAATAGCATAACAGAAATGAAAAGTACTGAATGGAAAGTGTATAATGAACTAGAGCTCGGGGTCTTCGCTGAATTGGTCCAAGTCTTCAGCAGTGGGCTCGATCTCTGACGTGTCCAGATCACCGGACGACATTCAAAGAAGAAAGAAAGAGAATGTCGTCAGCGAACAGATCGCTCGGTAAGTCCCAAAGATAAGGGAGAAGTAGACAGAATAAGAGGTAACTTTTATAGTTGTATTATATTGTTATAATGTTGTGTTAACGCTGTTGTTTGTAGCTTGGTACAGAAGGATGCCAGTGTATACGAGAAGAGTCTCACTTGCCCCGGAGACTAAGGTATCAGAAACTCAAGGAACCGTTGGGCCACGGTACAACAGCAACGGAATATAGGTTAGGTGTCTTATGGTTGCAGTCTCGTGCCACTTCTAACACCTTCCGTACCAATCTACCTCTTAAACCCCGTAGTGTTTTGATTGTATTGTTGTATTGTGTTGGATAGATTGTATAGTTGAATGACTGACCAAAACCATGATATCAGTAAACAGATGTAACTGTATAATCATGTAAATGGAATATCTGGAGAATCATGTAAATGGATGTATATCCATGGTTCGGTTCAGTCAATGTAAATTGAATGTATTGAATAGATTGAATATAGGGATTCATGTTGAATCAGAATATTGTAGATTGTAAATTGTAGATTATAGATTGTACTTGAATTATACTCAAGTCAGATTATAATGAAACTGAAAGTACGTTGAAGTCCTGATTGTTTTGATATTATCAGTAACCGCTGCACATGGGCGGCAGGATTTGTGTCTTTTTCAAAGACGATTACTTTTTTGATAACACCATTGTTAAGTTGTCTACCTTAGATAAGCAAGCACCCACTTCTCCGGCTCCCTGAGGCTCAAGAGATTGGTCCTGCTTAAACCTATGTTTACTAGGGTCCTTATTGTAATTTATAGAACTTGAGGGGTTTTTATGTAGAAATACTTTTATCTACTTTTCAAAATACACCCCAAGTATTTATTATTCGTCTTTAGAGTTATAATGAATGTGAATTTTATATTGTGATATTTCTAATGAAAATATCCTAATTTCATAATAAATGGTATTTATTGGTAATATTGGTTTTGTATGGAATTCATGGTATTTTAGTGTAGAATTAATTCTTGTGATTTTTAGAAAAAGGTGGAATATTTATATCATAATAAAATAGATATTTTAATATTATATATACATATATTTATATGAAAATAATTTTAATATATATATTATATTCTAGAAATCTCGTTTTTCTTAAGATGTCGTAATTTTAAAACTTTCGAGACCGAATACTCCTTGCGGAGGTCTGAATCTCGCACTACTAAGCCCGAGGATATGCGATAATCCGCACCATCCCGAACGGGTTCCCCAAAATGGGTTGTAGCGGCGCTTTGCAAAGATTGTATAAATACTAAATCCTTTAGAAAACGGTTTTATTAAGTAAATGGTATTTATTTGTAAAGATGTCGATTTCCCGTATTCTATGTTCTAGGGTCTCCTAATCAACTAGACTGCTCCTAACGGGTCTAAAGCGACAAGTTGTGAGATATCCCTTAAATCTCCTCTTCACCGCCAATTGTGGCCAGGTAAGTACAAGTGAAGAAAGGAGAGATCCGCTCACGAATCACCGTGAGACGGGCCTTTTAAAGTTACCTTTCTCACTTGTCTATCCTAGGCACCACAAAGTCAGGTTTAGATAAACGACTGAATGCCCACAACCTTCCTCTGTCCTAATGAGTGCGACAGTCCTTAATTGGCTGAGTCTAGATATTTTTATTATTAGCTCAAAAGTTATTTATTTGTAAAGATGTATCAATACTAAATCTTTTAGATATGGTTTTATTAAGTAAAGGGTATTTAAATGAAAATGTTTGTTTTCCCGTATTCTAAGTTCTCGAGGATATCGTGTTATGTTGCATATGAGTGTGTGAGGAGGTAGGTCGCTACCTCGTGATCTACTTAAAGGTATAGCAGGTTTAATGGAGTTAAATGTAGAATGGAAACAATGTGGTATTTAAGTGAAAAATACGATAAATTGAAATAGCCATCATTTTATGAAATGAAACTTGATCAATTTGGTTGATTAGTGTTTAATAGTTAACATGAGAGAGTTTAAGCATAATTGTATTAACGAGAAGTGAAGTTTTATAAGAAACCAAATCGGAAATCGGATTTGTTCCGATTCCATCGGGTTTTGTAAATCTGTATTTTTAGAATAGAAAAGAGAGAAAGAAAATGGGACTTACGGGTTTTGGACAATAACGAGAGTGAGATGGAAGGATAGGAATCGCCGATGTGTCGCTTCGTCGCCGAGAGCTCCTAGAATGATTGCCGGAAGTTCGCCGGGAATTTCGCCGTAGTTTCGCTTCGTGCTCGTTTTCAAAGTACACAAGTTTTTTGAAAATTTTAGAGAGTTGGCTCAGAGTTTTGGGGTGAGAGGGTAGAGGGTAGGGGTGTATTTATAGGGTTAAGCTAAGGTTAGGATAGATGTAGGGTTTTAATTTTAAAAAAATGTAAAAATGTATTAAAAATGAAGTAAATGAGTGTTAATGGGCTCTCTGGAAACGATCTCCAGATTTAAAGTATGCAGGGGGTTTAAGAATTCCAAAAGGTACCTTTCCCATGTTGGGGACTCGGCCGGCCCGAGTCGGCCGGTCCGCGGCCGAGTCGGGCAGAGTCGGAGCATGGGTAGGGGGTCACCTGATGTAGTCACTGGTACATTTAGTTTAGTGGGTGTAGTGGGAAATTCTGGAGTTATCACGTGTTGACTGTTGGGCTTCTATAAAATTTAAAACAAAATAAAATTAAAAATAATATGGGGCATGGAATTTGAACTCTGGTGGCTTGGTTCAGCAGTGCAAGGTATTACCAATGAGCCACAAGCTTCTTCTTGTAATTAAATTGCTAATTAATTATTTAAGTCTTGTGCTTAGGCAATAAATACCCCTTTAAGGATTTAAAAAAAAACAATTTAAAAATTTGTATGGAAAAAATGTATAAGAAAATTAGGGTTGTTACATTCTACCCTCCTTATAAAAATTTCGTCCTCGAAATTTTAAAAAGGAAAGTGTAACAGTTTGGTGACAGAACTAAACATTGTAAAAAAAAAAAATTGGTCAAAGTTGTGAGGGAGTTACTTGGGTTACCTTGGTTCACAGTCTCAGGTTCTATGGCTGCTAAGCTGATTGTCTGTCGCCGTGGTGCATTCCTTCTAGCTGGAGGCACATTCTGTCCTTGAGGCCTGTTTCTCTGCCCTCGAGGCATGTCCCTCATTGCCTGTTGGAATTGGCGAGTAGGTTGTGCAGGAGTTCTATGCGAAGGTGGTGTTGGGAGTGCAGGACGAGTTGCAGGAGCCTGGATAGCTGGCCGCTGCGGGTAGTTGGTAGGTGTGTGAGCTGAGTTGTATCTATATGGACAGATCTCAATTCTGTGATTGGACGCGCCACAAACTAGGCACAGGCCTTTTGCGCACCTACAGTCCTTTATCAAATGTCCATCTCTCTTGCAATGGAAACAGAAATGTGGTCTTGGCTGGTTATTGGGTTCTTCAGTTCTCCTGGGTTCGAACGTTGGCCTGGAATAGGCTCCTCCTGCCATTTGAGTGGCAGGGCATTTCAAATCGGCAGATTGAGCTCTGCCCTTCCTCTTTACTACTACCTCATATCTTTGGGCAGCCTTCAAAGCCAAATAATAGGTTGGGAAATCCCCTGTAGCCAGAGCAGCTTGGATTTCCGGGTCCAACCCTTGCTGAAATCTTCTAGCCCTAATCTCAGCAGTCGGTATGAGATGGGCCGCAAACCTATTACGGTCTTGTGTTAGCTGTGTAGTATGTGATATTAAAATCGAACACTGAGAAACGTCTTACCTGCTGAGCATGGTAAACTCAGCGTCATACTCATCTACCGACTTGGTCCATATTGAACCTTATTGCAGATGTATGAACTGATGTTCCATGTCAAACCTGGCAGTCTCAGGGAAGTACTTTGGGTCGAACATGTCTCGGAAAGTCTTCCATTCGATAGGTTGGTCAATACGGCTTTCTTCTGCCTTCCACCAGACATGTGCATTGTCCGTGAGCTGTAATTTTGCAACACGAACCCAAGCTATTTCTGGCACTTGTGCTGAGGCCAGATCATCTTCGATACTCTGAGCCCATTCCTCAGCTTCCAGTGGGCTCTCCTTTCCTGAGAACTGTTTGGGGGTGCAAAGCCCTGAATTGCTTCACCTCAGGTGCTTCTGCCTCTGGACAGTTCATTAAAAGAGCAGTCTGCTGCTGCTGTCCCTCTAGAAGGCTTCGGATTGCCTCAAGTAGGACCGTCTGCTCATTGATCGGAGCAAGGACGGCAAGTGTGAGTGGTAGTGGTGGAGGTGTGTTGTTGACATTGGTGCTGGTGTTGTTCGGGGAATCCATAACCTTGAAGAAAAATTTGGGTTATGACAGATTCAAAGTATATGATTCAAGGAATATGAAATTGTAGGATTCAAGGAATATGAATTGTAAAGAATGTTTTAGTTGCTGGTTCTTGTTTTATATTGCTTAGGTTGTTCACGCAGAACAGAACTGCATGATAGAGTTTCATACAGCTCTGACCTGCATGGGCCACCATAAATGTAACGCCCCACGCCCCAGTACAGATGGTATTGTCCGCTCTGGCCAAAACCGCACGGTTTTTCCCTTTAGAGCGAACCGGACCCGACCAGGGGCCACTTTCCAGGAGGCCACCCATTCCAAGACTTCCCTGGCCCAAGCACGCTTAACTACGGAGTTCCGGTTCACTTAAAAGGCGCATCTGTAATTGAGGGTGGTATCATTATATTTATAATGCAGTCCGGTTCTCTTTCGGAATGTGTTCCGAAAATTCCCCATTGTTCTACAGTGGGTCCGACGGACTCTAGAGGTGGCCCCCGCCCTCTTGGTATGACAATTGGCGTGGCATTTTGTTCTGTGTGGCACTTTGCTCCGTGAACAAGAACCGGGTCCCGACATGTTCTCTTGCGGTAGATGCAAATGTCTGGCTTGTTGTTGGTGAACGAACTTACTGACTTCCGAGATGGTCCATTGAAAGCTAGCCTGGAAGAGACCCTTCCTGTGATCTGGTGCACATGGCGTTTCACACCAGCAGTCTGTGGCCTGCCCTTTTTCTTCACAACTGCCTCATAGCGTTGGGCAACCTTCAAAGCAAGCTCATGGGTTGGGAAATCCCTTGTAGCGAGTGCAGCTTGGATTTCAGGGTCCAACCCCTGCTGGAATCGTTGTGCCCGGATTTCAGCAATGGGAATAAGGTGTGCGGCAAACCTGTTACGAGCTTGTGTTAGCAGTGTGGTGAGTGAGATCAAAAAAATTAATTTGAAACTATATCTTACCTGCTGAGCATGGTAAACTTAGCATCATATTCATCCACTAACTTGACCCACATCGAGCCTTATTGTAAATGGATGAATTGTTGCTCCATGTCAAAGTAGGCAGTCTCTGGGAAGTACTTGGCATCGAAGAGGTTTCAGAATATTCTCCATTCTATCATTTGTGTGAGACGGCTCACCTCAACCTTCCACCAAACTCTGGCGTTATCGGTCAGTTGCAACTTAGCAACTCTCGCCCAGGCTATATCTGGCACTTGAGCTGTTGCCAGGTCATCTTCAATTGCTCGAGACCATTCTTCTCTTCAAGCGGACTCTCTTTACCCAAGAAGTTATTTGGGTGCAGTGCCTGAAATTGTTTAACTCCGGGTGTTTCGGCTTTGGGACAGTGCATAAAGATAGCAGTCTGCTGCTGCTGACCCTCCAATAAGCTCTTGATAGCCTTAAGAAGTACCGTTTGCTCATTGATAGGAGCTGCAACGGTAAGTGATGGTGTAGGCGGTAGAGTATTGCCATTGACGTTTGTGCTGGTATTGTTCGGAGATTCCGTCATCTTGATATAAAAGATAGGTTAGAATAGATTCAAGGAATTTGAAATGCAAGGAATGTAAATGTTTGTTGAATTCCTTAATTCTTATGGTATATTGTTTACGACTTCATGCAGAACTGACTTGCATGGGTCGCCAACAAAACATGTCACGTCTCGTTTCCCAGTAGACGGAAAGGTGACTTGGCAAGCCCGCAGCATATTTATCTAGAGAATATCATTTCCTAAATAAATATACTAAGCGTATTAAAACAATAATACACAATACAAGAATAAATGGAGACTGTAAAAATTTTCAACAAATATTTTTATTTACATTCAACTTTCAATATTTACAAGTATATGAGTTTCAACTGGAAAGTAAATACAATAAAAGAAATGCCTAAACATGTGGCATACATAAGCTGAATAAAAAGTGAAGCTAGGCTAATCCTGTGGAGCAATCCAGTTGTAGTCTTTCTCTATGGCCTCCACTTCCTCCGTCTCGACCGTATCTAATTAACATTCCAAAAAAACAAGGGTGGGTGGAATGCCCGTCAGCGAACTAGCGCTCGGTAAGTCCCAAGAATAAGCTAAGAATAAAATAATGACAAGTGTAGAATATATATATGACGAGTAAAAGTTTGTGTTCATGGGTAAATATGTACTATAAGTCTCTATATGGTTACCATGTTAACGTTATGTTCCAAGTAGCCCATTTCTCCCGCATGAGTCGGTGGCCAAGACTCAACGCAGCCGTAAAAGTATTCACGAGCTCAAGAGTGGAGCCCCAGAAGTAAGGAAACACGAGCCCATTTTATGTGTCAGTATCGGGGATCTAGGCTGTGGATGAGTCGACCCGGCTGATATTCAAGTAAAATAAAAAAGAGGTTAATACGGGACTCCTGAAGCTCCGTTGGATTTACACAAGAAACTATCGCAAACACCCCGAGTATAAATAGTTTATAACTGTATAGTATACTTAATTAAATTAATGGATTGGTTATAACATGTCTTGATCAAAACCATAAATTACAAAAGGTGTAGAATGAAGTCGAATAAAATGCGAGTCATGTCAATTGCAAACTTGGTTCGAGTCAAGTTAGTTCGAGTAGATTGGGTTCGAGTTCATGTTCAAGTTTAGATTCGAGTTGGGTTAAAGTTCGAGTTTAGATTCAAGTTTGGATTCGAGTTATAGATATTTCTTGTAAATGGATTTAACTGTTGGAATCTTAAGTTCGGGAGAAATCGGCAACTGCTGTACATGGACGGCAGGATTTGTGTATTTTTCCAAGAAAATTACCATTGATAACTCCATTAAGTTGTATAACCTGAATAGGTAAGCACTCACTTTCTCCGGCTCCCTGGGGCTCAAGAGAAATGATACCGCTTAAACATATATTAATCTAGAGTTTTTAAATATTGTTTGCATACCTCGAGAGGTTTTTATGAAAAATACTTTGATATAGTTTAAAAATAAATCTCGAGGGTGATTTGTAAT
The DNA here is from genome assembly GCA_030015575.1 of Agapanthus africanus. NCBI lineage: Eukaryota > Viridiplantae > Streptophyta > Magnoliopsida > Asparagales > Amaryllidaceae > Agapanthus > Agapanthus africanus. The sequence goes on along the minus strand of JASDDO010000022.1, from coordinate 721,706,950 downwards.
ATTTAGTGTTTTCATGAACATGCATTTTAATTGTTGTGGTTTTTTGGTGATAAAACCTAACTTTTAAAAGTTTATGGTAGTTTTATGAAAATTATTGTTTTTGAAAACTTGTTGGTATTTTATTAAAAATTCTAATATTTCATTTTAAAAGTATATTTTCATAATTTGTTTTTATTGAAAATACGGATTCATAGTTTTGTATAATTTTCCAAAGTTTAGTTTTGTTTAGAAAAGTCGTATTTCTTAAAAACCGTATTTTATTTCCTTTCGAGACCGAATACTCCGTGAGGAGTTCTGCATCTCGCTCTACTATCCCAAGAATGTGCGATAATCCGTTCCATCAATTAGCGGGTCCCCCGACGAGGGTTGTAGAGGCGCAATTGCCAATAATTTAAAATATCGATTTAAAAGAAACCCGTTTTGAAAAAATATGGTATTTTAATGTAAAACCTATTCTTTACATAAACCCTATGTTTAGTATCTCTTGCTATGAAACCATAGTGTACGTGTGGGGTAGGTCGTTACCCGTGAAGTTTTCCTAATGGTATTTTTTTAACAATTGTTGGAATAATAGTTACGCTAAAGTTCATGGTATTTTAATGAAAAGATTGTTATATGTTTGTTTCACATGAATTTTTTTGTTAAACTAAAACCTAAATGATTCTAAATAAGGTTACGAGTGGTGTGAGAAAATTAGTTTGACCTGTTTTGCTTAATAAGGGGAGTACAAATGTTAAAATAACATATATCAGAGTTAACTCCACTTTGTCGATGTGTTTTTAGAAGACGATTTGAGATGAAAGAAATAGACAGAAGATGGGCTTACTCATTGTTTAGTGTTAGGAAGAGTTTAAAGAAGAGAGAGGGGGCCTTGGTCTCGTCGGAAATGCTCCGGTCGTCGGAATTTGATCGCTACTCTTTTTGGCTTGCTTAACTCCACTTGAATAGTCTTAACCCTTTTTGAACTTAGAGAATTTTGAGAAAATTTTTAGAATAAAGAAGAGATAGCGCATGGGGTGGTATTTATAGGGTAAAAATAAGAGAATGTATGAAATAAAAATGAATTAAAATGGATTTAATGGTGTTAATTAGGGATTTGAAGAGTCTATATTTGATTGCAGGAAAATCAACAGTGCAGGAGAGTTGAGGGGAGTCGAAGGGACTTGTGTGCAAAGCACAGAACGATTTGGAGCATTTTGGACCGTCGGTAGCGGCCAAAGCGATGGAATGAGTGGTCGAATCTTGAGGTCTCGCTTCGAGATTCGTACCACGTGTCAAGTTTGGTGTTTACTCCTCTTTGCGCCTGTTTGATTTTTCTGAAACTTTCGTTTCTCCGTGAATTGCACGTGCAGCTCTTGGGCTTTCGAAAAATTAAAAAGAAAAATCATTTAAAAATAATTGGGAGTGATGGAAATCAAACGCACATGCTATTTCACAGCAGTGTAGAGGCTTTTCCAGCGAGCTACAGGTTGCTTTTTGCTTTTATTGAATAAAAATAACTTATAATTTCTACACATGCTGAAATACCCTTTTCCATACATTTAAACAGATAATTATGTAGATTTCAGAGTCGTTACAATATATATTCAATATGATGGGTGGTTCCATTAGTTGGAGATCAACATTACATGATATAGCAGCGTTATCGACAACAAAAGTAGTGTATGTAGCAACAGTTGAAGCTTTTAAGGAAGCTCGATGGTTAGGAGGACAAGTAAACAAGTACGGGTTGATTATTCATGCACTCCGATTTTTTGTGATAGCCAAAATGCCGTTCATTTGGCAGAAGATCAGACTTTTCATAGTCAAACTGAACATATAGAGATTCATTACCATAAGATTCGACAGTGGAGGACACGCAACCGGGTGGAGTTGATCAAGATCAGTACCAAAGAAAATCTAGCAGATATAATGACTATGACGGTTCCCATAGCGAAGTTCAAGGAAGCTTGAGCTTCACACAGATTCTTCGTCATTAAAGCGAAGTGCGGCCCTGAGGGTGGAGGGCCGCAGATGGAAGAGAAAATGAATCTTAGATAGAAGATGTTGAAAACACGTGGAGGCTTATGTGTTGAATACATGTCAAGGTGGAGATTTTTGAGATTTTTCATGCATTTAAATATTTTAGGAGAGTAAGTTATGGATTAGATTTAGATTAGATCTAAATTTAAATTGTTAGTTCAGTAAGATAAATTAGAAATCATATTTAAATTTAGTAATGATTTAAGAAAATCTTATTTAATTTAAATGGATTCCTAAAGATTAGGTAAAATATTAATGAGTTTAAATCTTGTTCATTTATAAAAGGAATGTAATTGAGAGGGTTTGTAAGTGAGCCTCAAAAGTTGTAAATTTCCTTCTTCCTCAAAGTGATGAAATTCTTTCTCTTCCCGTGGATTAGGCGATTTCGCTAAATCAGATAAATCATCGTGTTTGATTTATTGTTGTTGTATGTTTATTTTTATCATTAAAGAGAAATTCTAATTGTTGCCACGCTTCCGCAAAGCAGCAGATACAAAGAGAATTCCTTACATAGAGCTGCTGAAAATTAGGAATGAAGAAGCATGATTAGAGATTGGGGATTCTATAGGAGCTCGAGCATGGAAGATCCTTTTACAACTTGAGAAGGGCGAAAAAGGAGGAGCGAAGAAAAAGGAAAAAAACGAGCACGGAATCTCCCATTTATTATACATATATTTTAGAAAATACTTTGTCATATAAGAATAAGAGTAAAATTAGGATTTTTGGAAAAATATCCTAATTATTATATGCCGGAGTCATTTTGGGCTTTAATCTTTTGTGTTTTTGGAGTATTGGTTTTTTTTGTAATGGTTTTAGAAATACGTGAGTTTAATAATAAGTCACTTCTCCAAATCGGTCCTTTGAAGCAATTTTCCCTTTATTTAATTATCAAATTTCGGGCAGATTTTACAAAATAATAATGCCCAGTGAATAAGATTCTAAAAGCCGAATTAAATTAAGCCACCAAGACTGACCTCCAAGTCCCATATTATTTGATCAGTACAGGGATTTTGGGCTAAGATTGTATACAGGTCTAGCTAACAACATAAAGAAAAAGAAAAAACAATTACATGGGAATGATATATATAAACAAGCAATTGAGTTGCTTTCTATTACTCAATTAATCTGTATGTTTATATTTATTTTAAGTGATTTTATTGCAAATGCCATGGTTCCTCGATTGTATACATCTAACATCGAACGACCTTCAACCGAAAGCCTTATCAGTCAAAACAGAATAAACCGAGCTAGATAAATGTTTTAAATTGACAACAACAACAACAACAACAACTGAGCCTTTTATCCCAAGCATATGGGGTAGGCTACATGAACCAACATGAGAATCACGCCGGGTCCAGCACATGAATCCTCTGTCTCCACTCACTTCTATCGAACAATATATTTTCATTGAGTCCTTTGGCAACCATATCGTTTCGTATCACCTCCATCCATGTTTTCTTCGGTCTCCCTTTTGCCCTTTTGCCATTACCCATATCGAGAGTATCTATTCGTCGAACCGGTGCTTCCATAGGTCTGCGTCGCACATGACCAAACCATCTAAGCCGGTTTTCCCGCATCTTCTCCTCCACGGGTGCCACACCAACTTTTGCACGAATATCCTCATTTCGCACCTTGTCTTTTCTAGTGTTACCGCACATCCAACGAAGCATGCGCATCTCCGCTACGTGCATCTTCTGTGTATGATGCTTCTTAGGAGCCCAGCATTCTGTACCATATAATAAGGCAGGCCGAATAACGCTCCGATAAAACTTTCCTTTCAATTTTAATGGAAAGTTACGATCACACAAAATCCCTGTTGCACTCCTCCATTTCAACCAACCAGCTTGGATCCTTTGATTAACATCACTATCGATCTCCACATTCCTTTGGATGATGGAACCTAGATATCTAAACTGGTCGCTCGGTGATATCTCTTGCCCTTTCAATGTTATACCAATATGGTTTTGACTTCTCTGGCTACTAAATTTGCAGTGCATATATGCTGTCTTGGACCTGCTCAATCTGAATCCCCGAGATTCCAATGTTTGTCTCCATAATTCCAATTTGGCATTAACCCCTGCTTTTGTCTCATTTACTAGAACAATATCATCAGCGAATAGCATACACCAAGGGACCTCATCTTGGATAATTCTAGTAAGCTCATCCATCACGATGGTAAACAGGAAAGGACTTAATGCAGATCCTTGATGTAAACCAATAGTAATCGGAAAATCACTTGTTAAGCCACCGCAAGTTCTGACATTTGCCACTACTCCGTCGTACATATCCTTGATTATGTCAATATATTTGACGGGGACCCCCTTTTTCATCATTGTCCCCCATAATACCTCTCTAGGTACCTTGTCGTACGCTTTTTCTAAATCAATAAATATCATATGCAAATCTCTTCTCCTCTCTCGAAAGCGCTCGACAAGTTGACGAAGCAAATGAATCGCCTCTGTCGTCGATCGTCCAGGCATGAACCCAAATTGGTTTTCTGTTATCTTAATATCCTTCCTTAGCCTGTGTTCAATCACTCTCTCCCAAAGTTTCATGGTGTGACACATTAGTTTTATTCCACGGTAGTTTGAGCAACTTTGAATATCACCCTTATTCTTGTAGATAGGTACAAGGATACTTTTCCTCCATTCATTTGGCATCTTTTTTGTCTGCCAAATCTTATTAAACAGATCTGTCAGCCATTTAACGCCTATTTCTCCTAAGCATCTCCAAATCTCGATAGGAATCCCGTCAGGACCAACCGTTAATCCGTTAAGTATTTTATCCACAATGAAACTTTAATTCAAGCCCGTAGAACTATTTTATCCAAAGTTTAATCCGTTAAGTAGCAGAACAACAATGTGTCCGAAAAGAATAATACTTCACCACAAGATATGTCTGCTTGACCTTCATTAAACTCATGTTTTGAAAACTCCACTCCATTTTAATTTATACCGATTTAAAAAGATTTCAAGCTTTTCTGTTGGATAATATTTTTACTAAATTTTTTTAAAAAAAAACTCCATTTAGATTATAGGGTTCTTGGGCTCGATGCCCAGCCCATTCACATTCCAGCTTCCTCTATCCAGTACCCGCTAGCGGAGCATCAATCCCCAAAAAATCACCGGCCGTGATCATAAACGATCTGCAACTCGCAATTTTCACATAAACAATCCCCCACTCGCTAGTGGGCCCCACAACCAACTCACTGTAATATTTTCTGTCATCTTCAAAACCCTTTCCCCTTTTTATTATTTATACCCTTTCGAATTCTAGGGTTTGTTTCTTCTCACCCCTCTCTCTTTCTCTCTCCTCTCTCTCCCCCCTTCGAAATCTGCAGCCATGTCGCTGAGGCCGAGCGAGAGGGCGGAGGTTCGCCGGAACAAGTACAAGGTGGCCGTCGACGCCGACGAGGGGCGGCGGCGGAGGGAAGACAACATGGTCGAGATCCGAAAGAGCAAGAGGGAGGAGAACCTCTTGAAGAAGAGGAGAGAGGGAATGCAACCGGCCTTCCCTTCGATCCACGCCTCTACCGTCGAGAAGAGGGTGAGCTTGGAGTTCGATTCATCGTTCTAGGGTTTTCGTTTCGTAGATCGCTCAATTTTTTGGGGTTTTTGGTTTATTAGTTGATTAATTTTGTCTTTTCCTTCGTTTTTCATGTTGAGATTTAGTTGGAGAGCTTACCTGCGATGGTGGCGGGGGTATATTCGGATGATAGAAATTTGCAGCTCGAGGCGACCACACAGTTTAGGAAATTGCTATCTATAGGTACTAAATTTATAGATTGATTTCGTTTCTTTTTTTTATTGTAATAATTTTTTTTTTGATTTTGTGTGGGATGCTGAGTAATAATTAGGGGAAATAGATTCTAACAATTGATTTAGTTGAACTGAAACTTATATCTTTAAATAATTGCCAGAGAGAAGCCCCCCAATCGAGGAAGTTATACAATCTGGTGTAGTTCCCCGCTTCGTGGAGTTCCTTGTGAGAGAGGATTTTCCTCAACTACAGGTGAACAAAAGGATGAGAAGCTCTTTATTTATCTGTTAGAATCTTTAGGTTTGTGTTTAGTTGAAGGGGTAATGGTTTTTTTGAATTTAATCGGAGCAGTTTGAAGCAGCTTGGGCGCTCACGAATATTGCTTCCGGAACTTCGGAGAACACCAAGGTTGTGATTGATCATGATGCAGTTCCAATATTCGTTAAACTTCTTGGCTCGCCTAGTGATGATGTCAGAGAACAGGTATATGCTTCTTCATTTATCCCCTTCTAGGGTTATGCTGCAGTATGGGTTTATGAATACAGCATACCATAATTTGTCTTTTACCCTTTCACAAAGTGAAACTATACAAGTTGAACCCCCCCCCCCCCCCCCCCCCCCCCGTCAAGTAATGCCTTTTGCCAATTATAGTCAGTAACGCCTTATAAGTTATATGCTAAGTGTTGTCTTAAATAGCTCACTTTGAAGCTTGGTTAGAGTTCTTTGGACCCTATGTATTTCATTGCCTAAAATATGAAATAAAGCTCTAACATATAAAGCTTGCATGGCTGCACATTCATGACTTGTGTTCCGTGCTTGAAAGTATCCGCTTGACTACAAAACCTTAGTGATTATTGCCACTATTCGTGTAATTTACTTCATATTCTTATGAATGCAGTGACTAAGAAGTGCCACACTGTTCTCTTACATAACACCGAACAATATTTAACAACTACTAACCATTTCTTTATCCCTTATCTCATCTTCTCTTATCCTTGAGCCCCTACCTTCACTTTTCAGATTGAAATTATCTTTCCATCTCTCCTCATACACCTTTAAATATTCAGAAGGTAAAGCATGCAACACATGCGGACCAACAACATTTTTTGGCTCCTCTCTCTCTCTCTCCCCACACACACACACCATTTCATCCCTGTTTTGCTCTTAAAAGTAACCCTGCCTGATGCTTAAGTGGCTTGTAGTATCACCGATAAGCTTTCTTAATCAAATCAATAAGGCGAATAACTGTCCCATCTTGTAGCATCACCTCTGATAAACTCTCAAGGAACATATAAATTCTATTAGTGGAGAAATCCAAAACAACAATTTTTCTTAGCTACCTTCAACCCTAATGTGACTTGTGCCCTTTACCCATCCCGTGTCACTCGCTTTCTCTCTCTCAAGACTTGATTGTTTCAAATTGAACCATCAAAGAAGTCATCACCAAGTTTTCATTGTTTTAAATATTGCTCAAGAGTGTTAAGCTGCTTAGTTTAATCAAATCAAGCAGGCTGTTCGCAGTGCTCCTATTAATAATAAATACCATTTCTAACATTGTTTTAATGTCATAGAGTTTATATTAAGGATATCGGCATCATTTTCCCCTATACCCTCCCATGTTGTGTTCTTCCTCTTTCTTAAAGCTTGATTCAATAATAGGTTACCATCTAAAGCACCATCACTAACAACTAACTCTAACAACCAACTCCAGTGCCAACATAACCGCCATCATTACTTGTGAACCTCAGAGAGAACAACAAGTCCCCCCCTTATTTTTTCCCTTCAATCTTTTTTCTCTGCTTGCATTGAATCTCATGAGCGAACAATTTCCTTCTTTGCTTCTATTTTACTTTTTTCCTTTTAATTGTTCAATTCTTCTCAACAACTATCAATAATCCATTAGTTGTTTCTTTCTTTTTTTGGCTTGTGCAATTGGTTATAAGTCCGTTTATATTAATATTTTATATTAGAATATCATCGACATTATTGAGTTTTTAAGAATATTATTTGAACAATTTTACAATTGTGGTTAAATTTGAAAAGCGAAGTCGTCCGCTGTGCAAGATCCCAAAGTAGTTACTTAGACTCCTAAGTATTGCTAATTGCTAGTATATACTAACTTATCGACTGAAAAAAGAGGACTAAATAGAGGACAGCAATTTAAAGAATCCAATATCCCAAGCCTTGAGGTTCGGTTACACAATTCCTTTTTCTCATCCTGCTCATTTAAGGGTGGTCTTGTCAATAAATTCAACAATTAGACATCTACTTCATGTTCTGTTAGGTCTACCTATAACCCTCATTGTACCATTAATTGCAATTGTCACTTAAGTTTTTCTATCTCCATCCTATCCTGCCTTGCATCCTACAGTGCCTCCATCCCACATGTCCAAACAATCTAAAATGACGCTTCGTTGTTTTATTCTTAATAGGAGCTACTTCAACTTCTTATGAATGCTTCTTTCTTTTCCGACCTTTGAAGTATTACGAACACACTGAAAGGGGACATGTTCTGCTAAACTTCAGGAACGTTTATATCAGTCTTAAAATTTGTGTTGTAGTTTAAAAGCTATGAATGTTCTTTTAGTCTCTTATGGGCATTATAACATATTTACAATTTTCATATGTATATATTTATAACTCTCGTAATGAATTTTAAATGTCCTTTATTGTTAATAATTCACTACTAATGAAATTCACTACTTATGAAACGTTCTAGAGAGAGAATATGTGAAACTCATGTTTTTGTATGCAGAAATTGTTCTTCACTTTATGTACAGTCTGCCACTTTGTTGTGGGCTTTTTGTTATAAAAAAAGAGAGAAGGTTGTGCATACTTTCATGTAGATGGGCAAGTTCCAAATTGTTGGATATTCAAGACATCAGCTCATGATACTTGAGCTTTGTCGTAAACTTTCATATAAATGGACAAAAGGTTAATATACTCAAGATATTAGCCCGTCTTACCTTAGAATATTTTTGTTCAGGCATCCTAATAATTTTATAAACCAAATGTTTGTGGTAGGCATTGTCAGGATATCTATGGAGAATTCTAAACAGGTTATATAGTGAAGGCTGCTAAGTGGTAAATACTCCATTTGCAACAACCGATCATACATTGGTACCCTATCCATGCATTATGAATTTCTAAGTTGCCTTCAAGATATAGCTTGGGTTTATTCAGAATTTGCCTGTATGCTCACAATCAATTCTGATATGTCCTGCATTCTCATAATTCACTACTTAGATCTCATTCACATCTTATGATTTATCTCGTTCTTCCAAATCTTTGAATGCTTAGCTTGAGTTATTACTTGTTTTTATCATTAATGTAGGCTGTATGGGCTTTGGGCAATGTTGCTGGTGATTCCCCAAGATGCAGAGATCTTGTTCTTGCCAATGGTGCATTGATCCCGTTGTTGGCTCAGCTGAATGAACATGCTAAGCTCTCTATGTTGAGAAATGCCACCTGGACACTATCAAACTTCTGCAGAGGAAAACCACAACCATCTTTTGAACAGGTGCACTTTTGTTTTGTGTGTCTGATGATGTTTAGTTGTCCTGTGGTTTCAGCTTATGAATTTCTTTTGTTTTGCTATTTTCGAGCAGACAAAACCTGCCCTTCCTGCACTAGAACGCCTTATCCATTCAAATGATGAGGAAGTTCTCACAGATGCATGCTGGGCTCTCTCATACTTGTCTGATGGTACTAATGACAAAATCCAAGCTGTTATTGAAGCTGGTGTTTGTCCTCGGCTTGTCGAGCTTCTTCTGTATGTTTACTTTTCACATGTTTTCTCCTTTTTTTGGGGTTCTCTTAAGTCTAAATCACTGAAGTTCAATTTATTCTGTACTGTATGTAGCCATCCTTCACCCTCGGTGCTCATCCCTGCTCTACGTACTGTTGGAAACATTGTCACTGGGGATGATGTGCAAACACAGGTATGCAGAGGGTCTAAGTTATTGCTTGTATGTTGTGAATACTACCTCTAAGATTATTCTCCCAAAGAAGTTTTTATTGCTGTTAGTGTTCATTTTTACTGCCAAGATCTGGACCATGCTTTTATGCTTTTGATTCATTTTGCATGTGATGTATATGTGAGTGTATCTGAGTGTCGCAAACATGCATGGTTAGCATTTTTGTCATGGTTGCGTATCTGATGCTCACTATAATGAAGCCCAAACCCAAGTAGTTTAAAACCAGTATTAATTACATATATTTTGGTGAAACACATCTCTATATATGGCGTGCTTAACGGATAGGATTTATTTGTCTCCTTGGAATCCATTGTTTGTTTGGCTTTCACTTTTTCCATGAAGAACATATGCAATTTGCATCAAATTATTTCTTATCTGTTTATATTCATTAAGAAGGGTGACATGGGTGGTATTATTAAAAAGAGCTTTTGGGTGTTGGGGAATTAGAGCATATATCAAGGATGCATTATTTTGCTTCCTCTTGCTACTGTAGGAGAAAAGTATATGCCAAATAAAGGTTCTTTTGAACATGAATCAATCATTGATACTAATATAAAGCAATACGAGAAGTGGAAATTTGGCGATATCTCCAAAATGCTCCTAATTATAGAATATTCCTTTAGATTTGTTTGCAAAAATTTTGGTATTTTTGTAAATTCTAATGTTTTGGTCGGGGCATTTTAGGCAATTCAAGGCAAAGTTTTGCCAACTTCTCATTATATACAACCTTGCCATCATCTCAACTTCGCGCTATTTAAAAAAGTGTTATTAATTCAAAAATTTCAATAATTACAAGTATGCCATCAATTCAAAAACCAAATAGGTTTTCCCTAAAATACCATGAACATTCAATGTTTTATACATAAATACCATTAGATTTATTAAAATACGATGAACTTTCGCTGTTTTCAAATAAATACCATGAATTTTGTCCCTAAAAATACCATAAATATCCAACGCTTTCCAAATAAATACCATGGGTTTTGTCCGTTATAGATAAATATCGTTGACTTTCAACGTTTTTCAGATAAATATCATGGACTTTATCCGTTACAAATAAATAATTAACTTTCGCCGTTTTTCAAATAAGCAACAATTAAATGTTGTTAATGACTTGCTCTGTTTACAATAAGTAACATAAACTTTAAGAGTTTTATAAGTTAATAGCACTAGATATTCATTAAAATACAACGAACTTACCCTTTTTCAAGATAAATACCATGAACTTTGTCCGTTATAAAAAAATACCATAAGCTTTCAATGTTTTTCAGATAAATGCCAGACTTTGTTTGTTACAAAAAAATATCAATAAGTTCAACATTTCTTAGATAAATACCATGGCTTTGTCCATTACAAATAAATAACATTAAATTTCAACGTTCTTGAAGAAACTTCAACGTTTTTCGGATAAATACCATGTATTTTGTTTTTCATAAATAAATATCATTTTCACATATTATTCCAAAACCTACTGCATCGCGTGGGGTTTACCGCTAGTCTCCATTATATTGATAAAAAGCTGTCAAATTGACCCTAAGGTTAAATTTGAAGTTATGAAAGAATGGATTGCAGATGTGGGGAGTTGAAGAGAGATGGGAATGGAGGAAGAAAAAGAGTCAAAAGAAGCGGTCAAAAAGGGGGAAGCGGTATAAGAAGAAATAATGGAATTTAGGTGAAAAAAAGATGTATTGCACCAATACTTCTTTGTATATTTATGCCCTGGACAAAGTAAAATGCACCTTAACTAATCATCAAGTGCTTGATATTGCGAGCCTATTATAAAATAGGTTATGTTATGCCCACAAATCTTTTGTTATAGCCCTAGGATGTGGATGGTTATAATGGATTGAGGAATTAAGAATATAAGATTTCGATTTTCAGATTGAAGGGAAAATATTTCGAACATAGCTTTAGCCTCACACCCAAGGTGCTCCCTTGTAATGCCTATTTGTACATTTGCTTGGTGCTGGACTGTTAACCTCCTGACAATTTGTAGAACTCAATTTTCATGAAAAGTCAAAAATTTTAATCAATCATTCGCTTCATATAAAGAAAGAATAGGAGTTTCTTTTATAAAAAAACATCGGATATAATTTTGCGTATAATGGCAAAGTTCTAAAATTGCAAAATAGACTAAATGGTATTAACAAGTAAATAGCACATACAACCAATAATAACTACACATCAGAAGCATCATGAAATTTTGGACCCTTTGCAATGTGCAACAAAGACGAAAGCTTTCATAAATCTAGAAAACCTTAAAGGAGGCACATGTATACATCATGCAAGCAAGTTGATGAGTTGATTATTGCATTACTAAACGATTGGATTAGTGATTCTGATTTCTGTCCAGGACATGATATGCAAGAAATTAGCAAATATGAATACGAGGGATTTGATGTAAAAGAGGAGTCTTAAGTGTTGAATAGTATAGCTGGATAGTATAGCATACTTTATTAATCTCACACGCCATCTTGTGCTTAGGAATATTTACAATATTTCCCACCTTAAGAAGTATTTGTAATCATTTCTTATGTTGGATAGTATAGGTGGGTCGAGGAATGTGAGGCATTCATATTCTCCTTTGATGAGTTGATTTAGTGTTCACGGTAATGGCACCACCGCTAAGCGAGTGGCTGTGAGGGAAGAGTCATTTGGTTAGCAAGATTCTTAATTTCAATGGTGGCTTGAATTATTGTAGATCTGTAGCAATCTCTTATTACAAACCCTAGTTTTCTTTCATCTCATAAAACCCTATAGTCCATAACAATATTTTAGCCTATAAAGCACCGACACAGACACATATACGTGACACGACAAATTTGTAAAGAGGACACTGGGACATAACTATATCATTTTGTATATTTAATTATATATGTATTAAACAATATGTAATTTACTACGAAAAGAAACTAGTGCCAGTATAATATTAAAGTATGATGTAATATAAAATTTAAGGTCACATATTTCATCGATTACTATCAGTATTCTTGAGCACAAAGGAGTTTATACATGAAACTAAAATAAATACACAAGAATACAATCATTAAAGTTAAAATAAACAAAATATTAACCCCTTAATCGGAGCCAATTTTCAAAGGCCCGACTTGATCATTTGCATCAACTTGAACTTTTACTTCTAGATTTAGTATGTATGAGAGATTCAATAAATTTAATATTTTTGTATCTTCAAATATATCAAGGTTGTATGTACATATATACATTTTTATTTCTCAACACTTTATGTTATGTAGAAGTGTCGGGCATGTCTAATTCGGAAGGACATGACCCAAGCGAGTCAAACATGTTATCGGGCAAATTGTCTAAGTGTCTGATATGTGTCGGACACGGCGATATGTGCTGGCTACGGACACAACGATCAAATTGAAGTGTCTTATGCTCCTTAGATTTAGCCATCCATTCAACAACAAAGCAATCTTAACGTTTTATTCAACTCTCAACTTCAAGAATAATCACTGGATATGTTCTGTCCCATCACAAGTTCTAGTCTTGAGGAGAACAAATAAAGAAATACAAGAAGTGAACATAGCTGCACTATGAAGCACAATAGGAACACAACAAATTTGTAAAAAGTACGACACGTGGACACGAGTGTATTATTACCCATCTATACATATATTAAACAAGATATAATAAATTATGAGAAGAAAAATGTATTGATGTAATTAAAAGCACAACATAGATAAAATTAAGGGTATATCTCTTGAGCACTTCCAATACCATAATTATACTTGAGCACTAACAATAACACGTATAATATATATTAGAAGCAAGACAAACAAGAATACAAACAAAATATTCACTTTTTTAACGGCATAGTGACAGACCATCTTTATCTGTATCACAAGTTAGTGCTAAACTGATGATTATGTAGTATTCTGGTCTAAAAGATGGTTTGTCCCTATGTCGTGACCAATTGCATGCACTTATCTATTGTTAGAGGCTACATATCTTAATGTTGACATATCCTTGTTTTTCAGTAAATTGAAAGCCGCCTCTTCCTTTAAAAAAAATTCTTTGATGCAATCTGTGGCAATCATTTTCACAGATGTTTGATTTCCAGCTCTCCCCATGAACTTATTGGGGAGTCCATGTATAAATGTTCCACAAAGTAGGCATCATTAGTTTCTTAATTTTCTGTTTGATCTGGATTGCTAGCGGTGTCTGTTTTGGCCTAATTTCAATTCAGTATGCCCTGTAACTTATGGTTTATGTTATGTGCAGTGTATTATCAATTATCAAGCTCTTCCTTGTCTTATTAACCTCTTGACCCAAAATCACAAGAAGAGCATCAAGAAAGAAGCTTGCTGGACGATTTCTAACATTACTGCTGGAAACAAGGACCAGATACAGGTATGATTGGAAAATTCATTCAGTTTTGGTTATCTAACAATGTCGATTGTATTTTGCTATACAAGTACATTGTGGACACAAGAATGAATGTTTTTTTAACTAAATATAGAAAGGTGTGAAGTATGTTTACATCTCATTTGAAGATATGGAGGCTACATTTGCAAATTATAGTATGCAGTAAGAAAACTGTAGCAATGTATGCAAAAACTTTAAATGTTTATGCAAATTTTTATCTTGTTGGGATTAATATCCCATAAAGTATCAATACCAATTTTAGCGTGGGGGAGGAGAGGGTGGGTGGGTGGGTGGGTGGGGTGAATATGTTATGAAGAATTACTTTTCATTTTACATAAATAATAATAATAACAACTGAGCCTTTTATCCCAAGCATATGGGGTTACTTTTCATTTTACATATTTATAATTATGCACACATTAAATTAAGTTACTTTTTGAAAACCTAGGCTGTTATCACTGCTGGTATCATTGGTCCTCTTGTAAATTTGCTTCAAACGGCGGAGTTTGACATTAAGAAAGAGGCAGCATGGGCCATCTCCAATGCTACTTCAGGCGGAACTCATGATCAAATAAAGTATGTGGCTCCATTTTGATACTTTAATCTTTCAAATCCGTGTTTTATTTTTATAGTGTTAATTGCGTTAACATTCTTAATTCATACCTCATGTGGCACTTGTGACCTTTAATATGACCATTAGCACCCAACATCCCTGAGCTGGTCTATATCTGAACTGCTGTAGCACTTGTGACTTTTAAACTGACTGAATCCAGGCATGGCGGGTGCTATATATGTCGTCATATGCAATCAACCCTACACTTGACTTTTTGCAATTGTGTATTTTTTTTTCTTATTGTGGAATAGGTATCTTGTCAGCGAAGGCTGCATCAAACCTTTATGTGATCTCCTCGTGTGTCCAGACCCTAGAATAGTCACAGTTTGTCTGGAAGGTCTCGAGAACATTCTAAAGGTCGGTGAAGCCGAGAAAAACTTGGGCACCACTGGAGGAGTGAACCTATATGCTCAGATGATCGATGAAGCTGAAGGCTTAGAGAAGATCGAGAATCTCCAGAGCCATGACAACACTGAGATTTATGAGAAGGCTGTGAAGATTCTTGAGACTTATTGGCTGGAGGAAGAAGATGAGGTGATGCCGGCGGGTGATGCTGTTACTGAAACTGGGTTCCGTTTTGGCGAGCAGCAGCAGGTTCCTCCTGGGGGGTTCAAGTTCGGTTAAAGGTATTTTGTTTCATCCCTTTTTTAAATGATCAGCAGTAATTTTTTCTTGATTTGTGTCACCTGCTTGGTTTCTTTATAAGTTAATTTACCGCAGTTAAAGAGAAGTTTGGTCTTTAGGTTGTTTCCTACAAGGTCAAATGGTCTGTTTCTAAATTTCCAAATCAGGAAACTGTCACAAGAGGTGACAAATTGCGCTGGTTCAGCTTTGATTTTATCATATTTTGAACCGACCGGAACCTGACTCTCTTGTTATCGGGTAGTCCTAACCTGACCTCCTAACATCAGCAACATTTTTTTTTGGTTTGGAAATACGAGTAAATACTTAAATTGGATTTTGGAAGAAAACCAATATCAGGATATACAAATTGACAATAGTTTAGTTGGTTTGAGAAGTTATGTTCTGGATATGATATCATGAGTATGAATCTTGAGAGAGAGAGAGAGAGAGAAGGAAAGAAGCCTATGAGGCTTTTTTGTCGGGGATGTTAAAAAAAACTACATCCTCCATTTTTTTACGGTCGCCACCGACCATCTTGATCTGCATCATCTAATACGTCGGTACACCAAATTTCATGTGATTCTAACACTTCTTCACCATTTAATGAGTGCAAAATTAACGGTTTATCGACAATAACTTTTTACCTTGCTAAATCAACGGTGAAAAGGTGTTTAGAATCATATGAAATTTGGTTGTACCGATATATTAGATGATGTAGATCAAGATGACCGGTACTGATCGTTTGAAAAAAGGTGGAGGGTGTAGTTTTTTAATGCCGCCTGATGAAAAAGCCTCCTAGGGCCTCTTTCCTCAATTACTCTTATATATATATAGTGAGCTGATCATATGAGGTCCGACCCCATTTCTTATTTTAAGGTCCAATTTTCGAACACCCAACCTCCCGTGTTTTTCACTGATCCGCTCCGCCCACTGTGATCTACACATGTTAGATAGGCTCCGGCCACCATCTACACATGTATCTAGCACACCTATCAAATGATCTTGTTTTTCATGCATCGTAAAACCGACGAAGCCGTTGGTTTTTTAGTCTATTTGATGGATTAGTTAGAGGTCTCCAAATCTCTTAAAATTTGATACATAGCCTATCTAACATGTGTAGATCACGGTGGCTGGAGCGGATCGGTGAAAAACACTGGGGGTTGGGTGTTTGAAAATTGGACCCCAAAATAAGAAATGAGGCCGGACTTATTAGGATCAGCTCCATATATATATATATATATATATATATATATATGGACAAATCTTGTTCTGTCGAGTTGATACCCAAGACCCTTTGCCCTAGCCTGAGTTGGTCATCATCAGTTTAGGCGGGTTGATAGCATTTATGATTGATCCATACCAGATAATTCTGTTTGGTTTTCAGTAGGTTTGTTGACTTGGTCATGACCACACTTATCTGCCACTACTGAGTGTATGATGTATTAACAAATTTGATAGATTGTGGAATATGCTCTATTTCGCTCCTGGCTTTATCATTGCCTTTGATTTGGAACATAAATTTTTATATCAAATATATCATCTCTCTACTTGTAGACTTTCATACTCTAGATCAATTTGAGATTGCAAACTGATTAATTAGGATTTTGGTAAACCTCTCTCTTGCCATAGTTCTCCCGATACTAATTAAAAGAGAGTTGACATCAGATTGGTAGCGTCGGCAAAATTTTTAAATCATTTTTTCGAGAGGCCGGACTTAATAGGATCAGCTCCATATATATATATATATATATATATATATATATATATATAGCTGATTCTGTTTTGTAGGGGAAAGGCTTTTATATCATTAAACGACAATCAGAGTTTTGTAAATCTAGATAGCGCTTCAATGAGCTATTTTGATGCGCTGAAGAAGTTCTTGTCTACAACGCAGGATGTGAGATTGCTCTTTGGTGATGGTTATGGAGCAGGATCGTGGTCAGTTGAGTGATCGAGTCGTGTCATTTCGGTTTGGTTCAGGTCGGATGTGGGTCCAATCGGGCAGGTGTCTGTAGCAATAGACTTTGGGTTTTACGGGAAAAAGAAAAAACCGCCAGCTTGATGATTTGTTTTTTATGAGTATCACAGGTCTAGGGTATGTTTTGTTGTAGCAGGTGGTGAGATTAAATGGTAATTTAATCCCTTCATCTCCTGTGTAGATTGAGTGAGATAGTATGAGAAGAGAGCTTTTATTATTTGATGGAGAAGTCTTTTCCTATGCTACTTTTTTTATGAAAAGGGAAATGAAGTATATTTTATTATTATTTGTTGCAGTTTTATATGTATTATCTACAATGAAGATAGTTTAGCAGGATAGCTTATAGTTAAGTAATAATAGTAGTATTTCAAAATAACAGTATGTATATTCTACTCTCTTTGGGTCAGCATTCTATGAATCAAATAAACTGAAAATGTAGAGTAACTTGGGTCATGTATTAAGGTGGAAGCAGGAGAAAAGTGCTCAGCAAGCTGGGATGGATTGATTATTCGAAAGAGATGAGGTTTTCCACGATTGGCTCCTTGTGGCCGACCTAAAGATACGTCAACTTCATGATTGCCATCTATTATCATGTCATTCTACTCCATTTTTTATGCAGCATTTTCTGGCTGGTCGCCACTTTGCCATAGACATAAAACTCTATTTTTGCATGCCGTAACACATGGAGCATGTTTGAACCTGAATCCTTATTTACTGTTCACCTAGTTATCTCTAAATTAGAAGTTATAACGTGACCAATTGGGTTTAGCTTAGTTGGTATCAATTTTCTCTTCCTTTTCCTTATCAATGTGGAAGCTCTCAAGTTCGATTCGTGAAGGGTTGATTCCAAGAAAAAAAAACTGTAATAACGAATAAGAAAGCATATCCCTGGTTAAAAGGAAGAAAGGATTTTAAGATAGATGAGCTTTGATGATGGGGGAAATAGCATCTGCCAGGTTTCCTTTTAATTTTTTTGTAGAAACACGGAAATACCCTTAGCTAGAAAATAAAGTGCATTATGAGAGTTCACTCTTTGTATATTATATCCTATCCGGTAATCTATACGAACCCTATAGGTCGATAGCTAAATTATTAGTTTCCGAATAATACGATATAGGCTAAGATGATAATGATTGTGTAGGGGGTCAGGTATTAGGGTGCTATCCTATAATGTCAACACCATCTTTCTCTGATCATCGGCTGCAACTTATGTGAGATCTATCTGATTATCTAAATATTTATAAATAAAATCTCTAAATTTTATCTGTTTTGTGGTGCCTTACTATATCCTTTATAAAGTTTTGTAAGCTGTGATGTTATACTTTATTTAGTTTTGTAAGCGGTGATGTTGGAGGAGCCAAGGTCAAGGGTGCTTAGTCCCACCTGAGTGACCAAGACCTTTGAATTTGAATGAATTAAAACTTTAGAGAATAACATTGACTGGAAAGAAATGCATGGGGTCTACACATAAATACTTATAGTTCACATTTGTTATTGTAACCAAATATGGAATTTATATTGAGTGCAACTTTAGAGCAAACGAATTAAAGCCATTTTTTTTTGTTTTCAATATTGTAAAAGGCAAGGATATTGCCACCCTTTCCAACTGTTTTCAATCAATTCTATCCCGATACTGTTTTAAGAACGTTTCAATTGGGTTATGGGATCACTCGCCATCTCTTCATCAATTGCGTGATGGTGGAACTTAGCCAACATTTGACCCATCATGGTGTCCTCCCCATTTTCCTTTACTATCTCTCTAAGCTTAATTTGGATGTTCTCGACATTTTTCCCCCCACTCATCTCTTAACTATTTCTTTCAATCGTCTTGCAATATCCATTTATATGAATATATATCCATATAAGTTGCTATTTCGATATAAAATGATATTCTTGAGTTATATTAATAAAAAGGATCTATTTGTATGATTTACTAGGCTCATCTTAGTTCATAGTTCAGCTGGATGAAAAGATAAAACACTAAGTTCATTTAATTCCAAATCATTTGATTTTTCATATATACATTCATATCTGATCACAACTTCTAATTTTTCTCTTTTAACTTTGTGAAGCAATTGCAACTAAACAAACTCCCATCATAAAATGCTCCAAATTATTATTAATATAAAAGCAAACTGGTATAAAATCTCAGACATTGATGAGGGGGCTTTAATGCCAAGATTGTTAGAAGAGGTATTGTAGCTTTCTATTCTTTTAAACACGTACCTTTTTTTAACACACCTCCTTGTGATTTACCAACAAACGACCCTGTGTTCATGACCTAAAACGCAGAAGCACCCACCAATGACTGTGATTTCATGTTTTTTGTTTTCAAATGGTAGCAAATCTAACGAGTTACCGATACTACTACATGAGCCCAGTTTATATGCTTTCGTAATACATTTATGATTTTACGTACACTATCGTATAGTTGATTGCTTTAGGTGGGGAAGAGAGGGTGTGTGTAAGGGACTTGACACGGCTAAGTTAGAGGGAGATGGAAAGTGAGAATTTGATAAGGCAAGCGTATATCAACAAATCTGGCATGGTAAGATAATTAATGATTAGCTAAATAACAAGTTGTCGTTATAGTATTTTACCTATGTATCTTTCAAGACATAAAGCAGAAAACCACGTGACTTTCTCAACCACAAGTCAACGACCAAAACCTTCCAAATCCCGTAAATATCATATTTTAACGTCAAGGTGCATGACATGGATCATTCTGCAAAGCTTTGAAAAGTCGACTTTATATCTTAATTTCCCTCACTCAAAGTTCCATCATCGGCAATCTAACAACATACCACGAGCTCAAATCAAAACCTCCCGTCACATTTTCCATCCCAAAAATAAATATCCCCTCACAATCAAACAACATACCACGAGTTCAAATCTCAAACGCCTATTTTAATCCCCCTCTAATTAAATCAGCTGCCAAGGCCCAACATTAAGCCGTAACCTCACCTCCCCTCTATCTCCCCCTCCCCTTATAAACCCCCGCCACAAAATAAAACCCCCCAAAACCCCTCACGCTCCAAAAAAACACAAAAATAAAACAAGTAAGAGATGGAAAATTACAAAGGGGGCCTCGAAGACTACTGGAAGCACCGCGGCGGCAGCTACGAGCGCATAGACGGCGCCTTCGGTCACCGCCTCCCTCGGAGGTCCAGAATCGAGCTCGGCGGCGGCGGGGCGCGCAAGAGGAAGTTCTGGCGGATCAAGATGTCCCCCTAGCCGAGGATCCTCGCCCGGATCCGCTTCTCCCCCTAGCAGATCCTAACCTGGATCCGCGACGGCTACGTCCACTTGATGCTCGGGTTCGCCAACTCCGGCGATGTATCTGGCGGAGGCGGGTTCGGGTACGGGGGCCAGGGCATTAACGGGTTCGGGCGGGCCCAGCCGCTCAAGGAGTACGACGAGAAGATGATCCTTCAGATCTATAAGTCCATCTTGGCGGAGAGCCAGTTCCGTGCCGGCGCTGTAGCAGGCGTCGTCGGCGTGGCGCCTCCGCCGGAGGGGGCGAGGGTGGCGGTGTGAAGGGGGGGGAGGGGGGTTGTAAATTTTGGGGATGTTTTGAGGATTGGGGAATAAGGTTTTGGTGTACGTTGTATATTTATTAGTTTTACTGAAATCTACGGAAAAGAAAAAATAAAAAGAAAAGAAAAGATTTTTACTTGTTCGTTCGATAATTTGTTTTTCGTATCTGCGCTTGTACTGCACCGACTAGATTCTGTTTTTTGTTTTGAGAAATGGTTCTGCCCGTTGATTTATCAGTACAAATATCACAAATGAAAAATCAATAAGGTGGTGTAAGTGTATGAGGAATGTAAAGTTGACTTCATATACGGACTTGATTTTTATTAAATACGGATAGTGTTTTTCATTTCCGATCTGTATCCATATCCGTCAATAGCCACCAGATACAGATATAGTAACATCTATATCCATTCCGTATATTCCTTTTCGATATCAAAAACAAAGGTTTTGGCTTAATTGAGTGTATTTTGTTCCGATATTTATTTCATATCCATATCCGACTTTTACCAAATTAGGATTATAATTTTTATTTCCAATAATTATATATATCTGTATTCAAATCTCGTCTACTATTGCCGGATATAGATATGATAGCATGTATATCCGATCTGTTTACATCACTAAATCTATGCTCTGCTTCCTGTCTCTGATAATGTAATTATTTTCGTTAATTTAAAATTTATACTTAACTGCTTTGATATTTTTTTTTATGCTATTGTTTAATTAACGGTTCCAAAAAAAAATTGACACGAGACAAAAAAAAGAAGAGCTTATGGTGCAATTTTGAAAATAAGAGGGTTTGTTGCTATTTAGACAAAAGCTAGAAAGAGTTTATCCAATTTAGCCTATCATGCATATTATGTATAATAAACTATTGGATTTGTCACTTTCATTTTGTTGGTGTCTAGATAACGTTCGGAGTTTGATGGTTAGAATCTTTTAGTTTTTGGAGGAGATTTTGATTTTATGGATACCCGTTAGTCAGTTACTAAGGTATTGGATCTTTTTATTTTATTTTGTATGTAATAGAAAATTTCTTTTGAGTTTTAATATTTGAGATTTTAATCCTACGTTTTTGTGAAGGGGTCCCCCAAAGTTTACCCCAGGAGCACTTATAGTGATTTATTAGCGCACACTAGCGAATACAAATAATTAAATACGACGTGTGACTTTTAGCAATTCCCTCGACCATAATTTTCATTTTTCGATATCTATTTGTATTTATATGTTTCTATCCCCTATACTATAACTTTATATTTCGATATTTCATCCCGAATCATTGATATTTTCATATCTCACGCTCAATAAGTTGTATTTTCATATTGCATCCTAAATTTTGGGAGTGAAATAATATCCTTCGGAGGTGACGGGTTGTTGAAAGTAAAAACCAAATGATGGCACTTTAAAGACAGTCCCACGCTAGAAACAACAAAGGAAACACATGAATATAAGATATAAAATAAGTCAAACCTCAACAAAGCTCATTACTCCCTCAACTCTTTACCATGGTATCACGTAATTTTTCTCATGCAAAACTTTAAATACCCAACTCTTTATTATGGTATCAGAGCCAATGACTTTATCCACTTGACAACCATACCAAGAAAATGTGATGCTTGCACTTGGAATCCACTTATATCAAAAGGCCAATGGTGAAATATGAACAACTTAAAGCTTTTGGGAGTGAAATACGGAAATACATATTTTGGGGTTAAATATGGAAATCAAAGATTTAGGGGTGCAATATGAAAATACCAAAGTTTTTAGATAAGATATAAAAAAAATCCTTTAAAGGGTGAGTGATGATCTTTTCATGTCGATCTTGGCACTAACTTCTTGACATGGTACTAAATACTCAACAAACTTTGACCCCAAATGTTATTGCTGTTGGAGCATAAGAGAAAAAAAATGTACATAAGACCAAGAATTATAAAACTTTCCTGATTGGATGATAATGATGACTGTAACTAGATGGAATCGCTGTGCATCCTGAGATGCTGAGCTTAAAGCATAATTCGGCTATCCCGGTGCAAGAATTCCAAGCACGAATTGCTTGCAAGAACAAGAAGCATAATTAACTGGTGTGCACCTGCCAAAAACTCTAAGGTGGACTTGGAGAATTCTATCTTTTGAATGGACACTACTACAAATAGGGGTTGCCCCTACGGATAAATCCGTACGAACAAACCACTGCCCCTACAGCTATATTCGTAGGGGCACAAAAATACGCCGTAGATGCACACGCCGCAGGTGCAAGTCTTAGCCTCAAACATGTCCCTACGGAGTAATCATTACCCCTACGGTTTAATACATAGATCCATATGTCCCTACGGATTAAACCGTAGGGACAAAATATTTATTTAATTTATCGGTTAAAAAAATAAAATAGTTGCCCCTTCGGATAACTCCGTAGGGACAAATACATGTCCCTACGGCTTAATGCGTAGGTCCAGATGTGTAGGGGCAAAATATCAGGTATCCTGATATTTTGTCCCTACGGGTAAATGTGTAGGGGTAAAGTTAAGGCCCCTACGGATTACTCCGTAGGGACAAGCCTAACCCCTGTTACTGAGTCCATAGGGTCAGAATATCAGGTATCCTGATATTTTGTCCCTACGGATAAATGTGTAGGGGTAAAGTTGGACCCTACGGATTAAACGGTAGGTACAACATGTGTCCCTAAGGATTAATCCGTAGGGACATATTATCATTTTTTTTTTAAAAAAAGGGCTGCCTGTTTTTCCTCGTTCTGTGCACAATAATATATACATCATATATGAAAGTAATCAACAAACAGAATATATACCGCAGTATTCATAATCAACATCTCACGCATAATATATAAAAGAAATCAACAAGCAGAATACGATATCAATCTAAATCAATATGAACACGCAAACACCACCAATATCGTCCAAAATATATACAATATGTATCATATAGGTAAATACATGTTTAAAATATAAAAATAAAAAAGTTACCCTAGTTCGGTCCAGCTCCACCTCTGATAATCGCCGTAATCTGGTGCACCTGCTCCTCGGATAAACCATGAGTCAACAACTCGAGCAATGCGGACGGTGCGGGAGTCTGACCGGGCTGTGGAGCTGTAGGAGTGGTCTGCGCAATCGCAGCCGAGGTAGTGGCTTGCGGAGCCGCAGCTGCAGGAGTCTGAGTGGGCTGTGGAGCTGTAGGAGTGGTCTGCGCAATCACAGCTGTTTCCCCAATCAGAGTAAAGCTCTGTTCAAATTTTAAAATTTGAAATGAAACAACGCTTCATAGCAGCGCCAGCGCTGAGAGTCAAAGACTCTGAGACAGTGCTCACATACAAAACACATGAGCGTTAGCGCTAAGAGCGTTGCACTATAAGCAGCGCACCACGCGCAAAGCATGTGAGCGCTAGCGCTAAGAGCGCTGCACTCTAAGCAGCGCATCACGTGCAAAGCACGTGAGCGCCAGCGATAGAACAAAATGTTCTCGGCCCTTAGATCAAAAATCCAACGAACATGATTAAAAATCATTAATTGACCAGAATAAAATTCTGTTAAGGAAACATTTCTCAGAATCTTTCCAAACAGGAAAGATTATGCTCTGAAAATCAGAGCACCGTTGGATCAATGATCCAATGGTGATTAAAAATCACCAAAATACAGAATAAATTCTGTATGGAAAAAGATTTCTCAATCTTGTTAAAAACAAGAAGATTGCCTTCTGTAAAACAGAATCCCTAGGATCAAAGATCCAACGGTGGGAAACATCCCCAAATCAATTAGAGAAAATATCTTTTCAACCGATTCAACAAATTAGCCAACCCTATATAAAGGCCCCAAGACTTCAAATATGATAGAGAGGAACCCCCCCTAAATTTTGAGAAATTTCAAAGAGAAGAGCAAGCTCTCAGCAGAAAAAGAATTTCTTCAAGGTAAAATAAAGAGATCAAAGTATCTCATCAGCAAAAGAACTTAGTTCTTTTGCCAGATCATAGATCTTTAAGACAAATTGTCTTTCACAAAAGAGATCATAACATCTCATTATAAAAGGGGGGGGGGGGGAGAATAATTCAATTCTCCCAGAATCACAGATCCATAAAGGCAAAGCCTTTCACCAAAAATATAAGAGATTGAAATATCTCCTATAAAAAAAGAACTTTGTTTTTAAATCTACGAGACAAAGTCTCTTATAAGAGAGAATTTAATTCTCAGAGAACAGAGCTGTCTAAAAAGAGCTCTAGTGCTCCAATTAAAAGAAGCGCTTTAGTGCTTCAAAATTTAGCGCACAGCGCTGCAGAGCCCTAGCGCTTCAATTAAAAGAAGCGCTTCAGCGCTCCAAATCTAGCGCTGCAGAGCCTTAGCGCTCCAAATTTAAAGAAGCACCTCAGCGCTCCAAGTCTGGTGCACAGCGCCAAGTGCGCCACGTGCTCCTCACGTGTGCGCTACTTCACCAGAAGCGCTCTGCGTTCATTGACTGGCGCTCAGCGCCAAGCACGCCACGTGCTCCTCACGTGTGCGCTACATAACAAGAAGTGCTCTGCGCTCATTGACTGGCGCTCAGTGCCAAGCGCGCCACGTGCTCCTCACGTGTGCGCTGAGAGAACATAAATTGTTCTTTAAATGTTAAAGCCCAGAGCCATAATGAGTGCTCAGCATTCAATAAAAGACAAAAAGTTGTCAAGACCAATGCTCAGCATTGTTAAATGAAAAAAGACTGAGCCTAATTAAATGTCTAATATTTTAAATGAATGGGTCGAGCCCAAGTTGGCCACAGATCTCTAATTCAGATTAATTGAGCCCATATCCTCATAAATCTTTGATCTTGGTCTCAAATTGGACTACAGATCTTCCAACCAATATTGGTTCAAGGGTACATCTCTTCACTCCTCTGATATTTGTCGTTGTAATCCTTCAACGTCTTCAGAGAGGTGACGGGTCCCGACAACCAGACATTCCACAGACTGTGAGGTCCTTAAACTCATGGACTATGATGTCCTTAAACTTTACAGACTATGACTGTAGCACCCTAGAATGCGATTAGGGGTTATTATGCTTTAATGTGGGTTTTTTAGTAAAAAGTTTACCAAATCGGTTTTCGAATATTTTATTTGATTTAATGAACATTTTACTAGAATTTAATTGGGCTTGCACACACATGTGCTTGTAAATTGGGGCTAAGTTTAGGGTTAAACCATGTTTAAGTAGCCATGGTAAACTAAAACATTTCACTAGATTAATATGAAGTTAATTAAGGATATTAGTTTTCCTAATTAAATTAACTTTTGTTTGTTTTGTGGTTGACTTGTGAAAGTGAGGAGAGAGAGAGGGAGTGATGGCATGAGGCATGACTCCACTAACCTCACCCTCATTTCCAAACTCTCACTCTCTAACACCCTCACACTCCCACTCTTTCCCTCACTCTCATTTCTTTCACTCATTCTCACATATCTCCCTCTCATTCATTCCCCCCCTCCCCCACACAAGCAGCAACAGCAAGTAGCAGCAGCAGAAGCAGCAGCAGCAGCAAGTAGCAACAGCAGCAAAGCAACAACAACAGCAGCAGCAGCAACACACACACACACCCTTCTCTTCTTCTTCTTCTTCTTCTTCTTCTCTTGCATCCCAGGACTAACTTGGGGTATAATGTTAAACTCAATTTCCATTTTTGCTAAACATGTAGTTATTTAGCTTAATTTAGTATTTAATGTGATTTTAGTGCTAGTTTTGGTGATTTAAGTGGAGATTAGGCCAAGTTAGAATTTTTATGACTAAAGTAGCTTAACTAAGTGTTGTTAAGGTCATCTAATCCATGTTTTTACACCAGATTTCACAAAAATACCATATTGTATCATTTTAGTGTTAAATAGTGTTTTAGTTAGGATTTGTGTTCTTTTTGAGATCTGCTTTTGACCCGGGAACTTCAGGAAAAAGTTGTATTTACTGGAGCTTAGTGACTGGGATAGGACCACATACACGAAGCACGAGACCCCCTCTTCCCTATTTGGCCGCAGATTTATTGTGTCTGGCCGCAAATTGCGGCCAGAGGGTGGGTGTGGGTGTTGGTTCTTGGTCTGTAGGAGTCTGCTATATATCTAAGGTTTTTGGTATATACAACTTTTGCTTTTTCCACTCGAGTCAAAATCTGGAAGCTAAAACCTCGTTTTCAATACTTTTTAACTTATGCGACATGTGCGTTTTGTGAGTTGGGTTTGTTGTTCACTGCGCGTCACAGCGAGTCGGGGTGGTTTCTGGCGAGGTTACACACGTTTTGACGTATCGAGTGCACACGCGTTTAACTCAACGCGAGTTCTCTTTTGACCTTGATATCGTGTTTTTAGCAGGATTGTAGCTTTATGTGTGTTGTTTGTGTGTTTCTAGGATCGATCGCGGGGACGTCGGACGCGGCGCGGAAGGGAAAAGCGGTGGTTGGACCTGGCTAGCACAAGATCACGGGTGAGTAGATGTACACATCTACGGGGGAAATCGTATGGATGGCGCGAGGCGCCCGATAGTTTTAAAACTTCTAGTAGTACAGGCATTTTGCGTATAGTTCCTATCTATCTATTTTGCTGCATTACATAACTTTTTGTATCCATATATGTGTTAGTTCATCATATAAATCCATTGAACCCTTAATATGAGACATGCAACATAAGTATAACTTGCTAAATTGAGAATGTGAAACTATTGCACCATTATCATGAGTTATGCGGCACAAGTACTATTTAACTTGCTAAATTGAGAATGTGAAACTATTGCACCATTATCATGAGTTATGCGGCACACGTACTATTTAACTTGCTAAATTGAGAATGTGAAACTATTGCACCATTATCATGAGTTATGCGGCACAAGTACTATTTAACTTGCTCAATTGAAAATGTGAAACTATTGCACCTTTATCATGAGTATGCGGCACGAGTACAAATTAACTTGCTAAATTGAGAAATTACAATCATTGTATCATCATTCATGTACAGTTTTCTAGCTACATATTGCAGTTCGTATTGTCAATACTATGGGTTCTTTCTAGCTGACATGCGTGTTTATGGTGATTTTCTGAGGATTTCTGCACTTGAGATTATGAGTTTTTTTTGGGGAGGGGGGAAATCGCAAGGATTTAATAAACCAGATATCATTTTTAAATATTGCAAGTTGCGGTTTTCTCGTAATTGATATATGTGTCGTCCACCATGGGTTTTTTGTTAGTTTTCGAGACCCGATTTGAGGAGTAGGATGAACCGTTTCGGGTACATGGTAGGTCCGGTAAGGTACCCTGGGACAAGAAGATCGAGTTGTAGACGATGAGCCTGACAGGGGCAGACTACCTACCGGTGATTGTTGGCGTGGCGGATATCCAGAGGATACCGACCGTAGTCGTGAGATATTGAGATATTGATACTTTGAGATGGGCCAGCCGGACGGTTGGGGCCCGAGATAGTGTGATACCGATACTTGGGATTTTGAGATAGTCGTTTGAGGTGTCGATACTGGACACGGATTTCTGTTGATTTCATTGATATTACTTTAGATACTTCACAGGAGTTATTCTAAGATGAAAATGATGTTTTGCTCGTATAAATATATTCAGATTTCAGGTAGAATTGATTCATGTTGCATACCTGCTAGTACATCATGCTACACTAGTATTGTAGAATTAATTCATGTTGCATACCTGCCAGTACATCATGCTACACTAGTATCGTAGAATTGATTCATGTTGCATACCTGCCAGTACATCATGCTACACTAGTATCGTAGAATTGATTCATGTTGCATACCTGCCAGTACATCATGCTACACTAGTATCGTAGAATTGATTCATGTTGCATACCTGCTAGTACATCACGCTATATCAGTATTGTTGAGTTGTGACCTTTTGCGTACATGCTTACGATAGCCTTTATAGATATTATTTATTACTCATGAGTTGGCAACTCACCCCCGTTGTGCCACAGCCTTTTTTCAGGTCCGTTCCGTCAGCATTGTAGCGGCGGACGCACTTGCTCCTTTCGCTTGGATTTGAGACTTTTGCTCGTAGATGGGTTGTGAGATTATTTGTTTCCACCTTGTATATTTATTGTATCTAGAGTACTCCATCTACTGTACCTGCTACTTGTATTGATGTACTACGACCTAGAGACGAGACAGTGAGATTTGTGGATAGTTATGTTGTTTCTCTGGGTCGAGCTCACCTAAGCTGACGTGATGCTTATTACTTGGGTTTTTACATGGTTATTTTTGCACAGTGATGATTTTTATTGCGTATGATGTTGAGACCGCTTTTGGCGAAGAGCTAGCTCCCGCTTGGGGATGCCTTATTCATGTTATATGTTTATTCATGATTTGTACCCGTTTTGGGGCCAGTTTTTACAAAGGAGACTCTGCCGAAATTTTAGGAAAATGTGAAGTTGTTTTTAAAGGATTTTGATGTAACTTATTTGGTTTTCCTTCACTCTATTGCTTAAATGTGTTTTAATTTCTGGGCTTTGGCTTACTTAGACTACGTACGCCTTGAGACGTTTCGTAATTTTAGTGCCAGTCACGTTCCGTACTTTTCGGGTCGTGACAATGACGTCTTTAAACTATGGACTATGATGTCCTTAAACTCCATGGACTATGATGTCCTTAAACTTTTAGACCGCAAAGTCCCTAAACTAAAACAATAGAGCCTAAATGCTCTTTTGTTGGATCTAAATGATCCTGTTAAGTAGATCTTAGTCTAAAATTAGACTAACGTATTCTTAACAAACGTTAAATTGATCTTAGTCTAAAATTAGACTAACGTATCCTTAACAAACGTTTAAATTGATCTTAGTCTCAAAGGAGATTAAGGATCCTGAAATCCAAACCAAAATCCAAATCTAAGAAAATACGGATTTGGACTAATCCACGCCCTACGGGCGACAACATAAATTAGTCTTCGTATACAATCCACGGGCAACCAAAAAGAAAACAAACACACATGACATGAAGTGAGCATCTGGAGAAGGAGAAATTTGTTACCGCGATGCGGTAGCGTAATTAACTGCCGGGGCTTGCGCCTGCAGGGAAGAGCGTCCCCACAATAAAAAACCCTCAAATGAGGGAGAATCTGACGAAATCTGCTACAACGGCCTCATCCGTCTAAACCTCCGATATACGTTACCATAAATCAACTTGGCATCTTCGGAGAGGTGAACGGAAAAATCCAAATAGCATCTGCCCCCAAATTCAGGAAAGACGATCCTACGCAGTTTTGTCCCCGTATTTCGGCGGAGAACAGATTTTGGCACGCCCAGTGGGACATTGTTCCTCTTTCCACTCCACACTTCGTGTGTCGTGTTTCACGAATGAATCGCGGTTTGCTATGGTTGCCCTTGGATTTGAGGCACTAAAATTTGGTGTCTTGCTTCGTGCAGAAAATGGAAGATCAATGGGTTTCAACTGCACTAACTGCAACAACTGCAACAACTCCCACTCCGTCCTTGCTGGAGGAGTGACCTATGGGCCTCAAGCGGCCTCCGTTTTTACGATGCCAGTAGAACAGGTGACTCAGGCCACCACTAGACTGTTCTTTCGGACCATGCTCCCACCAACGAGCTTCAACGCCCCACTGCCGCCGCAAGAAGTTCCGAAGAAGTCGGTATTTGATCGGCTCACCACTACCGTGGCCCCTCTCAACGGGTCGTCCAAGTCAATACTTCAGTCTTCGACAGTCTGAGCCTAAGCTCAAAGGGGCCCATGAAAAGGCTCGCAATACCAGAGAAGGTTATCTCAGCTCCTGCTTCAGCTGAAGCCATCCAAACTGCTTCCCCTACTCGAAAGTCGGCCTTCGATAGATTGACTATTCTTTCCCAACGGATGTCAGTCTTTGACAGGCTGGTGCCAATAAAAGCCTCTCCTCAAAGAAGGGGGCAGGATGAAACTACTCCGATGATAAAGGTGATCCCGGCTACACGACATGCTCGACGTCGCCACTGGTGCCAAGTGAGGGAAGCTGGGGGCAGTTCCCCTTCCGGACTTACCCCGCCAGCTCCAACGATGGAAGTTGATGCCGCTGTTCCAACTGGGAATAGCTTCGAACCACTTAACAGGGTTCGCAAGAACTCTCCGACCGCCATGCTGAAAAGATCTCCTCTATCTGTAGAGAATGCTACAAAGATAAAGCCAGAGCAGCCCCCTCAGCGGCTGTCCTCCAAAATCCATAAGGTCTGGCGACAGGGCCAAGACTCGGTGATCAACCAAGACTACTCCTGCTGACCGAAGAAGATGAAAGTTCGGCAAGAGAAGGACCACCATGTTGTACAACATAAGGTGTCGTCTACTTGGGTGCCCGCAACAACGGCCCTCTCAACTTCGACCGCTCACAAAAGGAGAAGGCCGAAGAAGATCCCTGTGCCTGTGACAAATCGCACAGGCACTGAATCCAAATGCCCAAAGTCTGGGGGCATGATAGTGCATACTGTTTATATGGCTTCCGGAAAAGAGAAAAGCCGTGCTTCTACGGGTCACCGACCGCTCACCCGATCAGTGACAAAGGCTCGGGAGCAACAACAACAAAAGCTCCAGGAGATGCTGACAACTATGGTTGCACTCATTGGGCCAAAAGAAAGTCCGGAAACATCATCGGAGCAGCGTCATGAACAAGAAACCGATGCTGAGTTCCTCTGCAGAATCCTCGAAAAGAAAGACAGAGAGGCCGCGGAACAAGCGGCCAACATAAAACGAATGACGTTTTTATTCCAAGATATGGTCGAGATGATGATACAGCCGGATCCTCCAGCTGAAGACCCTCAGATTATCCTTGAAGACGACCGGGGGGAGACGTCAAACCCTCTTCCAGCTTATTCAGCAGCCAAGGAGGAGACCATCTCCAAAGCCGCCCTGGATGACTATATCGCTCAGCAGATACGAGCTCATCAGACGAGCGAAGCGGCCGGAAAAATTGTTAAGAATGGACGACCCTATCCGGGTTGGTATGACCAAATAAAGTATGTGCCGGGATATACGATCCCTAAATTCCATGTATATAAGGGGACGGGGAATCCACACCAGCACGTTGCTCAATTCAGAGCCTTGTGCGGTAATACTGGGGGTGACGACAAACTGTTGCTTCGCCAGTTTGTTGGCAGCTTGTCGGAGACAGCGTTTGAATGGTACTCTGAACTCCCAAACAACTCCGTTAAGACATTTGCAGAAATGGAGCTACTGTTTACACAGAGATTCGCAAGCGCTAGCGAGCGCACCCCAATCAAGGCATTAATTAACACCAGGGTGAAGCCAGGTGAAACATGGGTCAAATACGTGATACGATCGTGAAATCTATGGTCGAAGTGTGAACAACGCATCGAAGAAGTGCCTGCAGTAGGCATGTTCGTGGGTACTCTGGATCCGCAGGCGACCATATCCCAGTTCATGATGTTTTTCAAGCCGACTACCTTTCAGACCTTGTTCCCCTCCGAATGACGGCGCGACAGACGTCTTGCCTGAAATTCGGGACAGATGCTAATTGGTGCTATCCGTCCACCTCTCCGAAGATGCCAAGTTGATTTATGGCACCATGTATCGAAGGTTTAAACGGATGCGTCCGATGTAGCAGACTTCGTCAGATTCCCCCTCGCTTGAGGGGTTTTTGATTGTGGGGACGCTCTTCCCTGCAGGCGCAAGCCCCTGCAGTTAATTACGCTACCGTATCGCGGTAACAACTTTCTCCTTCTCCAGATGATCACTTCGTGTCGTGTGTGTTTGTTTCGTGTTCGGTTGCCCGTGGATTGTATACGGAGACTGAGTTATGTCGTCGCCCGTAGGGCGTGGACTAGTCCAAATCCGTATTATCTTAGATTTGGGTTTAGGGGTTGTGTTTAAGGATACGTTAGCCTCGTTTGAGACTAAGATCGACTTAAACGTTTGTTAAGGATACGTTAGTCTAGTTTTAGACTAAGATCAACTTAACGGGATCGTTTAGATCCGTCAAGAGAGCGATTAGGGGAGCCCTGTTGTTTAGTTTAGTGACATTGCAGTCAATAGATAGTTTAAGGGCATTGCGGTCCAATGTTAGTTTTAAGACGTTGCGGTCAAGGTTAAGGACATCGTAGTCCGTGGATTTAAGGACTCCACAGTCCGATGTTAGTTTTAAGACATCACGGTCGAGGTTAAGGACATCATAGTCCGTTGTTAGTTTTAAGACATTCCGTTCAAGGTTAAAGACTTTGTAGTCCGTGGGTTTAAGGACCCCACAGTCCGGCATTAGTTTTAAGACATTACGGTCAAGGTTAAGGACCTCATAGTCCGTGAGTTTAAGGACCCCACAGTCCGTATCAATGTGTGGTCGTCGGGACCCGTCACCTCTTTGAAGACGTTGAGGAATTACAAATCCAAGTATCAAAGGAGTGAAGAGATGTACCCTTAAACCAAGGTAGATTAAGTGATCTGTAGTCCAACTTGGATACTAAGATCAATTATTATATTATGAGCCCATTGGCCCAGTTAAGTTTGAATTGATGACTTATGGCCAGCTTGGGCTAAGTCCAATCATGTTTGGGATATTGGCCCTCTGTTGGTTCATTGAAGGAGAGGCTTTGCCTCTGGAAACTTAGCCAATTGGGCTAAAGTTAGTGTTAAACACTAGAGACCAACAGTGTTGAATACTGGGAATAAGACTAACAAGTTAGTGTTAAACATTAAAAGATAATCAGTGTTGAACACTGGGAACAGAGTTTTCAAATTAGTGTTAAACACTAAGTAAATCAGTGTTAAACACTGGGGACAAAATCTCCAGACTAGTGTTAAACACTAAGGAGAGAGGGGTCACGTCCGGACACATGAGAGCGCCCTGATTCCCCTTATTTTATTCAGTCGAAAGTCTTGAATACTTTGAAGTGTCACGTGCTGTCATGTGATGGGAATTTTGGTGCTTGTCTGTTAAAGCTTCGGCCAAGGGGTCACGTGGTAGCACGTGAGAGCGCCCTAGAGCTCTTTATTTTGTTCTACAGATGAGTGTTTAACACTTTTAATTCTGAGAGCCATCACGTGTGGGCACGTGATGGGGGCTTACGTGTGGGCACGTGATGGGGGCTTACGCTTTGATCTCTTAGAATGTTCATTAGGGGTCACGTGTCGACACGTGAGGGCGCCCTAGAGCTCTTTTTTGTTTCTTTAGACTTTTTCTCTGTGTGCTTTAGAGATCACGTGGGGCACGTGAGGCATTGCTTCAAAGTTCTCTTTTATGGATCTTTGCAAGAGTCACGTGGTAACACGCGAGGTGCTTGCTTCAAAGTCCTTTTCTGTGGGTCTTTGCAGGGGTCACGTGGTAGCACGTGACTCTGATTCTTTGCATGTTTTAAAGATCTGTTCATCTTTTAAGAATTAATTTCTTCATAAGGTTAAACCCTAACAATAAACTTTAGAGGAATTAAATTCCTGTTTTCTTCTGAAGAATTATATTCTTAAATAGGGTTAAACCCTAATTTCTTTTCTTAAGGGAATTAAATTCCTGTGAGTTTGAGAGAATTATGTTCTCAATTAGGGTTAAACCCTAGTTCTGTTCATTTTGAAGGAATTGAATTCCCATAACATAGGGTTAAACCCTAATTTTATCTCAAAGGAATTGAATTCCTATCCTTTAGTGAGAATTAAATTCTCAAAACTCAGTTCCTCCTCTGTGTTTTAGATCTGCATGGCAGGATCTCAACCCAATGAGAATTAAATTCTCAATTCATGGGGAGATGTGCCCTTTGCAGATCCTCCACCAAAGAAAGAACTAAGTTCTTTTCTTTATATAAGAGTTAAACTCTTTTGAGTCTCTTTTTAAGCCTCCCTTTTCTTTTCTTACCTAAGGTTTTCCTTTTGCAGAGAATCAAAGGCTCTATATCTCTCTCTGTGTATCAAAAGAAAAGGTCCAAAGGTTTTTTCTCTTCTTTTCTTGGCTCCTATTTATAGGAGAAGGAAAAGAATCAATCTGTTTGGTAAATCTCTCTTTGAAAGATTTGATTTGTTCATTGAGAGATTTGATTTATCTTCATCATTAATCTGGGCCTTTAGATTTTTAGGTGAATTTTATTCACCATTGGATTTTAAATCCACAGATATCCCCTTGTTATTTCGGTTAGATTTAGGGGGAAATCTTTCCAAGTCCAAGATTTTTCCATAAATTGATGATATTTAATCACCTTTAGATTTTTAATCCAACGGTTTTAGATAATCCTTCTTCATTTTGGAAAGATTTGAAAGATTTATCCTCAGAATTTAATTCTGTTAAAGAATAAGGCTTTTAAAGCCGGTCACGTGTCGCCACGTGACCCCTGGTCACGTGTAGGCACGTGACCCCTGAAATGAGCTTCTCTTCTTCTGCGCTCTGTTCTCTGGCCGCTGCTTAACCATCACGTGCCAACACGTCACATGTGAGCACGTGATGCCTCTTCTGGAGCTTTTCCTTGATTTTTAATCAGGGGATGAATGTGCTTTTTGCCGCTGCTTTGAGCGTCACGTGCCAACACGTGACAACTGGTCACGTGTGAGCACGTGATGCCTCTTCTGAAGCTTCTCCTGATTTTTAATCAGGGAACAGACCTTGATTGATAAGCTGGCCCAAATGGACCAGATGGGTCATAAGCCTTCCTCTTCAAAGACAGAACCGCGGAATGAAAATGGCAAAGGGAAAGCGACCTTTGTCGTCAATGCTCAACAACAGCCGATCAACTTAAAACCGGTTGTTCGCCAAAGCAACATGCGTCCATGCCAATCCCTTGAAGAGAGACTGGGACGTCCTTACTCGTTTCCCCGGGATAAAACAAGGAGACTGTTCGAGCTGGCAGTGCGCAACAGGCTCATCAATCTGCCAGATCCAAGACGTCCGCTGCAGCCAGGCGATGCCAACAATCCTATTTACTGCCCCTACCACCGAGCAGTAGGCCATCCAATCAAAGATTGCTTCGTTCTCAAAGGCTGGATTGAGGACCAATACCAGCAGAGCAGATTCGCGCTGTCTGAGAATTGGAAAGTAAGCCCACCACAACCACACGCTCCTAAAAAGGTGGACACACCGGGGGCATCGTGCTCTTTTATAGAAGAAGCTCTATGGGAGGTCGCTCTTTCAGCCAAGACGAAAAGAATGCTGAAGGATCTTCACACATGCCCGACAATCAGGTGGAAAAGTCCGCTAGAACCCGAGATCATTGAAGGAAAGTTGAAGCCGCGCCCAACGCCAAGAGTTGGTAGCGATAATCAAAACGCTCAGGCCCAGCCGTCAAAGTCTTCGAAGAAGAAGAAGAAGACCAAAAAGCCCGTCCAACCCGAAGACAACCGTACAGATCTGCAGAAATACATCGATGCACTAGAAGAATATAACCAGAAGGCACGGACCCCAATCACGTTGGACGAATTCTTTAAGCATGTTCTTGAGAATGAAGAGGATGACGCTGATGAAGGAGACAATTCTTCAGAAGGGCCTGAAGACAATGTGGCGAGCTGCTACATGATCTCTCACTCGATAAATGGCAAAGAAGCTCCTGATGCAGAAAAACTGGAGGCAGATCCCAAACCGGACCTCCTAGAACCGTCAGACGAGATGATTGACATGCTGCTAACTAAGCCTGTCAAAAGAGCAAAGCTGATCGAGAGCGCGAAATGGCCATATTTGAAAAAGCCAAACGCCGGCGACTGGACGAAAGGGTTAAAACACTCTTACCAGATCAAAGAACATCCACCGCAGACAAAACCAGGCTTAAAACGAGGAAACGATTCGCTAAAGCCCTGTCAAGGGGATGAACCTACCAGCCTCCAAAGGAAACACTCCTGGTGGGATACACTTTGATGAAACGGATGTACATCCTAATTACTTCTTATACCATCAAAGGATTGCACATCCTACCGAAGAATGCAATGCCTTTAAAAACTGGTGGCAAGGATATGTTACCCACTGGCAGCATTTCAAGCGGATGAAGCGCAAGACGCGTCGAGAGCAGAAGAGCATGACAAATGAGCGCAAAAGAACTACCGGCAACTGTCACATGGTTGATAGCAAGGGATAACAAGTTCTCACCTTCGGGAGCGATTCAGATGAAGAAATAGCCCTCGGCCCTCTCTTCAAGGAATCCATCTCCGAAACAGAAGAGACGAAGACCTGCGAGAACATTCAGCTACGCAATCGTATGCTATCCGAAAAGAATCTCGGACCCACAAATAGAGGATCGGATAGAAAAGATAAGGGGAAGGAAAAAGTCCCCGAGGATATCGCCCTCGATGATCGATTCGTCGAAGAGTTGGCAGCCAAGGACCCGCCCAAGAAAAACAAGGTGGATTACAACGTTCTGGCACACCTGAGGAAAATACCCTCACAGCTAAGCATTCTCGATTCTCTTCTGCTATCCAAAGAGGCGAGAGATTCTCTGATTAAGGCACTACAAGAGCCCGAGAAGTTTCAAGCTTTCCTTGCCGAAGAAAAGATGAAGTACGAGCTTGAAGAGGTACACATTGCTGACGTCACTTTCGGCGATGAAGATCTCCTTCTCAGAACATACGGGCACAACCGTCCCCTGTATGTCACCGGATACTGCCATGACATCAAGATAGCGAAGATCTTAGTTGATAACGGGTCCTCTATCAACCTTCTCAACGTGAGAGTGCTAAAAGAAATCCGCATGAGCGTTCAACACCTCGGTCGGGATAAAATCACTATATCCGGGTTCGACTCTCAGTCATCACGGACACTCGGGTTTGTGATACTGACATTACGCTTTGGGCTGCTCATCACTGACATCAAATTTTATGTCATTGACGCCAAGACTTGCTACAACGCTTTGCTCGGTAGGCCTTGGTTACACGAATACAACATCATCCCTTCTACACAATATCAGTGTATGAAGTACTTCAAAGATGGGCTTGAATACACTGTGACAGGGAAGCTGAACCCATTCTCTATAACGAAGTCCGAAAGTACGAAGATGCAAAGTACTTCTTACAAGACTTTAAAGACACGGAAAGATGCCATAAACCTGAGGATAAGCAAAAAGTTATCACCACCATTCCGGTTTTCGGGAGCGATACCGAGGAGGAAGAAGAGATAGTCTATTCGGGACCTCCCCGATACAACAAACCGGGACCGTCTACCCCTATTCTGGTCTTTGGCAGTGACTCTGAAGACGAAGTCAACGCAGTATTCTCGGCTCGTCCATCAGTGCAAGTCTTCATTGGAGATGAACGAAGTCTACAAATCGCTATGGTTCCGCGGCAGCACTACAAAGAGCTCGACGAACTTGATACCTATAGTGTGCAAGAACTGCAGACGTTCTACGTCCCTCCCAGGCGAAAATATGAAAAGGCGATCCTCTTTTATCGATCCGCGGAAATCAAAGTGGAGAAAGAAATCTGGCATGGCGCCGATTCTACGCTTGACAGGCTCCAGCCCATCCGTCTGTCCAGATACTACACATAAGGATTAAAAAGGATGTTGAGGCGCTAAGGCGTACCCTTCAAACAGACTGCTCGACAAGCTCAGTTCTACAATAGGATTTGGAACGTCCCCGGAACTCAGCAAAAATTGCCCAACGGGAGAATGGAAACGATCGGGCTCGGATATGTTCAATCCAAGAAACGGGAGCGATTCCATGGCTGTTACGTTATACATGATTTCGATGAAGAAGGAGATGCTCTGTTAGAAGACGCTAACCCTGAACCAAAACGAGGTCTCGCCATGAAAGTGCCAAGCCCGTCGTTTGAAGAACAGATGGATAAGCTAATAAGGGAAGCGGGTCAAAAGGTCCGGGATGACCATAACCGCTAAATGGCCATCTATGAAAAAGCCAGAACGCAGCGCCTCCTTCAGCAGGCTGCGAAAAATGACGATGCCCTTCGTCGCCAGCCCGTCATACGGAAGACTCGACGCGGAGGCAAAAATAAACTGAAGAACGGAAAAAATGTTCGACAGCAGCAAAGCGGGTCCAAGAAGCCTCGCGATTGAAAATTGAGCAGCCGGGATCCGTCTCTTATAAAGAAGATGGGTCGAGCATATTCTTTTCCCCAAGACAAGACAAGAAAGATATTCAGTCTTTTCATTAAATATCAGATGATTACCCTCCCGGAGTCCAAGCACCCTGAACAAGCAAGTGAGGATCATCACCCAGATTACTGCTCCTATCACCGAGCGATAAGACATCCTCTCGAAGACTGCTTCACATTCAAAGACTGGGTAGAAGACCAGTATCAGCAAGGCAGGTTCGCTTTATCCAGCAGTTGGAGGATAACCCCGCCACAGAAGCATGAACCGAAAGCCACATATGCAGCGAGAGTAGAGCCGGATCAATATCGGTCTTGGAAGCGATCTCGTACCTGTCACGTGATAATGATGTCGGAAGAAGGAGTGCCCGAGAATATGGATGACCTCTCCCGGTGCTTTGAAAACGATGATGACGAAGTGATCTCAGAGTTTCCACCGGCACCAAAAGAACTGGAAGATGGGATACATACTACGGCAGATAACCTCAGAAAAATCGACTTGGGGACGGCAAACGACCCACGGCCTACGTTTGTCAGCGAGCTGCTGTCTAAAGAACAGGTGGCCACACTCAAAGACGTGCTCATGCAGTATAAAGACTGCTTCGCATGGAACTATTCCGAAATGCCGAGACTAGATCCAGAAGTAGCTGTGCATAAATAGGCGATATCTCCGGACATCAAGCCAGTCAAACAAGCACCGAGAAGAATACGGCTCGAACTTGAAATGAGCATCAACGCTGAGGTCAAGAAGCTAATCGACTCCGGCTTCATCCAAGAGG
Source organism: Agapanthus africanus (assembly GCA_030015575.1). Taxonomy (NCBI): domain Eukaryota; kingdom Viridiplantae; phylum Streptophyta; class Magnoliopsida; order Asparagales; family Amaryllidaceae; genus Agapanthus; species Agapanthus africanus. The sequence continues at coordinate 721,667,312 of JASDDO010000022.1, read as the reverse complement.
TTCAGTACCCTGACTGGATTGCCAACATCGTCCCGGTGATGAAGAAAAATAGGACGGTGCGCATCTGCGTAGACTTTCGGGACCTCAACAAAGCATGTCTGAAGGATGACTTCCCCGTACCGGTTACCGAGCTGATGATAGACAATACGTCCACTCACGAAGTTTTCTCCTTCATGGACGGCCCATCAGGGTACAATCAAATAAAAGAAACTGAAACACAACTCCAACATCAAGCCAACCTCTCACTAGCAGATAATATAAATTAAAACTCCTTCCCACTCTGGAACCATGCTCATCACCACTACCTCCCCATCCCATCCTCAAACTCCCGATCCTTCGCTAAAATAGATGAGCCATGATCTTGAATCCGGCCATTTGCTCTATCTTCTACTATGTTTACTTTTACTTTCTTCCTTGCTCTTGCAGATATGGAATCTGACCAAAATGTAATGTTCGATTCAATTCTATTAATCACATGCGAATACAAATGTTGTACATTTGTAAAAATTTTGTCATTCCTTTCTTTCCAAAGATCCCAGCAAATTGCTGAAGTAACAGTATCCCAATTCCCATGGAAACGTATGTCTAACCAATTCCTCCATTGTCTCTACACGTCAACAAAAATATCAAAGTACACTCTATCCCTAACTATATTACCAAACTTATCCCAGATCTATCTAGCAACCGCTCATTTTAAAAATAAACGATCTACCGATTTTGTATCCATCGCACACAGTCCGCAGGTCACTGGTCTCATCCATTTCCGTTTGCAAATATTGTCTGTTGTCAAAATCGTATTATTGTAAGCCAACCACATAAACACCTTCACTTTGATGGGGATAGAAAACTTCTATAAAGAGCACTCATATGATGACTTTATTCCTCCATGATTTAAAATAGAATAGAAAGACTTTACATTAAAGACATTATGAGCATTCCACTTCCAAGATGCCTTATCCTCCCTCCCCCTTTCAGCGGCTTCCAAACCTGAAGATATTCAACCAATGATAAACGTTCTTTCCTCAATAACGCTCGCGAGAATCGTGGCCACCACTTAGTTCCTCTTCACTGACTCAACACCGATGTCTCCTTATTCTTCGCCAAAACAAACAACTTAGGAAACCTTTCCTGTAAAGTTTGATCCCCACACCAATAATTTTTCCAGAAATTTATCAACCCTCCACCCTCTATTGTATAAGAAATCCCTCTGAAGAAAGTCTCATTTACAGACATTACCTCTTTTCAGAAACCAGAAGCCGACGATATATTCTTATTTAGCACTTTAATTGCTCCTGCTTATTACCATAGCCTGCTTTTATATTGACAACCCAACCTTTTTTTTTATCTCTAGTCACCCATTGCCACCATTGCTTACCCAATAGTGCTTTATTCATATCTTTGTGCTTTATTCATATCTTTAAAGTTCTGAACTCTCAAACCACCCTTGTCCTTTGGTCTACATACCTTTCCCCACTTGACCAAGTTATATTTCTTCCTCTTTGCATAAGCTCCTCTCTATAAAAATCGTCATTGACATTGATCAATTCGCAAGAATGACATATAATATATCCTAATTGATGTTAATACAGGATTGAGCAGAGTAACCCTTCCTCCAATTGATAGATATCTACCCTTCTAACCATCCAATCTAGCCTGTACTTTATCTATTAGTGGCAATCAATCTAATTTCTTTAAACTACCCTGTGTCTTAAAGGTAATCCAAGGTATTTTATAGAAAACTCCTTCTCTTTACAATCGAACTCTGTTACAAACAATCGAACTTTTATGAAAGTTAATCTTCAAACCTGAGCACATCTTGAAAGAATAAAAGATCCATTTAATCATTCTTGGTTGCCTTTTACAGAAACATCCAAAAAGCAGGGTATCATCTGCATATAGCAAATTGTTCACCTGTTCGGGAATCCCAAGGTCCCAATCCCTCCAAAAAAACCTCTAGTCCTACAAAGCTGTATCATATTTGCCAGCCCATCTGACACCAAGGTAAAAATGAGTGGGGACAGAGAATCACCTTGGCGAAATCCCTGCTTGCATAGAAAATCTCTGGTATCTCACCGTTGATGCAAACACATTGTAACAACCGCAAATTTCATGTACTTTTCTTTTAAATTTTCCTTTCGTTAATTAGGTGTTTTTTTGAATCACTTGTATATAAGTTATTTCTTTTCTAAATTTATATATAGTCTACTCTTGTATCTATTGGTTATCATCTTATATTGCTATCCAATAGGTCTTGAGTTCAAATCCTAACCTCTCCAACTTGTACGGCATAATATGTAGTATTAGGTATGTTATTTATTTAAATTATTATAACTATTATGTTGTGTTTATATTTGCAATAGTTATTATTATTATTATATTTATGTGTTTATAAATATTTATTAGTTTAAGAGAATAAAATAATAAAATAAAAGATATATGGAATGTGATATGGTAAGATATTTGAAAACCCTTTTCTCCTTTTTTTCGTTCTCTCAAAACAATAACCCCAAGCTGAAACCCTACATCCCCTAAACTTCAACCGAGAACCTTAGCCGAAACCCTAAGCCCTAACCTCGACGAGCAGCCCAAACCTCGACGTCACCGCGATCTCTTTCTCCTTCCTCTCGTTTCACAAAATGATCCATAGCCGAGATCCCTAATCGTTCTCCTCGCATGCAGCCACCATAGCCGAGCACCTCGCTGCAGCCGCGACTCCTCTTCCCTTTCTTATTCTCTCGACAGCAAACCTAACCCTAGATCTCCATCGCCTCCACCCAACGTGTACAATATCCTGATCCACTCTCTTTCTCCTCGACTAAGCAAGTCCCCTCTTCCTTTTCCCATCCGTCTTCACCGTCAAAGTTTAATTTTTAATTTTATATTGTATTTTTAATTTATTTTATTATTACTACATATTTTTATTTAACTTTCTAAAATTGAATACCAAGCATTTTTATTGATTAATGTACTATGCCTTGTTGACATTTAATTGTACAAATCAATATCTCAATATAACTATAACTTTATACTGTGATTATCTGCTCTATATGAATTGTGCTATATGCTACTATAACTAATAGTTGACTAATACGATACACTGTAATTTTTTTCTTCTTGTATATACTTATGATCTATACATTAAATCTAATATATATACACCCACGCACTGTAATACTATTATCTAATGTGTTAATGACACGATTGCTAACAACAGATTATATATGATTCTATAAAACTATTAACACTCTACACTTTATTATATTAAACTATAATACTAAAATGTTCTATATATAATATAAACCATATGTCACATGTTATAATGTTGCAAGACCTAACCATTCTCACTATCAGACGTATTAACCAATCATGATATACTTGAATCAATACAACTATTACATAATTGATATTTTAAAACACTTGTACTGCCATTATTCTATATTACACCATTACCTTATTATTATTTGTCACATAGCTCTGTTGAAAATAAACCGTGCATGAGACTATAAAACTGGCCACACTTGTGTAATGAATATTAATTCTGACTATTCTCTAATTATGTTATAAATGATATTAAATACTCAGATACATATAATTAAGCTATCTATATACTTGTGAAACCCTACACAAAAACCTACTTATAAAGTATAAACTATAACATAATCATACTTAAACAAATATTATTATACTATCATAACTAACTACATGCATAATTATGACGTCTATGCCAATACCATATATTACCTCTTGTTTCTGTACAATGTATAAATACTTACTATTAATATTTGACATTTGATGCATTATGTTTACTAAATTATCTCTTGTATAATATATGCTGTATGATGTACCATAAGTAAATTCAATGCCATATCTGTGTATCACAACTTGCTTTGATAATGATTGATAACTACCACTGTACACTATAATTAATTATGATGTGCTTAAACAATATCCTTGTAAAAATGTGACATATATATAACTAATCATGTATGAATCTTACGGTATGAACTGCCTTTTGACATGACTTCCTCTACACACGTATTCTCTTATTCATGTATTCCTGTATACTCATACTGATGGATCTCTGGATCTCCTTCAGATGTTACCTTCCGTTGATCTGCAGCGGATGGAGACGAGCGGCTGAGATTGAGTTGGGAGGTTGCCTCATGAAACCGTGGATCTTAATGGGCTTGAAGTGGTTGAGGCCGAGCTACCTGCAAGGAAGTCCCGGGATGGTTGTGCCACCGAGGACCCTCCGACGATCAAGTTAGACGGGCTAAATGGGCAGAGTAGCGGCCTATTGGGGTCAAATTGCCTTACCTGAGTCGTCTGAGAGAGGGGTTTATATAGTGGCAGCTATGGGCATGCGGGCGCGAGATTCACGCCGGCCGTTACGCCGCTGACGTTACGCCCGCGTAAAAGGCAGGATACCCTATTAATGAGGAGGTATGCTCATTAATGGGGGAACACGATGGCGTGGAACGCGAGATCGTGGGTGGAAGATATCTCACGTCTGGCGAGATTCGCGGAGCCGTGGCGGAGACGCCTGTGATCAGTGCTGTAGGTCGATCGATGAGAGCGAGGAAGCTAGGCTCGGCGGGAGGCTCAACGACGAGCGGGAGGCCGAGCGAGCTTGGTTCTGTGATAGCTCGGAGGCGAGCTAAGGGGCTGAGGGAACTCAGCGTGTGAGAAGGCTCGGAGGCGAGTCGACGGTCGTTTGTAAGGCGAGCATGGGAGTGATCTGGAAGGCCACCGAAGATCGAGAACATTCTCGGGTCAAGGGCCCAGGGCATGCTTCTAATGTACTGTTCTTGATCCTTTTTCGTAGGCTTTGGGACACGTCACTTGCTACATGTCATGATCTGGGGAAACCCCGGTATCGAGTATCATCATTAGCCCCCCACTCTCGTCTCGACCCATTAATGGGTCGGGTCGAGAGTCGTCTAACCGATCACCCGGGGTAAGCCCCTGTTTGAAGATATCGTCGTTGCGTATTCCCGGGCAATTAATTGTATTTTCTTGATGACGTCAGCGAATCAAGAGAGCGATCTCGCATTAAAGAGGATGCGCCGATTCGGGCGTACGTTCATTGGAGCGCCAGGTTACGTGTCCGACGCTGGTTGGCTGACGTGATGGGCCGCTGGTGTTCCCGCGCCCGATGGGACGTGCCCAATATGTGTGCGACAGGTGGAACATCGACGGCCGTTGAATGCGAAGTGCCATTTTGGCGGGAGAAGATAGGCGCCGCTGGATGTGTTCGCCGATTGGTATAAATAGAGGTGGGATTCCCCCGAGGGTCCTTCTTCGCTATAATTTCCTCTTCCCTCCATGTGTTAGCTCGGCGCTCTTCACTCTAGGTCGGATTTCCTGCGTTCTTTTCTCGGACGTCCCCTTCCTCTGCTCAGGTTAGATGTCTTCCTCTGAGGAGTTTGTCGAGATAGTTCGGGTAGAGTCTAGGGCGTCTTTTGCAGCTTCCTCCTCTTCGTCCGGGTCGAAATCTTCCCGGAAAGTTAGGGTTAGTCGCGCTTCCCGAGGTCGTGCGGCGGGGACGGTCCCCAAAGCGCAGGTCAGGGGCGTCCGTGATGCGTCATCCATATTGAGTCATGCGGACGAGCTTGCCACCATCCGAGCTCGCTTCCACATTCCTCCCGGCTACTCGCTTCGTCTGGCCGGGGAAGGGGAGAGGGCAGACCAGGTTTGGGGTAAGGAGATTGCCTTGTACCTGGAAGCCTTTTGGGCCAAAATGTGCCTGCCCTTCTCCCCCGAGGTGAGTGCGGCGTTGAATTGTTTTCAGTTAGCCCCGGGCCAGTTAGTGCCGAACTCTTGGAGGATTCTCCTTGGGTTCTTGGTCCGGTTGAAATTGCGGGTGATCCCTTTCAGTCTTAGCCTTCTTCTTTCCTCTCTCTGCTACAAAAACCACCCCGGCACTCATAAGGACGAGCTGAGCTAGGTATACATTTCTTTTAGAAAGCACCGGGGAGGCGCTGCCGGGTCGGGGGTCGTCGTAGTACCTTCTTCCATCCACGAATGGAAGAAGAAGTTTTTGTTTGTCGGGCCACCTGAAGATGAGGATTGGCCTATGCCTATCCAGTGACACAGGGCCAACTGCCCGCGGGTGAGGCGGTTGAATGATCCCGACGCGGTGGCGGTGTCGGAGTGGGAGCCTCGCCCCCGGACCGATGTGTTGCTGTCTGAGCAGGCCCTCAGTTAGGTCGGGCTCAGCCCCGCTCAGTTTGCGGGTAAGTTAGGAGTTTTTATGTGACCTGTTTAGACTTGTGTATTCTTCCACTTTTTCTGGCGTTGCTAACTCCTTCTATGCATTTTTGTCTTATGCAGAACCCATAGACCTAGCTAAATTTCGGGCAGCCCTGGTCGAACAGAAGAAGGGGAGGAAGGCCGGAGGCGCCGGCCCCTTCCGCCCGTCGTCAAGTCCGGCTCCACCGGTAGCCGTTCCGGCCAGGCACTCGAGCGCGCCTCGGGCCCCGGAGTCCAGCTATGCGCCGAGCCAAAATGCGCTCGGGAGCAGGAGCCCCGGGTTTTGGAGGTGGGAGGCGAGACTGGTTCTCCTGCGTCTCTCCTCAAGAGGTACCATAGAACGGTGCCCCGTTCCCCGTCTTTCCCGATCATCGTGGACGAAGGGGAGCTTCGCTTCGAGGTGCCCTCGGGGCTTTCTGTGCCCGACAGCCTGCTCTCGGAGATGGAAAGGTCGGCAGGGGGCAGAATCCCTCGGGGGACCCTCAGGGCCAAATGGCGGCTATAGCCCAGGAGGCCGTGCAGGTCAATGTTCACATCTCACTCGGGTTTTTATTCAGTACTTTTTATCCGCAAGATTGGGTGCCCCTTTATCTTTTTAACCCCTCCCTTGTTTTCTTCAGGTCCTCCAGCACTGCGCCCTCGTTGTAAACATGGAGGACGAGGAAATTGCCCCGACAATGCAGATTGCGGGCGAGTCCTCCTCGCGGGAGGAGAGCTCGAGGCTGGAGCTGCAAGCGGAGATGGAGAGGGTCGCCGCCTTCGAAGACCGGGTGGAGGCCGAGGATCGGGAGACCGCTAGCTGCCGAGAGGCCGTCCGGATCGCCGAGACTAAGTTGGAAGACTCCAGGGTGCTTGTCGCCACCCTGAAGAAGACGGCGAACACCCTCCAGGGGGAGAACGAGGTGGCGAAGGAAGGAGTGAGGCGTGCTGACCTCCGAGCGTCGAAGGCGGTGGAGAGCTACAAGAAGTCGGACCGGTACTACGCCGAGCTCGCTGAAGCCGCTGCCCTCGTTTGGCATGAGGCCCTCGATGCCGTCAAGGCCCTGATGCCTGAGTTTCCTGACGGCGAGCTCCGGGGTGAGTATCCCCTTGAGGGTGAGGCGCAGGGGGATGCCTCCGGAAGCGCTGCTGGGGGAAAAGCCCCTGGTGGGAGCGTTGGGGAGAAGTCGTTCGCCCCGGCTCCCAGCGCCGAGGTTCCTGTGGTGGGCGCCGACCTTCAAGCCGCCACCCCGGTTGTCGTGGTGGAAGCAGAGCTTATTAAGGTTCTCCCCAACCCTGAGGCCTGAATCTCCCAGCCTCCTTATTTTCTTTTGCGCTGAAATTTTGTTAGCCTCCGGGCGTTTTTTGTAAGGCTGGAGAGCCCATAATATCCCTGTAAAGACTTCTGACTTTTGTGAATGAAGTCTTTTTGCAGTGTTCTTTGCGTACATATTTTCCCTTTGTTTGTGGTAAAATCTTTATTTGCGCGGTACTGCTTTCATGATGCGTTAAGTCAGAGATCGGTTTTTCATCCAGCGATCGCACGTCGAGTTGAATTCAACCATTTGCCAAGTGTGCAAAGACCGGTGCAGGGTCGGTAACCCCATGGCCCCGAAGTCGAGGTGGGGATCGCTTAGTAAAGACGTGTAGGAAGTCACCCTTTAAGGATGGATTGAGCAAGGAAGCTGCTCGATGGCCTCTTGATGAGGGCTTTGATCCTTGGCATCGTTGGGTAGGAGATTGCCGGACAAGGATGGACCGTGTAGGGTTGCTGCTCGGTTGCCTCTTGATGAGGGCTTTGATCCTTAGCATCGTTGGGTAAGGGATTACCGGCCATGGATAGACCGAGCAGGGAAGCCGTTCGGTGGCCTCTTGATGAGGGCTTCGATCTTTAGCGCGGGAGGGCAAGGAGTTTCCTGCTAAGGATGGACCGAGCAGGGTTGCTGCTCGGTTGCCTCTTGATGAGGGCTTTGATCCTTGGCGTCGTTGGGTAAGGGATTACCAGCCATGGATAGACCAAGCAAAGAAGCTGATCGGTGGCCTCTTGATGAGGGCTTCGATCCTTAGCACGGGAGGGCAAGGAGTTGTCTGCTAAGAATGGACCAAGAAGGGTAGATGCTCGGTTGCCTCTTGATGAGGGCTTAGATCCTTGGCGTCGTTGGGTAAGAGATTACCAGCCATGGATAGACCGAGCAGGGAAGCTGCTCGGTGGCCTCTTGATGAGGGCTTCGATCCTTAGCGCGGGAGGGCAAGGAGTTGCCTGCTAAGGATGGACCGAGCAGGGTTGCTGCTCGGTTGCTTCTTGATGAGGGCTTTGATCCTTGGCGTTGTTGGGTAAGGGATTACCAGCCATGGATAGACCGAGCAGGGAAGCTGCTCGGTGGCCTCTTGATGAGGGCTTCGATCCTTAGCGCGGGAGGGCAAGGAGTTGCCTGCTAAGGATGGACCGAGCAGGGTTGCTGCTCGGTTGCCTCTTGATAAGGGCTTTGATCCTTGGTGTCGTTGGGTAAGGGATTACCAGCCATGGATAGACCGAGCAGGGAAGCTGCTCGGTGGCCACTTGATGAGGGCTTCGATCCTTAGCGCGGGAAGGTAAGGAGTTGCCTGCTAAGGATGGACCGAGCATGGTTGCTGCTCGGTTGCCTTTTGATGAGGGCTTTGATCCTTGGCGTTGTTGGGTAAGGGATTACCAGCCATGGATAGACCGAGTAGTGAAGCCGCTCGGTGGTCTCTTGATGAGGGCTTCGATCCTTAGCGCGGGAGGGCAAGGAGTTGCCTGCTAAGGATGGACCGAGCAGGGTTGCTGCTCGGTGGCCTTGCGAGGTTCTGTCTAACCTTCCTTGGTGTGTGAACGTTGGGAAGAGCGCCCGTCGTGCACGACACGTGTCAGGAACGCATGGGGAAGGCGAAGCGTTTCGAAGAGCCACGTCAGTTCCACTACGTGGCGGTGCGGTATTAGAGTAATTTGGGTGGATCCCAGGATTCGCGCCCATGCACGCGCGAATTTGGGTCCTTCCGGATTCCGTTTGAGGTTATAAATAGAAAATGGTGTGTCGCTCATACTTAGGTTTGCACCCCGAAACATAATAATGGACGGATTCCCTTTCTCCATTTCCGAGACCATTTCCTTCAAAGACGTATATTTGTATGATCAGCAGAGCTCCGAGGAGACGTTGCGGGTGGTGGTTCGGCATGTGGAGGATCATGTCGGCCGCTTACTACCCGGCGATCACCCCTGCTTCAGCTGCTGATGTATTCGATTTGGAGGGCGTCGCCGGGGTTGCATAACCCCTTGTCCGAACAACTGAAGGATGAGGCTGTTAGCAAGCTGAGATCGCTGTACCGTCTCGGCCTGATCTCGATTAGTCGGCGGGATCGCTCGGTGGCACTAGTCCTCGAGTGTTACCGACTGAGGCATCTCGCCGATGGGTGCCTGCCCGTAGAGCCTTCCGGACCGTCCCTGGCCTCGAGGGTTCGCAGACAGCATCAGAGGCAGAAGTTCGAGGCGGCCAGGGCTCGGCTGACGGCTGTTTCTTTAGAGTACCACGAGCAATGTTTCTTGCACCCCTTCCCCCGCTGTTGTAAGAATTTTTCTTTTTCTTTTTGATCTAAGGCTGAGGAGCCTATAATACCTTTTGAATGAATAAAATTCTCTTTTTTGCGATGCTCTATTGTTTCCTTCTTATTATTTAAATAAAAAGAACTTAGAAGAATTTACATCGCTTTTGTGAAAGAAGAAAAATACATTTAGATATTCTTTTCAGAGGTACATCTTGAGCTTTTCGGCCTTGTAAGGCCGTAGAAATTTGCGACTATTCCCATCTTGTAAATGATAGGCTCCGCCGGGCAGGACCTCGGAGACGAGGAAGGTACTGTCCCATTTCGGGGAAAACTTATGCAGCTTGCTTTGATCGACGAACTCGTTCTGCCTTAGGGCTAAATCTCCGGTTTTGAAGAAGCGACACTTGACTCGCGCGTTGTAGTAGCGGGCGGTTCGCTGTTGATAGGCGGCAGCTCTGATTTGAGCCCGGTCCCATTTCTCTAACAACACGTCCAGATTAGTCCGGAGGGCGGAGGTGTTGGCTTCATCCTCTAAGTGCTCGACCATGTGGCTGGGCAGCCCGATCTCTGCTGGGACCATTGCCTCAGTGCCGTAGCAGAGGCTGAATAGGGTCTCTCCTATTCGAGACTGGGGAGAGTTTGAAGAACCTCTCGCCCTTAGCCTCCTCCAACAGTACTGTCTGGGAGACGTTGAGCAGGGTGTACTCCTGAAATTTCGGGGGAGGGCTTTGGCTGCTCAATCTTCTTTTTCTCCTCCCTGGCCCTTTTCTTCTGATCAACTTGCTCTGTCCGGGGCAGGTTGGTGTTCACTTCGGACTCAAGCTGGATCTCACGTTCGGTCTAGGCCTTTGCCTCGGCCATGGTCTTAGGTTGCGCTAATGAAAAGGAGCATAGCCACTCCTTATGCCTAAGACCCGACCTAAGGGCTGTAATGACCGTCTCGTCCCGGTGCTCTGGGACCTCAAGGAGGGCGTTGTAGAAGCGGGCGACGTATCCTTTGAAGGATTCTTTGTCCCCGCTCTTTATGGTGTAGAGATGATCAACGGTCTGCTTCTGCCGTCTGTTCCCGACGAAATGGCCGAGGAATTGGATGGCCAGCTCATCAAAGGTAGAGATTGAGCGTGGCATGAGTCCTCGGAACCAGTCTCGTCCAGAGCGGATGAGAGTGGCGGGGAAGGCACGGCATTGCGCGGCGTCGGAGTTGTCCTGGAAACTCATCCCGGCAGTGAACGCGGCCAAATGGACTTTCGGGTCGGAGTTCCCGTCGAAGAGGGAGACCTTAGAGGGCTTGTTCCGGGAGGAGACGTGGACTGCGGGTAGCTCTTTGGTGAAGGGCTTCGTGAGCGAGTCGGCGGCATATTTATCCCCATCGCTTGAAGGACGATTTTCCCGATGCATGCCTTCGATCTTCTTTTCTAGGGCGTCGAGTCGGCCGTGGTATCCCGACGATTCGGCATACTCTGATTTGTGGCCTTTGCTGCTGGCGACCTGCGCCGGACCGCGGCTCCGGCTCCGTTCGATGAGGTTCCTTAGGTCCCCTGGCAAGGTTTTCTTCAAGCTACCGAGGTGAGTCTCGTCCGCGCGACCCCGTCGAGGGAAGGGGTACCGGTCATGCCTGGGTGCAGGCGAGCTGACCGACACCTCCTCGGGAGGGATAGGAGCGCAATGGGCCTCAGGGCGGGGTAACGACCTACCCCACACGTACATTTTGGTTTCATAGCATGATCCCTATTTTTATGTATATTTGTTTTGAAGAATAATCTTTACAATAAAATGCCACATACTTTAAAACCGGGTTTCTTTTAAGACGGTATTTGTATTCCTTTGTAATTATGCATTTACAACTCTCGTTAGGGGACCCGCTAATGGATGGTGCGGATTATCGTACATCCTGAGGATAGTAGAGCGAGATGCAGCACTCCTCATGGAGCATTCGATCTCGAAAGGATATAAATACGGTTTTTAAGAAAAACGAATTTTCTAATTAAAACTAATTTTTTTAAAATTATATAAAATTATAAATTCATATTTTCATTATATTATGAAACTATATTTTTCTAAAAATGAAAATTACAAAATGTTAATAAAATATCATCAAGTAACAAAAAGACTAGTTTTCAATAAAATACCAAAAACTTTTATAAGCTAGGTATTTATCATTAAAATACCTCAATACTTAAAACACATGCTCATGAAAACCCTAAGTAATATAATCACTCTCGAGATTTTATTTTTAACTATATTAAAATATTTTTCATAAAACACCTTTGAGATATACAAAACAATATTTTAAGGACTTTAGTAAATATAGGTTTAAGCGGAATCAATTGTCTTGAGCTCCAGAAAGCCGGAGAAAGTGAGTGCTTTCCTATTCAAGTCAGACAACTTAACGGAGTTATCAATGTCAACTGTCTTGGAAAAAGACACAAATCCCGTCGTCCATGTGCAACAGTTGCCGATAACTCCCGAACCTAAGAATTCAAGAGTTAAATCAGTTTACAAGTGTCTGGCTCAGTCTGAGTCCAACCTCAAACCTGAATCCAAAATCAAACACGAATACTTGATCATGAACATGAATACTCGAATTCAAACATCAAATTCAAATATGTATACTTGACTTGACTTGACCGAACCATGGTTATAACTTGACATGAACTTGACATGACTACTTGAATACATGATTACATCATGAATATGAACCTGAACATCTTGTATCCATGGTTTCGGCCAAGACTTGTAAATCTAATCTATACAAAACATTACACGGGGATAAAGGGGTAGATTGGTACGGAACGTATATCGTGGCACGAGAGGTCACTTAAAAGACACCTACATAAATTCACGTGCGGTTGTCCCATGGGTTATGACGGGGCCTTATACTACATGTTACCATAGTCCACGGGGTAAGATGGAATCCTCTCGTATACATGAATACCTTCCTTATCAAACTATAAACAACCACGTTAGAATAACTATCATATACCAGTAATTGGTCATATACAATTTTGCTTATTCATTTCACTTTATATACTATCTTCTCTTTCTTCTTTTAGGACTTACCGAGCGTTAGTTCACTGACGACATTCCTTTCTGTTTCTTTCTTTGGAATGTTTGTCAGGAGGACCGGACTCTGAGGAGATAGAGCCGAGCCAGGAGGACTTGGACCAGCTTACCGCTCAGCCTGACTACTAGTTCCTCTGCACTTACTTTCAGTATGCCATTGTTTAGGCATTTGCTTTTGATTATTGTATCTTTTATTTCAAACAGTTGTATATAAAGTTGAACATAAATAAAGTTGTTATTTAATTTTTTCTCTTGTCATTCTTGTTCATTTTTATATATTGCTTAGTTACGCTTAACGTATTTATTTCATAGTAAATACGTTGCGGCCTGCCACATCACCGTTTCCATCTACTGGGAAGCGGGGCGTGACAGGTTTTGTTGGCGGCCCATGCAGGTCAGTTCTGCATGAAGTCTTAAGCAATATATTACAAGAATTATAAGAATCTACAACTATATATTCCTTACATTTCAAATTTCTTGAATCTATCCTAACAATTCCTTTTCTATCAAGATAATGGATTCTCCGAACAACACCAGCGCGAACGTCAACGGCAATACTCCACCGCCTACTTTACCACCTCCCCCTACCGTTTCATCTCCTGTCAATGAGAAAACGGTACTGCTTGAGGCTATCAAGAGCCTATTGGAGGGTCAGCAGTAGCAGACTGCTATCCTCATGCACCGCCCCGAAGGCAAGGCACCAGGAGTCAAGCAGTTTCGGTCACTGCACCCAAAACACTTTTCGGGAAAAGAGAGCCCACTTGAGGCAGAAAAATGGGCTCAAGCAATCGAAGATGATCTGGCAGCAGCTCAAGTGCCAGATATTTCCTGGGTGAGAGTTGCTAAGTTGCAATTGACCGACAATGCCAGAGTCTGGTGGAAGGCTGAGGAAAGCCGTCTCACCCAACCCACAGAGTGGAAGACGTTTCAAGATCTGTTTGATGTGAAGTTCTTCCCCGAGACCGTCCATTTCGAGATGGAACAACAGTTCATCCACCTATAACAAGGTTCTATGTGGGTAAAATCGGTGGACGAATATGATGCCAAATTCATCATGCTCGGCAGGTTCGCGGCACATTTGATCCCGACCGATGAGATTCGGGGCTAGATGATTCCAGAAGGGCTTAGACCCGGAGATTCAGGCGGCATTAGCCACAGGCGATTACCCGACTTATGAACTTGCCCTGAAGGCAGCACGCCGCTATGAAGCTGTGGTAAAGAAGAAGAGTAAGCCCCAAACAGCTGGTTCAAACGCCCTGCCACCCAGATGTCAGGAGGAGCCTCTTCTAGGCCGACCTTTGCACCCAAGAGACCAGGAGGATCATTTAACCGGTCTAGTCCAGATTTCTTTTTCTACTGCAAGAGAACTGGACACCTGGCGAAGGACCGCAGGCATGCAGATGGCCTGAGTTTAGTTTGTGGCGCATCTACTCACTCTATAGGAGCATGCCCATATCGTTTTAACATAGCACCAGCACCCAGACCCGCAATTACAGTCCCGCAGATACCGGCCATTTAGGAACATGCACTCCGCCTATCTCTTCCTGCACCAGCTCCACGTGGACCACCTGCACAGCCTCAACATCAATTCTATCAGGCACAGAGAAACGTGCCTCAAGGGCAGAGAAACGTGCCACAAAGACAGAGGAACGTGCCTCCGGCAAGGAGGAATGTACCACGACGTCAGACTCTTACAATGACGGCCAAAGAGGCCGAAGCCACAGGACAAGTCATCACTGGTACTATACTAGTATCCACCCTTCCTGCACTCGCACTTTTCGACACTGGAGCTTCACACTGCTTCATATCATAACGATTCGTGAGAACGCATGCGATTCTCGTGAAGCCACTAATTTCAATCTGGAATGTCAGTTCCGGGAATGGAGTCTTGAAAGCAACTATAGGGTATGATCAGTGTCCAGTTGTAGTTTGCGGTCGAGAATTCTATGCAAATTTCAAACTACTGGACATCCTAAATTTCGATGTTGTGTTAGGAATGGATTGGCTGGGAGTATTCAATACTACGATTGACCGACGTCAAAGGAGGGTAATATTTGAGATACCAGATCACCCAGTCTTCTATTTCAAAAGTGGAGATAGAACTTTGGAGCCAGGAAGCTACCGTGTTAAACCGAATGATGCAGAAGTGTTTTCTCTACCGGCAGAAGAAGAAAATCCTAAGGTAGTTCGAGAGTTCGAGAATGTGTTCCCTGAAGACATATCAGATTTGCCTCCCGATCGAGCTATTGAGTTTAGTATTGATTTACAATCTGGTGCACAACCTGTAATCAAAGCTCCGTACCGATTAAGTCCGGAAGGATTGAAGGAGATCCGTATTCAGTTGGACAAACTGTTAAGAAAGGTTGGATCCGATCCAGTACTTCAAGTTGGGGATCTCCGGTGTTACTCGTGAATAAGAAAGAAGGTTCTTACAGGATGTGTGTAGATTGTCGAGCTCTGAACGAGGTGACGATTAAGAACAAGTATCCACTAACGTGCATCGATGATCTTTTCGATCAGCTAAGTGGGTCTTGTGTATTTACAAAGCTAGATCTTCGTTCGGGTTATCATCATGTGAAGGTCAAAGAGTCCGACATTCCGAAGACGGCGTTCAGGACTCGATATGGTCATTATGAATATCTCGTAATACCATTTGGAGTAACCAATGCACCTGCCATCTTTATGAACCTAATGAACCAAGTTTTCCGAGAGTACTTAGACAGGTTCGTTGTCATCTTCATCGACGACATCCTTGTGTATTCAAAGAATCGGAAAGAACACGCCGAGCACTTACGGGTTGTCCTGGAGACATTGCAACAACATCAGCTCTACGCCAAGTACAGCAAGTGTGAATTTTGGCTAGATCAAGTCGGATTTCTCGGACATATTGTTTCAGGCGAAAGAATCTCTGTAGATTCAGATAATATGACAGCTGTCAGTGAGTGGCTGACACCAAAGACAGTGAAAGATATACGAAGTTTCTTGGGATTAGCAGGATACTACCGACGATTCATCGAAGGATTCTCAAAGATCGCAGCACCCCTGACCAAGCTCACACGTAAAGATGAAGCATTCGTGTGGTCAGAAGCATGTGAAAAAGATTTTGTAGAACTCAAGTCAAGATTAACCTCTGCACCAATCCTTGTAAAACCGGATCAATCTGGAGGATTCATTGTGCATTGTGATGCATCCGGTAAAGGATTAGGATGTGTTGTACACCAACATGGAAAAGTTGTAGCTTTTGTATAAAGACAACTGAAGGTTCATGAGCGCAATTACCAATACATGATCCGGAGTTGGCAGCTGTCATCTTCGCACTTAAGATTTGGTGCCACTATCTCTTGGGAGAACGAGTGGATATATACACTGACCACAAGAGTCTGAAGTATGTATTTACTCAGAAGAAATTAAACATGCGGCAGAGAAGATAGCTAGAACTCATGGCGGACTTCAACATCAACCTACAGTATCATCCTGGAAAAGTAAACGTAGTTCCTGATGCACTTAGTCGCCAGCCATTAGCAATGAACCTCATCGCTCAGTGGAAGCTACAACAAGAATTGCATGGATTAGAGATGGAAGTAGTTGTGCCAGGTAATGCTTCATATTTGATGAACTTACAAGTCCATTCCACTCTTGTAAATCAGATCAAGGCAGTTCAAGAAAATGATGCCAAGCTACAAAAGATCAGAGAACAAGTAGAAAGTGGACTACGAACTGACTTCATCATCCACGAAGATGGATCCTTGCGATATGGAAGCTGTTTATGTGTACCAATCGGCTCTGTTCGAGAAGAGTTGATGAAAGAAGCTCACAGCTCTCCGTATTCGGTACACCCCAGCGGTACGATAATGTACAAGGATCTACGGAAACATTACTGGTGGCATGGAATGAAGCGCAAAATAGCTAGATCCGTAGCAAAGTGTTTGGTGTGTTAGTAAGTGAAGGCTGAACATCATAAAACTGCTGGTCTACTTCAGCCGTTACCAATCCTAGAATGGAAATGGCAGCACATTACCATGGACTTCGTGACTGCCCTTCCTCGCAGCATGAAGGGTAACGACACAATTTGGGTTATTGTGGGTCGACTAACCAAGTCGGCTCACTTTAGTCTATTTCGAATTGGCCATTCAACCGAGACGTTAGCAAAGAAGTACATGGAGGTAAGCATAAATCTAAAGTAAGATTTAAACTTTCAAGATGTACCATATTTGATACCTATGAACTTATGCATGAGATCGTGAGATTACATGGAGTACCTGTTTGCATCGTCTCCGATCATGATACAAGATTCCGGTCACAATTTTGGCAGAGTCTGCAAGCTAGCCTAGGAACGAGTCTGAATTTCAGCACGGCTTATCATCCACAAACAGACGAACAGTTCGAGCGAACAATTCATATTCTGGAGGACATGCTAAGAGCTTGTATGTTAGACTTCGGAGGTTCGTGGAAAGATCACCTACACCTTGTGGAGTTTTCATA
This sequence comes from Agapanthus africanus, assembly GCA_030015575.1. Classification (NCBI taxonomy): domain Eukaryota; kingdom Viridiplantae; phylum Streptophyta; class Magnoliopsida; order Asparagales; family Amaryllidaceae; genus Agapanthus; species Agapanthus africanus. Next base: position 721,649,975 of record JASDDO010000022.1, on the reverse strand, counting down.
TAACAACAACTATCCGACAAACATTGGAATGTCACCATTCGCAGCACTCTACGGATGGAAGTGTCGTTCACCGCTGAGTTAGGACGACATTGGAGATCGTGAACTCCTTAGACCAGAGATGATCGTGGCAACTGTGGATGTAGTTCGCACGATCAGGGAAAGGATGCGCATAGCCCAAGACAGACAGAAGTATTAGGCAGATGCAAAGCGTCGACATCTGGAGTTCCAACTTGGAGACCATGTATTCCTGAAGATATCTCCAAACAGAGGAGTGATGCGTTTTGGCAAGAGGGGTAAGCTAAGTCCAAGATACATAGGACCGTTCGACATACTCGAACGAGTTGAAGAAGTGGGTTACCGTTTAGCACTACCACCCTCATTGGAAAGAGTGCACAACGTGTTCCACATATCCCAGCTATGGCGATATGTGAGCGACCCCAGCCATATACTTGATCACTCAGAGCTCATAGTATAGAATGACCTAACTTGCGAGAAACAACCAGTTGATATCCTGGACCGAAAGGTGAAGACATTGCAGAACAAGGAAATAAACTTGGTCCGAGTGATGTGGAGAAAGGATTCGCCAGGAGAATCAACATGGGAACGAGAAGAAGATATGCGTGCACGATACCCTTACCTATTTGAAAATTAATCCCTATGTAATTGTAAATTTCGAGGACGAAATTTTTATAAGGAGGGTAGAATGTAACGACTCCGAAATCTCTGTACAGAATTTTTTCTGTTAATATACAGAAAAGAGTTTGACAGCCTGTGTATGAATTATAAGTTACTTTTGTTAAATAAAAGCAAGAAATATCTTGTAGCTCACTAGTAAAGCCTTTGCACTGCTGTGATGTAGCATGTATGTTCGATTCCTATCAGACACAATTATTTTTCTGATTTTTCTTTTAAACTTTTTGCAAGTCCAAAAGGTTGCACGTGCAATACACAGGGAAATGAAAAGTTTAGAAAAATCAAACATGTGCAAAATGGTATAAACACAGAATTAATCATGTGGCACGAATCTCGAGGCATTTGCCTCAGATCCGACCTGCGGATTTGCCCTAGGGGCCGGCGGGGACAGTTGGATGAGCTCCAATGAGCTTTGTGCTTTACACACATGTCTTTTTAACTCCCCTCAACTTCTCTGCACTGTTTGATTTCCCTGCAATCAATCTGAGACCATTCATTTCACCAATTAACACCATTTTAATGCTTTTTATTCCAAAATTTTAATTCCCAAATTCTAATTCTCCACTATAAATACCACCCCATATTTTACCTCAGCACCATTCTGAAAATTCTAGCAAAAACTCTCTCAAAAAGTTCCTAAGTGCAAGTGGAGTAAAGTGGAGTTAGTGAGCAAGCTTCTTCCGTCGAAGATCGAAGCCGATTCTGGAGCTCCTGCGACACCACGAAGTTCATCCCCTCTTCCTTAACCTCTCATTGATATATTCAAACCGTAAGTCCCTCCCAACTCTCCTTTTATTCATTGAAATTCATTTTTAAATCTTATATCGGTAAAGTGGAGTTATTACCGATACCTTTCTTTTCTAAAACCTAGAACTCCTTTTTCCTTTATAATTTGGTCAATCTAATTTTACCACATTACTTATAATCTTAAATATCAATGTTTAGAATCAATTTTAACCAAGAATCTCACGTGAAACAACCATAATTGAACTTTTTCATTAAAATACCTTGAACTTTATTATCACCTCTTTTCGTTTTTGTTAAAACTATACCTTTAAGAAAAACTTCATGGGGTAACGACTTACCCCACACATACATTTTGGTTTCATAGTACGATACCTATTTGTATGTATATTTGTTTCGAAGAATAATCTTTACAATAAAATACCACATAGTTTAAAACCGGGTTTCTTTTAAGACGGTATTTGTATTCCTTTGTAATTATGCATCTACAACCCTCGTTAGGGGACCCACTAATGGATAGTGTGGATTATTGTAAATCCTGGGGATAGCAGAGCGAGATGCAGCACTCCTCACGGAGTATTCGATCTCGAAAGGATATAAATACGATTTTTAAGAAAAACGAATTTTCTAATTAAAACTAAATTTTTTAAAATTATATAAAATTATAAATCCATATTTTCATTATATTATGAAACTATATTTTTCTAAAAATGAAAGATTACAAAATGTTAATAAAATACCATCAAGTTACCAAAAAGAATAGTTTTCAATAAAATACCATAAACTTTTAAAAGCTATTTATCATTAAAATATCTCAATACTTAAAACACATGCTCATGAAAACCCTAAGTAATATAAATCACCCTCAAGATTTTATTTTTAACTATATTAAAATATTTTTCATAAAACACCCTCGAGATATACAAAACAATATTTTAAGGACTTTAGTAAATATAGGTTTAAGCGGGATCAATTCTCTTGAGCCCTAGGGAGCCGGAGAAAGTGAGTGCTTGCCTATTCAGGTTAGACAACTTAACGGAGTTATCAATGGCAATTGTCTTGGAAAAAAACACAAATCCTGCCGTCCATGTGCAGCAGTTGCCGATGACTCCCGAACCTAAGAATTTAAGAGTTAAATTAGTTTACAAGTATTTGATTCAGTCTGAGTCCAATCTCAAACCTGAATCCAAAATCAAACATGAATACTTGATCATGAGCATAAATACTCGAATTCAAACATCAAAATTCAAACATGTATACTTGATTTGACTTGACCGAATCATGGTTATAACTTGACATGAATTTGACATGACTACTTGAATACATGATTACATCCTGAATATGAACATGAGCATCTTGTATCCATGGTTTCGGTCAAGACTTGTAAATCTAATCTATACAAAATATTACGCGGGGATAAAGAGATAGATTGGTACGGAACGTATATCGTGGCACGAAAAGCCACTTAAAAGATACCTATATGAATTCATGTGTCGTTGTCCTATGGGTTATGACGGGGCCTTGTACTATATGTTACCATAGTCCACGGGATAAGATGGACTCCTCTCGTATGCATGAATACATTTCTTATCAAACTACAAACAACCACGTTAGAATAACTATCATATACCAGTAATCGGTCATATACAACTTTGCCTGCTCATTTCACTTTATATACTATCTTCTCTTTCTTCTTTTAGGACTTACCGAGCGTTAGTCGCTGACGACATTCTTTTTTGTTTCTTTCTTTGGAATGTTTGTCAGGAGGACCGGACTCTGAGAAGATAGAGCCTAGTCAGGAAGACTTGGACCAGCTTACTGCTCAGCCTGGCTACTAGTTCCTCTGCATTTACTTTCAGTATGCCACTGTTTAAACATTTGCTTTTGATTATTGTATCTTTTATTTCAAACAATTGTATGTAAAGTTGAATGTAAATAAAATTGCTGTTTCATTTTTTCTCTTGTCATTCTTGTTCATTTTTATATATTGCTTAATTACGCTTAACGTATTTATTTCATAGTAAATACGTTGCGGCCTGCCACATCACCGTTTCTGTCTACTGGGAAGCGGGACGTGACAGAGATACTTATCTATATATTAATTTGGCATGCTCACATATTACTTCACTTCATGATTGAAACGATTTTCCGGTGTATAGTATTTAGAAAATTGTATAGAAATCACAACCAAAAATATTTTGACCGCAATCAATAACGGTGTCGAATGTAGCGCGTTAGTAAGTGCGGATCGTCCACAGGGAAAGTGTAATCGTTCGTGTTTTGATTTAGATGAGTTGAAACTTTAAAGAAAAGAAAAGAAACAATTCATGATTTGTAAATTGAATTTCAAGAATTAGAAAAAATATAGTCTAAATCAAGAAACGATAAAATCAAGAATTGAGAATTTGTAATGATTTCCAAATCAAATATCAAGAATCGAAATGAGGCTCATAGGAATCAATCGGATCTATAGATGTGATGAAATCTAGCAATTACGTATTCTTATCCATCGATGAATTGATACTAGATCGATGATGATCGATGAGAATTAGGGATTTATTGTGAAACTAGGGTTTCATCATCTATCCCTTGTTTCTTCGTCGATATCATTCATATTCTAGCCTCTAGTAAATTCAAGAATCGATCGTGGATCCCTAATTTCGAGCGATCACAATCAAGAAAGCATCGCAACGAAACTAGGTCGTCGATTCTTCAATTTGCTAGGGTTTACAAAACTCGTAGGACTTAAGAATCGTTTTAAGATTTGTTACATCATCATTCTATTGATCGTCTCGACTCCTTTACGAGCGGAGTTTTACTCAAACATCACAACAAGAACCACAATCACAAATTGAGATCGAATCATGATGCAAGAATTTAAAGAAAGCAAGATTAAAGAATTTCACCTTTTATTTATCAACAATTTAGTTACAACTCTCAAGAACTACAAGAGGAAGAACTCGATCGTCAATTTGGCTTCGCTCATCTTCTTGAGTCGCGGATCGGCTTGGATCACTTACTCGATTGAAGATCGGCTCCGCTCCTAAAAGGTTGAAGGCTTCTCGCTTGAATGGTACTCGGGATCTTGAATTTGTCTTTGGATTTTGGATTTAGGGCTACAAGTTGTGTCACTCAACTTGTAGGTGGATTTGGGAGAGATGAAGAACTAATGAACTAATGAACAACCCTTAACCTTAGATCTAGGCTCCCTTTTATAAGTTTTCATAATCATAGATCTAGAATTCAAATTTCAAATTTCCCTCCAAAATGAACAACTTTTCCCTCCAAAATGAACCACCTTATTTGAATTTTCCGTCCAAAATGAACCACCTCATTTGAATTTTCCCTCCAAAATGAGGTTGTTAGAAAGAATCTTCTAGAAGAAGTTTGTTGGAGGGAATATTTTAGAATGAGGTTGTTACAAGGAGGCTTCTAGAAGAAGGTTGTTATAAGAAGGCTTCTAGAAGAAGGTTGTTGGAGAGAGCTTTCTAGAAGAAGGTTGTTATAAGGAGGCTTCTAGAAGAAGTTAGTTGGAGTGAGGCTTCTAGAACTAGGTTGTTAGGCCGAGCCTTCTAGATGAAGCCACGTGGAGTTTCTGGAGAGTTCTGGAAGCTTTGCCGTTAGAAATAAGCACATGGAGAAAATCTGCTTCTCTACTGACGTCATCATGCCGCGGATCCACGGCGGGAAGCGCCCATTGGCCTTGAATAAATTTCTGGAATAGTTTTACACTTTATTGTTTACTGCCAGATCACCAGACTTAGACTTGGTGTAATTTTGATCAGCACTTTTGACAATTTGGCTCGGTTTCTGGAATTTCCTGCACAGACTTCGAAACAAGTGTTGCGCTACACAAGAATGATGCAATGCCATGATAAACAGTCAATTTCCCTAAAAATGCCGGTTTTAAAGTATAACACAAGTAATCTTGTATTTTACAACCGTTTTGCTAATATGTGCAATATGAATACCGAACACCTCTAGATGAGTGTAAAAGATAGGGAAATTGACGTGTTAAAAATACATTATTTTCGTCTGATCAAATTCCCCCAAACTTATTTTCGGTCGTCTCGAGCGAACTGTTTTATTAAAAAAAAGGAGAAAATAAAGAAAGAGAAAAAACTAACTAGCACACTTTCATAGGCAACACGATTGCACTGAGCACGTGCAACAAGCCTTTAAACCTCTAAGTGTCTCTAGTAGGAGGAGTGTTGTCTCCTGAGGGTTTTCAGCGGATTGCACCCACAAAATCCAATAATAAAAGAAAGATTATGAATATTACATTTAAAGACAAGAATTGTAAAAGAAAAGCCTTGAAAGTTAGGGTTTCCAACTAAGCTAGCTTTTCGGTTGTCATGAGACCTATCTTAATAGTCATGAATAGATGTTAGAAATCACATCATCCCTCAATAAAACATCATCTTTATTCTTCATTCCTATCTTTCTTCCAAACATCGATCATATCACCCTACGTGTGTAATTTACATCCCTACACCCGGAGAATTCAATTCAAGCTATCATACTCTTGCCCATCAGCTTCAGTACTTTTTAATTAATGAATATTTAGATGAATTTTCTCACACACTTTCATGCGACCGTTAATACTTCTTGAGGTACTAACCGACCGATTACTCATGTGCTTGCTTATTTGGTGTTTTTCCTCGTCTTGCGCCACCTAAGGCTTAGCAGTGACTCCCAGACCAGTTGGCCTTAGGGCACTAGGTGAAAAGGCATCCTCGCTATATTTTTTTATTACTGCCTTGGCGATAACAAAACCAGTGTCCATTTTTCTCACCACTTTATATTTTATTCATTTTTTTATTATTATTTTTTTATTTCCTTCATACATCGGCTTTAAGACAAGAGCATTTCAAGGTATCCTCTACTATCCCGAGTTTCAAGACGTGTGTAAGTGCGAATAGCAGGGTATCAACGTTCAAAATGTTTGGCTTCCAGAATAGAAACTATTTTTCAGACTTATTTTTATCCTCAGATTAGTGACTTCCTTCATCTTACTAACCCTTGGGACAACGACTCATAGCTACTTATTACTAGTTCGTATAAGAAAACTTCTAATTTTCTTGGTTTTCTTAAATTTTTCTAATCTCATGGATGTAATTTTTCACTATCTAATCTTTTATTATCTTATTTATGTACAAAAATGTTTTTATTTTTATTTTTATTTTTGAAATTTTTTAAATTTTTATAGGTTTTGAAATGTTTTGTGCTTATGCAAAGTATGATGCAAATGATGCAAAAATAAGCACAAACCTCCCCCAAACTTGTTTTCAACAGTGTCCTCACTGTTGTCATCTGCTAAATCTCGAAAACCTGTAAGCTTGGGAGGAATTTATTAGTGGGGGCAAAATATTTAAGTGAAGAACCTCCCCCAAACTTATTCTTGGCTCATCATTTTGTAAACATTTTCTTTTCAAGAGCCAGAAAAAATGCCCCCCCAAACTTGAGTTAAACAATGTTAAGCTTTGAAAATCATAAGAGGGGGTCAAGAATCATTGGTCGATGCCAAGCTTTGCAAAGACCGAAAGTTAACACCAACCATTCGAAAATTTTATCAATGCAGTGCTCTGGTTGGTGGAAGAAAAAGTGGGGAAAGGGTAAGTGGTGGAATAGAATGTGTGTGCGTCTCATTTTGGAGAGACGATGCAGTGAATGTGATGGATTACTCGCATTCTTTTTACAGTTCAGAAGAAAGGGTGGAGGTTCAATTTCATTGATTGGGAGATGATTCATCTCAACACCCGTGTCATTCAAAAATGCGAGTTCATCAGCGAAGATTTCCTCAAAAGTTCCATCAATACCCCGGAGAAGAATGTCATCACAAATCGCGGGGTGATCTTCAGACTCCAAAAGCAATTCATAATCAGTGTTAGTTGTTGACCCGGACATCTCGGTGGAAGAGTCCGTATGTGTATGATACATAATTGGGTCAAACAATAACGTATGAAAAGAGTCAAGATCAGTATCATGAGGATCATCAAATTCGCTGCTGTCGACATCCATTAAGTCGACAGAACAGACCTGAGCAGTAGGTTCGGAGGGTACGCTTCCCAACTTGTAAATGTTCAGCTCTATTGACCTATTCCCGAAGGATAGGGTCATAGAACCGTTACGACAGTTGATGATAGCGTTGGAAGTAGCCAAAAAGGGGCGACCTAAAATCACCGGAATTTGATTCCGTGGGTTCGCTACAGGCTGTGTATCAATTACAATAAAATCTACAGGGAATACAAATTCCCCGATTTTTATTAACACATCCTCCAGTTCACCCCTAGGTTTGGTGCTTGATCGGTCAGCCATCTGGAGAGTTATGCTCGAGGGCTTTAACACTCCGATACCTAGTTGCTCATAGACTGAATATGGAAGCAAGTTAACACTAGCGCCAAGGTCTAGTAGAGCACGGTTGATGTGTTTTTCCCCAATAGAAATAGAAATAGAAATAGAAATAGAAATAGTAGGACAGCCAGGGTCCTTACGTTTCCTCGGTACTTGTCGGGGGAAAGCCGTGTCTACAGTTTTTGCCATGAATATCTTCTTGGGCACTTGAGTCTTCCTCTTCCTAGTGCACAAGTTCTTAAGAGTTTTCGCATAGGACGGAACTTGTTGGATGGCATCTAGGAGAGGGATGTTGATGTTAACTTGCTTAAACATGTCTATAATCTTCTCCATATGTGGACTCGATTTGTTAGCCCTTAACCGATTAGGATAAGGTGCTTTAGCAATAAGCGCTGGGTCCATCATAGGAGAAGGAAGTGTGTGTGGACCCGATCCTAGAATAGAAGTGGGAATCGTCCGTGGAGAACTAGAAGAGATGGGCTGAGGTGGCGGGCCTTGTGGGAAACGGAGAATAGGCTCGCAAGAAGGTGGTGGGGTAGAAGAACTGGGGTTAGAATTAGAAGTAGAAGTGGAAGGAAAGGTCTCAGCCGGGGTATCATTGATAGATTTTTCTGTATCATCAAACTCTTCCCCAACGTGATCGTCAAGCACTCTTACAGATCTCAACGTGATTGCATTCACAAGATGTGAATAGCCAGGATTGGGTAAGGGTTGAGCTGGAAGTTTCCCTTTCTCTCTTGCACTCATTTCGGATTTTAGTTGTGCAATTTGTGCTTCCATAGATTTGATATTCTCATTTTGAGAGACAATGATCTTCATCACATTCTCGACGGAAGATTGCAAACTTGTCGTCCCTTGGATGGATTGTTTCATGAAAGTATCCAAGGTTTGTGCTAGTGCAGAGGTATTATCAGTACCGGTCAATTGCAAAGAGTTTTCAAGTGGTGCAAAAGTATTGGCCGGATTTTGGAAGTTTTGTGATTGGTAGGGGTGCTGACTCAATGGAAGTGGTTGCTGTTGTGGTGGAGGGACTCTTTGGAAATTGTTTTGGGTTGGAACCGTATTTTGAGATTGTGATTGGTTCCAAGCAAAGTTAGGATGATTTCTCCAACCCTGATTATATGTGGAAGAATATAGATCGTTTCTAGGTCTTTGTTGGAAAGCAGCATTGGTATGCTCGTGACCTTGAAACGGAGAATTTATTGGACATTCTTCCGTGAGATGTAATGGATCAGAACAGCATCCACATACAGTTTTGGAGAGTGACATTTGATTTAGGGCGGCAGCTAAAAATTTGTTTTCCATAGTCTCGAGTTTCTTGTGTAAAGCTGAAATTTCAGCTCTAACTCCTATGGAAACATCCGATTGGTTATCGCCAGCCCTAGACGATTGACTCACACCCTCCCACTATAAAGATTTTTCAGCGAAATCTTCTAGAAATTTCCAGGCTTCCCCATCATCTTTGGTCATGAAGTTGCCTTGACACATGGATTCAAGGGTCTGTCTTGTGTTAGGATTAATGCCCTCATATATGATTCGGCACAGTTCCTATCTAGGGATTCCGTGATGAGGACATTGAACTAATAAATCCTTGAAGCGTTCAAGACATTTTGAGAATGTTTCATTTGGAAGCTGGGTGAATTGATTTATTTCGCTACGTACTCGAGCTGTCTTATGATGTGGGTAGAATTTCTTAAGGAATGCTTTGACGAATTCTCCCCAGTTTGAGATGGAATGTGCGGTAGTGTTATACAACCACTTCTCGGCTATATCGCACAAGGTGAATGGGAGAAGACGTAGACGCATAGGATCCATAGAAAGCTGTGAGGTACCCATCATTGCGCATACATTTTCAAATTTGGTGATAAAGACATATGCGTCTTCAGTCTCGAGACCGTGATATTTTGGTAGAAGGTTGATGTATTGGGGTTTTATTTGAAAATTGTCCCCATTGGCTGGTGGAATGGAGAGACAGGTCGAAAGAGGACCTTGTGTAGGATAGCACCTCTCTTGAAGAGAGATGTGGGGTGGATTCTGCGCACCAACGGACGGCGGCAGAGTAGTGGTAAAGAAGTTCAATGGAGAATCGTCCATCGAAGTGGGTGTGGTGGTGGGTAAAGAAAGGTAAATGTAGAAATACCGACTTTTGGGTCGATAGGGGGAACGCGGACTAAACGGGCATTAGAATCCCGTGTCCAGCCTATCTTGCACTAAAAAGGGTTAGTACAAGTGGCAGCGTGACTTATAATTAGGGGAAATGAATGAATGTGATTGGTGTTTGTTTTGAAAAAAATGATACGGATTTTTGAAAAAAATGATGCGATCACAACAAATGCAACAAGCAAAACCCTAAAATCTAGTGGTCATCTAGGTCAAAGCTCTACACCGCTCCTAACTGCCAAAAGACAAGTCGTAGGATAAATCCTCCACTGCCTCTTTGTCTCTCATGTGGCCAGGTAAGTGCCAGGTAAGTGGGAGGTTCTCCACTACGTAAGTAGTGGGCCTAATTAAGTAACCACTAGCCTTCGACACACTTGCCTTAGACAACACAAAAGAAACGCGGATAAGCAATGAATTACCCACGGTCTTCTTCTGTCCTAAGTGAGCGCGATGGTCCTTAGAGTCATCTCTAGATATTTTTTAGTTAATGAGGGTAAATGCGGATGCAAGTTTGTGATTTTCGGGGCTTAGGAAAGGGTAATGAACTCCCCACCTAATCTGGATTTGGTCTTTGCCCCTTAATTTCCGTATTATTATGCAAACAACCAAGAAATCAAAAACACGCACAATTTATTTTGCTTTTTGCGGCGCTGCAATTTATTTGCAAAGAAACCTACAGAAAATTGTTAATTGGAGCAGATGAGTTAGGAGATAAGAAAGTCAAGAGAGTTACCAAAATTTTTGGAACAGCGATTCTACTGTAGCACCACGGTTCCGCCGCGGGAGTCGCCTAATGCCGCGGATCCGCCGCGGTTTATCCTCTTCACTGCACAAAAATTTCACAACAGGCTCCTGTTCACTTACACAGCTCTCTGAAATTTTTTTCCACAGCTCCACAAATTCCATATTTCCTCGCAACATATCACAACAACACGTTTAGGGTTTGTACGAATTTAGATCTAAAAATATAGATGGAATAAACTTTTCAACTCAAATTTCAAAATACGAACAATTAGCGCACTATCCCCGGCAACGGCGCCATTTGATTGAAATGTTTTTCCGGTGTGTAGTATTTAGAAAATTGTATAGAAATCACAACCAAAAATATTTTGACCGCAATCAATAACGGTGTCGAATGTAGCGCGTTAGTAAGTGCGGATCGTCCACAGGGAAAGTGTAATCGTTCGTGTTTCGATTTAGATGAGTTGAAACTTTAAAGGAAAGAAAAGAAACAATTCATGATTTGTAAATTGAATTTCAAGAATTAGAAAAAATCTAGTCTAAATCAAGAAACGATAAAATCAAGAATTGAGAATTTGTGATGATTTCCAAATCAAATATCAAGAATCGAAATGAGGCTCGTAGGAATCGATCGGATCTATAGATGTGATGAAATCTAACAATTACGTATTCTTATCCATCGATGAATTGATACTAGATCGATGATGATCGACGAGAATTAGGGATTTATTGTGAAACTAGGGTTTCATCATCTATCCCTTATTCCTTCGTCGATATCATTCATATTCTAGCCTCTGGTAAATTCAAGAATCGATCGTGGATCCCTAATTTCGAGCGATCACAATCAAGAAAGCATCACAACGAAACTAGGTCGTCGATTCTTCAATTTGCTAGGGTTTACAAAACTCGTAGGACTTAAGAATCGTTTTAAGATTTCTTACATCATCATTCTATTGATTGTCTCGACTCCTTTACGAGCGGAGTTTTACTCAAACATCACAACAAGAACCACAATCACAAATTGAGATCGAATCATGATGCAAGAATTTAAAGAAAGCAAGATTAAAGAATTTCACCTTTTATTTATCAACAATTTAGTTACAACTCTCAAGAACTACAAGAGGAAGAACTCGATCGTCGATTTGGCTTCGCTCGTCTCCTTGAGTCGCGGATCGGCTTGGATCACTTGCTCGATTGAAGATCGGCTCCGCTCCTAAAAGGTTGAAGGCTTCTTGCTTGAATGGTACTCGGGATCTTGAATTTGGCTTTGGATTTTTTATTTAGGGCTACAAGTTGTGTCACTCAACTTGTAGGTGGATTTGGGAGAGATGAAGAACTAATGAACTAATGAACAACCCTTAACCTTAGATCTAGGCTCCCTTTTATAAGCTTTCATAACCCTACATCTAGAATTCAAATTTCAAATTTCCCTCCAAAATGAACAACTTTTCCCTCCAAAATGAACCACCTCATTTGAATTTTCCCTCCAAAATGACCACCTCATTTGAATTTTCCCTCCAAAATGAGGTTGTTAGAAATAATCTTCTAGAAGAAGTTTGTTGGAAGGAATATTCTAGAATGAGGTTGTTACAAGGAGGCTTCTAGAAAAAGGTTGTTATAAGGAGGTTTCTAGAAAAAGGTTGTTGGAGAGAGCTTTCTAGAAGAAGGTTGTTATAAGGAGGCTTCTAGAAGAAGTTAGTTGGAGGGAGGCTTCTAGAACTAGGTTGTTAGGCCGAGCCTTCTAGATGAAGCCGCGTGGAGTTTCTGGAGAGTTCTGGAAGCTTTGCCGTTAGAAATAAGCACATGGAGAAAATCTGCTTCTCTGCTGACGTCATCATGCCGCGGATCCGCGGCGGGAAGCGCCCATTGGCCTTGAATAAATTTCTGGAATAGTTTTACACTTTATTGTTTACTGCCAGATCACCAGACTTAGACTTGGTGTAATTTTGATCAGCACTTTTGACAATTTGGCTCGGTTTCTGGAATTTCCTGCATAGATTTCGAAACAAGTGTTGCGCTACACAAGAATGATGCAATGCCATGATAAACAGTCAATTTCCCTAAAAATTCCGGTTTTAAAGTATAACACATGTAATCTTGTATTTTACAACCGTTTTGCTAATATGTGCAATATGAATACCAAACACCTCTAGATGAGTGTAAAAGATAGGGAAATTGACGTGTTAAAAATACATTATTTTCGACCGATCACTTCACACACATCATATTTTCATTGTTTGATTTTAAGTTAGATTTGTTTTCATCAAAAGGGGGAGATTGTTGAGTATAACGTCTATGATCTTTGTTTGATACTAATAAACCCTCATGAACTGTTTTAATGTGTTTGATGAATTGTGCACGACCCAACTCTTTTGGGTTTCATGTTTTAATGTGTTTTATGCTAACAAACCGTTATGCCGGTGAGCAGGGTAGGGGTTGCAAGGCTGGCCCGTTAAATTTTAGAGTTAGGGGTTGACCGGCTGGACCATTAACTTTTAAGGATTAGTAGAAATACGGGATTCACATCTCTTCCGAACCTTAAGGATGCAGGAATTCTTAAGAACTCAAACTCCATTTCTCTCCAGGGATTCCAAGATTAAAAGTTTAATTTTTCCATTCAGATCTGACGAGAGAATTCGGATTTAAGGATCAAACTTTGAAGACTCACTCTCGTCTTCTCCAACAGCGATCAAGCTTCATTAAGATTTTCTTAAACTCTACTTTTATTATCAATTATTGATGTTAAATCTATTGTAATTTTTATTTTTCATTTTAAACTCTAAGACAGTTAGATATTTGATTACGGTTTGTAATTCAGGGATTTGTAAATCACTAGGGTTGTGATTTGTTGTTTGGGGATTATTGATTATTGTTAGATATCATAGGATCTAATTTGACTTGTTCTTAGGTTTAGAATAAGGTGACGGGATTAGAATCTTGTACTAGGATTGTACGGGTTTTTGATATTAACAATATTAGTAGTTCTTGGGGTGCAAAATTAGGCTGGGGTCGAACCTGGGTAAATCTCTGTGTTCATTTATATTATCGCATTTACTTTCTGCTTATATAACTGCATGTGATTGTTTGGAGTGTTTGAGATTATCACTTTAAGTTTTATTCCGCAAAAATATCTCACTACCCTATTCACCCCCTCTAAAATAGATTTCGATCCTACACATGTAAATTCTAAGCAGTTGCTTGTAACTTCTGAGTAGATGCTTGTATCCTTTAACATCATCAAGGATGTATCAACAATTTTTGACATCAATGGAAATACATCATCAACGAAAATACATTAGCATCAGCTATATAAAATCAATAAAATTAACAAAAATAGCATTCATAACACAGTATCGACCAACATCGGCATATAAAACTGATAAAATTAACAAAAATATCATTCATAACACTGTATCAGCCAACATCGGCTATATAAAACTGATAATATCAACAAAAATATCATTCACAACATCGGTGATATTAAAGTAAATACATAAACAATTTTTGACATTCATTACACAATATTCTTCATCGGCCAACATCGGCGAAATAAAATCAGTAACATCTAACCAATTTGTTATCATTCATAAAAAAAATAACAATATCAGCGAAAATCGGCCAAATACAAATAGATGATTACATGTATGAATAACAAAGAGTTCAAATTTCGGCAAAAAAAGAATTTTTGCCGCAAGTATCAGCCGCTACTGCTTAGAATTTTTTCCCTCTAAGGCATCCACTATCTCCCGACCCTCAATCAATGCTTTCATGAATAAGCAGTCGAACACACCGCAATCAGAACTATTAAACACCATGGTTAATAAACGCATATTGTTATAATCATTAACAATCATGAATATTAAAACAACACTTCTAATAATTGACCACTTCAATTTATATATATATATATATATTATAAATCTCCAACATTTTAACGATCAAATCGGCATGTACTTCTAAAAGCAAATAAACGTATGACAAAAAAAAATTAAATTACGAAAATCAAAGAAGAGAAGAATTAAAGAGAACATTTTCGAATAAAGGAAAAAAACTGGAGTTTAAGATTTCGTGATACTGAGACGCACACAAAATGTGCATTCAAATCAAGAGTTCGATATTTCAAGTCTTCAATAAGACTTTGCCGCTTCATATAGTTTGGAATTTGGTATTGAAGTCATTGAGAAGGATAAGATTATTAAGGAAAAAAAAGATGTAAAAATCGACGAATGTTATTAGTAACTTTGATCTTTGGGTTAGGATTTTTTAAGGTTTGTATTTAACACATAGGTTACTAGACGTATCGGAATCCGAATAGGATCAAATAAGAAAACCCTCAATTCAAAACCTTATCAATAAATAGCATAGGCTACGTTATTTGTGAGAAGAGCATAAGCTATTTTATAGCACTAGATTTTAAAAAATTGAGCAACATTGCATTATACAAAACATTGACATAGCGCACTATTTTTAACATTGTTTTCGATTAAAAGTTTGGTCTTTCTGGATCTCTATACATCTTCCTCAAGAAATAAAAAGACGACTCTATTTCCATCTTCGTCAGAAGTAAAAAGTCAACCAAAACAATATTAAACGACCAATTGAATATAAAATCAATCATCATTGAAATAGTTTCTGAATGGCATTAGTATCAAATCTCTTAATTGATATAAATCAATGCCTCAATCAAGTTAACAAACGCATAATGTTATAACCTTTAACAATCAGAAATGTTAAAACAACACTTTTAAATAAAGGAAACACTGCTTACTTATTCTTTTGTATCGGGTAAGGAACACTAATAAAGTGAAATACATTGATGCCCCTATGATTGTCAAACATATTTGCCCTGAAATTGTGTGCGTACTGCAAATATAGCCTAGCCCTTTACTCCCAATGAGAGGAATAATGCCGCGATTACTTTTCGGCAAGCTCTATAACGAGCAACGTCCAATATTTGTTATGGCATATCGAGATCATAATACGAGTGGATGGGGAATTTCAAGCTTGATCATTAATATATATCCTCTTTTCTAATTCTAAAAGAACATTGGTCAAGATCTAACAATTATATAAAATTTTATAATTAAGTGAACGAAATTCATGACTACACTTGGAAATGTCTTATTATGTTGTGTGCTACAAAATACATATTACCCAATATTAGTTTCTAATTTGTGACCATAGTTGTCAAATCGTGATACCTTTCGTATTTTGTTTTCTTATTTATCGTATCGTGTTTCGTATCGTAAGAAATTTTTTTCCCCATTGCAATAATGAAGTAATTATGTACAGAACCAATTATAATTTAAAAATGGTCAAATTAGCAATTTAGAGCCACATACAATTTAAAGCAAATTACAGAATTGCAAGTGCGCAAATATATAGATATAAATCACACAAACTCATACATTTGATAATCAAATTATACCAAAACAATCCAAAATATGCATCCATACACTACTAAAATAGGGGGTTGCCCCTACGGATATTGAAATCCGTAGGGGTAGATTTATTTTGGCCCTACGGATTAGTCCGTAGGGCCAGACGGTTGCCCCTACGGTCCAAGATGCACCAACGTAAAAATATTAAATCTTAATTTGTTGTTTGCCCCTACGGAGCTGCAAACCAAGGACCTGCGGACAAATCCGTAGGGGCATCTAAATATGGATTTAATAGAAAAGAAACATAATTTCCCTACGCGCTGATTATCCTCCTCTCGATCGAGCGTGCGAAACCTCGCAAATCGCCTTTTCTCGTCGCCGACCTCACCGATCTCGTCGCCGTTCTCTCTCTGTCGTTCCCGATCTCGTCGCCGTTCTTCCGCGTCGCCGATCCACCGAACAGGTAAGTAATTAAATCTTTAATTAAAGAGATTTTTGATTATTTTAGGGGTTGGGGTTGCGGTTGGGGTTCGGCTAGGGTTGCGGTTGGGGTTGGGTTCGGCTAGGGTTGCGGTTGGGGTTGGGATTGGGGCTGGTGCTGGTGCTGGGGTTGCGGTTGGGTTGGGGTTGGGGTTAGGGTTAGGGTTCGGCTGGGGGGCGCATAACTGTTGGGGTTGCGGTTGGGGTGGGGTTGGGGTTAGGGTTAGGGCTGGGGCTGGTGCTGAGGTTGCGGTTGGGGTTGGGGTTGGGGTTAGGGTTGGGGCTCGGCTGGGGCTGGGTCTGGGGCTGGGGCTGGGGTTAGGGTTAGGGCTGAAAACAATGGATCTGGCTTAAGTTATATTTTCAGTTGTAGAATTTTATTTGAGGTGTTACATGAGATAGAATAACTTAGTTATATTTTCAAACAATTATAATTTTATTTTTCAGTTGTAGAATTTTAAACTAGTTAATAAATAGGCAAGATATCGTTAAGTAACTTATACGGTTCGAAGTTCAGCCGTAGACTTCGAGACTAGTTGATACGCAAGTAAAACATTGCAATATTTGAGGGAATTAAACAGCATGAAAACAATGGATCTTGTTTAAGATGATAAACGTTCGTAGGAAAATCCTAGGTGAGAAAAGAAAGGGGAATCAAAACATCAAACAGAGAATTTAATTCTCAAATCTAAGAGTTTAACTCTTCTGCACAAAAGGACTTAGTTTTTCTTCTGGTTGAAGATCTGCACAGAGCACATCTTTCTATAGGATGAGAATTTAATTCTCATCGGGTTGAGATCCTGTCATGCAGATCCAAAACTTAGAGGGGGAATTGAGTTTAGAGAATTTAATTCTCCCAAAAAAAAGTTAGGGTTTAACCCTATATGAGAATTTAATTCTCCCAAACTTATAGGAATTTAATTCTTTCGAGATGAAACTAGGGTTTAACCGTATATGAGAATTCAATTCTCCAAAAATTACAGGAATTTAATTCCTTCAAGACAGAACTAGGGTTTAACCCTAACTGAGAATTTAATTCTCTCAAATTCACAGGAATTTAATTCCTCTTAAAAAATGAAATTAGGGTTTCACCCTCTACAAGAATTTAATTCTTTTACATATATGGAAATTTAATTCCTCTAAAAGAAAATTAGGGTTTAACCCTATATAAGAATTTAATTCCTCCAAATCATGATCAGGGTTTAACCCTACAGAGAATTTAATTCTCAAAATAAAATAAGAAGACTTAAAAGATCTCCATGCATGCAAAGAGCTAGGGTCACGTGCCCCACGTGACCCCTGAAAAGATCCCCACAAATGAGAAGGATTTAGCCCTGAGGCAATACCTCACATGATCCTTTTTCAGTAACTATCCCGTTCTTAGATTTCTCAATATAGTCACCATAACCTACAATTTATATGTTATACAGTCTAACATGGTCCATGAGTACGTCAGAGTTAAGGACTGGATGTATGTGGATTGGCAACAACGTATGCAACCTAAGTTTGTCGCAGGAGTTGCTGCTTTTATTGAATTTGTACGCGCACATAATAAGATCGTGATAGAGAAGATTCTCTGCCCGTGCGATAGATGTGGGAATAAGTACTGGCAGAAGGTAGAATTGGCAGAGCTTCATATCGTAAAATATGGGTTTACTAGACTTTATACAACTTGGAAATATCATGGGGAAGGAGAAGAACGCAGTAATGCGTCAGAAGAAGGAGAACACGATAATGCGGCAGGAGAAGAAGGAGAAGACGGTAATGCGGCAGAAGGAGAAGACGGTAATTTATTTCCATCAGAAGAAATGGAGGATATGGTAGAGGCTGCCCTAGGTGAATCTATTCGTACCGAAGATGACATTCCTTCCGGTCAAGGACCGCGTGCGGATAAATATGAAAATTTCATGAATGATGCTAGAAAACCAATTTATGAGAATGCAAAGTATTCTACCCTTTCATGGTTCGTCCAACTTTTCCAGATTAAGTGCCTAAATGGATGGAGCAACAAGTCATTCACAATGCTTCTTTCGTTCTTGAAAGATTCTATGCCCCCGGGAAATAACATGCCCGACAGCTGGTACGGAGCCCAGAAGATGATGTCTGATTTGGGTCTAAAGTGCGAGAAGATTCAAGCATGTCCTAAAAATTGCGTGTTGTACCGGAAAGAGAATTCAGATTTGAAAGAGTGTCCAACATGCGGAGAGGCCAGGTATAAGCCGAAATATTCTGATAAGAAGCCTGATATACCTGTCAAGATAGCACGATACTTTCCCATAACATAGAGGCTACAGAGGCTATTCAGGTGCAAGAAAACAGCCGATACAATGATTTGGCATCACCGTGCTCCTCTAAGTGAAAATGGAAAAATGAGCCATCCAAGAGATTCACCGGCATGGAAGGATTTCGATAGGAGGCACACAATATTCAGTAGCGATCCTCGCAATGTCCGCCTCGGACTGGCTAGAGATGGCTTCTGCCCATTCAACTATATGGCTGGAAGTCATAGCACATGGCCCGTTGTAATGATAATTTATAATCTGTCGCCTTGGTTGGTTATGGACCAATCATACTTTATGATACCTCTTCTTATCGACGGACCAAACTCACCGGGAAACAATATCGACGTCTATCTCCGACCTCTGATCGAGAAATTAAAATCTTTGTTCATTGATGGTGTAGAGACATATGATGCAAACACAAATACAACCTTCATACTGCGTGCAGCTTTAATGTGGACAATTAATGACTTTCCTGCGTATTGAATGCTATCAGGTTGGTCCGTACATGGTCACAAAGCATGTCCTCATTTCCATCAACACACAACATCGAAATTCTTGAATTTTAGAAGGAAGGTTTGTTATTGCGGCCATCGACGTTTCCTGCCTCTAGACCACCCCTACAGGTTAGACACTGTTCACTTTGATGGTCATCAGGAGCTTCTTGGACCTCCAGCCCCATTGTCCGGAGAGGACGTGACTGCTCAATGGGATGGTTACAATAATGTGACCTTCGGGATGGATCCGACGAAACAGGTCAAACCACCATTTTGGAACAAGTTAAGCATTTTCTTCGAGCTTCCGTACTGGTCAACAAATTTAGTGCGTCATTGTCTGGACGTCATGCATATAGAGAAGGAAGTATCAGAGCACATACTCAACTTGCTTCTTTGTAAAGACGGGAAATCAAAAGACAACCTGAATGCTCGGATGGATCTACAGGAGTGGGGAATAAGAAGTGAATTGTACCCTAGACCGGTAGTGGGTAAACCAGGCAAGTTTGCACTTCCCAATGCCGCTTATCATATGTCACAACCGGAGAAGAAAAGATTCCTGCAGGTGTTGCATGATTTGAAAGTTCCCACAGGTTTCTCAGGATCATTCAGCAAGAAAATAAAAATTGTGAAAGGTAAGATCGATGGGCTGAAAAGTCATGATCACCATGTTATCGTGGAGCACCTTCTTCCATTAGCCCTCAGGACTTCTCTCCCCGAATCGGTTGGTCTAGTAATCAACGACCTATGTTGTTTTTTCAGAGAGTTGTGTGCTAAAACACTGGAGGTTGTGACGCTGGATAAATTAGAAAATTCTATTGCGTTGATACTTTGCAAGTTTGAGCGTATTTTCCCACCGTCATTCTTCGATATCATAATACACTTGACGGCTCATCTTGCAACTGAGGATAAGTTAGCCGGACCGGTACAATATCGATGGATGTATCCCATCGAGAGGTACGTGTAATTTTTCGTTTCGCTCAATTTTTAAAATTATTGTTGTCCTGTATGCCCGTATTTATTTATTCAACATATTTTCTTTAGGTACCTCTACACTCTTAAAAAATATATACGCAATAAAAATCGACCAGAGGGTTCTATCATGCAAGGTTATCTTCTTAATGAAGCAACCACATTTTGTTCCCGCTATCTGGACGAGAACATTGAGACGAGACTTAACCGGCCTCGAAGAATTCAAGACGGGCCATATGGTAAAGCCGATTATAAGAGGGTAGACACTATGTTTATCAACAAGATATACCGGTTTATCTTGCTTAATTGCGCATGTCTTGAACAAATTAGAGAGTAAGTTTTTTTGGATTAATTGTTATATTTGTGTTTGTGTGTGTATGAAATGATATAATATTAATGTCACCATTATTTGTCGAAAACAGAATTCGTTTTAACGAGGTACGTGAGGGGCATCCTGATTGGAACGAAGAACGATTGGCAAAATATCATCAGGATAATTTTTGTGATTGGGTCACAGATCATGTAAGTTATTCGAATAACATGTAATTGCTATCAGTTTTAATCTAAACTTATATCGTTATATATTTGTCGTAAAATTTGTTTTGCTAGATACACGATCCGAACTTGTTTGCATCATTTGAGAGTGATTCAAGATATTTAGCTCAATTTCCTAGTATGGAGGTTGCATATTATAAAGGATTCGGTGTCCTTGGATACAAATTCGAAGTTAAGGACATAGAAATATCTAGAACCACTCAGAATAGCGGGATTGCGACGGTAGGATCGAACGGTGTGATTTATTATGGGTACTTAAATTGTATACTCGGCATCCACTATCCCGGATGATCAGAACCCTTTTATATATTCCAGTGTACTTGGTACGATACGCGAACCGATACGGATAAGTGGAGAAGCAATCTTGGGACTTGGAAAGATGAATATGGATTGACCAGTGTGAACACACTTCGATTTTACGGTCAGGAAGATCCGTTTATCTTTCCGAACCAAGCGTTCCAAGTATATTACTCACAGTGTTTGAAGCATCCGGGATGGAGTGTCGTATGCCGTTGGAAACCCAGGGATGTCTACGATGTCCCAGAATTCGAGGACGGCGATGAGGATGAAGAAGAGAGAAGGCTTAGAGTGCTCCGACCATCTGTTTCGAAGGACGGGTTGTCTGCGGCCGATCATGAAGTTACGTGGGTTAGAAATGATATCGATGATGAAATTCAAGTAGATATGTTTAATGCGCCCACGAAACGAAAAAAGTTATCAGTAATGTTATATTATTACTTCACATTTTACGGTCTATACATATATAGTCAATACTTGTAATGATTGTCTAATGCGTCCACGGACCGTTTATCTAGATTTGATGACGATGACGGGAGCAGCGAGGGGCGGCAGGAGCTCCAGCCGCGGCACCGGCAGAGGCAGAGGCAGAGGCAGAGCGGTTCTGCCGCCCGGAGAGCTGCGTAGGGAGCTTCAGAGGGCCGGTCTTGCACCCAGATCAGAGACCCCTTCGGATGCCTCCTTCCGTGTGGACTTTGCCACACCTCCAGGTATATTGTACGCATATCCATTTTGAATGCAATATTATAGATATTCATGCCTATTCATGTCAAAATTACTTATATTGTCAATGTTTGATTGTCTAGTTGTTGGTGATGCGTCCACATCAGGGACAGAGGCCACTCCCGCACCTCCAGGTATGTTTATATATCATATAGTGCATGTATATTGATTTAGAATGCTATACCATAAATATACACATATTCCTTTTGCTCTTACTTAGATAGTAATTTTTTTTATTGTCTAGCTGTAGGTGGTGACACCACCGCACCTGCGGGTATGTTTATATATCCTATAGTGTATTCATATTGATTTAGAATGTTTTATTATTGATCTACACATTCTTTTTGCAATTACTTATATAATCTATTTTTAATTGTCTAATTATAGGTGGTGCGTCCACATCTGCCGCAGGGGCCACTCCTGCCACTTCCGTACCCTTCGCATCGTCTGCAGGTTAGTATGAATAAATATAAGATATTTATTCATTTTACATATCCTCTATAGAATAAATATGAATTTCATGGAAATTTAGCGTCAATGTTTATTTTCTAGTTGGAGGGGATGCGTCCGCATCCGGGACACCGGCTGTTCCTCACCGGAGGAACTATCGTCCCGCTCGTGCTGCTGCTCGGGCTTAGGCTCGTGCTTTAGTCACCGGAGGTATATATCACACTTCAATTTTCGTTTAACCTTGATTTCTTAATACAACTTTGTCTTAATATTGATTGTCTTGATATTTCTTGCAGACGCAGGGCCTCCCCATCCCCAGAGGGGGACTCGAGGCCCGAATCAGTCCCACAGGCTGAGGCCTGACAGAGTTAGGGGGAGGCAGCATTCCCCCTCTTTTTTACCACTGATTATCGCTATACCGGTCAGCATGCCGAGAGGTTCGGCCGATATATGGGGGATGAGAGCCGGCTCGTGAAGAACTATCCACTTCATGTTGAGTGGGGCGACCAGCACCGGCGCTCATTCGCCATCTTCTTTGATCAGGCTCGGGTATTAATATATATTTTCATTTGTTTTATCCAATATATTTATTATTAACACTTGCAATCTAATAACAATGTTTTTTTGTATTTTCAGTTGGATTACGATTTTCAGCCTGTACCCGACCTTGATCACTCTGGGAGGGTGCTCGACCTTCATGCTCTGTACAATAACATGCAGACCAAGGTCCGATATAACAGGAATGAGCTGAAGGTAGACTGCTACTCCCTGTGTATGGCGACCCCCGAGGCAGAGAGAGCGGCCCTCCTATCTACTCCGGCCTTTGCGAGAGTCGACGTAGAGACATGGCCTCTATTGTGCGAATATTTCGACTCTCAACGCAAACAGGTATGTATTTTAAATGTAATTCATTGTTTAGTATATAATTTATTTTTTTGTGTTTCTTAATTAGAAAACTAAATGTGAATGTGTTGTGTAGAAACAGGCCGCTCAAAATATAGAGAATAGGAAGTCGGCGAAGAGGGGTCGCCCCACCTATACAGGTGGCTCGAGGAATATTACTCGAGCTATAGAGTTATCGGTAAATTACAATAGACCGGCCTTTGTGATATAATGCAATATTAAGAGTTATTTTCTAATATATCTAATATTAAGAGTTATTTTCTAATATTGCAGACAGCTCAGACCCTGGCGCAAGGTGGTACACCGAGCGTGCTGTCCGCATATCTTGCCGTCTACGGCACCTCGACAGATCCCGCTACGGGCGAGCTTCGATACCCCGACGTCGCTACCCAGGAGTATTGTGCAAGTGTTAATATTTATTCAACCCCTATTTGAAATTTTAGTTTTGGAAGGTTCAAATTTAAATGATATACTTATATTTTACTGGTTAATGTGGGTGTAGGAGCGGGTGGTTGAGCAGGCCGAGGCATCGGGGATCGATTTTACCGGACAGAGCGATCCGATGCTGCTGATCCCAGTCCTGGACGCCGCACACGGAGGGCACCACGGAGGTTGGGAGAGAGGCCGGGGACTGGGCCCTAGCAGGGCCCATATGAGGTTGGACTCCACCCCGGCGGTTACTTCCTCCGTCTCCGGTGAGTGACGTTTCCAGCAGGAACTGGAGAGCTTGAAGGCCACCGTTCAGGAGTTGAAGGAGATGATGGTATGTATACTACTTAATAATAAAATATTATGTCATATTATAGATAGCAACATATCCAATATTAGTATGTAGCCTGAGCTTATTTGGTTGTAGACTTAGCTTTGATTAATCATACATACATATCTAATTAAAATAAACTACGGTTTTCCAAACTAGATATCCAAACGAGGCCTAAGTCCCTAAGTATACATAGATTGGGGTTTCGAAATAACTTGATAATGATACGAATTCGAATAATACACAGTTCTTACTCGCTTATTACACACGTAGGTCCAGACGCGACAGGGTATATCGGCCGAGCCTCCACATGCATCTCCTTTGGCTGCGGCTCCGCAAGCCACTACATCGGCTGCGGTTCCGCAGACAGCTCCTATAGCTCCACCGTCCGTTCAGACTCCCGCAGCCGTGGCTCCGCAAGCCACTACGTCGACGGCGGCTGCGTAGACCACATCACCAGCTACACAGCCTGCTCAGACTCCCGCACGCTCCGCATTGCATGATTTATTGACCGAGGAGCAGGTGCGCCAGATTCTGGCGTTTATCAGAGGTGGAGTTGGACCGAGCTAGGGTAACTTTTTGATTCTTATAATTTAAACATGTATTTATTTATATGATACATATTGTACTACATTTTGGACGATATTGATATTGTGGTGTTTACGTGTTTATATTGATATCATATTTTGCTTGTTGGTTCCTTTTGTATATTATGCGTGAGATGTGATTATGAATACTGCGATATATGTTCTGCGTGATGATTAATTTTATATATGATCGATGTATATATTATTGTGCACAGGGCGAGAAAAATATAGGCAGCCTTTTTTTAAAAAAAAACCCTGATAATATGTACCTACGGATAAATCCGTAGGGGCCAACTATGTACCTACAGATTTATCCGTAGGGGCAAAATATCAGGATACCTGATATTTTGCCCCTATGACCTCAGTATCAGGGGTTAAGCTTGCCCCTACGGATATATCCGTAGTGGCAAACAATTTGCCCCTACACAGGTATCCGTAGGGGCAAAATATCAGAATACCTGATATTTTGCCCCTGCGGATATATACCTACGCACTTATCCGTAGGGGCAACTACTTGGCCCTACGGATAAGACCGTAGGTACACCTAATTTATTTTATAAAACCGTAAATAAAATAAATTTTTTGTCCCTAGGGCCTAATCCGTAGGGAAAACTGGACCTACATATAAATCCGTAGAGGCAAATTTTTGTCCGTAAGGGCAAGTTCGAGGCTTCAACTTGCATCTACGACGTTTGTACCTACATGGTATTTTCTTGTCCCTACGGATATATCCGTAGGGGCAGTGGTTTGCTCCTACGGATAAATCCGTAGGGGCCACCCTTATTTGTAGTAGTGATATATCATAATTCATAAATATAAGCATGACAAGTTTTATAATTCATAACTAAAATATCACAAGAAGTTGTCAAAACATCATTACCAAAGAAAGTAAACACTACAAAAAATCAATCTTTTTCAATTGGTTAATCACTATCATTATAATAACAAGAGATAATTTCATTCTCCCCATCTTCATCATTTTCACTCTCAACAAACATCTCTTCATCATCAATATGCATTTTAATTGTTAAATAGCCCTTCTAGTATAATAATTTGATATAACCAAATGGGTTTTAAACGCGAATATCCTACCCGCTATGCATTTTAATGGTTAAATAATGTATCGTGTGTTTCGTATCGTTTCGTACGATACAAAATGTGTATCGACCGATAAATTAGTAATCATATACATACATGCGATTCGTATCGAATTGTCTCTGTTTCGTATTGTTTCATATGATATGTTTCGTGTTTCGTAAGAAGCTAACAACTCTGTTTATGATGACAACCAACAATGGGTTTTAATTGTTCTCTATAGTTCATTAATAATGATGGAAGACATGAATTTTAAGCAAGGAAGGAAATTCCTTCTATCCGTTAGAGTTTGTAGGCTGTAGGTTGAAGGTTGTAGGTCTTTGAAGCTTGATCTTAAGATCGTTGTTGCCATGATCTAAAAATTATTCATAGATATTGAGATGATGAATGTGATAAAGTGAATAAGATATGTTTGAATGAGGTTAAAATTTGCTAACCTTCATCATTAAATATTTAATTATAAAATGCACCGATCGAAGAGCACATGCTGATTATCATACCCAAAAAAAAATTAGTTGCTAGAAATATTTTGGATTCTGGTTAAAAAACTCAAATCGAAAGACATCTATATAATTGGATTCTATTTAAAGGTCTCAATTTAAATGTTATAATAAAATCGTAGATAGTAAAATAAATGAAATACAAAATTTTAGGCAGAGAATAAAGAAGGAAACTTACAGTCATGTTCTCTATCTTAATTGCCTCTTTTGTTTCCCATTCTGCAAAGAACCTCAAATCTTATAAGCTACTTCCTAAGAGAACACAAAAAAAAAATACTTTTGAGTGGTGTAAAAAGATATAATTGTAAACCGTATGATCTAAAATATACGAATTAAAGAGCGAATTAATTGGTTTCCTATGCAAGAAAATAAAGCAGTGACAATTGAAATAAAGTTTCCAGTGGTCTCTAAATCTCATATTTATTTAGCAAGGAACTGATCACAGAGGGCAAAGAAAAAAGGGTTAGAACAAAATACATAAGGTTGGAACCCTAAATATTTAGGGTCAGAATAAAATGAAAATAGGGTTTGAACAAAAATTTAAGTTTGGAACAAAATGCATAGGAGATAGAATTTGTAAGTTAAACAAATTTAGAGAAGGGGCACTTACTTACAGATAAAGGAAATTAAGGTTGGATATGGAGGTTATGAGCTTTGTCTCGCAGGATATTTACTTTTGCGGCAAGAGGTCTCCATGTAGGCTTTTCCAAACCTTTTTGAAAATGCCAGGGTTTTTTTGACAACTTGTGAATGGACCAGGGGCTTTTTGATAATTTACCCAAAAAATACTTATTTTCTCATGGGCTTTTGTATATCATGAATGGGCCACCTATTGGAGCTCAATAGAGTTAAATGTTGGGAATTTGTAACATCATGGATCCGTTGATCTTTTAGCCGATTAAACCTTTGGTATTAAGAAAGGAATTGATGGCTTTGATTTTTTCAACCTCAATTTATCTATTTTTGCGTTTAATTTATTGTTTTTTTTTATTTTACTTTGGTTTCATGTATACCATATAGGAACAACAATTTTAAGGCAATTCATACCACCGTAGTGAGAAACTAGTAGTTCTCCACCAATGCAGCTGGTTTCGACACGTTGCTCCCATGATACAATCAACGAACATCACCGTTTTGCCTTCATTCCTGCATAGAACAAAGAGCAAAAGCTCTGCCTACATCTTTTCTCTACCCGTAATTATGAACGGTAAATTTTGAGATTCTTGAAAATTTCATGATTTTCGTGCCAACATACAATGAATTGTAAAACCGAAGAAAACAAAAATCAATAAGATTTTTTTAAAATCAACAATTGCAAATTAATCTTTTATATATTTTAAATATGAAGTTTATAGATATGAGATAATAAAATTTACAAATCATATAATAAAAAACTTTTAAAATACTTTTCTTGATTTTTTTATGTGCGCATTTGCACAGGCCCTTGATAGTTGGTATGAAAAACGGTACTTTGATATTTTTGTCTATATTATAGCATTAGCTATTATTTTAAATTTTGTTAGCATGTGATTTTGTTAATGGGCTTAGCCAACTAACTCTAGCTACTGTACTAAGAAAACATTTTGTTTTCATAAGTCTATCTACGACTATTTTAAATATGTCTTTATTCTGGGCCTTACAAAGTTATATCCCTTATAAACTTATAATTCTAATGTAAAAAATAAAGCAAATTAAGGCTAGCCCCAACTTTTTGTTAGTTAGAAATAAAATCCATCCATAATATAGAAAAAGGTATATAAAAGCAATTTATAAGGACTAATTATTATGGTGAAAAATGTAAATTTAGTGGGGATCATTTGCTCTCGACTCATGGGAATATTATTGATACTAACATTCGAGAATTGAACACCCCATCTACTAATAAACAACTACAGTTCCCTCTAAATACAAAATCTACACTTCAAGGGCGCCAACAAACCAATTGTTCATAACTCGTTTGGTATAAATTATCTTACCAAGATGAGATGTTGTTGGTTCTATTCTCGAAGGTGTTAAATGTTAAAAAGAATAACAGCAAGGCTGTATCCCATATTTTTTAATTGACCACCTCTTCTGGTATCCACCACTATTTATCTCCACCATCCTCGCCTCAATCATCGAGCAAACTAGCTGTCGTTTTAAACTTTTCTCATTGTATTGTTAAATGATTAGGCCAAAGCAAAATTTTTACTCTTCGATGAAATCTTCTCTTATATATCATAGTTTCTTAGCTTAAAGTCTTTATCTTAACTAAAAGTCGAGATAGAAGGCAGGTATCAAATATTTTATGCAGCATCACTTTCTAAATGAATTTAATTATTTTAAGGAAAAAGCGATAAAACATCACTATTAGTCTTATAGTTGTTTCAAAATTTTGTTGATGTGTCTTTATCTATAGGTGTAATTTCTATTGTACAAGGAACCATGATATTCCAAGACAAGACTTGATCCAATTGCACAAAAAAGGTTGTTCGAATCCAAAGTAAACATTTGCATGATTTCCAAACTCCTAAACATGAGAGGCAAGTAATTAAATCTTTCATTTTCATCAAGGAAGAAAAATGAAAAATGAAAAAAAGAAAAAGAAAAAGCTTTCTTGCACTTTCTTTAAGTCGTCAATTAAAAGCATTAACTTAGTGGCACATTCATCTTTATTATAAGGCACCTATTGCTTCTTTTTTATTATTAAATGTGCACATATATGGTTACTTAATAAGCCTAAGTAATTGAAATTTATTA
Source organism: Agapanthus africanus (assembly GCA_030015575.1). NCBI lineage: Eukaryota > Viridiplantae > Streptophyta > Magnoliopsida > Asparagales > Amaryllidaceae > Agapanthus > Agapanthus africanus. The sequence goes on along the minus strand of JASDDO010000022.1, from coordinate 721,621,068 downwards.
TATGTTCTTGTAGATTCATTGATCACTAATTGGGTACAATTCATAATGAATTAAGAGGTCCTTTGGAATCCAAATCAAAACCATAGCTTAATTTTTAATACCGTTAACTGCCTCAGAAATCTATTCTATTTATTGCAGAGATTTCTAGGTTATTTCGTTAATTGGGAAACATTTGACACTCAAGTCAACTGCCGCTTCTTTAACAAAGAAAAAATTAATTTATTTGATCATAATATTCCTCCGATATGTGGCCCACCTCAAATTTTGTAGATGTCAGTGACGATACCATATCTTAAAGGTGATTGTGATCATGGTAGATTATGCCTCATATGGCTATTTAAGGAATTGAAGGCAAATGTATAATTCTCCTTCCACACACAAGGGTAGTACAATTACGATACTTCAAAAGCATATAGGGCCTGTTATTATCGACTCTTAGCATCGGGGATAATCTTGGTGTTATCATACCATTCAACGCCGTTATGCTGGGTATCACGGTAAAACGAGAAGGCCTACAGGTGAGAATAGCAGAATTTGCTTTAAATCACAGTATTTGTATCTCAAATCATTATTGCAATTATGTTTAACTATATGATGATGACTAGTAAAAAGACAATTATAAAAAAGAACAATATTGTACTCATCAATTTACAAATATTGGACTAGGGTTAGGTTTGAATATGTAAACAACAAATATCAATGAAGGAGCTATGTGTCCTCTCAAGGATGAAACCAACATACTTTTGTTAGTTATAATGTCCTCAAGGCAATTATTGTAATCGCAGGTAGGTGATTATGATAATTGAGAGAGAACCTATACAGATAGAACAGTTTTACTCAAAATAATAGTATGCTATCTGGTTTGCCTCTGTCATCATGTACATGCATTATGTGGTATTACAGATCATTATTGCATGTTGATAGAGCCCATATGATTCTTACCTGACTACCAGCATTATGATGGCTATCATATACGCGGGAGCTGGGTGGTCTATAAGCACATCTTTAAATGTCTCAAGTCATGGAAGTATTGAGACTAGGCATTGATACTCCAGAGTAGACTAGTGTATACTTATCGAGAGCCCGACGAGGGACGGTGGCCGGTCTCACAAGCCATTGGTGTCAGTCAGTCACCTAAGATAGTATACAGATGCTCATTGGGTTATGAGTACACTTGACGGACTCGCCGGGAATATGCTAGTTGGTATTATACCTATTGTCAGATAACAGTTCTCAGGTGACATGTGTACAGGTTAGTCTGTCGACCTAAGATCGTCATTTGTCTCGTATGAGTTCTCACTGTGCTTTGATTACTACCCTACCACTGCTCAAAGGAGTCGTGCAAACCGGTTTTAGTTGGGTACAGTCCCGAGCCACATGGAGGCAGTGCACGGATCGTCGGGGATTCGTCTCTCCCGGTATTGGAGGTTGATATCGCGAGGTGCACGGGTGACCATCACCAGAAATTCTTGGACAAGATAGATGAGAATTACTGATTTGGATCAGTAGTTTCTGAGTGGATGATGGGCTTAATACCGACACGAAATATCGCGTTATTATGGGTCTGACTTTATCCACCCCCTAGACCCGATATGTGATACTCTTAGACGAACAGACCGGACTGTACGTAGATTGTCACTAACATGCTCAGTAGGGGTTCGGATGAGTTTGCTCGTCGTCCTTCCTTTTGCTCAATACCTGGGTAGCCATTACGTACAGCTAGTGTCGTTGACGTGCTTGTAGTTAAACCCACTGCCAGCGTATTGACGAGTTTTTAGAGTCCCACACAGAGGGTTTTCCTGGTTCTGGCGAAATGAGGTAATAGCCGTATTGGATACGTGTAAGGTTCCGATCGAATGAGTATACTAGTTACCCGGACTTTCGATCGGACGGTTGATAATACTAGCCGGCTCGGAATTGAACCGGATTATTAAATCAGGTATTGATTTAATAATTTACGTATATGTATTTCGATATGTATATTCTAGTATTATGTTCTTTGTGTTATTCTATCTTTTCGGGTATTCGTATTTCGGTACGAATACATGTATGTATATACACCAGAATGTAATCCGTATTTTTTACAGATAACATTCTAGAAGGTAGACACCTTATTTAGCTTTTATCCATTTAATCATAAATGGAAATGAGGTGGATATTGAAAAAGGGGAGTATGGTGAGAGCTATGCTTGCATAGTGTTGCACAAATGAATTTTTAATTCATTTGTGTAAACTATTAAAGCATGGTGGGTATTATAAATTGGAAAGAAATGTTTTACAAAACTTAGCATTGGTTTTTCTCTCTCCATGGATGGTTCATTATTTTCTCATTTGAGTTTTGGTCTCTCACCATCATGCTTCACTCTTCTCTTGAGTTTCTTGAGTTCCTCCACCTTCAAGCTTAACCTCCTTTCTACAATCTCATGAGTTGAGAATCAAGAGAGGATGTGAGATAGATAAACATTTGAATCCATTCACTATATCCTACGCGCTTTAGACTAGCCATCTTGAGTCCCTAGTTGCTTCACTTGCTTATGGTGTGGAGCTAGAGCCAAGAGCCACATCCCTCGGGTGGATCATCAACGGAGGAAGATCGGCGACCAAGTTCAGTCGTGGACGCCTCAAGAAGCCTGGGAAGATGGTAGAAGACCGAAGGACTTGGTTCATTCGGTATAACCATCATTACCTTGTAGTTTAGCTTTGTTAGTTTGCTAGTTTAGGGTTTATGGTTCGATTCTAGAACAGTTTCGTTAGCGCCAAGTTTTTAAATGCCAGTTTTTGTTCGCACCGGCCACAGTAGATTGCCAGGACGCTGACGTAACCCAACATGGTATCAGAGCCAACCCATAAACCCTTAGCTAGCAGTTTTAGACGATGTTTAAATAACGAAACCGAAACAACTCCGAAACAATCACCAAAATATTCAAGTTTCTGTCGATTTTTAAAAGCCTTCAAATTTTTTTTAAACAATTGCAGATGGCTACTCATATTGTATCTAGAACACCCTTAAAAAACAAGCCCCAAATTCTAAAAAAGGGCCGACGAGATTACTATTTTTACCGGCGTCGTCGGGCCTATTGGGAAGTTGGGTTTTGAATTTTTGGGTGTGTTCTGGAATCTTGAATATTGGGTTTCTGGTATTGTTTGTTTTTGCCCAGATTACATGTTATGTTATCTTTGAATTGGGGGCAATACGGAGTATTTCGAAGTCGCTATTTTTAACACCGTTTACAAAATTTCAGTACATACATTACTATCTGCGACCGTGAATGTCATTAAAGCGGTATAACTCGTCTAACTACTATATGTCCTTTTAGACGGGTTTGCGAAGATGACATTCACGTTGATATTCTATCTTGTGCTGTGGTTGTGATTGGATTGTCGTGGTGGATAGCCAACGGTGCAATGATAGTTGTACAGTTCAGATTCATTTGTACATTTGATATTGCGGGGCGAGCGTCCGACATGTGGATTGCCGTCTCTACCTGTTTGTATATTATTTGTTTGGGGCACGAATGGGTTGAGGTCGATGTCTCACTTATACATATATTTTCTTTTTCTGTATTAGGATTACCCTGCGGTGGAGTGTACGAATAGCCGGGTTCTAAAGGGCAACGGGCCCGCATCTCATTGCATTGAGACGGAGGGGGACTTACTCTAGAATTGGCGGGCTATTCGCCACACTCGTAGGGTGTCATGCCTCGCTTCCCAAAACACAGAATACGAGGGGTGACAAGGCCAGCTATGCTCCTACGGTTGAGAAAATATCCTGCCGTAGTCATACTTCGGTTTCTAGCACTACATGGTAATCAATAATCATAATATAGGTAATGAGAAATGCAGTCACTAATTCTATCAAAACAGATGTAAAACTAACTTGATAGATTCAAGGGAAAGATAACGCCGGCGTCGCTAATCTAGATGTCCGCAGTATCCTCGAGGCAAAGCAGGTCCTGATCCGAGCTAAATCCACTCCTCACTCTGAGCATGCATACTCAGGTCGTCAGAGTGACACAATAGCAATATATACATATATAATGTGCAACGATGATAAACATAAAGCAGTAAGTGTAGAATAATGATACGAGCATGAAATAACCGGTACATGTAACGATAAAGCAAGTGTATCTGATCAGTAATCAATGCACTGTTCATGTTACTAAGCAATCAGTCTCTAAGTCTCACTGTCCAAGTCACTAAAGCAATCGTCAGTCCAAGTGTGAGCGTCAACCACCGCAGGAGTATCCTCAACCTAAGGGTAGGCCCCAGGGGCAAGGGAGCACGGGCCCGAATCACGCTCGCTAATAATCAGAAACATCATCCATACAACTCCCAAAATCATTACATACGCCGGCAGTGGGACTCCTGAGATTCCGTTGATTGAACTCATACTCAAACCATCCCACATCCTATGGTCTACATCAAACACCGACCATGAATCCAAATACTAGTCGCTCCATGACAAGTCTATGCGAGAACTGGAGACAGGGTCTCTATCAAGCATGTCTCGACCGGTATCCAAGATAGATGGACAGTGCTCAATGTCTTACCTATGAAACTAATATAAGTGCTTCCATACCCGTCCCATACCGGTTATAGTTACACTTATATATGTCTCATAGGCGTCGGCAATGCAATAACTAATTGGTTCCGCGGATTGTGTACAAGTACGTGTCACTTCACTTATTCAATCACGCTTTTACACTAACGTACTTGCCACAATCCAATCACTAACATTTATTACCTGGTAATGTAATACGGTCACTAGGTTATTGATGCAAATTAACACTATTTACAAGTGTATATCGGTCATGCAACATGATGGGAATACAGTAAATGCACTACTGAATACATATGAGCAACCGGTGTCGGATAGATTAGAAAAATCATATAAAATCACACGTGCATAATTTGGCAAAACAATATAAAAGGCATAAACTGTGTATTAAATTATCTATACATAAAAATTAGTTTCGAGTCAAACGGGTTTCATGTTGGAGAGTTATGGTCATTTCATTTTAAGCATTCTCTGCTGGAAATCCAATTTCTGAACTGGAAGTCCGTTTCATAACACGTTTTACTCTCTGTTGGGAGCATAATTAGGCAACGCTATAGTTAGATAATATTTAGATCTATCTGTTATGTTTCCAAAACATCAGATGTATGAACAATAGTCATCTTGTTTTAGGAGTTGTGATCAGATTACTGATGAAGAGTGCAAACTGAATTGACAGAAAACTGCCGTACATGTCATCCGTTTAAAATATGATTTAAATACCATATGATACTGGAATTTAGTGAAACCAGTACCATTGGAAAGATAAAACAATTTTCTACGCATAGGTAATTGGCTCTGCATACTATCACAATTAAACATTAAGATTTCAGGTGTATAAATGCATGTCAAGAGTAAGTTCCTGCTCTAGACTGCAGTCCAATGTCAGGTAAGTTCTTTGTTTTTGATGTTCAGAGGATATATCCAACAGTAAAGCTATATGTCGTGTTAAATATTATGTAGTACCCTTCGCAACGAACCCAGGCACGTTGCAATTGGATTTTTATGGAGTTAATTATGAATTTAATGGTGTCAAGTATTCGGTAAAACGCAAGTTTCGGTATAGACATTAGGGGCATCACTTTATACGTGAAAACGACTTCAATTTGCTACCGAATTTCTACAGAGTGTTTGTTAATAATATCAGGGTCTAAATATCATGATTTTCACCATATTTGATTTAGATATCGTTTATAGTTCACATCAACCACTTAGGGTAGCATCCGGTAAACGATCGAAACACTAGTTTTCTTTAACCAATTGAATTTAAATATTATCCATATAACCTCTATGTAATACTGACACAGTAATAAGCCCTAATCAAGCTCCAATCAATAAAACCGCACTATGGTTCACTATGCAATTTCAACGGTGGTTACGATCTAAATATATATATATATATATATATGTATATATATATCAAGTTATTATAAAATTGCTTCTGCCCACGTTAAAAAAATAGCATGATAAACAAGTGAGGGAGTTCACTTGCCTTGGCGACAGTGGCACATCAATGACAATGAGCGTGGCATGGGCATGGTGCACGCACGGGCTAAGCACGACGACAACAAGGTTTGAGCTCGGCATTGAGGTTCTGGGCTCAGGCGTTGGCTGGAGCGGTGACGCAGGAGAAGGCTGGCGTGGTCCTTGGGCGGTGAACGGCACGGCGAGAGCGGCAAGGTGGCCTCAATCGTGGTCGCAGAGGAGCTCGGGTGGCCAGAGAATGAGTTGCAGCAGTGGAGTTTTGCGGTTGTGGGGTGCTATGAAGCTCGTAGGGTGCTCGAGGAGGAAGGGGGCGATGGTGGCATTGCTCAGCAATGGAGGTGGCTCCGGTGTGGTGCGATGATGGCTGTGGCGTGAAGGGTTGGGTTTGAGAGAAGTGGGGTTGTGAAGAAGTGGAGGTGAAGCAGCTCGGGAGAGGAAACGAGGGTGATCGTTGATGGTAGCGGCGGTAGCTCGTCGGAAGTGACCTCGGTGGTGGTTGCGGTTGCAAGTGAAGGTGGCTGGCTGATGGGTTCGACAGCGAGCAGTGGCGGTGGCAGTGAGGAGAGGAGAAGACGAGGAGTGGGAAGCTCGTCGGCGATGAGAGGAGGCAGCGGGGTGGTTGGGTAGTTCGCCGGCGATGCAGGGATAGCGGGGTTGGTGAGTTGATGGCAATGGTTAGGGTGCAGCGACGGCGATGGGGTTCAGGTGAAGGAGTCTTCTGTCATGGGGTGACGAAGGTGCTCGGTGCGATGGTGAAGGTTGATGGTGGTGTTGGGGAAGTTATGGTGAGAGGAGGGGACGAGATGGTTGCAGGGGAGCGCATTTGGTTGGGCTAGGCGAGAAGATAAGGGGTCGGGGGAGATGAAGATGGTGGAATAAGGCTTGTGGAGGGTGTTAGTTATATGTATGCCCTAGAGGCCATTACTGTACATACGATGTATATTGTAATGGATGCTTGGACATATATAGGGAGGACTTTCTTGCTCGACATGATAGTATGCTATCTGGTTATACTTTATCTTAACATGTACTCTGATTGTCTCTATGTTACATGTTGATAAAGCCCTTAGGATATGTACTCGACTACTGGGACTATGATGAGATCATACTAATGGGGCCACGGTAGTCGACGAGTACATCCTATAACTGTTCCTAGTCGAGGGTGTATCGAGACAGGGCATCGATACACCAGTGTAGACTAGCGTATACGCATCTTGACCCATATGATGGACGATGGATGATTCCATATCCATCGGTGTTTGACATCAAGGATGGTGTACGGGTGCTCAGTAGAGACTGGGTACACTGGACGGACTCGTCGAGAACTCCCAGATGGTATTATACCTCATGTCAGATGGCAGTTCTCCGGTGACACTGGTACAGAGTAGTCTGTTGACCCGAGATCGTCATAGAGTCTTGTGTGATTCCTACTGTGCTTTGATTTCCGTCATACCACGTCCAAGAGGGTGTGCAAAAAGGTGGCTTTTGGGTACAGTCCCGAATCACATGGAGGCAATGAGCGATAGGAGGGGATTCGTCTCTCCCGGTATAGGGAGTTGATGTCGTGCTGTGTTCGATTGGCTATAACCGGAAATCCCTGGCCAGGGTTGCAGAGATTTACTAGTAAGAGTTATCAGTAGTTTCTCGAACTGTTATAGACCTCATATCGACACGACTTATCAAGCTACTGGGGTCTGACATTTACCACCCCTAGGTGAGATATGCGACATATCAGACGACGAGACCAGACTGTACGGGAGTGTTACTGATTGGATTCACAGGAGAATGTACAGGCTTGCTTGTTGATCTTCTGAGCGCTCAATACCTGGGTGGCTGTTACGTTTAGCTGACTGCTTGCAGCTTGTGGGTGTTTGATATGATCATCACCTACTGCCGGCGTATTGACGATTCTTTAGAGTCCTACATAGAGGTTTCTTGACTCAGGCAAAACGGAGTAGGAGCACATATGTGATATGTGTGGGACCGAGGATAATGCGGTATGTGATACCGTATTGGATTCTCGTGATATGAGATATCGGCCGGGTATATGTGATATAGCCGGGTCATCGTATTAGTCGGTTATATGCGATATAGCCGGATTGTCGGATCAAGTGTTGATTCAATAATTTAATGTATAATAATATATATGATATATTAAATTACATTAACTAATATTAGCTCACTAAAAGATTCTTTTTCTCACTCGGGTAATACATTGATATATATGCGATATATGTTAATTGTATTATTTTATTTTGTTACAATAAATATTATATATGTGATATATGATATTGTAACATGATATGATAACTAATGCAATATGTTTAGTGGAGATTAAACAAGGTTAGGCTTTGTTTTGGGTTAGTTCCTTCTTGATGATTCTAGAAGGTTTCTTTTTGTTTTTGCAAAGATATTTACAAGTGACTCATGCTTTAACCCAACCCAAACCCTAGCCCTTGGTTAATTCTATACAAAGGTTTAGCAACCATGGTTGCATTATTCATCATTATCTTCTTTTCATTATTCATCACAAAAGGATTAATTATTATTCATCTTCTTCTTCCTTCTTGCTTTCATGGAAAAAGATTTTCTAGCTTTTTTCAAATGATGAAATTGTGTGAGAAAAAGATTATAAATGAGAGCAAAAATCCTACTTCATCATCCTCATCTATCTTTGCCATTTAGATGAGGGTGTTTACTTCATTTAGTGAGTGTTAGCTTGTGTTAATGAAACTTCAAGGTAGATCATCTATGTTATCGAAGATCGGAAGCAAGACTGCATCTTTCTCTTCGTGGAGCCTCTCGAGAGTCCGGAACACGATGATCGCAGCTAACGGACCTCAACACGGAGCTTAAGAAGTGAAGGACCAGATCTACAAAGGTTGTAATCCCTCTTACTTAGTGTTAAAGTGTTTAACATGCTTGTTTTCGCATAAACTCTAGTTTAAAAATCCGGTTTTGGGTTGTTTGGCACGGCTAAAATTTAAATCGGGCATTGTTGATGCCTCGTAACCCTTGTACGTATGCCTAGCAACCCTACAGTGGTATCAGAGCCAAGCTAGAGCTTTAGGCGAAGTCTAGACGAAGTTTAAAGTCCGATCGAACCCCGAAACCCTAATTTGAACCCATCTCTGGATAATTTTCAAAAAGTTGATTTTTCTGTATTAAAAATTCTCATAAAATAGAGCAGGAAAAACTAAGAATTACTGTGAAGTACGGTCCATTAACTCGATTATATGACCGCGGAACCGCGTCCAAACCAAGGGTTTAGCCGAGGTTCCGCGGCCAAAATTTTGAGTTAGTCCCTGGAATTTCATATATTTATTCTTAGGTCCTTTCTTGTCATTTTGTTTTGGGAATTTTTTAATTCCACTGAAGTGTTGAGTTTTCTAGGGTTGTATTGGGAACTCGTTGATTCGATCGGATAATTTAACTTTGTTTAGTTTGTCCGGGTATTTTTTAGATCGTGTTAAAAAGTTCGACCGGATATCAATAACTCACTTTTTCCCCTGCCGGAAAATTTCCAAGCGTTGGATTTTTTTGTAGTTTAGGAACGTTCTAAGTCGTGCAAGTAACGCGGTGGACCCTCTAGAAGACAACAAACCTTAACTCGATTATGTGACCGTCTTGAACTGCCTCTGAACCTTAGGGTTTGTGGCAGTACGGCGTGCCACATGCGAGGCGTTAGCTTGACCCTTCTACTGCTGGACCATTGGTACTGTAGCATGTGATGGATGTTTTAAAACTAATTTCAAGTGTTGAGAACTATTTGGGAAAACTTGGATGTTTGATTATTCGATCGGAAAGTTTAACATTGTCTATTTATCTGGAATGTGATACAATATTTGGAATCCACGGGTAGTTATGAGATAACTAATTTGAATATTATAAATATAGCAGTTTAGTCTCAAATGATCGGTTGCCACAGATTTTTGAAGTGATCAAAAGTCCGTCGCAATCACGTAGCGTACGCGGATACTCGCCGGGTAAACTTAATAGACGGCCATGCCCCATAGCCCCAACCAAGTGACTGTAGGAGAACCCCGTCGCCAAAAGTATCCGTTCGGGTGCTCACGGCAGCGGTGTTCCGCCTTAGTGCACTTCGTCGACGGCATCCGGGGGTGCGGCAGTCTACTAAAGTTTGCGACGAGCATTCGATCAGGATGTCGGGAATCTTGTTGAATTGCCCGACTTGATATTGAAAAGAGTTTTCGATAATGAGACTAAAATGCGGAGTTTATAATTGTTAGGCATGCGATGTCTAAGAAATTCATTTGGTTAGGCATGCGATGTCTAAAGAGGTTGCGGATTCCAACTGTTGTAGTTATACACTTTCTTTTCTGTGACCGTAAGCATAGTATGTGGTGTATCGCCGGCTTCGTTGCTATACATCAACGACAATCGGGATACGCATACTTGCTTACGTTGATGATATGAGATATTATGTGTTGCTGTGATATGTTATATTGGATCGTCGTGTTCTGAATAGCCTGGGGTTTTATGTGAGATGAGAGTTTTTCTTTTTCATTCATGTAAAATTCATTTGTATGTAATATTCTTTTATTGGGGCACTTCCGGGCTGAGGATGATGTCACCATTGTATATTATTTACTTTTCCGCATTAGGTAGACCCAAGACGGGGACCACAAGTAACCGGGTTCTAGGGTCCAGTAGGAGACCATCTCGAGGAGTCGAGACCGGGTCTCCTAACCCTAGAATTGGCAGTGTTGCTTGCCGCTCTCGTAGGGGTCTAGGGATGTGGCTATTCATCGCGACCGTGGAATCCGTGTTTTATACAGGCTCGTATTAAAACATGGACGTCCTAGTATATCCAATATTTCATATATGTTCTTCTGCTGCAATGTTCTATGATGAGATCATATTACTGCCTGAGACGAATGTTTATATTATATATATGAGATATATGTTATATTGCAGATTTCGTTTCAAAAGAGATGCTTGTGAAGCATAATAAAATGGGACTTCATTAATGAGATTAATGAAATAAAAGAAACCTAAGATGTTGTAGAAACTTGTTTAAAAACTGGTAGCTCTAGTTCTTGCTTTGCATAGCGGTGTTCCTTGTAGAACATCCCACACCTTATTCGATAAGGAAAGAGCCGAGATCCTTTCACTGGGAGTGACCTCTTTAGTGAAACTAGTAGATGCTACAAAGTCGGTTTGTCTTTAGATTGCTTCTATAGTTCTTGCTTTGCATAGTGGTATTTATGAAATATCCTGCACCTTATTCGATGAGGAAAGGGCCGACGATCCCTTCACCGGGAGTGACCCCTTTAGCAAAACTAGAAAAGCCTCAAAAAAAATCCATCTAAAATCACCCGATTCTACAACGATATCAAGTTCATTACGCAAAAGGTTTTCTTAAAAACCTGTCGTAGCCCTCCGTCATTTCAGATAAGTCCTTCTTAGTATTCGTGCTACGTTTGTTGACCTCCGTCAAGGCGTAGTGTGCGGTAGCTAACTAGTATTTATCTGTTTATGCATATGATGCAGATTGTTTTAGGGTAGTCGTGCGGCCTTGTTGACCTCCGTCAAGGGTCGTGCGAATGGGTTTAATTCAATCAGGAAATGACGGGTAGAACTTGACTAGCAGCCTATGGTTTGTTGACCTCCGTCAAGGTCATAGGACGTTAGGAGTAAAATATTATTGGGAATTTCAAGTATTGAAATTTGCAATGAGATTGCATACCTTCTATGAGATAGTTGGATCCCGATACCCGCTGCGAGTAAGAGTTACTCCTAGGAGAGTTTTACACATTACAATTAGCCGATCAAGTAGGTGTCTAGAAAGGTGTTAACGGGGTTACGCCCCTGGGAAAATGAGGTTTACTTTAATTAGGTTCGTGCGAAAGCACGGGGGACCTCCTTCAAAGTACCGACATTGGCCAGGCTGAAAGATTGGCGAACTTGTAGAGTGTAATTAATCCCGGCTAGTCTTTCCTTTTAGGGTTTGAAGGAAGATTTGACTAAAACAGTGGGAGACATCCTGATTAGATATATTAGATAATCAATCTAATCTTGCAAGAGCATACGCTGAGTGTTTTCTTCTCTCTCTCTCTCTCCAGGTAGCGACCATATCACGCCTTAATCAAAATAATAAAACAGATATATTGACCGAACCCGCTTGTTATACTGAGCTGGGGAACGTTGGTCCTGCTCCAACTTATAATTGTTATAAGACAGAGCAGGAAATAGGGGAATACCAGATTTTCCGTGCCGCCCAAACGAAGAAAGTGCATGTTGATGCATCATCTTCGGGTGTGTTCATTAACAGAGAACTGTTTCTTAGTATCCTTTACGTCCTTGGTATGAGATACTGGATCAGGATCCTGCATATGTAATATGTTACATGGGCTACAGAAAGGTAGAGAACTGAGAACGGGTAATAAGTTTCATGAGATAGAAACGGTGCAAATGTTGCAGCCAAGTCTGTTGGTCACTGTCACCCTGTATTACCAGAATACATTGATTCTGAACGAATGTTATTAGATACCGAACCTGATATACAACATCATATCAGTCTCTTTATTAGTAAAGAAAGGATATAATTTTGTATTGTTGGATAATGTTTTGAACATTTCCTATATCAAGAGTTGATCGGTTCAGGCACGTTATCTAAAAGTATTGACGTTCTAAATCAAACTATAGTTCTTAGTATACAGAACACACACGAGAGGAAGAGTTCAGAAGTGAACGAATCCTTCTTGAGGCATTGTAGACTAGGTCATATCAATATGACCCGACTAGCTAAAGTTACATTAAGATGCATATTTAAATTTGTTTGAATTTACATCTTGTGAAACTTGCTGGTCATGTCACAAAGATAAGATGACCATAGCTCTATTTATTGGAAACAGAGAAAGAGTTAGTGAACTCTTGGGATTGATACATGCTGATGTATGAAGGTCCCCTGTCTACACATGCCAAGACCGGTTCTTTGTACTTCATTACATTCTCTGATGATCTCTCAAGATTCAGACATATGTTCCTGTTGAAACACAAGTCCGAAGCTTTTGAGATATTCACAGAATATAAGTTAGAAGTAGAGAACCAAAAACGGGTATAAGTATTATGTCCTTTGATGAGATCAAGGAGGAGAATACTTGAGCACGGAGATTCCTGGACTATTCTAAAGGAGAATGAGATCCTCTCTCGGCATTACTCCTCCGTATACACCATAGCACGATGGTATATCGGGGCGGAGCAATAGCACCTTATGTGATATGGTGTTCTCTATGATGAGTACTACTGAGTTTCCTATTTCCTTTTGGGAGTTATGCACTTGAGAAGCTGCATACCTATTGAATAGGGTTCAAATCAAATCAGATGCCTACCACTTCATATGTGATATGGAAAGGGAAGAGCCCATATCTTAAGTTTGTTAAGATTTGGGGTTGTCCAGCCTATGTCTAAAAGCAAAATCCGGACAAGCTCGAGGCAAAGTCAGATCTGTGGAAGTTTGTTGGATATCCCAAGCATACGCAAGGGAATATCTTCTACCTAACCGAGGAACAAAATATGTTTTATTTCTCAGCATGCCACCTTTGTAAAAGGGAATTTCTTGTGAAGAAATTAGTGGACATGAGGTAGAACTGGAAGGAGTTCCAGCTATACAAACTACAGGAGATGATTTGGTAGAACCGAAGGATTCAATAGTTTCCAACGAACCTCGGCCTCTCCGCCGATCTAGTAGGGTTCCTCACCCACCTGAGAGATACTTCGGTTTCTCTATGTCAGTGGGAGCGAGGATTGCATCATGAGATGATGACCCAACTATTTTCGAGCAGGGCATCAGGAGTGGGACTCTGTAAGAATGGCTGGATGCTTAGTGATCTGAGATGGAATTCTTATACACCAACAAAGTATGGACTTTGGTTGCTTTATCTGAAGGGTTAAATCCCCATCAGGAGCAAGTATATCTTGAGAAGATTACTTGGTGTACATGGAAAAGTTGAGACTTTCAAAGCTATGCTTAAGTCCATCCAGATCCTACTTGCCACGGCTACATACCATGACTACGATATCTGATGGTTGGGTGTCATGACTGCTTTTCTAAATGATATTTTAGAAGAGAGAGTCTATAAGTACACAGCCAGAGTGCTTCGTAGACAGTGAGAGCAGCGGAAACGTGTGCAAGATGTTTTATGTGATAAAGCAGGCATCGCGGAGTTGGAACGTCTGTTTTGATGTGGTAGTCAAAGAGTTTGACTTCATCAAAATGGTAGATGAACCTTGTATATACAAAAAGGTAGTAGGGAGTATGGTAGTGATCCTCATAGAGTACGTGGATGACATACTCTTGATAGGGAAGGAGTTTCCTATGCTACGATCGGTCAATCTCCGCTTATCACAAGGATTCTCCATATAGGATCAAATTGATACCTCCTAAATCTTGGGTTTTTGATCTATGAGATAGTTCTAATTGGATGTTAGGATACTCACTAGTTGTAGTGAGATGGTATCAATCGATCCTGGGGAGAATCACTGGAAGGGTTCCAGGGTGATAAGGACGACTGAATGTCAGTCGCAGGCATTGTCTTTACCCTCAGTGGAGGGACGGTATGTTGGAAGAGTTCCAAGCTAGATACCGTGACATACTAGATGATTAAAGGCAAGATACATCGTTACCAAGGATGCTACCAAAGAGGCGGTCTGGATATATATAGGTTCATGAGATGAACTTCGTTCCTACCATTGTGTGATAATGGAGTTGTGGCTTATGCCAAGGAACTACCGTCCCATCAGAAATCCAGATATAATTCTTAGGCAGTATCACCTGATCATGGAGATGGTTGATCTCCAGGGAGATCGAGATTAGGAGAGTAGACACAGAGGACAATAACGTGGATCCACTCACAAAGGCCTTTTTCCCAGTAGAGACTTTTATGGGATGGTTGAGTATGAGATACTTCAACCACAGCTAATTGTTGGGTATGTGATACCACAACAGATGGCCCTAGTGCAAGTGGGAGATTGTTAGTTATATGTATGCCCTAGAGGCCATTACTGTACATACGATGTATATTGTAATGGATGCTTGGACATATATAGGGAGGACTTTCTTGCTCGACATGATAGTATGCTATCTGGTTGTACTTTATCTTAACATGTACTCTCATTGTCTCTATGTTACATGTTGATAAAGCCCTTAGGATATGTACTCGACTACTGGGACTATGATGAGATCATACTAGTGGGGCCACGGTAGTCGACGAGTACATCCTATAACTGTTCCTAGTCGAGGGTGTATCGTGACAGGGCATCGATACACCAGAGTAGACTAGCGTATACGCATCTTGACCCATATGATGGGCGATGGATGATCCCATATCCATCGGTGTTTGACATCAAGGATGGTGTACGGGTGCTCAGTAGAGACTGGGTACACTGGACGGACTCGCCGAGAACTCCCAGATGGTATTATACCTCACGTCAGATGGTAGTTCTCCGGTGACACTGGTACAGAGTAGTCTGTTGACCCGAGATCGTCATAGAGTCTTGTGTGATTCCTACTGTGCTTTGATTTCCATCATACTACGTCTAAGAGGGCATGCAAAAAGGTGGCTTTTGGGTACAGTCCCGAATCACATGGAGGCAATGAGCGATAGGAGGGGGTTAGTCTCTCCCGGTATAGGGAGTTGATGTCGTGCTGTGTTCGATTGGCTATAACCGGAAATCCCTGGCCAGGGTTGCAGAGATTTACTGGTAAGAGTTATCAGTAGTTTCTCGAACTGTTATAGACCTCATATCGATACGACTTATCAAGCTACAGGGGTCTGACGTTTACCACCCCTAGGCGAGATATGCGACATATCAGACGACGAGACCAGACTGTACGGGAGTGTTACTGATTGGATTCACAGGAGAATGTACAGGCTTGCTTGTTGATCTTCTGAGCGCTCAATACCTGGGTGGCTGTTACGTTTAGCTGACCGCTTGCAGCTTGTGGGTGTTTGATATAATCATCACCTACTGCCGGCGTATTGACGATTCTTTAGAGTCCTACACAGAGGTTTCTTGACTCAGGCAAAACGGAGTAGGAGCACATATGTGATATGTGTGGGACCGAGGATAATGCGGTATGTGATACCATATTGGATTCTCGCGATATGAGATATCGGCCGGGTATATGTGATATAGACGGGTCATCGTATTAGTCGGTTATATGTGATATAGCCAGATTGTCGGATCAAGTGTTGATTCGATAATTTAATGTATAATAATATATATGATATATTAAATTACATTAACTAATATTAGCTCACTAAAAGATTCTTTTTCTCACTCGGGTAATACATTGATATATATGCGATATATGTTAATTGTATTATTTTATTTTGTTACAATAAATATTATATATGTGATATATGATATTGTAACATGATATGATAACTAATGCAACATATTTAGTGGAGATTAAACAAGGTTAGGGTTTGTTTTGGGTTAGTTCCTTCTTGATGATTCTAGAAGGTTTCTTTTTGTTTTTGCAAAGATATTTACAAGTGACTCATGTTTTAACCCAACCCAAACCCTAGCCCTTGGTTAATTCTCTACAAAGGTTTAGCAACCATGGTTGCATTATTCATCATTATCTTCTGTTCATTATTCATCACAAAAGGATTAATTATTATTCATCTTCTTCTTCCTTCTTGCTTTCATGGAAAAAGTTTTTCTAGCTTTTTTCAAGTGATGAAATTGTATGAGAAAAAGATTATAAATGAGAGCAAAAATCCTACTTCATTATCCTCATCTATCCTTGCCATTTAGATGAGGGTGTTCACTTCATTTAGTGAGTGTTAGTTTGTGTTAATGAAACTTCAAGGTAGATCATCTATGTTATCGAAGATCGGAAGCAAGACTACATCTTTCTCTTTGTGGAGCCTCTCGAGAGTCCGCAACACGATGATCGTAGCGAAGGGACCTCAACACGGAGCTTAAGAAGTGAAGGGCCGGATCTACAAAGGTTGTAATTCCTCTCACTTAGTGTTAAAGTATTTAACATGCTTGTTTTCGCATAAACCCTAGTTTAAAAATCCGGCTTTGGGTTGTTCGGCATGGCTAAAATTTAAATCGGGCATGGTTGATGCCTCGTAGACCCTTGTACGTGTGCCTAGCAACCCTACAGAGGGTTGAGGGCTCGGTTGTTAAGGGTGATGGGGAGCTGGCGAAGAGATCATGGGGTTGGCCATGAGAATTGGGGCGGTTGCGGCGAAGGAGGAGGGCAGTCGAGGGGATTGCGAGAAGTAGGCTTGTGCGAGTCGTGGGGAAGAGTGGTGAGGATTCAGGGGAGGAGATCTCGCGGGGACGTCGGTGTAGTGGGCACGGTCATTGTGGCCGTTACGGAGCGGGTCTCGCGGGAGTGGAGCTCGTTGCGCGGAGGCGAGGAAAAAGAGCGGGTGTTCTCAGCCAAAAGCCAGGAAAGACTGACATCTTGCCTGAATTTGGTGGCAGATGCTATTTGGTTTTATCCGTCCACCTCTCCGAAGATGCCAAGTTGATTTATGGCACCGTGTATCGGAGGTTTAGACGGATGCGGCTGATATAGCAGATTTCGTCAGATTCCCCCTCATTTGAGGGGTTTTTGATTGTGGGGACGCTCTTCCCTGCAGGAGCAAGCCCCTGCAGTTAATTACGCTACCGCATCGCGGTAACCTTTTTCTCCTTCTCCAGATGGTCACTTCGTGTCATGTGTGTTTGTTTTATTTTTGGTTGCCCGTGGATTGTATACAGAGACTAATTTATGTTGTCGCTCGTAGGGTGTGGATTAGTCCAAATCCGTATTTTCTTAGATTTGGGTTTTTGGTTTGGGTTTAAGGATACGTTAGTCTCATTTGAGACTAAGATCAACTTAAACGTTTGTTAAGGATACGTTAGTCTAATTTTAGACTAAGATCTACTTAACGATTTGTTAAGGATACGTTAGTCTAATTTTAGACTAAGATCTACTTAACATGATCATTTAGATCCATTAAAAGAGCATTTTGGCTCTATAAGTTTAAGGACGTCATAGTCCGTGGAGTTTAAAGACATCATAGTATAGTTTAGAGACATCATAGTCTGTAAAGTTTAAGGACATCATAGTCCATGAGTTTAAGGACCCCACAATCCGTGGAATGTCCGGTTGTCGGGACCCGTCACCTCTCTGAAGACGTTGAAGGATTACAATGACAAATACCAGAGGAGTGAAGAGATGTACCCTTGAACCAATATTGGTTGGGGGATCTGTAGTTGGATTGATTTAAGGATCATTAATCTCGTTTGAGATTAAAATCAACTTAAATGTTTGTTAATGATACGTTAGTCTAATTTTTAGACTAAGATCTACTTAACAGGATCATTTAGATCCAACAAAAGAGCATTAGGGCTCTATTGTTTAGTTTAGGGACATTGCGGTCCAGTGGGTTTAAGGACATCATAGTCCATGGAGTTTAAGGACATCATAGTCCATAGTTTAAAGACATCATAGTCTGTGTGGTTTTGGTTCAACCGTTTGGGGATGCACCAAAAGTTATCGGTTATTGGGACCCTCCATCTCTCTGAAAACGTTGAAGGATTACAACGACATGTATCAGAGGTATGAAGAGATGTACCTTAAACCAATATCCCGATTTGGGGAATGGGATGAACATCAGTTTAGATGTCATCTGTTAGGAGAACACTAGTCATCTTTGGGACTAGGATTAGTTTGGGGAGACCTGAACATGAGGGCTTGGTTGGTTGGTGACAAAAAGGGTCTTGGCTTCGAAAGACTTGGCTAATTTGAGCTAAGGCTGATTTCCCTTAGTCGCCCCATAGTGCTAAGCACTGAATCAGTGTTAAACACTGGACTTTGGAGGAGCTCACGTGTGAACACGTGAGGGCCCCCGAAGTGAGCATTGTTCCTTGAGTTTATTCCCTCATATATATATATAAAAGTGCTGAGCACTTGGCTCACGTGTGAGCACGTGAGGCGCCCGAGGTGAGAATTGTTCTTTGGATTTTATTCCTCTTTCATTTATAAGTGCTAAGCACTTGGTTCATCAAACAGTCACGTGTAGACACGTAAGGTGCCTTCAAAATGCGAGCGTTGTCTTTGGAATTTTCTCCCTCTTTTATACACCACTGTTTGGGGGTCACGTGGGAACACGTGAGGTGCCCCCAAATTGGGCGCTATCTTGGGTTTATTCCCTTTTTCCTTTTCTTAGTGCTAAGCACTATTGGGTCACGTGAGATCACGTGAGGCACTCTAAAGAATGAAAATTGCCTTTGTTTTATTCTCCTTTTCTTTTTCTGAGTGCTAAGCACTATTGGGTCATGTGGGGTCACGTGAGACGCCCCAAATTGAGATGTATTTTAGATTTACTCCCCTTTTTGAAAAGCTTGTTCGGTGGTGCGCCAAGAGTTATTGGTTATTGGGACCCTCCACCTCTCTAAAGGCGTTGAAGAATTACAACGACATGTATCGGAGGCGTGGAGAGATGTACCCTTGAACCAAATTCCAGATCGAGAGGAGAGATCATGGTGGGATGAATGCCATCTGTTAGGAGCTCATTAGCTATCTCTGGGACTGAGATCGGTTTGGGGGACCCTGAGCATGAGGGGCTCGATTGATTGCCCTCGGAAGATTTGATCTAAGTTTGGCTAATATTGGCCTCTCATAGTGTTAAACACTAATATATGATCGACGCTTACGTGCTCCCACGTGAGGCCTTAAAGTAGTGTTAAACACTAGTATATAATCAGCACTCACGTGCTCCCACGTGAGGCGCTTGAAATAGTGTTAAACACTAAGAATTTGATGCGCTCACGTGAGATCACGTGAGGCGCTCCAAAAATAGGGTTTATTCCCTTCCTGCTTTATAAAAGTTAAGCACTGCTTGGGGGTCACGTTGGGTCACGTGAGGCGCCCCAAAAATTGGGTTTATTCCCTTTTCTTTTTTATAACTGCTGAGCACTTCTTAGGGGTCACGTGAGGCGTCCCAAAAATTGAGTTTATTCTCTTTTCTCTTTTATAAGTGCTGAGCACTTCTCATGGGTCACGTGGGGTCACGTGAGACGCCCAAAATCTGTTCTGCCTTGGCTTTACTCCCTTTTTATTTTGAGAAGTTTGTTCAAGGGTCACGTGAGAGCACGTGACCTAATTTCATTCGTTCTCTTTTGATCATTGAAAGGGGAGTCACGTGGACACACGTGATCATGTTGGGTACTGATCTCTTTTACGTGCATGGAGAGTTGAATCCCTTGTTTAAGAATTAAATTCTTTTATAGGGTTAAACCCTAATTTTATTTAGAGGAATTAAATTCCTATGTGTTTTGTAAGAGTTAAACTCTTTTGGATTCAGTTCTTTCCCCTAGTTTTTGAATCTGCATAACAGAATCTCCCCGATGAGAATTAAATTCTCAACTTGTGGGGAGATCTGTTTCTGCAGATTTTAACCAGAGGAAGAACTAAGTTCTTTTAGAAAAGTTAAACTCTTAGTTTGAAAATTAAATTCTCCTTTTGTGGGATCTTTTGAGAAGGATTCTCCTTCTTTAGAGAATTAAATTCTCTCTCTATTTTTCTTCCCCCTTCTCCTTTTTCTTTTCTCCTTCTTGGCTCCTATTTATAGGAGAAAGAAAAGAATCAGTTTGTTCAGCAAATCTCTCATTAAGAGATTTTGATTGATTTTATAACCAACATGATCTTTTACATCACTCGGTGAATTTTATTCACCGTTGGATTTTTAATCCAAAGGCCCTCTGTTTAACAGAGAAGAATTCTTGTTTGTTTAACAAGATTATGAATATCTTGTTAGTTTTAACAAGATTAGAATTTTATTCTATCAAATCTTTTTAGTTTAACAAGACTAGAAATATATTTTCTTAATATGGATATCATGTTAACATAGAATTTTATTCTTATTATAAGATTAGGAAAATATTTTCCTATGATAGATTTTTATTCTATTAAATGATCACCGCTGGATCTTTGATCCAAGGGTCCTCTGTTTAACAAAGAAGATTTTTCTACTTTAAGGAAGATTAAGAAAATATTTCCCAAATAGAATTTAATTCTAGAATTTCATAGGAACATTTTAAATTAGGGTGCTCACATGTTTTGCATGTGATTGGCAAAAGCACTCACGCGTTTAACACGTGACCCCTAGTATGGGTTTTAGCCTGTGTATGTTCAGAGCGCTCACGTATGTAACACGTGAGGTATGTTCTTGGTTATTTATGTTCAGCGCTCATACGCTTTGCATATGTGCGCCCATGTGTTTTACACGCGATGCCTGTTTTTTAAGAATCTCCCCTTTTTTTGTAAGAGAACAAGTAGCTCTTGGCCGAAAATTTTGGCGGGAACAGCGGGAAGGAAAAAGAAGAGGAGAAGAAGAAGAAGGGGAACGCGGGCTAGTCTGGTTAGGTTGGGGGTGTCGGGTTGGGTAGTGTTAGGGAAATAGGGAAGTAGGTTCGTGGGCTGGGCCTTGGGGTAGGAAAAAGAATTAGGAAAAAATAAAAGGTTAGGGTTTGGGTTTAGGAAAAGAAATATTTAATTAAATAAAAATTAGTAATCTTTTGGTTTTAAAAATATGAAAATTATTTAAAAGGAACTGGGTATTATATCCCCACTTATATAAAATTTCGTCCTCGAAATTAAAATAAACAATAAACTATAAAAGTCATGCGAAAAGTAACCACTAAAAAAATCGAATATTTATATGTAAGCAAATAGAGCAAGAGAAATCATATGTAATGTCAAAATAAATAACAAATAGTAGTAACAAACTATATATATACAATTACAATGAGAAAAATAACAATAATGAATATTGCGAATGATTGACTGATAAGTCTTAAGAACCAAAACTACTTTAGGAAAACGTCAAACCAATAAATTATAAAATAACTTGAGAATACTCATACGGTAAAATATAGAAGAAAAATGAAAAATAAGTGAGCTGGTAAACAAACTAGATAATACCAAGATAATGATATATGTACAAGTAAATAAAATATATTAGCAAAGAAGATAATCATAATTTATATTACAGTAAATAGAAAATTTAAATCGATCGGAGCATAAGTATACGCAAGTAAACGTAAATACGAAAATAAAAGATAGTTAACACAGATATGAACACAAAAATATGAATTTTGAGAGTTAAACAAAAGGATACCAGCTAACGAACGAATGTGAATGATAACACTATAATAAATAGTTTAACGTTAAAGGAAAATAATAAGTAGAAGATAACCTGAAGTGTCGTCCTGTAGTTAAAAGAAGAGGAAATTAAAATAGAAAGTATGAAAACCGAACTACGTATTAAAAGGACGATAATATGAAGAGCATTTGTAGAGACAATTTACTAGAAATAGATTATACGATGTAAGCTTGTACTATTAAAATTTGAAGGACAGTAGATCATTTGAAATAATGAAAGTAGTTGATAACGCGCCCCTTTAGAAAACACAAAAATAGGGAAAAAATAAATTCCAAACGCTAATAAGTATAACTACAGTAATAGAAAATAATACAAGTGATGTATAATAGACTAGCTAGGGTATGGACTATAGTAAGATACGACCCAATCGAAAGGTGAAGTCAGAAAGGTGGTCCTCAACTATAGTGTCGATGGGGCTAAAGGTTTGGTTACTACAGGGTTCAAGAATAAAGTAACAATAATGAATCTCAAGATAGGAAAGAAATTGTAAGAAGGAACAATCAATGTATCATGCGGACCTTAAAGGTACAGTGCTCAAAGAAGATTCGCGTGATCAGAAAATTTATTTTTTTTTCAGAAATTTTTTAACAAAGCACACTTGAAAGATAAAGATGTGATTGTGAAGGTTTAACAGGTTACGATAAGCTCTCACGCTAAGATATGGGCGTCCATTCCCATAGCGCTTCACAGGGATTGCTGCTGGAGGTTCTTCAGCCTCGAGTTCCTCCTCTCTCAAGATTTCATCCTCCGACTCTTCCTCGGCTAGGGCCTCATTTTCGGGCTCTTCCCCCACAGGGTTTTCTTCTCCCGGTCCTTCTTCCTCGGCGGGAGCTTCCTCACCGGGGTCCTCTTCCACGTGATCCGCCTCTTTTGGATCCTCTTCCATTGGGTCCACCTCAGGATTTTCCTCTTCTGGATTCTCTTCTACTGGGTTTTCTTCCACCGGGTCCTCCTCAGGATCTTCCTCTTATGGATTCTCTTCTACTGGGTTTTCTTCCACTAGGTCCTCCTCAAAATCTTCCTCTATTGGGTCTTCTTTGTGGTTCTCTTCTTCATCGTCAGAGTCACTGATCATGTTGACTTCTGGAGCTGCGTCTGCGACTCCCTCATCCTATGGACCGCTGTTGTCGAAAATAACATGTGGGCCATCGACCTCATCATCTGAACTCACTAGCATGCAGTCCAAGGAAACGCAGAACCGAGTGTTCTCATCGAGAGGCGGCGCTGCCCCAGGATTGGCCATGGCTTGAAAAGAGAGAGTCATGATCAGATAGTGGAACACATAAAATAACTGAAGATGTGGAGCACGTGGAAAATATAAGGTGGGTAAAGAATGTAAAGTCATAATCTTGAGTGATGATGCAGTAAGTAGTATATGAAAGTGAATGGTAAGGAAACGATATACAAATCCCAACCTATATTTTTTTTCCATTTAAACCAAGGGGTCCAATAAATACAAGGTTCAGATGAAAAGAAACGATTACTAAATAAAATAACAAGGTCTTTATTGAAAACAGGAAGGATGATGACTCTGCGTTGATATCTAGATTGCTGCGATCTCGTAAAGTGAGTTTGAATCCTGTGTTGGGTCCGTACCATCCTCGAAACTCGAACAACGAAACAACCAAGTTGCTTAAGCAGAGGTGGAGAGCGTTGACGAATATCCTCCTTATAGCTCTTTCCTTCGAGGGAAACCATTGATAAGATGCTCGTCGGATCCACAAATCAAGCACCGCCCTTTGGTCCGGCGACAGTCCCTCTGAAGGTGTCCTGGTCTTTTGCAATAACCAAAAATTTGGGTTCTCCGCTGATTCTGTTGCTGAGGAACAAATGAGAGCTTCATCAGAACCCCCCTCTTTATTTAATAGGGATTCCCCTACGATTGGAGGCTCCCGTTGGTGCCTGAGCCATTTGCCTTTTTAGTCCTTCAGCCAAGAGATCATTTGTTCACTCCTGAGCTTCTATCAAATCTTGCAGTACACCCAAAATCTCGGCGGTCTGACTCTGGGGAGTAGAAGAGGAAGGAGAGTTGCTGAAAGTCACGGTCCTAAAATAACAAATTTTCGGATGGCATAAGGTACAAGGTATAAGAATCAAAATAAGATATAGAATAGACAACGAAACGAGAATATGTGGTGAGGTAAAACTCAATCGAGCGGAAATCAAATGTAGAATTCCAAGTCACTCAAGAAAATTGCTGCCTTGTAACTATGCTGCAGTTCATAGTTACTATCACATAACTCTACTAAGCCACCCTAAACTCTAGCGGATGGAGTCAAAAATATAGCTTGACAAACTGTAGGGATCCTAGTCAAGGATAACAAGTTTATAATCTAGATCGTATGGGCGACTTAAATTGTCAAGTCCTAGTCGGAAACTATAATCTCAATCTAAACCAACCTGGCTCTGATATCAACAAAACCATGTCACGCCCCGCTTCCCAAAACACGAAATACGAGGGGTGACAAGGCCAACCATGCTCCTACGGTCGAGGAAATATCCTGCCGTAGTCACACTTTGGCTTCTAGCACTATGTGGTAATCAGTAATCATAACACAGGTAATGAGAAATGCAGTCACTAATTCTATCAAAATAGATGTAAAACTAACCAGATAGAGTCAAGGGAAAGATAACGCTGGCGTCGCTAATTTAGATTTCCGCAGTATTCTCGAGGCAAAGCAGGTCCTGATCTGAGCTAAATCCACTCCTCACTCTGAACATGCATACTGAGGTCGTCAGAGCGAAACAATAGCAATATATACATATATAATGAGTAACGATGATAAACATAAAGCAGTAAGTGTAGAATAATGATGCGAGCATGAAATAATCGGTACATGTAACGATAAAGAAGTGTATCAGATCAGTAATCAATGCAATGTCCATGTCACTACGAAATCAGTCTCTAAGTCTCACTGTCCAAGTTACTAAAGCTATCATCAGTCCAAGTGTGGGCGTCAACCACCGCAGGAGTATCCTCAACCCAAAGGTAGGCCCTAGGGGTAAGGGAACACGGGCCCGAATCACGCTCGCTGATAATCAGAAACACCATCCATACGACTCCCAAAATCACTACATATGCCGGCAGTGGGACTCCTGAGATTCCGTTGATCGAACTCACATTCAAATTACCCCACACCCTGCGGTCTACATCAAACACCGACCATGAATCCAAATATTAGTCATTCCATGACAAGTTTACGCGAGAACTGGAGACAGGGTCTCCATCAAGCATGTCTCGACCGGTATCCAAGATAGATGGACAGTGCTCAATGTCTTACCTGTGACACTAATATAAGTGCTTCCATACCTGTCCCATACCAGTTATAGTTACACTTATATATGTCTCATAGGCATTGACAATACAATAACTAATTGGTTCCGCTGATTATGTACAAGTACGTGTCACTTCACTTATTCAATCACGCTTTTACACCAACGTACTTGCCACGATCCAATCACTAACATTTATCACTTGGTAATGTAATACGGTCACTAGGTTATAGATTCAAATGAACACTATTTACAAAGGTATATCGGTCATGCAATATTATAGGAATACAGTAAATGCACTACTGAATACATATAAGCAACCGGTGTTGGCTAAATCAGAAAAATCATATAAAATCACACGTGCATAATTTGTATTAAATTATCTATACATAAAAATTAGTTTTGAGTCAAACGGGTATCAGGTTGGCGAGTTATGGTCATTTCATTTTAAGTGTTCTCTGCTTGAAATCCAATTTCTGAACTGGAAGTCCGTTTCGTAACACGTTTTACTCCCTGTTGGGAGCATAATTAGGCGACTCTACAGTTAGATAATATTTATATTTATCTGTTATGTTTCCAACGCATCATATGGATGAACAATAGTCATATTGGTTTAGGAGTTGTGATCAGATTACTGATGAAGGGTGCAAACTGAATTGACAGATAACTGCCGTACATGTCATCCGTTTAAAATTTGATTTAAATACCATATGATACTGGAATTTAGTGAAACTGGTACCATTAGAAAGCTAAAATAATTGCCTATGGAGTGGTAATTTTCTTTGCATGCTATCATAATTAAACCTTAAGATTTCAGGTGTATAAATGCATATCAAGGGTAAGTTCGTGCTCTGGACTGCAGTCCAATGTCAAGTAAGTTCTTTGTTTTCGATGTTCAGAGGATATATCTAACAGTAAAGATACATGTCATGTTAAATATTATGAAGTATCCTTCACAACAAACCCAGGCATGCCGCGATTGGATTTTTATGGAATTAATTATGAATTTAACGGTGTTAAGTATTCGGTAAAACGCAAGTTTCGGTATAGACATTAGGGGCATCACTTTATGCGTGAAAACGACTTCAATTTGCCACCGAATTTCTATAGAGTGTTTGTTAATAATATCAGGGTCTAAATATCATGATTTCTGCCATATTTGATTTAGTTATCGTTTATAGTTCACATCAACCACTTAGGGTAGCATCCGGTAAACGATCGAAACATTAGTTTTCTTTAACCAATTGAATTTAAATATTATCCATATAGCCTCTATGTAATACTGATGCGGTAATAAGCCCTAATCAAGCTCCAATCAATAAAACCGCACTATGGTACACTATGCAATTTCAACGGTGGTTACGATCTAAATATAGTTATATATATCAAGTTATTATAAAATTGCTTTTGCTCACGTTAAAAAAATAGCATGATAAACAAGTGAGGGAGTTCACTTTCCTTGGTGACAGTAGCACAGCAACGACAACGAGCATGGCACGGGCACGGTGCATGCACGGGCTAAGCACGACGACAACAAGGTTTGAGCTCAGCAATGGGGTTCTGGGCTCAGGCGTTGGCTGGAGCGGCGACGCAGGGAGAAGGCTGGCATGGTTCTCGGGCGGTGAACGACATAGCGAGAGTGGCAAGGTGGTCTCAACCGTGGTCGCAGCGGAGCTCGGGTGGCCAAAGGATGAGTTGCAGCAGTAGAGTTGTGCGGTTATGGGGGTGCTGTGAAGCTCGTGGGGTGCTCGAGGAGGAAGGGGACGATGGTGGCATTGCTCGGCGATGGAGGCAGCTCTGGTGTGGTGCGATGATGGTTATGGCATGAGGGGGTTAGGTTTGAGAGAAGTGGGGTTGTGAAGAAGTGGAGGTGAAGCAGTTCGGGAGAGGAAACGAGGGTGATCGTTGATGGCGGTGGCGGTAGCTTGTCGGAAGTGACCTCGGTGGTGGTTGCGGTTGCAAGCAAAGGTGGTCGGCGGGTGGGTTCGACAGCGGGCAGTGGTGGTGGCGGTAAGGAGAGGAGAAGACGAGGAGTGGGAAGCTCATCGACGATGATAGGAGGCTGCGGGGTGGTCGGGTAGTTCGTCGGCGATGCAGGGACAATGGGGTTGGTGAGTTGATGGCAACGGTTAGGGTGCAGCGACGGCGATGGGGTTCAGATGATGGAGTCCTCTGTCGTAGGGTGGTGGAAGTGCTCGGTGTGATTGCGAAGGTTGTTGGTGGTGTTGGGGAAGTTATGGTGAGAGGAGAGGATGATAAGGTTGCATGGGAGCTCGGTTGGTTGGGCTAGGCGAAAAGATAAGAGGTCAGGGGAGGTGAAGATGGTGGAAGAAGGCTCGTGGAGGGTTGAGGGATCGGTTGTTGAGTGTGATGGGGTGCTGGCGAGGAGATCATGGGGTTAGACACGAGAATCAGGGTGGTTGCGGCTAAGGAGGAGGGCAGGCGAGGGGATCGTGAGAAGTGGGCTTATGCGAGTCGTGGGGAAGAACGGTGAGGATTCGAAGGAGGGGATCTCGCGGGGACGTCGGTGTAGTGGGCGCGGTCGTCGTGGCCGTTGGGGAGCGCGTCTCGCGGGAGTGGAGCTTGTTGCGCGGAGGCGGGGAAAAAGAGCGGGAAAGAGAAAAGAAGAGGAGAAGAATAAGAAGGGGAACGTGGGCTATTTACCGCCGAAAACCAGGAAGACAGACGTCTTTCCTGAATTTGGGGGCATATGCTATTTGGATTTATCCGTCTACCTCTCCGAAGATGCCTGACTTATGGCACCGTGTATTGGAGGTTTGGACGGATGCGGCCGTTGTAGCAGACTTCGTCAGATTCCCCATTATTGTGAGGGTTTTTTGATTGTGAGGACGCTCTTCCCTGCAGGCGCAAACCCCTGCAGTTAATTACGTTACCGCGTAGCGATAACCACTTTCTCCTGCTCCAGAAGGTCACTTCGTGTTGTGTGTGTTTGTTTTATTTTTGGTTGCCCGTGGATTGTATACGGAGACTAATTTATGTTGTCGCCTGTAGGGCGTGGATTAGTCCAAATCCGTATTTTCTTAGATTTGGGTTTGGTTTAATTTAAGGATCGTTAATCTCATTTGGGATTAAGATCAACTTAAATGTTCGTGGAGGATACATTAGTCTAATTTTTAGACTAAGATCTACTCGACATGATTTTGGGGTCATTCAGACCCAACAAAAGAGCATTTAGGCTCTATATTGTCTTAGTTTAAGGACGTTGCGGTCCATACCTAGTTTAAGGACGTTGCGGTCCAAGGAGTTGTTGGTTGTCGGGAACCGCCACCTCTCTGAAGACGCTGAAGAATTACAACGACATGTATCAAAGGTGTGAGAAGATATACCTTTAAACCAATGTCAGTTGGGAGATCTGTAGTTGTGTTTGGGACTAAGACCAATTTGGACATGATGAGCACATGAGCTCAGTTGATCTGAGTTGGGGATTTGGTCAACTTGGACTCAGCCCACTTAATCTTTGAATAAAGTGGTAAACACTTCCTTGGGCTCAGTCCCTTTTCTGTGCAAATAATGCTTTACTTTATTGTCCCTTCTTTTTCTTTGTTCTTTTATTTTTTATGGAGTATTAAACACTTTTTATGGCTCCCATGTGTGGAGCACGTGAGGCGCTTGGCGCTAGGCGCCGGGCGCTGTTTGATGAGTGCTGTGCACTTTATGTTAAGCAACGCCCACGTGAGGGGCACGTGAGGCACTTGGCGCTGAGCGCCAACCATTGAGTGCTAAGCACTCTTTATTTGAGTAGCGCCCACGTGAGGGGCACGTAAGGCGCTTGGCGCTATTTCATTCTTTGTGCATTTTTCTGAAGAGTTCACTTCTCTGTTCTCCCATGGATCTTCGATCCCCAAGAACAAATTCGTCCCCACGAGAATTAAATTCTCATTTGTGGGAGACTTGTCTCATGGATCTCAGATCCAGGGGAAAGAACTATGTTCTTTATAAGGGTTAAACCCTTGAATATACAGATGAGATACTATGATCTCTATTATCTTTATTTACCTCAAAAAAGGTTTCTTCTTCTTTCTTAAAGCTTTCTTTTTGCTAGCTTTTCTCTTTTCTTTTTTTTTGAACTTCAAGTTTATGGGGAGGTTCCTCTCTGTACAAGACTTGAAGTCTTGGGGCTTTTATATAGTGGAGGCAAGTTTGTTGATTTAGTTACAGAAATCTTTCATTGAGAGATCCTTATTGATTTGGGGATTTTATCTACCGTTGGATCTTTGATCTAAGGATTTTTATTTTACAGAAGATATTTTTCTTGTTTTTAACAAGATTGGTGAAATATTTTCCCATACAGAGCTTATTCTGTAGCTTGGTGATTTTTAATCACCATTGGATTTTTAATCCAACTGTACTCTGTTTTACAGAGAATAATCTTTCTCGTTTAGAAAGATTTGAGGAATATTTCCGCAACAGAATTTAATTCTGTTGAATCTTTGATCCAATGGCAGAGAACTTTTAGTTCTGGCGCGGGCGCTCTCGTGCAAGGCACGTGAGGTGCTGCCCCAGAGTTTTTAACTCTTGGCGCTGGCTCCCTCGTGTAAGGTATGTGAGACGCTGCCTCAGAGTTTTTAACTCTTGGCGCTGGCACCCTCGTGCAAGGCACATGAAGTGCCGTGATTGATCTGTATTTAAAGAGAAGTGTTTGTAGTAACCGCAATCAATAACGGTGTCGCGTGTAGCTAGACCGAGATGAGTACGGGTCGTCCTCAGGAATATGTGGAATCTTTTAATCTTACTTTAGGCGTGTTGATTAAGAAAGGAGGAAGAATAATGAATAGTGAAGAATGGTTATAGATTCTAGATCTACGTCAAACACGGATGTAGGATATAGATCTAGATTAAGTACGGATGTAGGTTTTATATTAGAAGGGGGCTTGTAGGGTTCGTTAAGATTTAGTAGTCATGGATGATTAATTGAAGATTACTCCTTTTATACATTAATAAATTTAAAACTAGATCGACAGTGATGCATGTAGATTAGGGTTTCTGGAGGGAATAGGGTTCCTACTCTTAACCCCTATCTTGACATGGATCTCCGTTCATGTCTAGCCTTTACCAAAACAATTGTTAATCTAATCTCTAATCGTAGTCGTGACTATCAATGAATTGATAGCGCGCCTGATTATGATGTTAACTATTCTTTTGATAAAGTTTATAAACTTTATAGGACGTAAATGAAGTTAAAGGATTTTAATCATCCATTGATCTACCCTAATCATACGAACCCTATCAAGCGGAGAATTACTCGTGCATGATGGAGATAAAAGAACGGATAGGGATCATGATGTAAATAAAGAAAATAAAATGCAATAAGAATAAAACAACTACCTTTATTAATCAACTTGATCAATTACACTTTATTCCTTTAGAAAGTGATTACAAAATCCTAATTTGCTTCTCAATCTCTTCTTAAGGAGGTAGATGGACAGCTGATGATCAATCTGGATTCTTGAGCCGTCTTGGACTTCGTATCTCATCGGTTTAATCTTTTTTTCAAGAGGGGCTCTCGGTCCTTTAAATAGTCTTAAAACCAGAAATCCTAGTTTCCTAATATGGTAATTTGTTGTTACTATCTTACCCGGAAAATCTCACATCCTAACTTCCCAAATCGGCGGCGGAACCGCCGCAATATACATGTTTTGGCCACGGAAGGGCCGCACTTTGGTGGGATCAATTGATGAAATTTTCTGTGGTCTCTGGTGTTGACATGTGGAGATTGTTTTGATATATGAAATCTTCATATCTTCTCTAAGTCTCTTCCAGAATTGATTTCTTCGATTCACTTGAATATTTCGGCAGATTTGATCTCGATAACTCAGATTTCCTTGATTCCAGTCCTGATGTAATTTCTGCACAATATCTCAACAAATAATGTTAGTAGAATTTGTTTTTATTGAGATATTATCCTAACTATTTGATATTATATTATAGTTTAAGAAAATTGGTTAAGGATATTTGATAAGGTAAGCATATTTAAATGGACTAAATATTATATAGATATTATATGCTTACATTTTCCTTCATAATGTTAATTATAATATATAAACATATGAAAATAGTATTTTTACAGATAAACCCTCATATGTGTCATATTTATAATAAACACCTTTTATTATTTAAAAGTAGTAAGGAAAATGTCATATCAAATGCACGATATTTTCGACTGAACAAATACCCCCAAACATAACTTTGATCGTCCCGAACAAACTAGTTATTCAAGAGAAGGAGAAAAAGAAAAAGAAAAAGCTAAGTAGCACACTTTCGTAGGCAACACGATTGCACTGAGCGCGTGCAATAAGCCGTTCATCCTCTAGGTGTCCCTAGTAGAAGGAGTGTTGTCTCCTGAGGGTTTTCAGCGGATTACACCCACAAAATCCCATAATAAAAGAAAGATAGTGAAAGTTACATGCAAAGATATGAATTATAAAAAAAAGAACTTGAAAATAAGAGTTTCCAACTATACCAGCTTTTCAGTTGCCATGAGCCCTATCTTAATGGTCGTGAAAAGATGTTAGAAATCACATCACCCCTCATTAAAACATCGTCTTTAGTTTTCCTTTCTATCATTCCTCCAAACATTGATCATATACTCCTACGTGTGTGTAAAAGACATCCTTACACTTAAAGAATTCAATTCAAGCTATCATACTCTTGTCCATTTTCCAAAGTACTATTTAGTCGGTGAATTTTTTTTTTGAAATTGCTCACACATCCTTCATGCGACCGTTAATACTTCTTGAGATACTAACCGACCGATTAAAAAATGTGCTTGCATTATTAAGGCGTAATTCTTCGTCTTGCACACCCAAGGCTTAGCAGTGGCTCCCAAACCAGTTGGTCTAAGGCACTAGGTGATAAAGCACCCTCGCTATATTTTTTTATGCTGTCTTAAACAATTACAAAACCAGTGATAAAGCACCCTCGCTATATTTCTCTTCATACTAAGTCTTTTAGACAAGAGCATTTCAAGGTATCCTCTACTACCCAAGTTTCAAGATGTGTGCAAGTGCGTATAGTAGGGTATCAACATTCAGATGTTTGGTCTCAAGAATAAGGACTTTCAGACTTTTTTTAATTCTCAGATTAGTAATTTCCTTCATCTTACTAACCCTTGGGACAACGGCTCATAACTAGTTATTACTAGTTTCGTTTAAAAAAACATCTAATTTTCTTGTTTTTCTTAAATTATTCCTATTTCTCATATGTAATTTTTCACTTTCTAACTTCCATTATCAAAGAATTTTTTTTGTACTTATGCAAAGTGTAATGCAAAGTAATGCGTAAATAAGCATAAACCTCCCCCAAACCTGTTTACAGCAGTGTCTTCACTGATGTCATTTGTTAAGCTTTAAAAAACTGTAGACTTGGGAGAAAAAGTTAGTAACGGGGACAAAAAATAATGAAAGTGAAATCCTCCCCCAGACATAATTTTGGCATACAATTTTTTAAAAATTTTCTTTCAAGTGCCAAAATATTCCCCCCCAACTTAAGTAAAATAGTATTAAGCAATTAAAATTATTGGGGGGCTAAAAGTTATTGGTCAAAAGTAAATCCTTACAAAGACCAAAAGTCAACACCAACCATTCAAAATTTTTATCGATGTAACGTACTGGTTGGTGGAAAATCAGAGATTTGAAGAAGTGGCGAGATAGGAGGCGGTATGGTTTACGTCTCGGTTGATAGAGACGAAATAATAATGGTGAACGGAAACGAGAATGTGGATGATTAGGAATGGAAAGAATGGTCACATTCTCGTATGGGATAAGAAGAAATGGTGGTGGTTCAACTTCTTCAGGTAGAGGTTAATTAATCACAAAATCTGTGTCATTTAGGAATGCGAGTTCGTCGACGAAAGTGTCTTTGAAACTTTCATCGATGGTCCGATTGAACCTTTCAATGACAATAAGTGTCGCGCCAGAATTCAACATACTTGATTTGTCAAAAATTATGGAGGTAGGAGACTCGAAAACCTTATCTACCTCATTCTCAAAAGTATCTAAATCAAGTTGTCATTCTAGAATTATCGAAATTGAAATATTGGATTGTGATTTATCAACACTCGCTAAAAGTAAAGGTTGATTAGAAGAAGAACCAGAGAAAGTGGGAGATGAAATGGGTAAACAAATTGGTTGTCGAGCATTGCTGAACCAGATGTGGGAAATGAATGCTGAATTTCGTTCTGCCTTTCGGTTATACATTTATAATCAATTTCAAGACGCATATGGGGTTTTGGAAGAATAGTTAAAGGTTTGAGATGATGACCACACAGAAGTGAAAGGACCTGATGAATTGGTGGGACAAACTCATCCAAAATTTCGGGTTCATCATCCAATATATTCCCAACGTCAATATCCTCAATCAAGTGAAGGTTAAAATTCTCAGACACCTCATCAAAATGAGGGTTCTCAATCAATTGTGGTTCTAGAGTGAAGGTGTAGAGATCAAAAGGATTGGGTGTGGCTTCACTTGAAATGTATCTTTAACAATCGGGTAAATCAAATACTACAAAGTCACACAACTCATCGGACATTCTATCTTCAATTGGTGAATCATTTGGTGTACTTGATAGATTAGTGAAACTGGAGTTGTGGATTTCAATTTGGGATGGAGAGGTTTGATTAGGAAAGGTGTACCGCTCTCTCTCACTACCCAAATTCTCAATTTGTCCTATGGCCGTATCATATATTGAAATTTTTTGAGCTGGTTCGAAACTAGTTGCTCGTTCGTTTTGTTTATTGAAGATGGCCATGCACTCTTTCAATTCCTCTTTGGTGCGGCGTGACGCTACCACAAATTCTTCTAGTGTCCGATCAAGACTATACATAGGTCGGTAAAGGGTTTCAGCATAAGATTGAAATTCTTGTGGATAAGTAAAACTCCCAAATGACTGATTAGAAGGACTGCCTAGAGAAGATGTAAAAATTGGATAGGATTGATAGGAATTGAATGGTTGTGAAAATTGGGCAGGAGTAGGATCAACATTATGATAAGAAGAATATTGATATTGGTGGGTGGGTTGGCGATTTTCAACAGATATCATATACGCCACAAACCGAGTATGAAAATCTTCTTTAGAAAGTTGTGGTGCTTGTTGTCCTAATGGTTTGACTGGACTGAAACTTTAGCCGTTAGCCCTCGCTATATGCTCAGCGATGGACACGCATTTAGGAGTTCCTTCACTCGGAGTGTCAACATAAGAAGATGTAGAATTTGGATGCGGTTGATAGGACCTGGAGTGAGGTGGCCAACTGTTTCTTTCCGTTTGCTCTATTCGATCTCTTAAAGACATGGTAGATTCAGATGGTATACCGAAATGATTACGATAACAAGAAATATCTGGTTCTGGATAACAAACCTTGGCAAGAGTTCTTTTATTTGGGTTACCCATTATAAGAAGGTGAAAAGAAAAGAGGGTGAAAAGATTTAAGCTCTATTTGGATTGTTTTGCTTTGAAAGTGGACTTGGGGGTTTACTCACAAAAATCAAAAAAATGCATAAACAACCCTAGAACTAAGGTTACCTAGGTCAAGCACTAGACTGCTCCTAGACTTCCAAAGAACAAGCCACAGGATCAATCCTCTACCATCTCTTTATCCCTCTTATGGCCAGGTAAGTGCCGGGTAAGTGGGAGGTATCCACTATACGAATCACCGAAATAGCGGGCCTAATTAAGTAACCACTTTTCTTAGTCACACTTACCTAGATACCACAAAAGAAATGCGGATAAGCAGTAGATTACCCACGACCTTCGTCTATCCTAAATGAGCGCGACAGTCCTTAGGGCTTGGTTTAGATATTTTTTATTAATGTAGGTTTATGCGCATGCATGTTTGTGATTTGTGGGGCCTGGGAAGGGTGATGAAATCCCCATCTAATCTGAATTTGGAATTTTTGCCCTTTAAGTCCGTATTAAAAATATGCAGCAGCAACCCGAAAAATAAAACACGCAAAAAGATTTTTGAGCGGCGATATTTGCAAAGAATTCTGCAGAAAATATATTATAGGATTTTCAGAGGAGAGATAAAGATGTTAAGAATATACCAGAGAAATTTGGGGGCACAAATCCCCAATTCTGCCGCCCAACCGCGGCTATTTTCTTGTTTTAGCCGCGGTTCCGCCGCAAAAATGTGGGTTTGAAAAATTTTTGTTCCCCTACCTCCTTTCCTCCTCTGGGTCTTGATGAATGTATCTGAATTTTTATCTCCTCGCTATAGTGACTCCAGATTTCCTCACAAAAATCGCACACTAATCGTTAAATACACAATTTGCTGTTTTATTTTATTTTTATGGATCTTCAGATAAGAATTTAACATGAATAGTAAAACTAAAAAATTACGCACATATCCCCGCCAACGACGCCATTTGATTGATCTGTATTTAAAGAGAAGTGTTTGTAGTAACCGCAATCAATAACGGTGTCGCGGGTAGCTAGACCGAGATGAGTACGGGTCTTACTCAAGGATATGTGGAATCTTTTAATCTTATTTTAGGCGTGTTGATTAGGAAAGGATGAAGAATAATGAATAGTGAAGAATGGTTATAGATTCTAGATCTACGTCAAACACGGATGTAGGATATAGATCTAGATTAACTACAGATGTAGGTTTTATATTAGAAGGGGGCTTGTAGGGTTCGTTAAGATTTAGTAGTCATAGATGATTAATTGAAGATTACTCTTTTTATCCTTTAATAGATTTAAAACTAGATCGACAATGATGCATGTAAATTAGGATTTCTGGAGGGAATAGGGTTCCCACTCTTAACCCCTATCTTGACATGGATCTCCGTTCATGTCTAGCCTTTACCAAAACAATTGTTAATCTAATCTCTAATCGTAGTCGTGACTATCAATGAATTGATAGCGCGCCTGATTATGATGTTAACTATTCTTTTGATAAAGTTTATAAACTTTATAGGACGTAAATGAAGTTAAAGGATTTTAATCATCCATTGATCTACCCTAATCATACGAACCCTATCAAGCGGAGAATTACTCGTGCATGATGGAGATAAAAGAACGGATAGGGATCATGATGTAAATAAAGAAAATAAAATGCAATAAGAATAAAACAACTACCTTTATTAATCAACTTGATCAATTACACTTTATTCCTTTAGAAAGTGATTACAAAATCCTAATTTGCTTCTCAATCTCTTCTTAAGGAGGTAGATGGACAGCTGATGATCAATCTGGATTCTTGAGCCGTCTTGGACTTCGTATCTCATCGGTTTAATCTTTTTTTCAAGAGGGGCTCTCGGTCCTTTAAATAGTCTTAAAACCAGAAATCCTAGTTTCCTAATATGGTAATTTGTTGTTACTATCTTACCCGGAAAATCTCACATCCTAACTTCCCAAATCGGCGGCGGAACCGCCGCAATATACATGTTTTGGCCACGGAAGGGCCGCACTTTGGTGGGATCAATTGATGAAATTTTCTGTGGTCTCTGGTGTTGACATGTGGAGATTGTTTTGATATATGAAATCTTCATATCTTCTCTAAGTCTCTTCCAGAATTGATTTCTTCGATTCACTTGAATATTTCGGCAGATTTGATCTCGATAACTCAGATTTCCTTGATTCCAGTCCTGATGTAATTTCTGCACAATATCTCAACAAATAATGTTAGTAGAATTTGTTTTTATTGAGATATTATCCTAACTATTTGATATTATATTATAGTTTAAGAAAATTGGTTAAGGATATTTGATAAGGTAAGCATATTTAAATGGACTAAATATTATATAGATATTATATGCTTACATTTTCCTTCATAATGTTAATTATAATATATAAACATATGAAAATAGTATTTTTACAGATAAACCCTCATATGTGTCATATTTATAATAAACACCTTTTATTATTTAAAAATAGTAAGGAAAATGTCATATCAAATGCACGATATTTTCGACCGAACACGCCGCCTCTAAGTTTTTAACTCCTGACGCCGTCTCCCTCGTGCAAGGCACGCAAGGCACTGCCTCAGAGTTTTTAACTCTCGGCGCTGGCGCCATCGTGCAAGACACGTGAGGTGCTGCCTCAGAGTTTTTAACTCTCGGCGTTGGCGCTCTCGTGCAAGGCATGTGAAGCGCTGTCTCTTTTCAAATTTTGAACAGAGCCTTGCTCTTTTATTATTGGGGGAAGCAAATGCCCCCCCACCATTGCGCTCACGTGGCTTGCATGTGAGTGCAGCGGTGGTAGCTTTTTCACCGTTGGATCTTCTTGGAAGTTGAATCGGTTTCCCCTGCCTTTAAGTAGGGTTTTTAGCCCTTGAGATGACTGATGTTCATCTTCTTCTCTTCTTTCTTCTTTCTTCACCTGAGAATTTAATTCTCCTTTCAGAGCTTAGATCTTTGCCCACAGAAATCTTTTCTAGAGTTATAACTCTGCCTAAAATTTTTGGTAAGGATCATAATCGAACCCATTAAACAGAGTTTTGCTCTTCTTAGATCACAGATCTTTAAGATGTATTTTTAGGGTTATTTAACCCATTAATTACAAAACTGTTCATCTTCCATGAAGAACTCTTAGAGTTTATTTTGCAGATCTTAAAGATCTTGGGATTTTATTCTGTAAAAAGCTTGCTTTAAGGGTTCTGGTAGATTATACCATTGTTTTTTTCAGAGCATAGCTCTTTAGAAAAGAAAAATTGGGGAATTTTATTCCCTTCTTAATTAAAGTTGACAGATGTGACATCTGTTGCAGAGCATAGCTCTCAAGGGATTTTAACTCCTTGGCCCTAATGAGATTTCTCATTTAACGAGAATCCACTTAGGATTTCACTCCTAATGAGTAACTGCCCCATCAATGATGGGACGTCACCTTGATTTTGTAGGTCCCCCTTTGTCCCTTTCCTCTGCATTGCAGCACGGTATAATTTTTTAAGTACCAAGTGTCAGAATTCGGAATATAGTGTTGACAACTAATCCCTCGTCTCTTTTCATGCAGGTACTATGGCTTTCGACTCTTCCTTCCCTTTTGTACATTCTGAGAGCGCCTTTGCTGACGCGCTCGTGGATCGGGAAGTCTTCGCACTCATTAAAGATCACGATCCGGAGCGGAAATCTCTTCATCTCTGGGGGTCGTGGTACAATCAGATCATTCGGGATCGGCGTAGTTTTTCTTGTGCGGTGCCCTCAGAGCCAATTTCAGCAATTCATTACGCCGACTCGCCGCAAGTGAATTACGCTGTAGAGGATGTTAACTGGACCTCGGAGGGTCACCTTCAGCCTTCTATGGCTTCAATACCCATACAACCTCCGATGGCTTTGGATATCTTGGGGCGACGAATATGTCAAGGCAAGTCGCGCCTTTGGGGACAAGTATATATGATTGGTTTGACTCCTCACCATTCAGCCGGATACCTGGGCTCCATACATCCTGTTGGCCAAGAAGTCGCTGTTGCTGAAGCTCGGGTTGTACCCCACAATTTATGCATCTCTTTTCCAGTATCCCGCGTCTCATGTATGGTGGGTAAAGGCTTTCCTGGAGCAATGGAACATCCCGACTCACACTTTTCTTCTATCGGACCGGGAAGTTTCGATTTCCTTGGAGGAGTTCGCAGAAATTTCGGGCTTACTCGTCAGAGGGGAACATTACGAGGAGATACTTCCCCCTGACGAGTACATCTTCGCCGCCAAATCAGTAGTGATGGGCCTTACCCCAGAGAATGCCGTTCAATATCGATTCCTAAGCCTAATCAAGGTGTTGAACATTTACGAGAGTCTATTTCTAGAGTCTGGGGGCATGGAGTCAGCTTCACAGACTTCATCGCTCGCTTTCTTCGCCCAGAAGTCCTGTCAAAACAAGCCGCGAAATTCGCTAAGCTTGACGACCCATTTAGTTTCGGTTTGGATAACCAGCCGACGGTGGAAGCAGATTTAAGAAGCTTCTTCATTCCGGACACCCCGGTTGTTCCTTTCGTAGAGCTTGCTGCTTCAGATGTCGATGAAGAGACGTTCTTCTTGGGGTTTATTGGCCTATGGTTGAGCTGGTTTGTGCTTCCGATGCACCCTCGCTACATGAGGCAATCTGTCTTTTATCCTGCCCACCGCATGGTTGCAGGGACGCGTGTGGCCGTTGGGATAGCGGGGCTGGCTCATCTATACCATAGCCTGAGCTTAGCGGCATACACTACTTAGCCAGGGATAAAGCCCGTACATCTCCCGTTGCACTACTTCATGTCCTGGGTCGAGATGCACGTGCTTGGTGCTTTCAGAGTCCACAAACGGCCCCGCTTCTACGATAGCTATAACTTTCCCCGGGTCATGTTTCTAGTTGACACTTCCGCATTAGATCCGTCGCAGCGAGAGGCTTGACGTCTGGTCCTTCGCCCATGTATGGTCAGGGATAGTATGACTTTTATCGATAGAGTCTTATTGGCAAGGAATCTACCAAGGCAGTGCAACCGCTGCGTGATACTTTCAAAGACGGGGCTCCAACGTTGAAGGCTTGGGAAATCCTGCACTTATATTCGATTAGGCCAGGCTTTCTAGTGTTCAGGCAAGACTCCTCGGCATTGTTCATGAGGTATAACCCGCATCGTTTCGCTCAACATTCGGGTTACGATCAGGGTGTCCTACTCTAGGTTTTCTTAGCCGAGCCGGTTGCTACGGAAGAGGGTATCTACAGCGCGCTGCACCACTTTATGCGGCTAAATACGGGGTCTAACTTTCTCATCAATGAGCCAAGCTACGTGCCGAAAGCTTCGAATGCCTATGTGGCTTGGTATCAGCATGCGACGGGTTCTGTTATCAGGGAAGAGAGGTAGCTATTACTTGATCATAAGGATGCTGTCCCAGCTGGTAATCCGGCAGTTCCTTTGAAGCGACGGACCGCCGTTCGTCCCTCCTTAAGAGAAGTTGTTGCAGTTGTAGTCCCGCACGCCTTCCCTGAGAAGCCTCCACCCCGTGTTCCTGTAAAAACGGTAGCTGAAGCATCCTCGAAATCCAGCGTTGGTGCAGAAATTGGGACCCGTCGCCCGAAAATGCCCGTCAAGCGCAAGCTCTTGTCATCGGTCGCTGGCGTCCGCTCACAGAAAAAGAAGAAGTCGCTATTCTCTGCCGGTGTCATATTTGTCCAGGAGCCATATTCTCCCTATAGCGAGGGTTTGTGCGAGTACAGGACCAATGAGGGTTTATTCATCGTGCCTGCAGATGATACTGATCTTCAGGCTGCCCTTGCGGCTTCCGAGCGACTGGCTCGCGAGGAAGCGATGCTGATTACTATCGCGAAGTCAGGTATACTTTCAGTTATGTTCTTCCGCGGCTATCTCTTTTCTATTTATTATGTTTCTATTGACGCTTTCTTCTTCAACAGGTATTTCTGCCGAAGAGCCTTTCGCGGCTTCCCTCAGGACGTTCGAGGAGGAAGAGAGGCTCCACGCTTCTTTGGGTCTTGGTATGGGTCACTTCATTACACCCTTATTCTTTTTATTCATGCTGTGACCTTCTCCTTTACTTTATTGCAGGGACTACCTGCACTCCAATGTCACCGCAGTGCAGTGCCGATCCCGAGTAGCGATGCGGCAAAACTTCTAGAGCCAGCTACAGTGGCCCATCTCTCCTAATGTCACCGCAGGAGGCTTTGCTGAAGTAGCCAATGATGGACGCCGTAATGGCTCTGGAGGCAGAACTCGGTTCGGACAATGACGTCCCCTTGTTAGAGGTCTTGAGGAGATCATTTCTCACTATTCAGACCAAAAGGAAGGGTAGGAAGCATGCGGCGAGGGAACGCGATGGTAGTTTGGCCATAGGTGCAGGCTCAAGCAGCATTCCGCTTGCTGATACTCTTTCGGCGGATGTTCCTTCTGCCTTGTCTACCACCCGTAGATAGGTTGCACGCGCAACTCGGGAAGAAACTGAAAAGCTGCTCCAAGGTAACGTAACACCCAGTCTTTTACTAGACTTGATCCTCGAATTTTGACATATGTATTTTCTGCAGGGCCAAGTCTTAGTGATGGGATGACATGTGAAACTCTGGCGGTTACAGTGCCCGAAGTTGCTACTCTTTCTCGGGAATCTGGGACTGTCCAGACCGCTGCCCTTTCTCCCTGTGGCTCCTTTGTATCGGCGCGCGTCGCAAGCATCACGACGGCCCTCGTCAAGTTAGGGGATGAAGCTATGGGCACGGAATCTACTCCTCCGAGAGAGAGCAAAGAAGCCGTTACACCTGGTGACGCCTCCATCATGGTTTCGGTCCATGATTTATCAGGTAGTCGCTGGGTCGCTGTTTTTGAGTTTTTCAATCCTGTTCAGCCCTTCTAATGATATTTTGTTTGTCTTGAGTATAGGTGCGGTGAACCCTGAGGCTGTGCCGTCTGAAGAAGTATCGCCGGTCGCTGCTCTGACGGTCGCTGTCCCCTCGCCTTCTTCTGGGCCCTCTCTAATATTGGAAGGTGTGAGTTTGTGACTTATTTGTTTTACTGTGGGTACCATACTCCTTGTATTGACAGTATATTGTCGCAACTCTGCAGGAGTCCTTTTCGACCATCTATACCAGGTGTTGAACCCGCATTTATCCTTTCAGTCGGAAGTCGTTCCGCCTTCTTGTATTGGTTAGTATATTCTTCAACTGACGTCCCTTCCTTTCTGTTACGAATAGACGTATTGTTGCTATGTTTTCTTCATGTTGATCATAACGTCACGGGTCAGAGGATGAGACAAGAGAATAGCCGTGCCTCCGGTACTCCCCATCCTGACGCCTTTCACAGCCGGTATAATAGACTTCATTGCTGATGTGTTTTCTTTATTCCCCGAGTCGACCTTTGACCCTAATTCATTTTGCAGCAATTGCACCAGCTCCAGCTCCTTTCAAGTCTCGCATTCCAATGCCCACAGGGCCCTTTGCTAAACGCATGTCTTCCAGGGGCGCCGTAAATAGCCGGCGAACGTTGAGCGAATTCATCGAGGATCTCAATGCCGAGGCCCTCACTTCTGCTATGGATTTTGCCATGGAAGTCAATCTAATGATGGCGACACCCGTAAATTTCCATGATGAAGCTATCGTTGGCTCTTGGGCTGATTACTGCAAAAAGATTGAGGATTGCCTACACGAGATTGAGCTCCAGCGTCCCGCTCTTGAAGTATTAGCTTCGAACTCTCAGCGGGCTGCGTGGATCGAGCATAGTGTTCCTTTCATTCGCCATTTTGAACAAGAGGCGACCCTGAGACGAAAGGAACATGAGGTGGCTTCCAGCGAATCTGTCCGACCGTGCGCCCAGATTGAAGCGAATGCTGCACAGCTAAAAGCTGTTTTTGACAATCTCCAGAGATGTATTTCGGATGGGTTGACGCTGAGGCGGACGCTTGACTTCGCCGAGCGAGCCATGCAAGACTGCGAAGCTGCCATGCAAGAAGCCGATGGGAAGCTTTCGTCCTGTTTACGGCAACGGGCTCAAGTTGAAGCGGAGTTGGCCGCGGTGGCTGATCACGAGAAAGGATTGAGAGGAGCGCGCGAGCGGCTTGCTGATTTGTTGAAGACGCCTCCTCCTCAATAACCGTCTTTGTACCCCTCTTTTTTTTGTATTGACTGTAATCATGCGATTTATGAATAACATGCATTCATTTTGATTCCTTTGTGAAATGTATCTTGTATTCACTTGCATTCATGAATAAAAGACATATTTTATTTCATATCGGCATGTCCCTTTGGCAAATGTGGCCCGTAAATAGTCTATCTTGATCTTCTTGCAGGGCAGCGATGGTTTAGGAACAGGTTCAGATCTGCCGCCTAAGACTTTTCAACTTTATGACCCGTGAGGGTCTCATAAAGACTTTTCTCCCTACGAATCGTGAGGATCCCGTAGACGTGTTTTCTCCTTAGGAGTCATGAGGACTTCTAAGTGTATTTTCTCTTGAGAGTCATAGGGATCTCACAAGAGAATTTTTCCCTTTACAAGTTGAGAGGACTCGTAGGTGATTGTTTCCATCCTTGTCGAAATTCGACTTTGGAGAGTGTGGCCCATGAATAGTATGCAATAGTCCATCTTGGACCGACTTGCAGGGCCCCAGTACTTAGGAAACAGGTCCTTATCCCCATTGCCTAAGGCTTTTCCCTACTAGTCAAGACGAGTCGAGAAGTTCTCACAGGAACATTATTTTCCCCATGAGTCGGGACGAATCGAGAAGTTCTCACAAGGATGTCCTAACGTCACAGTTAACTCCTGCTAATAGAAGTCCGTTAGGGTCTGTGGCAATAGGGTTTTTTACCCATCGCACCGTCGCGTTGGCTGGTGTATTCCTCGATACGCAATCTTGCTGTTCGAGTAACCCCGCGACTGTTGTGTCTCTGATCCCTTTGGGGACTGGACAAGACGTCTTCAAGTAATCTTCCAAGTGATATTACCGTCGAAAAAGCAAGCGTTAGGGATATTCCATGTCTCTTTTTACTTAAGGTTAGGCTCAGTTTGGGAGCCCCGATGAGTCATGACCACTCTGCGCTGGAGTGGGATGATTTCCGATAGTCTTTCAGGTCTCATTTGAGTTGCCGTCAAGACCCTGAAGCTAGAGATCTTTCTTTGCTTCGTTTGTTGACATTGTGTCTGCAATATTGTGATGAATGTCAAGGTTGTCTCTGGGTTGTCTGTGAACCGTCAAGATTTGAAACTAGGGGACTTTGCCATGGCTCCGTTTGTTGATGTCGCGTCTGCATCTTGCTGGAGGGAGGAAGAACACTGTTGTTGATCTCCAGGCTGTAGATGTTACAATCGAGACTTGGAACTAGGGACTCTGCCATGGCTCCAAAGTAGTCTCTAGGTTGTCCGTGAACCGTCGAGATTTGGAACTAGGGGACTTTGCCATGGCTCCGTTTTATGATGTCACGTCTGCATCCTGCTGGGGGGAGGAAGAACGCTGTTGTTGATCTCTAGGCTGTAGAT
Organism: Agapanthus africanus; assembly: GCA_030015575.1. NCBI lineage: Eukaryota > Viridiplantae > Streptophyta > Magnoliopsida > Asparagales > Amaryllidaceae > Agapanthus > Agapanthus africanus. Next base: position 721,576,657 of record JASDDO010000022.1, on the reverse strand, counting down.
GTTGCCATCGAGAATTGGAACTAGGGACTCTGCCATGGCTCCGAGATAGTTTCTAGGTTGTCCGTGAACCATTGAGATTTGGAACTAGGGGACTTTGCCATGGCTCCGTTTGTTGATGTCGCGTCTGCATTCTGTTGGAGGGAGGAAGAACACTATTGTTGATCTTTAGGCTGTAGATGTTGCCGTCGAAACTTGGAACTAGGGACTCTGCATGGCTCCGAAGTGGTCTCTAAGTTGTCCGTGAACCGTCGAGATTTGGAACTAAGGGACTTTGCCATGGCTCCGTTTGTTGATGTCGCGTCTGCATCCTGCTGGGAGGAGGAAGAACGCTGTTGTTGATCTCTAGGCTGTAGATGTTGCCATCGAGAATTGGAACTAGGGACTCTGCCATGGCTCCGAGGTAGTCTCTAGGTTTTCTGTGAACCATTGAGATTTGGAACTAGGGGACTTTGCCATGGCTCCGTTTGTTGATGTCGTGTCTGCATTCTGCTGGAGGGAGGAAGAACGCTATTGTTGATCTCTAGGCTGTAGATATTGCCGTCGAGACTTGGAACTAGGGACTCTGCCATGGCTCCAAGGTAGTCTCTAGGTTATCCGTGAACTGTCGAGATGTGGAACTAGGGGACTTTGCCATAGCTCCATTTTTTGATGTCGTGTCTGCATCCTGCTGGAGGGAGGAAGAATGCTGTTGTTGATCTCTAGGCTGTAGATGTTGCCGTCGAGATTTGGAACTAGGGACTCTGCCATGGATCCGAGGTAGTCTCTAGGTTGTCCGTGAACCGTCAAGATTTAGAACTAGGGGACTTTGCCGTGGCTCCGTTTTTCGATGTCGTGTCTGCATCCTGCTGGGGGAGGAAGAACACTGTTGTTGATCTCTAGGCTGTAGATGTTGCCGTCGAGACTTGCAACTAGGGACTCTGACATGGCTCTGAGGTAGTCTCTAGGTTGTCCGTGAACTGTCGAGATTTGGAACTAGGGGACTTTGCCATGGCTCCGTGATTGTTTGTTATGATTTTATGTACGTGCGTTTTAAAATTTAAGAGAATACCGCAATCAAGATGGTGTCGCTTGGTAGCTAGCCGGTTGAGTACAGGTCGGTCCACAGGGAAATGATGTTCTTTTTTTAAGTTCTAACGAGTTAAGTCCTATGTTTGGTAGGGTTTTGTTTTAAATCTAAAAATGAGATTAATTTGATTTAAAGTCTTGGTAGGGTTAGGATTAGGTTAGTTTGGAAAAGGGATTCTACTCACTACTTTTAATGCCCTAGTTAAGAATATAGGTGTTAGGGTAATAGTCAACAAAGGGGATTAGCACGACTAGGAAGAAATGTAATTTCTTCCCTTTGGTCCTTGTCCGTCCTTTCTTGGCTCTTAACCCTAACCTCTAGTTAATTCAACCACAACCGGTCTAACTAGGGAATCACCGCTATCTTTTAGGATATGGTGCTGTAGTGAGCGGTGTGTGGTTGGATTAAAAAAATTCCTATTTTAAATATTATATGGGCAAAGAAAGGAGTGAGAGAGATTTCCTTCTCTCAAACCTTCCCTATCCTAACCCTAACAAGTGAGGAATTACTCACTCATTAGGAAAGTTACGATGAAATTCATTTTTGTTTGTTTATTTTAATAGGTGAACTAAAATGCAGAAAATAAAAGAACTGATAAAATAAATTGCTGGAATTAAAATTCAGATATAAGAATGAGATAAAAGAATAACACTTACTTTATTGATACCTCTCAACAATGCATTACAACTTGAATAAAATTTTAATCTAGAAAATTAAAAAGAGCCATGCCTAATTAGGCTTTCGGCTTTCCTATTTATAGATAGGAGAAACCCTAGGTTTTACATCTGATTCATATTTGAATTTACAGAACTACCCTAAGAAAGCCGGGTCAAAACACCGACACCCACCGACATGTGCACCGACACGTGCGTTGCACGGCCGCGGTAGAAAGCCATGTTTGGCCGCGGTTCCGCGGCCATATAGTGGGGTCTTGAGTTTAACTTTTTAGGGCTGCTTCATGTTGCTATTTCCTTCTGTTTTCTTCACTTGGTTCCTCAGAATCTTTTCTACTTTCTTACAGATTTTCACAGTGCAAAATGTTGTGGACTTTTTGCCGTGAGCTTCGCGTTGAAATCTTTAATCCTATGCTGCCCTTGTACTTTGTGCATTGAATTGTCTACTGATCTTCGTTTGTTTCTTAAACTGGTTGGCAGAATCATATGGATTCATCCATTGTTGGTCGTAGTCTCACATTTGTAGCGTCTTTTCATGAATTTCACTGTATCGTTCTGAGAACTTGTAACCTGCAACTATTTAGCAGACATGGATCAAAAGCACCTATTTATTTGTAATATGATTAAGAATGGGCGATATAATAATGCAATATTCTGATATGAACAAATACCCCCAAACTTATCTTTTGCTCGTCCCGAGCAAAGCCAATTTATTCTCGAAAAATCCTAACCTCACTTTCGCAGGGAATCTCGATTGCACTGAACTCGTGCAACAAGCCGTTAAACCTCTAGGTGTCCCTAGTAGGAGGAGTGTTGTCTCCTGAGGGTTTTCAGCGGATACTACCCACAAAATCCGATCAATTTAGCCCGTTGACTTTCATTCTTCAATTCGGTATTCTAGCAAGAAATTCTATTATCTTCAACTTAGAAATCATCAACACGTATTTTTCACACTCACTTATCATTTAACTTAAGATCGTATATGTTCTGCAAATTTATTCAGCTTTCAGCATCTTTTGTATTTTCCTTCTAAGGTTCCATCTCAACTTAGGAATTTTTATCATCTCAACTAAAGGTATAAGCCCTATCTTTCATTCCTATCTTTCATCCAAACCCTAATCATATACCCCTACATGTGTGTATGTATCACCCCTACTCTTGGAAATTCAATTCAAGCTATCATACTCTTGTCCATCGTCCAAAGTACTTTTAGTTGGTGAATCTTGGATTAAATTGCTCACACATCCTTCATGCGACCGTTAATATTTCTTGAGGTACTAACGACCGATTACAAAATGTGTTTGCTCATTAAGGCGTAATTCCTCGTCTTGTAATACCTAAGGCTTTAGCAGCGACTCCCAAACTAGTTGGTCTAAGGCACTAGGTGATAAAGCACCCTCGCTATAATTTTTTTTTTATTTATGTAGCCTTAAGTAATTACAAAACCAGTGTTCATTTTTTTATATCTCTTTATTCACTTTTGCATTTTTATTTTATTTTCCTTCATACTAAAGATTTTAGACAAGAGCATTTCAAGGTATCCTCTACTATCCCAAGTTTCAAGGTGCGTGTATGTGCCAGTTGTACGATATATATTTTCAGAATTTAGACTTAAGGTTCAGAATTATTTTTCAGACTTACACTTCAAATAAAAATTTCAATACTCTTCCTTTATATTGACTTAGCCCAAGAACCGAACTCAAAATTTGCCTATTTCTAAATAATCTACAAGGACATATATTTTCTACAGTTAAACTTTAAGAAATGTTATTTTTAGGGTTTTTTATTTACTAAGTTTATGATCTAGTTTTTCCTAGCTAGTCAATCGTCTTATCGAACTTAAGTCAATTATTTCAATTTTTATAATTTTTATAATTTTTCAATTTTTTATTTGATTTTATATTTTTATATATTTTTATATTTTTAATTTTTATAATTTTTTTTATAAAGATGCAATGCGGAATTAAATATGCAAAGAAAGAAAAAACAAATATATACAAAAATAAAAATATGCAATGCAATGAAAACTATTTACAAACCACCTCCACCCCCAAACTTATCAAAAGCAGTGCCCTCACTGCTCATGGCACTCCGTCCCCTCGAACGTGAACGGGAACGTTCCTCTCTCGCCAGCAGGGTGGTCATACCGTGCTCTATTTCTGTCACACGGTGATCTAGGTTGGTCACCATCCCTATCAATCTATCTATCCCCCTAGTGGCTTTCCTAAGCAAATGTGCATGTACTGCAGGGGTAAGCTCTTCCTCGCTCGCGGTCGAACTGGAGCTGGGTGTCTTGGCGGATACATTCTCGGCCGGCTCAGTGCACAACCATACATTATTTAAGCGTGTGTAGGATGTGGATACGCTCTCAACAAGAGGTCTAATGGGGATACCTCCATGCATATAAAACTCAAATTCCTCCACAGGGAGGAAATAGCGACACAGTTGTGTCACCAACATAGGGCATAGATAATTGGCAGCCCTTTTGCCCGCACCAATCGAATGAAGTAATACCGTGCACATATCATAACTTGGGTTCCTAGTCATTAAGGTGTGCATGATATGGAGGGATTGTGTGAAAAATGTCGTATTGTGCGAACTACCAAAAATGTTATTTTATGCCCAACGGCACACAGTCAATACGTTCGCAAAGAGGGTTCTAGCCTGGATGCCCTTATGTGGCTCCCTCGAACAGTCATTACCCATCAAGGGTAGGTAATCCTCGAATTGGAGGGGTTGGTCATGGGTAGGTAGTCTAGGAATTAAGGTGACTTCATGGATGAAGTCCCTATCGATTATGATTTCCCTATCACCCCAAATTAGCCTAATGTATCCGTGTTGTGAGAGGCAACCTTCTTCCATGCACTCGTAAAATCGGGTGACGAGATCTGGAAGAGTGAAGGAGTTTGGATGGTTAAAAAGTAAGAAATTCCAACCTCGCCTTCGGATCTCTTCACCGAAATAGCTACCGTAGATCGTGTGTGCAAACATTTGTGAAAAGTCCCTCTCAAACTGCAGAGTTGGTGTCATCACAGAGAGCTAATTTAAAAAAATAGAGATTTTACAGAGAGGGAAAAGGAAGTGCAAACCTCCCCTGAAGATTTCAGAGGGCGACTCAGCAATGTAGCGGCGGAAGCGCGATCAGATGCTGCGTTTGGCGGCGGTATGAAGCGATCTCCTTGCTCTGGCTGCTGCGGCGGCTAGGGTTTTGAGAGAGGAATACTTAGGGTTTGGTAAAAACAGTAGAGGGGTCGGGTTTCTTTTGTAGGGGGATTTTTTTGGTGATTTGCAAAAAGGGCCTCTTAAAAAGAAGAATTTATTTGTAAATAATTTTTTTTATTATTTATTAAAAACTGAAAATTTACAAAAATACCCCAAAAAAATTCTTTTTTATTTTTATTTTGTTTTTATATAATTACAAGTGGTACATACCCCAAACTTATTTGAAACAGTGTTTCCACTGTTTATGGCTGGATAATCGAAATTTAGGGGTAGATGGAGGAAGATCAGTCAATGTAAATCGGCTCCTGCAAAAGCAGGAGCTCCTCCAAAGGGTTCGCGGTGAGGAACGGTTTAAGTCTATGTCCGTTTACTTTAAATAGTGAACCGTCCTTCGGATTTTCTAAATCGACCGTACCGTGCGGATATACGGTGCAAACAAAAAATGGCCCTTTCCATCGAGATCTAAGTTTGCCGGGATGGAAATGTAGCCGGGTGTCGTAAAGTAAAACATGTTGACCAGGTTTGAAAGTTTTGCGCATAAGGTGTTTATCATGAAACACCTTCGTTCGGTTTTCGACGACAGCCGCATTCTCGTAAGCTTCATCCCGAAACTCGCTCAATTCATTTAATTGCAGCTTTCTATGGCTGCTCGCATCTTCTAAAGATAGATTCAACTCTTTTATCGCCCAAAATGCTCGGTGCTCAATTTCAACTGGAAGGTAGCAAGCCTTTCCATAAACAAGTCTATACGGAGACATGCCAAGATCGGTCTTATAGACAGTTCTGAATGCCCAAAGGGCATCAATAAGTTTTGACGACCAATCTTTACGGTTTTTGGAAACCGTTTTCTCTAATATCTGTTTAATTTGCCGATTTGAAATCTCAGCTTGCCTACAAGTTTGGGGATGATAGGGCGTTGAAAGCTTGTGATTAATGAAATATTTCCGCATTAAGGACTCGAAAGTCCTATTACAGAAATGAGTTCCATTATCGCTGATGATTGCGTGGGGTGCCCAAACCGAGAAAAAATGTTTTCTTTGAGAAATCTAACGACAACCTTGTTATCATTAGTCCGGCTGGGCACAGCCTCGACCCACTTAGAAACATAGTCAACAGCGAGGAGAATGTATACGTTCCCAAAAGAATTAGGAAACGGTCCCATAAAATCTATCTCCCAAACATAAAAAATTTCCACAACCAATATTGGTTAGAGTGGCATTTCGTTTCTCCTAGATATCCGGCTCAAGTGTTAGCATCGGGAGCATGTCTTGCAGTAATCATGTGCGTCTTTAAAAAGTTATGGCCAATAGAAACCACACTGCAAGATCTTTTTGGCTGTCTTTTTAGGGCCAAAATGCCCGCCACACGCTTGATCGTGGCAGAATGACAGCATGCTCTTAAACTCACTGTCGGGGACACACCGACGAATGATTTGGTCGGGACAGTATTTGAATAGGTAAGGCTCATCCCAGTAAAAATGTTTTACTTGGAATAGGAATCGGAGTCTGTCCTGATTCGACCATTCATTTGGTATAAGTCCGGTGGCCAAATAATTCACAATATCTGCGAACCAAGGTTCGCATGACACAGTCAAGAGCTGCTCATCTAGAAAAACATCTTTTATAGGAAATTGCAGTGTCGGCGAAGAAGGGAGGCGTGAAAGATGGTCGGCGACTACGTTTTTGCATCCTCTCTTGTCTCTGATGACAAGATCAAACTCTTGTAGTAAGAGGATCCAACGTATCAGCCGAGATTTAGCGTCCTTCTTCGCAAAAAGATGGCGAAGAGCTGAGTGTTCAGTGTAAACGATGACTGGAGAGCCGATTAAATAGGGCCTGAACTTTTCTAATGCAAACATAACAGCTAAGAATTCTTTCTCAGTTGTTGTGTAATTTAATTGGGCCTCATTCAAGGTTCGGCTAGGGTAATAAATTACATGCGGCATCTTATTAATGTGCTGTCCAAGGACAGCACCAATGGCAAAATCAGATGCATCGCACATAATTTCAAATGGATGCGTCCAGTCAGGAGACAAAAGAATTAGAGAAGAAGTAAGTGAGTTTTTCAATGACTCGAACGCCTTCATACAGCTTGAGTCGAAATCAAATGTGGTATCCTTGGCCAACAAAAGAGTCAAGGGTCTAGCAATCTTGCTAAAATCCTTGATGAACCGTCTATAGAAACCGGTATGGCCAAGGAAGGCTCGAATGTCTCGGACGCACTTGGGAGGAGGGAGATTGGAAATGACTTCAATCTTAGCTTTATCCACCTCAATGCCATTTTGCGAGATGATATGTACCTTCTCGTACCATAAAGTGGCACTTCTTCCAATTTAAAGTAAGGTTCTTATCCTTACACCGGGTAAGGACTGCGTCTAGATGTAGCAAACACTCATCAAAGGAGTCGCCGAAATGGAGAAATCATCCATGAAGATCTCCAAGAATTTTTCCACCATGTCAGAAAATATACCTATCATACACCGCTGGAAGGTAGCGAGTGCATTGCATAACCCAAAGGGCATGCGACGGTAAGCAAACGTATCGAAAGGACAAGTGAATGTGGTCTTGTCTTGGTCCTTTTCGGCGATGGGAATTTGATTATAGCCGGAGTAGCCATCCAAAAAGCAATAAAATTCATGCCCAGCTAATCGTTCTAGTATTTGGTCAATAAAAGGTAATGGAAAGTGGTCTTTCCGTGTCGCGGCGTTGAGTTTTCTATAATCGATTCATACTCGCTACCCAGTTTGGGTGCGAGTAGGTATTAACTCATTCGCCTCATTAGTTATGACCGTTATGCCCGATTTCTTTGGGAACACGTGAATGGGGCTAACCCACTGGCTATCAGAGATAGGGTAAATGATACCACTATCAAGACATTTTACAATCTCCTTTTTAGCAGCCTCCTTCATTATTGGGTTGAGTCGTCTCCGTGGATCCCTTGCTGGCTTGGCATCATCCATCATATGAATATGATGTTCAACAATTAGAGGACTAATCCCCTTGATGTCCGCCATAGTCCAGCCAAAAGCTTGCCGATTGCTGTGCAAGATCGTTAAAAGGGCTTTCTCTTGCTCGGGGGCTAGAGAAGCCGAGATGATAACAGGAAGGGTCTCATTCTCACCTAAGTAAGCATATTTATGAGACGGCAATAGCTTGAGTTCGAGTGTTGGAGGCGAAACAATTGAAGGTAAAATTGGTGAAATTGTCTCAAACTCGAAGGATTCCAACAGAGTTTCAAAACGAGTGTAAGCAACCGAGTCGGATGGTTCAGCTAACTCATCCGAAAATTCAAAGGCTTCAAACTCGGGTGGTGATGGTTCAAGATCGTTCGTGAAAGTGAAACACTCGTAATTATTATCGGGCGTGAAAGAAGTATATGATTCGAGGAGGAACACACTATTGGCGTCAAAATTGTTGTGATCGAACAGAAATTTCTCAAGCTCACAGTCCTCCTGGGTGATCTCTTGGATCAAGCAAACATCAAGTATATTAGCATTAGGTTCCAAGGGCTGATTCCCCAACTTAAAAATGTTGAGTGCAATTGTCATATTTCCAAAAGATAGGTTCATCTAACCATTTCGACAATTGATCACCGCATTCGAAGTCGCAAGGAATGGTCGACCGAGTATCACCGGAATTTGACTCCGGGGGTTAGCTACAGGCTGTGTGTCCATAACAATGAAATCAACGGGGAATATGAAGTTCCCTACTTTGATCAACACATCCTCTAACTCACCCCTAGGATGGGTGATGGATCGGTCAGCCATTTGGAGAGTACAATGTGTGGGTTTCAGCTCTCCAATGCCTAATTGCTCATACACTGAATAGGGAAGCAGGTTAACACTGGCACCAAGATCTAATAATGCGCGGTTTATGTTCTTATCCCCAATAGTTATTGAAATTGTAGGACAGCCAGGGTCCTTCCGTTTTTGAGGTAAAGGTTGGGTAAGAGCATCACTTACTGCACTAGCCAAGAAAACTTTCTTAGGTACCTGTGATTTTCTCTTCTTTGTGCATAAGTCCTTCAAGATTTTAGCGTAAGAAGGGACTTGTTGGATTGCATCCAAGAGAGGAATGTTAATGCTAACCTGTTTAAATAACTCCACAATCTTTTCCATTTGTGGAGTTTGTTTATTGGATCTCAACCTGTTAGGAAATGGAATATTTTGAAAATTGGTTGAGTCCAATGTTTGTGGAGGAGATTGCGGAGTTGGAACGGATCCCAGTATTTGTGTTTACGTGGAGTGAGATATGGGTCCGTTCGGAGTAGTAGAAGATGTAGAGCCTTGTGAAGAATGGAGAACAGGCTCTGAAGATGAAGAAGATGAAGATGGAGATGATGAAGAAGAAGAAGCGGCGGCCGGGGTGTTATCATCAATGCCAACATTGTTGTGCAACATCCTTCCAGATCTCAATGTAGTCACGGACTCACATTATGGTTTTATTGTTCATGAGCAACATGTGCATTTTGTGGGTGACCGGGATTTGGCAGTAGTTGAGATGGAAGCTTCCCCTTCTCTCGCTCGCTTAAAGCAGCATTCAGTTGTGCAATTTGGGCTTCAATGGTTTTGATACTTTGCCCATGTGATGCAGTGTGTTGCACCAAAGACTGAATTGAAGACTGGATGTTGGCTGAGGATTGAGTAGATTGTTTTAAAAACACATCCAGACTTGGTTCTAGCGAGGAAACCTTATCGTTATTTGGCTGAACAAAATTGTTTTGAGGAAAAGAGTTGTTGGGTGCAAAATTGTTCATTTGATTTTTGTAAGGTTGGGGTTAGAAAGGTTGCTGATATTGAGTTTGTTGATGTGCTTGTCGTTGAGGAGGAGGCCTCTGAAAATTGTTGTTGCCTTAGAATTGTTGTTGATTTTAATTCCAAGCAAAATTAGGGTGGTTCCTCCAACCAGGATTGTAAGTTGAAGATTATGGATCAGTTCTTTGTCTTTGCTGAAAGGCAGCATTGACTTGATCCTGTCCTTGAGCAGGTGGGTTGTAAGGACACTCTTCAGTCAAATGGGACGGATCCGAACAACAAGCGCATATAGTGCGAGGGGGTAAAGCAGGGGCAGGAGAAGGCGATGAGAATTTGCTCTCATTTGCTTCTTGTTTTCGTGTAATTGTGGCCATTTCGGCTTTCATTGCAATTGACATATCAAGTTGATGAACACCTGCCCTAGACGGACCGGATGAAGTAGATGAAGTGGACGAAGTGGTCTGTCTAGTGCTTTCCCACTGAAGTGTTTGTTCAGCAAGATCGTCGAGAAATTGCCAAGCTTCCTCGTCAGATTTGGTTAAGAAGTGACCTTGACAAATGGTTTCCAGCAATTACTTAGTTGCTGGGTTCAGTCCTTCGTATAATGTTTGGAAAAGTTGCCATCTCTCAATACCGTGATGAGGGCACTGAACAAGAAGGTCTTTAAATCGTTCGAAACACTTCCAAAAAGGTTCGGAAGGAAGCTGGGAAAATTGGTTAATTTCATTGCGAATTCTCGCGGTCTTATGATGTGGGTAAAACTTTTTAAGAAATGCCTTAACAAACTCCTCCCAACATTTTATGGAATGCGATGCTGTACTATATAGCCACTTTTCAGCTAGGTCATATAATGTGAAAGGAATGACTCGTAGCCTTATAGCATCATCGGATAGTTGGGTGGTCTTCATCATTGCACAAACATTCTGGAATTTGTTAATGAAGATATAGGCATTTTCGGATTCCAGTCCGTGAAATTTGGGCAACATATTGATGAAGTGGGGCTTAATTTCGAAATTATCCCCATTTGCCGACGGGAGTGAAAGACAAGTAGGAAGTGCGGAGCGGGTAGGATAGAAAATATCCTGGAGCGCGATTCGTTGGGGCGCTTTAACAGGAGGTTGTTGCGGGTTATTCGCACCCAGTTGAGGTGGAATCAGTCCTGAGGTAGGGAAATGGTTGTTAGGATTGAATCCTGACATCTCCTTAGAAGATGATGAATGTGAAGATGAAGGTAAAGATGAAAAAGAAGTGGAGGGAGTTTCGACTTCGGAGTCGAACGCGTCGTCAGTAGCGACTAACGAGACACGGACTAAACGGGCGCTAGTGTCCCTAGTCCAATCGGACATACACTAAACAAGACTTAGTGTAGTCAAACGTAGAATGTGAGGGTAAGAAAACGTCAATGGGAAAAATGAATGAAGGTTGGGTGCAATGACAGAACAGAAGATCTGAACAGACAGAGGACAAATGGCAAGTTTTTATAAAAATTTTTGTTTTGTGTTTTTTTTATAAAGAGTTTTGCAAAAGATTTTGTAAGGAACTACGCCACACTTTCAAACAGTTACAATTTAAACATGCTCAATCAGGCCTAGAGTTAGAGTCTCCTAAGTCAACTAGAGTGCTCCTAACTGGTCCAGAGCGACAAGTTGTGAGATATTCCTCAAATCGCCTCTTCACCGCCAATTGTGGCCAGGTAAGCACAAGTGAAGAAAGGAGGGTTCCGCTCACGAATCACCGTGAGCCGGGGGTTTTAAAGTTACCTTTCTCACTTGTCTAATCTAGGCACCACAAAGTCAGATTTAGATAAACGACTGAGTGCCCACAACCTTCCTCTGTCCTAATGAGCGCGACAATCCTTAATTGGCTGAGTCTAGATATTTTTTAATTAACTCAAGGGTGATGCATATACTTTTTATGATTTCTGGGGTCTTAGGAAGGGTAATGAAATCCCCACCCAATCTGTATTGGTGTTATAGCCCCTTAAATTCCGTTAAAATATGCAAAGCAATTAACACACAAAATCTAAAACACTCAAAAAAAATTTCTTTTTATTTGCGGCGCAAAGAATCCTGCACAAAATAATTTATTAGAGAGGGAGAAGAAGTTTTGCGAAAAAAACCCTGCAGGAATTTTTTTTCCAGTGGAGATCAGAGGATAGGAGAGAGGAGAAAAATACTTACAGAGAGATGGGATGCTGACGTCAGCAGTTGACCGCGGAACCGCGGTCAAATGCTTGTTAATGCCGCGTTTCCGCTGCGGTTTAGCAGGTTCGGATCTCCAAAATATTTCTCTGTTCTGTTGTGTTTCTCCTCTGTCTGTTCTGATCTTCTGTTTGTTGATTTGTTCACTGGGCTTGCTCCAGATCTGAATCAGTCTGTCTTCCGTTCCTGCACAATTCGCACAAAAACTGATCAAAAAGAACAAGATGATTTTTTTTGTTTTTATATTTTTAATTTTTATAATTTTTTCAATTTCAATTAACCCGAAATTACAAAAAGAAAATAACTACCGTTTCCTCGGCAACGACGCCATTTGATTGTTTGTTATGATTTTATGTACACGCGTTTTAAAATTTAAGAGAATACCGCAATCAAGACGTTGTCGCTCGGTAGCTAGCCGGTTGAGTACGGGTCGGTCCACAGGGAAATGGTGTTCTTTCTTTAAGTTCTAACGAGTTAAGTCCTATGTTTGGTAGGGTTTTGTTTTAAATCTAAAAATAAGATTAATTTGATTTAAAGTCTTGCTAGGGTTAGGATTAGGTTAGTTTGGAAAAGAGATTCTACTCACTGCTTTTAATGCCCTAGTTAAGAATATAGGTGTTAGGGTAATAGTCAACAAAGGGGATTAGCACGACTAGGAAGAAATGTAATTTCTTCCCTTTGGTCCTTGTCCGTCCTTTCTTGGCTCTTAGCCCTAACCTCTAGTTAATTCAACCACAACCGGTCTAACTAGGGAATCACCGCTATCTTTTAGGATAGGGTGCCGTAGTGAGCGGTGTGTGGTTGGATTAAAAAGAGTCCTATTTTAAATATTATATGGGCAAAGAAAGGAGTGAGAGAGATTTCCTTCTCTCAAACCTTCCCTATCCTAACCCTAAAAAGTGAGAAATTACTCACTCATTAGGAAAGTTACGATGAAATTCATTTTTGTTTGTTTATTTTAATAGGTGAACTAAAATGCAGAAAATAAAAGAACTGATAAAATAAATTGCTGGAATTAAAATTCAGATATAAGAATGAGATAAAAGAATAACACATACTTTATTGATACCTCTCAACAATGAATTACAACTTGAAAAAAAATTTAATCTAGAAAATTAAAAAGAGGCACGCCTAATTAGGCTTTCGGCTTTCCTATTTATAGATAGGAGAAACCCTAAGTTTTACATCTGATCCACATTTGAATTTACAGAACTACCCTAAGAAAGCTGGGTCAAAGCACTGACACCCACCGACACGTGCACCGACATGTGGGTTGCACGGCCGCGGTTCCGCGGCAGAAAGCCATGTTTGGCCGTGGTTCCGCGGCCATATGGTGGGGTCTTGAGTCTAACTTCTCAGGGCTGCTTCATGTTGCTATTTCCTTCTGTTTTCTTCACTTGGTTCCTCAGAATCTTTTCTACTTTCTTACAGATTTCCACAGTGCAGAATGTTGTGGACTTTTTGCCGTGAGCTTCGCGTTGAAGTCTTTAATCCTGTGCTGCCCTTGTACTTTGTGCATTGAACTGTCTACTGATCTTCGTTTGTTCCTTAAACTGGTAGGCGGCTTCATACGGTTTCATCCATTGTTGGTCGTAGCCTCACATTTGTAGCGTCTTTTCAATGCACATTCGTTCGATCCCCGGCAACGGCGCCATTTGATTGTTTGTTATGATTTTATGTACGTGCGTTTTAAAATTTAAGAGAATACCGCTATCAAGACGGTGTCGCTTGGTAGCTAGCCGGTTGAGTACGGGTCAGTCCACAGGGAAATGGTGTTCTTTCTTTAAGTTCTAACGAGTTAAGTCCTATGTTTGGTAGGGTTTTGTTTTAAATCTAAAAATGAGATTAATTTGATTTAAAGTCTTGCTAGGGTTAGGATTAGGTTAGTTTGGAAAATGGATTCTACTCACTGCTTTTAATGCCCTAGTTAAGAATATTGGTGTTAGGGTAATAGTCAACAAAGGGGATTAGCACGACTAGGAATAAATGTAATTTCTTCCCTTTGGTCCTTGTCCGTCCTTTCTTGGCTCTTAGCCCTAAGCTCTGGTTAATTCAACCACAACCGGTCTAACTAGGGAATCACCGCTATCTTTTAGGATAGGGTGCCGTAGTGAGCGGTGTGTGGTTGGATTAAAAAGAGTCCTATTTTAAATATTATATGGGCAAAGAAAGGAGTGAGAGAGATTTTCTTCTCTCAAACCTTCCCTGTTCTAACCCTAGCAAGTGAGGAATTACTTACTCATTAAAAAAGTTACGATGAAATTCATTTTTGTTTGTTTATTTTAATAGGTGAACTAAAATGCAGAAAATAAAAGAACTGATAAAATAAATTGCTGGAATTAAAATTCAGATATAAGAATGAGATAAAAGAATAACACTTACTTTATTGATACCTCTTAACAATGCATTACAACTTGAATAAATTTTAATCTAGAAAATTAAAAAGAGGCATGCCTAATTAGGCTTTCGGCTTTCCTATTTATAGATAGGAGAAACCCTAGGTTTTACATCTGATCCACATTTGAATTTACAGAACTATCCCAAGAAAGCCGGGTCAAAGCACCGACACCCACCGACACGTGCACCGACACGTGCGTTGCACGGCCGCGGTTCCGCGGTAGAAAGCCATGTTTGGCCGCGGTTCCACGGCCATATAGTGGGGTCTTGAGTCCAACTTCTCAGGGCTGCTTCATGTTGCTATTTCCTTTTATTTTCTTCACTTGGTTTCTCAGAATCTTTTCTACTTTCTTCTAGATTTCCACAATGCAGAATGTTGTGGACTTTTTGCCATGAGTTTCGCGTTGAAGTCTTTAATCCTGTGCTGCCCTTGTACATTGTGTATTGAACAGTCTAGTGATCTTCGTTTGTTCCTTAAACTGGTAGGCGGCATCATACGGATTCATCCATTGTTGGTCGTAGTTTCACATTTGTAGCGTCTTTTCATGAATTCCACTGTATCGTTCTGAGAACCTGTAACTATTTAGCAGACATGGATCAAAAGCACCTATTTATTTGTAATATGATTAAGAATGGGCGATATAATAATACAATATTCTGATATGAACACTCCGTTTGTTGATGTCTCGTCTGCATCCTGCTGGAGGGAGGAAGAACGCTATTGTTGATCTCTAGGCTATAGATGTAGCTATCGAGACTTGGCTTCCCTTTGACGAAGCCCGGTGGGGCAACATGGTTCTCTTTTCGTTTGTGCCCATGGATTGTATACATGGTTAATGTGATCTCACCTGCAGGGCAAAAGTTTCATTTCATTTTTTTTCTTTTCGCAATGCTCTATCATTTGAGCTTTTTATATTGCGAAAGTTGCGATAGCCCAATCATTTTGGCTATTTTTCATGGTGCTCAATCATTTCGGCTATTTTTCTTTTTCTTTACTCGCTGCTTTTTATTGCGAGTTGCCCAATCATTTCGGCTATTTTTATTTGCATATATTTTACTTGCTGATTTTTTTGCGAGTTGCCCTATCATTTCGGCTATTCATATGCATTTTTGGCTCGTTGATTTTTGCTGCGAGTATGGAACTTGAGATCTGATACCGATCTTAGCATCAGCATCGCTGCGAATGGAATATGGCCAGGAGCGAATCATCATTTGCCGTGAAAGGACTTGGAATTTGATACCAATCTAGGCATCAACATCGCTACCACTGGGATTGTTACCAGGAGCGAATCATTATTTGCTTTTATCGATTCGAACAAAGGTGGCTTAGCAAACAGGGTTAGGATCCTGTCGACTAAGGCTTTTGACTTCATGAGCCGTAAGGGTCTCATAAAGGTGTTTCTCCCTACGAGTCATGAGGATCTCGTAGGTGTGTTTTCTCCTTAGGAGTCGTGAGAATTCCTAAGTGTATGTTCTCTTATAAGTCATAAGGATCTTACAAGAGTGTTTTCTCCTCATAAGTCGAGAGGACTTAAAAGTGTCGTTCACCACATGAGGACATTCCTCGTCGTTGGTGGGACTTGGTGGGAGAAACGTTTATTTGTGCCCATGGATTGTATACAAGGGTCAATATTAAACCGCTTGTAGGACAACTTGGGGAGTGTAATGGCTTAAGAACAGGTTCAGATCCCTGTAGCTTAAGGCTTTTGAATCCTATGAGCCATGAGAGTCTCATAGGGGGAAATCTCCTTACGAGTCGTGAGGATCTCGTAAGTGTAATTTCTCCTTAGGAATCGTGGGGATCCCTAAGTGTGTTGCTCTCTTTTGTGAGTCGTAAGGATCTTACGCGGGTATTTTCTCCTCACAAGGTCGAGTGGACCTTACAAGTGCGCATGATTTTTTTTACGAGTCTGCATCCTTTCGGGTTTTCATGAACTCGCCGGTAGTCCTGCTGTTTTTACTCATGGAGCCCTTTCGAGTTTTCATCCGAGCCCATTTCGCTTGTGAACGTACCATTTTTTTTTACATCACGAGATTGCACCCTTTCAGGTTTTCACAAGCTCGCCGGTAGCCCTACTTTTTTTTACTTTCGGCGCCCTTTCGGGTTTTCATCCATGCCCCTTTTGCTTGTATACATACCGTATTTTTTTATTTTTATTTTTTTCGTTTGCCAATGGTACTTAGGGGGAATTTCGCTACTGGGGCGGTTTTGCAGCCAGCGAGACTTAAGTTGCAATCCTCACCGCTGAGACCTGTGGACCTAGAGTCCACTGTCGCCGTGTTTGAGGCGGCGTATTTAGTTTAAAGACATTGCGGTCTATTGTTAGTATAAAGACATCTCGGTCCATTGTTAGTTTAGGGACGTCTCGGTCCAATGCAGCTTCGAGGCGAAGTTTTGCCGGATATTACTTATAGAGTTTGGACTTGGGAGGACAGTGAGCGGACACGAGCGTCGTCATCTATCGTTAACCTGAGTTGTGACTTTATCAGGGGTAGTATTTCTTAAGGAAGCGTCCATTTATTAGTCGGGAGGGTCTTTCACCATGCATATTCATGAGCAAGTAGGCACCTCCTTGATAAACCTTGTCTATGATGTATGTGCCCTCATAGTTCGGCTCGAATTTCCCCCGTTTGGCACGGTTGGGGATCATAGGTCTTTTGATAACTAGCACAAGTTCGCCTTGGCAAAATGCTCTTGGCCTAGTTAATCTTTCATATGAGCGCGTCATCCTTACTTTGTAAACTTCTAGGTTTTGCTGAGCCATGAGACGAGTTTCATCGAGGGCATCAAGCTCTACAAGCCGAAGGTGGGCATTTTCTTCATCCGTCAGCTCATGTCGGACTGCCACTCGTAAAGAGGGTAGTTCTATCTCCAATGGGAGAACTGCTTCCGTTCCGAATACCAACGCGAATGGCGTTGTATTCGTGGCTGTCTTGAACGTGGTCCGATAAGCCCAGAGAGCTTCATGCAATCTCTCGTGCCAATCCTTTCTGTTTCTGGACACCGTCTTCTTTATGATCTTCGTCAAGGTCTTGATGAAAGCCTCAGCCAGACCGTTAGCTCGGGGGTTATAGACTGAACAGTATCTCTAATCTATTTTATGCTGCTGTGCGAAGCGGCTGATCTTATGGCTTATGTAGGCTGGCCCGTTATCCGAGATAATCCATCGCGGAGTGCCGAATCGGTAGATGACATGTGTCATGAAGAAATGGAGGATGTTCTCCATCTTTACCTCTCTTAGCGGTATTGCTTCTGCCCACTTAGAGAAGTAATCGGTTGTTGTTAGT
This sequence comes from Agapanthus africanus, assembly GCA_030015575.1. Lineage (NCBI taxonomy): Eukaryota > Viridiplantae > Streptophyta > Magnoliopsida > Asparagales > Amaryllidaceae > Agapanthus > Agapanthus africanus. The sequence goes on along the minus strand of JASDDO010000022.1, from coordinate 721,559,056 downwards.
ATGAACCGATGTCCCTTGGATGATTGTTACGACCCGAAATTTAGTTCGTGACCGGCACTTAAATCACGTAACGTCTTAAGGCATAACGTAACTTAAGTAAGCCAAAGCCTAGAAATCTATACCTTTTTGAAGAAAATAAAAGAGGTGAAGTTTTGAAATAAAGGTATGATGAAGCCAAAAGTTTTCTTAAATGCATAGATAATGGAACATGAAAATGCAAGTGGATTTTACTAGTTGAAAAACATATTTTGTCTTTTAAAAATTTGGGCAGCACCTCCCTTGTATATTTTGATCCAAAACCACATATACATGATAATATAAAAGGCATCCCTAAGAGAGAGCTAGCTCTTAGCCAATCGGTGGAATCACAACCACGCAAGTCATAAATATATGTATACGACGCCCAACGGCGAAGATCAACACCAAAAGATAGTGAATAAAGCAAGACATCAAATCCACCAAGCGAACACATAACCCATCGCTGTAAGTCTCGCAACCACAAGTCTTGCTAAGTCTTACTACTTATACAAATGCTAGTTTCTGATTGATGGAGTTGACTAAATACAACAAGAATAATAATACAAGAGTGGAACGATCCAATATGTCCCACTCACCAAAGCAAATCACCCGAAAGCAAGCTGTGTGCCAGCGACCCTGCTATTGATCCATGCGGTCAATCTGCAAGAACTATGGCACAACGAGGCTGAGTTGCCAACTCGTGAGTAGAAAACATCAGCAGGTAGAAATCGAATAAAACAACGATTTCCTAGGTCAACTATATCAAGAAGGTAATACTATAATATCTAGGGTGACCATGTATGCATATATGTCAACAATATAATCAATGCCAATGTCATATACAAATAAACATCTGAACCATATTCCTATATGCAGGTGGATATCATCCACGTGTCCATCAATGAAATAATCAACATCATGGAACCTGAGTGTCCAACATCGACACTCGCAACATCATGAAGGAATATGCATGTATGTATGAGGATATCAACCAGTATGTGTCCATCAACGACACATCAAATCATGGAACCTGAGTGCCCAACACCGACACTCGAAACATCATAAAACCTGTGTCTAGTATCGACACGTAAATCCTCATATCTCGGGCTCCGTCAGTCCGGATCGGCCCATGGGCTCCGTCAGTCCGGATCTACCCATATCCATCTCACGACTCCGGTCGGTATCCTCCGGATAACCGCGAGGTCCAAACTATCACCGGTAGGTAGTGCTCCCCTGCCAGGCTCACCGCCTAACTATACGAGTCTTCTTGCACCGGGGTACCTCACCGGGTACACCATGTACCCGCAGACGGTGCCTACCGCTCCTCGAATCGGGTGTACTCATAACTCAGAACCGAGAAAACTCACGGTGGACGTCTCGAAATATCATATCAAGAGAAACCGGGTTTTTAAAACAATACATGATTTCCTTTGAAATATAACCACGATTCTTAAATCCAGAATCTTATGAAAATAACATCTCAATGCGTATAATCATAAAGAATGATGTATGCAAACATAAAACAGAAGTGTGAGCATATCGAGTATATCATGCAACATAGCATAATGATGCAAGCATAGCAATATATCATGCCAACGAGTCATGTGACTGTACTGAAAAATTAAGAGTAATAGCATGATGTAGCAATTCTACTGTGTAAGTGACATGGCCATTATCGATGATGAAAGTGTGTGAGCCGGCAAATCTGTGTAAGTGTAACATACGCATCATCGATAATTGTGTAGGTGTACTAGCACAGGTATATGTAATGCAATGAGAATGTCATGAACGTGGTAGAAAGTAAATCGTGAGCGCCATGCTATAAGGTATACGCATCTAATCTAACATATCCGAGTCGGTGAATCTATCAATCGGCATCCAGCCTCACAACATCACGTACGGTATAATCCATCGTACGGCGAAAACAACAGAATAAAGATTCTATCGACCTATACAGCAATGAGGGTACGGATCTAAGTCTCGTACGGCATATCACTCATTATTATCATAATTATATATATACCTATATCTCATGTCACATCCGTATCAATCTCATATTATGGGACCTAACAAAGGTATCAATATTCTCATATCGCCTTGCATCCGTATAACGACATATCAAACCAAGTCATCATATCTTATCGTATACTCTTTTTATCACATCAATATCTCACATCAAGTCATCTTATTAATCTCATGTCGTATTTATTGGCCTCATAACATGCCACTAAAATCTCATACTTATCCTCTTGCAACTACATATATATTTATCGTGATTCACATTCACGTTTCATATCCTTATATATCAATTCGAGACATCCTTATCAATCATATCATTTCACACTAAAACCTTTAATCCCATCCATAGGTTCCTAGTATAGGTTTCTTTGACTATATTCTATATATCGGTTTCCATTTTATAATTGTGGAGGTGCTATACGCCATCCACCCGACTTCCTCCGTAGATATAAATCTACTCACCTTGATCCTTACTTGCCGAAGTCGATGTCGTCATGCTCTTCCTTGTTATCCGAAGTCCGCGTGAAGATGCCTACATATAAACACATAGCATTGTAAACAAGAATCGCATATGGAAACTAAAACAGCACACGAAACCCACATAGGTTAAAACATATGGCCTACGCGTGCAAGAACAAACATAAAACCCTTGTCGTTGACGTACAAACGTCCAACGATTGAATCTACAGTTCGAATACCAAAACCAAGTTATTGAGAACCACGAAACTCAAGAACAGCCATTCAGAAATCTAGCTCCAGATTTTTGGTCAGGTAAAATGAGGATAAACGAGCAGTGCAGTGGAGTAGTATATGGGGTATGTGAGCTACAGAACCAATTCCAACACCAACTCCCACAGATGACCCGGCGACATCACCCTAATTTCCGATCTGGCTGGCCCTAGAGGCTCTGTTTGGGTTCGTCTTCTCATGGTGGTCTTCTAGTGCTCAATCAAGGTCAATGGAGTTGCTAGTTTTTCTCATAAAGGTCTGAGGTCACTCCAAATTTCCCGTAGGCTCAAGATGTTCACAAAACCGACATTGAAACATCTAATTCAAGTTTTTGGGTTTAGTTACTGGTTTGATCTAGGTTTTAACACAAAAGGGGTTTGTAGTCACCAATTACGCTCATTTGCACCCTCACAACTCAAGAAACCCCTAAACTACATTTCGGAATTTTCCATGATCACTAAACCTCACTAAATCAATTCTAAACTAAAATAAAAGCTAAAGGAAATCAAATACTACACTAATGGTGAAAGAAATACCTCATTTGGCAATTCAAGAATTTTCTTGAGTTGCTCAAAGTCTTGAAAATCCAACCTTAAAAGGTCCAATGGGTTTGTAGAGAGGTTGTGATCATTTTAGTGAAGAGAGTGTAGGGTTTTAGTGAAGGAATTGAGATGATATATGAGGGTAGAAGTGGTGGAGGAAGAGTTGAAGGAGGAGACAAAGAAAACAAATGGAGTAAGAATGAAGGGCAGCCTTCTCTCTCTCTCTCTCTCTCTCTCTCATCCTCACTGTCTTTCTTATGCTCACCCTCTCAAGCCCATGCCTCATCATGGTCCCCCCCTCTCTCTCCAATCATTCTCTTTCTTTTTTAAAAATAATTCACATAATACCCCTACAACAAACACAAAGGAAACAACATATAACAAAATGCAGCATGTCATGGTGTACTAGCCATGATTAATTAAAAAGACAGATTTGGCCTAATCGCGATTAGTAGTGCACTAATCAATTTTTATTTAAACTGCATATAATTAATTATAAAAATGCCAAATTTAATAAATATATTTTTAAATGAATAAATAATTTTAATCTCCAATTATTTCACAAATATTGGTATATATTTATACCATTTTACGAAAACCTCAAATTCGCAAATCGGGTAGTTTTCGCGAAATATATTATTTTAATATTATATTCCAAAAATAATATTTTATATTTTCTGAAATGTTACAATGATGCTTGTTCGATGGGCCTGATTATATCGGTTCCCCACATTTCGAATGGCCAGCTAGCCAATGTTGGGTGTAGCGGATTCGGATGCTGGTGGATGAAGTCCCCGTGAATCTGGCACGAGTGACACTGCTTTGCGTATTCGAGGCAGTCCTGAATCATCGTGGGCCAATAGTAGCCGATCCTTTTGATTTTCAGCTTCATCTTTTGCCCGGCTTGATGAGAACCACTGAGTCCGTCATGAGTTTCTTGGACGACTCTCCTTGCTTCTTCTGGTTCCAGACATCTTAGCCACAAACAATCAAATGATCACTTATATAGATTATCATTGACGAAGGCGAAAGACAGAGCTCGCTTCATGAGCTGATGTCTTGATGACGCGTCTTCGGGCGTATGATGAGATTTGAAGTAGTCTACAAAGACTTCTCTCCAATTCATCACCTTTTCTTCATCTTCTAATTGGAATGCCGCTTGTTCGGCCGCTTCCTTTTCTTCAGACGACTCCGGAGATATTTCTACTGGCACGAGAATCCAGTGGCTTTGCACAATGATCCATACGTCATCGAGGTTTTCGTCTGCCAATTCTTTAGCGAGCTTGGATAATGCATCTGCCTTGCTATTTTCCGTCCACGGTATGCTTTCCAGGACGTAAGAGGGGATTTGAGTCAGTAATTGATGCACTCTTTGGCCATATTTTACCAGCTCTGGCTTACACGTCTGATAGTCGTCATTTACTTGGCTAACGACCTGCTGGGAGTCTCTATATATGAGGAGTTCTTGATTCCCATGTCAATGGCGATCTCGAGACCTGCTATTAAAGCTTCATATTCCGCTTCGTTGTTTGTTCTTGGCTCCGTTATGGAAAGGGCAAAACGCATTATCCTTCCTTGTGGAGTCACAAAGATAAGGCCTACTCCGGCTTTGATTATGGGGGTGCTTTGCTTCCGCCTCTTCATAGACGATGCCCTATCGAAATAGAGTTCCCATCGGGTATCACTCCCTTCTTTCTCCCCGTCGATTGCATCAAATGCGTGTTCGTCCGGCAACTCGCAGTTTAAGGGAGAATTAGCTGGTATCGGATGCTCTGCGAGAAAGTCAGCGATGGCCTGGCCTTTTATTATCTTGAGGGGTCGATATACTATTGAGAACTCCATCAAGAAGAGGTCCCATTTGGCAAGCCTTCCCATTAGTATGGTTCTTGACATCAAATATTTGAGAGGATCCACTTTTGATATGAGATGGACCTCATGTGCCAAGGCGTAATGTCGGAGCTTCGTTACCGCAAAGATTAATGCCAGGCAATGCTTTTCTATTGGGGAGTAGTGGTTTTCTGCCCCCAGGAGAACTCGACTCAAATAGTAGAGAGCTCTCTCCTTTCCCTGGTCGTTCTCCTGTGCCCATAGCGTGCCTAAAGAACCTTCAAGGTCTTTCGTGTACAGGATGAGGGGTTTTTCCTTGACTGGAGCGGTCAGTACCAGCGGGTTCTGCAGATATTGCTTGATTTCGTCCAGTGCACTTTGGCATTTACGATCCCAAACGAACGGGGTCCCCATCTTCATTAGATGACTGTAGGGGCGGCATATGCCGCCCCTACAGTCATCTAATGAAGCCGGAGAGGTTAGCTATGAACCGCCGGATATACGTGAGCTTTTCTTGAAGAGACCGCAGTTGTTTGAGAGTTCTTGGCGCGGGCATTTCCATAATCGCCTTAATTTTTGATGGGTCTATTTCGATGCCTCGGTGTCATATGATGAATCCTAGGAATTTTCCTGAGGAAACTCCAAACGCGCATTTCAGAGGGTTCATCTTCACGTTGTACTTCCGAAGGCGCTAGAACACTATCTTCAAATGCTCTCAGTGCTCCTCGTACGATTTTCTTTTCACCACGAGGTCGTCGATATAACACTCGACAATCTCATGTATGAGGTCATCAAAGATCTTTGTCATGGCCCTCTGGTAGGTGGCGCCAGCGTTCTTCAGACCAAAGGACATCACTTTGTAGCAGCATATGCCCAGCGGAGTTCGGAAAGCAGTGTGTTTTTGGTCTTCAAGATGCATCTTTATTTGATTATACCCTGAAGATCCATCCATGAAGGAGAAGACTTCATGGGTGGATGTGTTATCGATCATTAGCTCGGTAACAAGCACTGGGAAGTCATCCTTCGGACAAGCTTTGTTGAGATCTTGAAAATCTACGCAGATGCATATTGTCCCATTTTTCTTCATTACCAGAACGATATTGGCGATCCAGTCAGGGTATTGAACTTATTGGATGAAGCCGGAGTCGATTAGCTTCTTGACTTCGGTATTGATACTCATCTCAAGCTCGAGCCGCATTCTTCTTGGTGCTTGTTTGACTGGCTTGACGTCCAGTGATATTGCCAGTTTATACACGGCTACCTCTGGATCTAATCCCAGCATCTCGGAATAGTTCCATGCGAAACAGTCTTTATACTGTATAATCACGTCTTTTAACGTGGCCACCTGTTTCTCAGACAGCAGCTCACTGACAAATGTTGGCCTTGGCTCGTCTGCAGTCCCCAAGTCAATTTTTTTCAGGTTGTCCGCCATGGTATGTATCCCATCTTTCAGCTCTTTTGGTGTCGGTGGAAATTCTGAGATCACCTCGTCTTCATCTTCATTTGCAAAGCACCGGGAGAGGTCGTCCACATTCTCATACTCTCCCTTTTTTGAGAATGTTATTATGTGGGAGGTACAAGCTCGTTTCCAAGCTCGATGTTGATCTGGACTTACCCTCGCAGTGTAGGTTGCTTTTGGCTCATGCTTCCGTGGTGGGGTTACCTTCCAACTGTCGGATAGAGCGAACCTGCCTCGTTTATAATGATCTTCGACCCAGTCTTTGAAGGTGAAGCAATCTTCAAGAGGATGTCCTATTGCTCAGTGGTAGGAGCAATAAGCCGGATGGTGGATCTCGTTTACTTGCTCAGGGTGCCGAGACTCTGGGAATGTCATCATTTGATACTTCATGACAAGGTGGAATATTTTTCTTGTCTTGTCTTGAGGGAAAGAATATTCTCGACTCATCTTTCTCATAAAAGACGGATTCCAGCTGACTTTTTCTCGATCACGGGGCTTCTTGAATCCGCTTCATTGTTTTTGAACGTCACTCCCGTTCTTTACCTTATTGTTGCTTCTACGTCGGGCTTTCTTTTTGCCATGAGAGTGCACAACGGGTTGAGGGTGAAGGGGATCGTCATCCTCTGTAGCCTGCTGAATGATACGTTGCGTCCTGGCCTTTTTGTAAATGGTCATTTCGCGGCTGTGGTCATCCCGAACCTTTTGACCTGCTTCTCTTATTAGCTTCTCAATCTGTTCTTCGAATGACGGATTTGATATTAGTACGGCGGGATTTCGCTATGTTTCAATATCAGCGCTATCTGGAAAGACATTCTCTTTTCCACCGGAATCATTTATAACATGGCAGCCATGGAATAGCTCCCGTTTCTTGGACCGAGTATTCAAGGACAGCTGTCTCCATTCTCCTGTGTTTCCCCAATCAGAGCAAAGCTCTGTTTTGAATTTCAAAATTCAAAAATTGAAGCAACGCTTCAGATCCTGCGCGCTGCGCGCCACGTGTCAAAAGAAGACATACCAGCGCCAGGAGCACTGAGCCCTAGGCAGCGCACCCTAATCAGAGCAAAGCTCTGTTTTCAAAATTCAAAAAATTAAAAAGTTGAAGCAACGCTTCAGTTCCAGCGCTCTGCGCTGCACACCACATGTCAAACACAGGTGCGCTAGCGCAGTTGCTCTGCGCTCCGCGCGGGGTGCCACGTGTCTAACACAGGTGCGCTAGCGCAGTTGCGCTGCGCTCTGCGCTGCGCACCACGTGTCCAGCATGGGTGCGCTAGCGCAGTTGCGCTGCGCTGCACGCCACGTGTCCAATGTAGGTGCGCCATCGCTGGAATTAAAAGTTCCCACCGTTGGATCAAAGGATCTAATAATGATGATAAATCATTAATTAACCAGAATTAAATTCGATTAAGGAGAGATTTCTCAAAATCTTTCCAAACAACAAGATTGTGCTTTAAGCACCGCTGGATCAATGATCCAATGGTAAATAATGAATTTCCAAAACATAACAAATTCTGCATAGAAAGATTTCTCAATCTTATTGAAAAACAAGAAGATTATCTTCTGTAAAACAGAAGCCTTAGGATCAAAGATCCGACGGTGGGAAATATTCCCAAATCGATCAGAGAAAGATCGCTCAAACTGATTTAACAAATCAATTGGCCCTATATAATGGCCCCTAGACTTTAAGTCTCAGGGACAGAAGAAGGGAGATAAGAGATAGAAAAAACTCTCTGCAAACTTTGAGAAAAACCCAAAGAAAAAGAAAGGTAAAGAATTGATTCTTGAAGAACAGAGATGAAATCATCTCGTAAAAAGAAGAAACGTCTTCTAAAAAGATCTTAGATCTATAAAAAAGACCAAGGTCTTTGATTAAAAAGAAAAGATCAAAACACCTAATCATAAAAATAAAAAAATAAAAAAAGAAGAAGTATTTTTACTTCACAGATCTTCAGATCTGCAAAGGCAGAGCCTTTTAATAAAAAACAAGAACTGTTGTTCTTGGATCATGAGGAAAGGCCTCCTTTGAAGAACATAAGTTTGTTCTTTGATCTTAAAATTGATCAAAATGCACTTTGCGCTATTAGACAGTGCTTTGCACTCATGAACTGCGCCCTTGCGCTCCTTGGACTGGCGCTCAGTGCCATAACATGCCACGTGCAACCATAGACACGATCTGCACTTTGCGCTCCTGAAAACAGCGCACTGCGCTCTTGGGTTGGCGCTCAGCGCCAAGCGCGCCACGTGTCACTCACTGGCGCACCCATAAACTGGCGTAGCGCTCTCATAAATTAAAAGCGCAGTGCGCTAACAAACTAGCGCTTAGCGCGACACGTGTCCTCCTCGTGTGCGCCAACCGACAGAAGCGCAATGCGCTCTTTGACTGGCGCAAAGCGCCTGGTGCGCCACATGGCGCGCTGTCAGAACATACCTTGTTCTGATAAATGCTATGTATTCAATATAAGACAAAAAATGTCAGAGCCCAATGCTTGGCATTATTAAAAGGGCAGAGCCCAAACAAAGGCCTAACAGGCAGAACAAAAATAAAATGTTCTTTAACTGGACTTAGCCCAATTCTGGCCGTAAGTCCTCAATTTAAATTGAACTGAGCACACCTGCTCTTCCAATCAATTTACACCCGGTCCGAAGGTACATCTCTTTACTCCTCTGACATCTGTCGTTGTAATACTTCAACGTCGTCAGAGAGGTCACGGGTCCCGACGACCACACATTACTACGGACTGTGGGGTCCTTAAACTCATGGGCTATGATGTCCTTAACCTTGACCATGATGTCTTAAAACTAACGTCGGACTGTGGAGTCCATAAATCCACGGACTATGATGTCCTTAACCTTGACCGTGATGTCTTAAAACTAACGTCGGACTGTGGAGTCCTTAAATCCACGGACTATGATGTCCTTAACCTTGACCGTGATGTCTTAAAACTAGCATCGGACTGTGGAGTCCTTAAATCCACGGACTATGATGTCCTAAACCTCGACCGTGACGTCTTAAAACTAACACTGGACTGTGAGGTCCTTAAACTCACGGACTATGATTTCCTTAACCTCGACCGCGATGTCTTAAAACTAACAATGGACCGCAATGTCCTTAAACTAATTATCGACCGCAATGTCCTTAAACTAAACAACAGAGCCCAAATGCTCTTTTGTTGGATCTAAACGATCCTGTTAAGTTGATCTTACTCTAGAATTAGACTAACGTGTCCTTAACAAACGTTTAAGTTGATCTTAGCCTCAAATAAGGCTAACGTATCCTTAAACATAACCCCCATAAAACCCAAATCTAAGAAAGATACGGATTTGGACTAGTCCACGTCCTACGGACGACAGCATAACTTAGTCTCCGTATACAATCCACGGACAACCGAACATAAAACAAACACCCACGACACGAAGTGACCATATGGAGAAGGAGAAAGTTTTTACCGCGATGCGGTAGCGTAATTAACTGCAGGGGCTTGCGCCTGCAGGGAAGAGCGTCCCCACAATCAAAAATTCCTCAAACGAGGGGGAATCTGACGAAGTCTTCCACATCGGCCGCATCCGTTTAAACCTTCGATACATGGTGCCATAAATCAACTTGGCATCTTCGGAGAGGTGGACGGATAGCACCAATTAGTATCTGCCCCCAGATTCAGTCAAGACGTACAGTCTTCCCGGCTTCCGGCGGTGAACAGATTCTGGCACGCCTGGTGGGACCTTTTCCTCTTTCCACTCCACACTTTGTGTGTCATGTTCGCGAACCAATCGCGGTTTGATAATGGTTGCCCTTGGGTTTCGAGGTACTAAGATTTGGCGTTTTGGTTGGTGCAGAAAGCGAAGGATCAATGGCGTTCACTTGCTCAAAGTGTTCCACATGCAACTGCAACCCACGTCCTACCTCAACTGGGGGCATAGCTTACGGGCCCCAAGCTGCTTTCCTGTTCACGATGCCTGTGGAACAAGTCACTCAAGCCACCACGGGATTGTTTTTCGGAACCATGCTTCCGCCGACGAGCGTCAGCACCCCCGTGCCCGTACCAGAAGCTCCCAAGAAGTCGGTCTTTGATCGGCTTACAACTACTGTGGCCCCTCTCAACGGGTCGTCCAACTCCAGCTCCTCGGTCTTCGCTAGACTGGGCCAAAGTTCAGGTGGGCCTATGATGAATCCTGCACCTCAAGAAAAGGTTATTCCGAAAAGAGTAACTAATCCTGCTCCTGAAATCGTCAAGGCGGCTCCTCCTCCTGCCAAGGGGTCGGCCTTTACAAGACTGACTGTCCCAGCTCCCACTCCCACTCCTGCTACTCAAAGGACATCAGTTTTCAACAGGCTGACACCAGCAACAGCCCCTCACCTGAACAAGGGGCAAGACAAGGCCATCCCCGTAGCTGAGCCAACTCCATCAGCTCGACATGCTCGACGTCGCCACTGGCGCCGAGTAAGGAAGGCCAGGGGCAACTCCCTTTCTGGGCTAACTCCACCAGCTCCAACGGCGGAAATTAATGCTGCTGTTCCAACTGGGACAACTTCGAGCTGCTGAATAGGGTGCGCAGGAATTCTCCTACTGCCGTACTGAGAAGATCTCTTCCTCCGGTGGAGAATGTCGCAGAAGCAAAGCCAGAACAGTCCCCTCAGCGGCTGTCCTCTAAAATCTACAAGGTCCGGCGTCAAGTCCAAGACTCGGTGGTTGATCCAAATTTCTCCCGCCAGCAGAAGAAGCTGAAGGTCCGACAGGAAGAAAACCATCATGTTAAGCTAAAAAAGATGACAACCACCTGGGTGCTCACTGCGACGGCCCCCTCAACTTCGACCGCTCATAAGAAGAGAAGGCCGGAGAAGATCCCCATGCCTGCGACAAATGTCAAAGGCACTGAGCCCAAACGCCCTAAGTCTGGGGGCATAACGGTCCATACTGTTTACATGGCATCCGGGAAAGAGGATAGCCGTGCTTCTACGGGCCACCGACCACTCACCCGATCCATCACAAGAGCTCAGGAACAGCAACAGCAGAAGCTCTAGGAGATGCTGACTGCAATGGCCGTACTCATCGGGCCAAAAGAAAGCCCGGAGGCGTCATCGGAACAACGTCACGAACACAAGACTGATGCTGAATTCCTTCGGAGAATGCTCGAAAAGAAGGACAAATAAGCTGCGGAGCAAGCGGCTAACATAAAGCGAATGACACTTCTCTTCCAAGACATGGTCGGGATGATGATACAGCCAGATCCTCCAGCCGAACACCCTCCGATCATTATTGAAGATGACAGAGGAGAAACATCGAATCCCCTGCCGGCTCTTTCAACAGCCAAGGAGGAAACAATTTCTAAGGCCGCCCTGGATGATTATATTGCTCAAAAAATACGAGTTCACCAGGCAAATGAAGCGGCCGGCCAGGTCGTGAAGACTGGGCGACCGTATCCAAGATGGTATGATCAGATAAAATACCCGCCGGGCTATACGATCCCAAAATTCCACGTGTACAAGGGGATGGGCAAACCCCACCAGCACGTCGCCCAGTTCAGAGCTCTGTGCGGCAATATCGGGGGTGATGATAAGCTTTTGCTCCGCCAATTCGTCGGCAGCTTATCAGAAACGGCGTTTGAGTGGTACTCCGAACTTCCAAACGACTTCGTCAAAACTTTCGCAGAAATGGAGTTATTGTTCACCCAGCGATTCGCGAGCGCAAGTGAATGCACCCCTATAATAGCATTGATCAATGCGAGAGTAAACCCGGGCAAAACTTGGGTTCAATATGCAATCCGATGGCGGAATCTATGGTCAAAGTGCGAACAACGCATCGAAGAAGCACCAGCGGTGGGCATGTTCGTGGGCACTCTAGACCCTCATGCAACTATTTCACAGTTCATGATGTTCTTCAAACCGACCACATTCCAAGCTTTAATCGACAAGCTAGCCCAGATGGATCAGATGGGTCACAAATCGTCTCCTCCGAAACCGGAACTGCGGAACGAAAAGGGTAAAGGGAAGGCCATCTTCGTTGCAAACACCCAACAGCAGCCCAGTGCCCCAAAGCTAGCGGATCAACTGGAGGAGAGACGACGCTATTACAATGAGAAAATGAAGCGTCCTTACTCATTCCCACGGGACAAAACGAAGAGGCTGTTCGAGTTGGCTATGCGCAACAGGCTTATCAATTTGCAGAATCCAAGGCGACCACCGCAACCCAGCGAAGTGAATAATCCCAATTACTACCCTTACCACCAAACGGTAAGCCATCCGATCGAGGATTGCTTCATCTTTAAGGGATGGATCGAGGATCAGTACCTACAAGGCAAGTTTGCGCTGTCTGAGAAGTGGAAAGTAAACCCACCACAACCGCACAGTCCTAAGAAGACGGACACACCGGGGGCAACGTGCTCTTTTGTTGAAGAAGCTCCATGGGAGGTCGTGCTTTCAGCCAAAACCAAAAGGATGCTGAATGAACTCCAGACATGCCCGGCGATCAGGTGGAAGAATCCGCTAAACCCCCAGGTCATTGAAGGGATGCTGAAGCCGTGCCCAACTCCAAAGATTGGTGATGATATTCAAAGTGTTCGCACCCAGCCGTCGAAATCTTCGAAAAAGAAGAAGAAATCCAAAAAGCCCGTGAAGCCTGGCGACAAGCGCATGGACCTGCAGAAAAAAATCGACGCGCTGGAAGAGTATAACCAAAAGGCGCGGACTCCAATCACGCTCCAAGAGTTTCTCGGCCACGTCCTTGTAGATGGAGATGATGGAGAAGACTCGTCGGATGAATCTGAGGATTGCGTAGCAAGTTGCCATGTGATCTCTCACTCATCGATAAACGATGAAGAAGCCCTTTGCACCAAGAGACTGGGGGCAGGGCCTGAACCGGAACTTCCAGGGCCATCAGACGAGATGATCGATGCATTCCTAAACAAAGCTCTTCTGAAAAGTAAAGTTGATTAGGAGCGTGAGATGGCCATATTTGAAAGAGCTAAACGCCGGCAACTAGACGAAAGAATCGAGACATTCCCGCCGAATCAAGGAACATCCGTCGCGGATAAAAACAAGTTCAAGACGAGGAAAAGGTTTGCTAAAGCCATATCAATGGAGATGAAGCTACCACCCTCTGAAGAAAACATTCTTGATGAAGCAGAAATGCATCCTAACTACTTCTTATATCATCGGATGATTGCGCACCCCACCGAAGAGTGCACCACTTTTAAAAGATGGTGGCAGGGGTATGTTGCTCACCGGCAATATTTTAAGCGGATGAAACCCAAGACTCCTCGGGAGCAAGGGAATACGACCAGGGAGCATAAAAGAACCACGGCAGCTGTCGCATGGTCAACGCCGGGGAATCGCAGGTCCTCACCTTCGGAAGTGACTCCGACGAAGAGATGAATCTTTGCCCTCTTTTCAAAGAATCTACCTCGGGGAAGGAGGAAGAACCGAAGGCCTGTGAAAACATTCAGCTGCGCAATCGCACGCTTCCAGAAAAGAATCTCGAATCCACGAGTATAAAAGATAAGGGAAAAGAAAAGTTCTCCGAGGATATCGCCCTGGATACCTAAGTCATGAAAGAACTGACCGCCAAGGACCCGCCAAAGAAGAGTAATGTGGACTATAACGTTCTGGCGCACTTGAGGAAGTTACCCCCGCAACTCAGTATTCTCGATGCCCTTCTATTATCCAAAGAAGCGAGAGATTCACTGATCAAGGCGCTACAAGAGCCAGAGCAATTCCAAGCTTTTCTTACCGAAGAAAAGATGAAGGACGAGCTAGAGGAAGTACACACAGCCGATATCACCTTCGGCGACGAAGAACTCCTCCTTGGGACGTACGAGCATAACCGTCCCCTCTGTGTCTCAGGGTACAGCAACGATATAAAGATAGGCAAAATCCTGGTCGACAATGGGTCTTTCGTCAATCTCCTCAACGTGCGAGTGTTGAAGGAAATCTGTATGAGCGTCCAGCATCTCGCTCGTGATAAGATCACCATCTCTGGTTTTGACTTCCAGTCATCGCGGACTCTCGGGTCTGTGATATTGACATTATGATTCGGGCTACTTGTCACGGATGTTAAATTTCAAGTCATTGACGCCAAAACATGCTATAACGCTTTGCTCGGCCGACCTTGGTTACACGAGTACAACATCATCCCTTCTACACAACATCAGTGTATGAAATACTTTAAGGATGGTCTCGAGTATACCGTAACGGGAGAGCTGAACCCATTCTCCGTGAACGAAGTCCGTAAGTACGAAGATGCAAAATACTTTTTGCCAGATTTCGAGGACACGGAGAGATGTCGCAAACCAGAGAACAAAGCTATCACCACCATTCCTGTCTTCGGGAGTGATACTGAGGAAGAGGAAGAGATAGTTCATTCAGGTCCACCCCAGTACGATAAGCCAGGACTGTCCGCTCCCATGTTGATCTTTGGCAGTGACTCGGAAGATGAGGTCCATGCTATATTTTCCGCTCGGCCTTCAGTACAAACATTCGCTGATGAAGAGCAAAGTTTGCAAATTGCCATGGTTCCGCCCAAACATCATAAAGAACTATACGTCCTTGATACCTACAGTGTGGAAGAGCTGCAGACGTTCTATGTCCCTCCCAGGCGAGAAGGTGAAAAGGCGATCCTATTCTACCGCTCCGTGGAAACCAAAGTGGAGAAAGAAATCTGGCACGGCATGGATTCTACACTTGACAGGCTACAGCCCATCCGTCTGCTTAGATATTACACAGAAGGCTTGAAAAGACTATTGAAGTGCCAATGGATACAATTCAAACAGACCGCTCAAAAAGCTAAGTTCTATGACAGGATCTGGAACGTTCCCGGAACTCAGCGCAAGTTACCCAACGGGAGAATAAAAGCGATCGGGCTTGGATATGTTCGGGCCAAGAAACGGGAGCTACTCCACGACTGCTATGTCGTACATGACT
The DNA here is from genome assembly GCA_030015575.1 of Agapanthus africanus. Taxonomy (NCBI): domain Eukaryota; kingdom Viridiplantae; phylum Streptophyta; class Magnoliopsida; order Asparagales; family Amaryllidaceae; genus Agapanthus; species Agapanthus africanus. The sequence continues at coordinate 721,543,551 of JASDDO010000022.1, read as the reverse complement.
TTGATGAAGAAGGAGATACTCAATGGGAGAATGCTAACCCTGAACCAGAAAGGGCCCCCGACATGAAAATGCCCAGTCCGTCGTTCGAAGAACAAATGGACAAGCTTATAAGGGAAGCTGGTCAAAAAGTTCGAGACGACCATAATCGCGAAATAGCCATCTACGAGAAATCCAGGACTCAGCACCTTCTTCAGCAGGCTGCGAAAGATGACACGGCCCCTCCCTGTCAACCTGTTGTTCAAAAGGCCCGGCGCAGAGGCAGAAACAAACCAAAGAACGGAAAAGGCGTTCGATAGCGACAAAGCGGGACTAAGAAGTAATGCGAACGGGAATCGTGCGGTCCGGATTTGTCCCTGGTGAAAAAGATGAGTCGAGCTTACTCTTTTCCTCAGGACAAGACAAAGAAGATACTTGATCTTGCCATAAGACATCAAATGCTTACACTCCCGGAATCCAAACACCCCGAGCAAGCGAACGAGGTCTCTCATCCAGACTATTGCTCTTATCACCGATCAATAGGACACCCCCTCGAAGACTGCTTCACCTTCAAGAACTGGGTCGAAGATCAATATCAGCTTGGCAAATTCGCTCTATCCAGCATTTGGAGGGTAACACCGCCGCAGAAGCATGAACCCAAATCCGCGAGAGTAGAACCAGATCAGCATCGGTCGTGGAAGCGAGCTCGTACTTTTCATATAATAACACTATCAAAGGAAGAACCTGAGAATATGGATGACCTCCCATGGTGCTTCGAAAACGATGATGATGAGGTGATCTCAGAATTTCCACCGGCGCCAAAAGAGCTGGAAGATGGAATACATACCACTGCAGATAACCTCAAGAAAATTGATTTGGGGACGGCGAATGACCCACGACCGGCATTCGTTAGTGAGCTGTTATCTGAAGAAATGGTGGCTGCGCTAAAAGACGTGCTTATGCAGCACAGAGATTGCTTCGCATGGAACTATTCCGAGATGCCAGGACTAGATACAGAGATTGCTGTCCACAAACTGGCAATATCCCCGGACGTTAAGCCAATCAAACAAGCACCGAGAAGAATGCGGCTCGAGCTTGAAATGAGCATCAACACCGAGGTCAAGAAGCTAATCGACTTCGGCTTCATCCAAGAAGTTCAGTACCCTGACTGGATCGCCAACATCATCCCGGTGATGAAGAAAAATGGGACAGTACGCATCTGTGTAGACTTTCGGGATTTCAACAAAGCTTGCCCAAAAGACGACTTACCAGTTCCGGTTACCGAGCTGATGATAGACAATACGTCCACTCACGAAGTCTTCTCCTTCATGGACGGATCGTCGGGATACAACCAGATAAAGATGCATCCCAAAGACCAGAAGCATACCGCTTTCTGGACCCCTTTGGGTATATTCTGTTACAAGGTGATGCCTTTCGTTCTAAAGAACGCCGGTGCCACCTATCAGAGGGCCATGACGAAGATCTTCGACGACCTCATACATGAAATCGTCGGATGCTATATCGAAGACCTCGTGGTTAAAAGCAAATCATACGAGGAACATCTCGAGCATCTGAAGATCGTATTTCAACGCCTTCGGCGATACAACTTGAAGATGAACCCTCTCAAATGCGCATTCGGAGTGTCCTCAGGTAAATTCTTAGGATTCATCGTCCGACACCGAGGTATCGAGATAGAACTGTCAAAGATCAAGGCGATCATGGAAATTCCTCCGCCAAGGACTCTCAAACAATCGCGGTCTCTCCAAGGGAAGCTCGCGTATATCCGGCGATTTATAGCCAATCTCTCCAGCAAGTGCCGCCCCTACAGTCACCTGATGAAAAAAGGAACCCCGTTCATCTGGGATCACAAATGCCAAGGCGCGCTGGACGAAATCAAGCAGTATCTGCAGAACCCGTCAGTGTTGGCTGCTCTGGTCAAGGGAAAGCCCCTTATTCTTTATACAACAGCCCTCGAAGGTTCCTTAAGCGCATTATGGGCACAAGAGAACGACCAAGGGAAAGAAAGAGCTCTCTACTACTTGAGTCGAGTTCTCCTGGGGGCAGAAATCAATTATTCTCCCATCAAAAAACACTGCCTGGCGTTGATCTTCGCGATAATGAACCTCAGACACTACGCATTGGCACATGAGGCCTGTCTCATATCAAAAGTGGATCCTCTCAAATACTTGATGTCGAAGGCCATATTAACAGGATGACTTGCTAAATGGGCCCTACTCTTGATGGAATTCTCGATAACTTATCGGCCTCTTAAGGCAGTAAAAGGCCAGTCCATCGCCAACTTCCTCACCGAGCATCCGATACCGGCCGATTCTCCCTTGAATTGTGAACTGCCAGACGAACATGCGTTTGATACGATCGACGGTGGTGATACCCGATGGGAACTTTATTTTGATGGAGCGTCTTCCATGAAGAATCGCAAACAGAACACGCCCATAATCAAATCAGGGTAGGCCTTATCTTCGTGACCCCATAAGGAAGGATAATGCGCTTTGCTTTCTCCTTAACAGAGCCAAGGACAAACAATAAAGCCGAGTATGAAGCTTTGATAGCAGGCCTCGAAATCGCCATCGACATAGGAATTGAAAACCTCCTCATATACGGAGACTCCCAACTGGTCGTTAGTCAAGTAAATGGCGACTACCAAACGTGCTAACCAGAGTTGGTAAAGTACGGCGAGAAAGTACAGCAACTGCTGACCCAAATACCTTCCTACACCTTGGAAAGCATACCGCGTGCGGAAAATAGCAAAGCGGATGCATTAGCCAAGCTTACTAAAGAATTGGCTGATGAGAACCTCGATGACGTGAGGATCGTTGTGCAAAGCCGTCAGGTTCTCGCACCAGCGGAAGTATCTCCGGAGTCATCCGAGGAAAAGGAAGCGACCAAGCAGACGGCCCTGCAAATAAAAGACCAAGAAACGGTTGAGGATTGGAGAGAAGTCTTTATAGACTACTTCAAATCCCGTCGAACGCCAGAAGATGCGTCCTCAAAACATCAGCTCATGAAGCGAGCCTTATCTTTCGCCTTCGTTAATGATACTCTGTACAAGAGGTCATTTGATTCTCTGTGGTTGAGATATCTGGGACCTGAAGAAGCAAAAAGAGTCATCCAAGAAGTTCACGATGGACTCTGCGGTTCTCACCAAGCAGGCCCGAAGATGAAGTTGAAGATTAAACGGATGGGCTACTACTGGCCCACGACGTTCAGGACTCCCTCGAATATGCGAAGCAATGCCACTCATGCCAAATCCATGGGGACGTCATCCACCAGCATCCAAATCCACTACACCCGACAGTGGCTAGCTGGCAGTTCGAAATGTGGGGAACTGACATAATCAGCCCCATCTAGCCAACATCGTCCAGAGGACATCGATTCATTTTGGCAACAACTGATTACTTCTTCAAATGGGCAGAAGCAGTACCTCTGAGGGAAGTGAAGACGGTGAACATCCTCCATTTCTTCAAGACGCGTGTTATTTATCGGTTTGGAACTCCGCGACGGATCATCTCCAATAACGGGCCAGCCTACAGAAGCCACAAGATCAGCCGCTTCGCACAACAACATAACATAGACTGGAGATACTCCTCAGTTTATAACCCTCGAGCTAACGGTCTAGCTGAGGCTTTCAATAAGACCCTGACAAAGTTCGTGAAGAAGATGGTGTCCCGAAATAAGAAGGACTGGCATAAGAGACTGCAAGAAGCTCTCTGGGAGTATCGAACGACGTTCAAGACGGCCACGAACACAACGCCGTACGCATTGGTATTTGGTACAGAAGCGGTACTCCCCCTCGAGATAGAGCTACCCTCTTTACGAGCGGCAGTTCATTACGAGCTAACGGACGAAGAGAATGCTCACCTTCGGCTTGAGGAGCTCGATGCTCTTGATGAAACCCGGCTCATAGCGCAACAAAACCTAGAGGCTTATAAAGCAAAGATGATGCACTCTTACGAAAGATTGACTAGGCCAAGGACATTCCGCCAAGGCGAACTCGTACTAGTGGTCAAAAGACCTATGATCCCCAATCGCGCCAAGCGGGGAAAATTTGAACCGAACTATGAAGGCCCATATATCATAGACAAGGTCTACCAGGGTGGAGCCTATCTACTCATGGACATACATGGTGAAAGACCTTTCAGGCCAATAAACGGTCGCTTTTTGAAGAAATACTACGCTTGACGAGTCATGGCCTAGGTCAATGATAGATGACGACGACTACATCCGCTCGCTATCTTCCTAAGCCCAAACTCTATCAGTAGTAACCGACTTCCTTTACGGCGGACCGAAACGTCCTTAAAACTAACAACGGACCGAAACGTCCTTAAACTAACAGCGGACCGAAACGTCCTTAAACTAACAACGGACCACTATGTCCTAAAACTAGCTGTTGACCGAGATGTCGATAAACTACGATGGATTGCAGCATCCCAAAGCTGGTACAAAAAAAAAAGAATAAAAAAAGAAGAAGAGAAAACGGTATGTCTATAAGCGAAATGGGCATGGATGAAAACCCGAAAGGGCTCCGTGAGTAAAAACAGCAGGGCTACTGGCGAGTGTTTGTGAAAACCCGAAAGGGCGCAACCTCGTTAAAAGACACTTGCAAGGTCCTCTCGACCTTGTGAAGAGAAACCACCCGCGTGAGATCCTTACGACTCACAAGGGAGCAAAACACTTAGGGATCCCCACGATTCCTAAGGAGAAATTACACTTGCGAGATCCTCACGACTCGTAAGGAGAACCCTCTTAGGAGACCCTCACGGCTCATAAGATTCAAAAGTCTTAAGCTACAGGGATCTGAACCTGTTCTTAAGCAGCCCACCACAACCTCCAATATTGCCTTACAAGCGGTGCAACACTGACCCTTGTATACAATCCACGGACACGAATAAATATTTCCCTAACCAAGTCCCACCCGTGACTAGGGATATGTCCATATGGTGAACAACCCTTGTAAGTCCTCTCGACTTATAAGGAGAAAACCTTCTTGTAAGATCCTTACGACTTACAAGAGATCATACACTTGGGAGTCCTCACGACTCCTAAGGAGAAAAAGCACCTACGAGATCCTCACGACTCGCAGGGAGAAATACCTTTATGAGACCCTTACGGCTCATGAAGTCAAAAGCCTTAGTCGACAGGATCCTAACCCTGTTCGCTAAGCCACCTTTGTTCGATATCGACAGAGGCAAATGATGATTCGCTCCTGGCAATATCCCAGTTGTAGCGGTGCTGATGCCGGAATCGGTGTCTAATTCCAAACTTGCAGTGAAAAGCTAGCAAGCCACACATGCATACGAAATAGCCGAAATGATGAGGCAACTTGCAACAGAAGCAGCAAGTAAAAAAAATGTATGCATGCAAAATAGCCGAAATGATGGGGCAACTCGCAATAAAAAGCAGCGAGTAAAAATAAAATAAATATCCGAAATGATAGGGCAATCGCGACCTTCGCGATATAAAAGCTGAAATGATAGAGCATCACGGAAAGAATTGAAAAAATAAAATGAAATTTATGCCCTACAGGTGATATCACATCAATCCCTGTATACAATTCAGGGGCGCAAACAAAGAGGGAGTCACACTCGTCCTCCCCAGGTTTCATCAGAAGAAGAAGACAAATCTCGACGGGTCACAGATAGCCTAGAGATCATCTCAATATTCGTCTCATTGCAGCAGATACAACATCAAGCAAAGCGGAACGGCGGCAACTCCCAGTTCCATGACTCGGCGGTTTACAGATCACCGAGAGTCAAATTCTGACTCCGTGAAATGCGGATAAAGTCAACCCTTCCTGGCTACGTGGAACGCGGATTATGTCACTTCTGACCCCGCAGGAAACGTCCAGAGCGGATCCTGGTCCTCTCAGATCACGGCAGTGAACCCGTGTGAAGCATCCATCGTAGAGCCTGGTCCTCGCAGAGCACGGCAGTGAACCCGTATGAAGCATCTAGAGCAGAGCCTAGTCCTCGCCGAACACGACAGTGAACCCGTGGGAAGCATCTAGAGCAAAATTCCTGGCTACGTGGAACGCGGATTATATCACTTCTGACCCCGTGGAAAACGTCCAGAGCGGAGCCTGGTCCTCGCCGAACACGGCAGTGAACCCATGGGAAGCATCCAGAGCAAAATTCCTGGCTACGTGGAACGCGGATTATGTCACTTCTGACCCCGTGGAAAACGTCCAGAGCGGATCCTGGTCCTCACAGATCACGGCAGTGAACCCGTGTGAAGCATCCAGAGTGGAGCCTAGTCCTCGCCGAACACGGCAGTGAACCCGTGGGAAGCATCTAGAGCAAAATTCCTGGCTACGTGGAACGCGGATTATGTCACTTCTGACCCCGTGGAAAATGTCCAGAGCGGATCCTGGTCCTTACAGAGCACGGCAGTGAACCCGTGGGAAGCATCCAGAGCAGGGCTTGGTCCTCGCCGAACATGGCAGTGAACCTGTGGGAAGCATCCAGAGTAAAATTCCTGGCCACGTGGAACGCGGATTATGTCACTTCTGACCCCGTGGGAAACGTCCAGAGCGGATCCTGGTTCTCGCAGAGCACGGCAGTGAACCCGTGTGAAGCATCCAGAGCGGAGCTTAGTCCTTGCCGAACACGGCAGTGAACCCGTGGGAAGCATCTAGAGAAAAATTCCTGGCTATGTGGAACGCGGATTATGTCACTTCTGACCCCGTGGAAAACGTCCAGAGCGGATCCAGGTCCTCGCAGAGCACGGCAGTGAACCCGTGTGAAGCATCCAGAGTGGAGCCTGATCTTCGCCGAATACGGAAGTGAACCCATGGGAAGCATCCAGAGCAAAATCCTGGCTACGTGGAACATGGATTATGTCACTTCTGACCCCATGGAAAACGTCCAGAGCGGAGCCTAGTCCTCGCCGAACACTGCAGTGAACCGGTGGGAAGCATCTAGAGCAAAATTCCCAGATACGTGGAACGCGGATTATGTCACTTCTGACCCCGTGGAAAACGTCCAGAGCGGATCCTGGTCCTCGCAGAGCACGGAAGTGAACCCGTGTGAAGCACCCAGAGCGGAGCCTGGTCCTCGCCAAACACGGCAGTGAACCTGTGGGAAGCATCCAGAGCAAACATTGGACTGCGGAGTCCTTAAATCCACGGACTATGATGTCCTTAACCTCGACCGTGATGTCTTAAAACTAACATCGGACTGTGGAGTCCTTAAATCCACGGACTATGATGTCCTTAACCTTGACCGTGATGTCTTAAAACTAACAATGGACCGTAATGTCCTTAAACTAATTTACCTTGGTTCAAGGGTATATCTCTTCACTCCTTTGACATTTGTCGTTGTAATTCCTCAACGTCTTCAAAGAGGTGACGGGTCCCGACGACCACACATAACATTGGACAGTGGAGTCCTTAAATCCACGGACTATGATGTCCTTAACCTCGACCGTGAGGTCTTAAATCTAACATCGGACTATGAGGTCCTTAAACTCACGGACTATGACGTCCTTAACCTCGACCGTGATGTCTTATAACTAACATCGGACTGTGAGGTCCTTAAACTCACGGACTATGACGTCCTTAACCTCGACCGTGATGTCTTAAAACTAACATCGGGCTATGAGGTCCCTAAACTCACGGACTATAATGTCCTTAACCTCGACCGTGATGTCTTAAAACTAACATCGGACGGTGAGGTCCTTAAACTCACGGACTATGATGTCCTTAACCTCGACCGCGATGTCTTTAAACTACGGTACCTTAGAAAACGTCCAGAGCGGATCCTGGTTCTCGCAGAGCACAGCAGTGAACCCATGTGAAGCACCCAGAGCGGAGCCTGGTCCTCGCCAAACACGGCAGTGAACCCGTGGGAAGCATCCAAAGCAAACATTGGACTGTGGAGTCCTTAAATCCATGGACTATGATGTACTTAACCTCGACCGTGATGTCTTAAAACAAATATCGGACTGTGGGGTCTTTAAATCCATGGACTATGATGTCCTTAACCTCGACCGTGATGTCTTAAAACTAACAATGGACCGTAATGTCCTTAAACTAATTTTACCTTGGTTCAAGGGTACATCTCTTCACTCTTTTGATATTTGTCGTTGTAATTCCTCAACGTCTTCAAAGAGGTGACGGGTCCTGACGACCACACATAACATTGGACTATGGAGTCCTTAAATCCACGGACTATGATGTCCTTAACCTCGACCGTGATGTCTTAAAACTAATATCGGACTGTGGAGTCCTTAAATCCACGGACTATGATGTCCTTAACCTCGACCGTGATGTCTTAAAACTAACAATGGACCATAATGTCCTTAAACTAATTTTACCTTGGTTCAAGGGTACATCTCTTCACGCCTTTGATATTTATCGTTGTAATTCCTCAACGTCTTCAAAGAGGTGACGGGTCCCGATGACCACACATAACATTAGACTATGGAGTCCTTAAATCCACGGACTATGATGTCCTTAACCTCGACCGTGATGTCTTAAAACTAACATCGGACTGTGAGGTCCTTAAACTCACGGACTATGATATCCTTAACCTCGACCGCGATGTCTTTAAACTACGGTATCCTGGAAAACGTCCAGAGCGGAGCCCGGTCCTCGCCAAACACGGCAGTGAACCCATGGGAAGCATCCAGAGCAACCCTTAACTCCGTGAAATGCGGATGAGGACAGTTTTATCCATCACTTGCGGATCCTCACGACTCGCAAGGAAGTAAATTCTCTTGTGAGATCCTTACGACTTTCAAGAGAAAACGCACTTAGGAATCCTCACGATTCTTAAGGAGAAATTACATCTACGGGATCCTCTCGACCGGTAGGGAGAAAATTCTCTATAAGACCCTCACGGCTCATAAAGTTGAAAAAGTCTTAGATAACAGATCCTAACCCTGTTTTCTAAGCCATCACCGCCCTACAAAGAATCCAAGATTGATAGCTATATGCTACCTACAGATCGCACTCGCTAAAATCACATGGCAACAACACAGCAGAGAGATGACACAAGACATTACGAAGAACGTGCATCTTTTATTCATGAATGCGATTGGGTACAAAATACATCATATGAAAGAATAAAAGAACAAATACATTTCATTCAAAATTACAAATGGTGCAAAATTGTTATTGAGAAGAAAGCGCTTTCAATAATCCAGTCAGCCGCTCGCGCACTTCCCTCAGCCCCTCTTCCTGATCAGCTACCGCGGCCAACTCCGCTTCGACCTGGGCTCGCTGCTGCAAGTAAGACGAGAGTTGTTCTTCGACGGCCCGCTGAGCTGCTTCACGATCTCGTGCATCCCGCTCGATGACGTCGAGCTTCTGCCTCAATGTTAGCCCATCAGAGATACATCACAGAAGGCCTTCGAAGATAACTTTCAACTGGGCAGCGTTTGCGTTGACCTCAGCATGCAGTCGAGTGGACTCGCTCGAAGTCTCTTTACATTCTCTTTGCTTTAAATCCACTTCTTGTTCAAGATGGCGGAAGTAAGAAGCGCTCTGCCCGATCCATGCAGCCCGTTGAGCGCTCATAGCCAGAATCTCAGGTGCGGGATGCCTAAGCTCAAGCTCATGCAAACAAGCCTCGATCTCCCTGCAGCGATTAACCCAAGACTCAACGACGCCCTCACCATGAAAGTTCATGAGCATCGCCAGCATAGTGTTAACCTCTGCGGAAAAATCCGCAGCAGAAGTGGGAATCTCTGCGTCAAACTCCTCAATATACTCGCTCAGCATGCGTAGACTGGTCACAGCACCTTTGGATGATGGACGCCTGGAAAAAGACCCTGCCGGCATTATAATACGAGACTCGAACGGGGCTGGAGTTGATGTGATTGCTGCAAAATGGATATTAATCAGATGTCGGCTCAGGAAATAAAGAAAATACACAAAAAGTAGAGTTTACTATACCGGCTGCAGCAGGGGGCAGAGCTGGGAGTATTGGGGGTGCAACGACAGCATCTTTTCCCCCTTCAATTCATAAGCAATATGAAGAAGAGTTAGCGCTAATGCGACTACCCGTTGAAGAAAAGGACGTCGTTTAGAAAAAATACTCACCTATACCAGCAGGGGGACTAATCTTCGACAAGAAGGAGAAATGTGGGTGCAGCATCTGGTACAGGTGGTCAAAAAGGACTCTTGCAAAAATGTGATGAGGCAATGTCAGTATAGGAATTATACAGCCGAGAGACAAGACTGATGGGTCACAAATCTATACCTTCCAGCATCTGCGACGGTACAAGAGAAGGCAGAGAGGTGGTCACCGTCAGGACGGTAACTGACGGCGCTGTCTCGAGTAGCGTGACATCAGCACCAGCCGTACCTGCATTAGAAACAGGATAAACCTTATTAGGAAAGATTCCAGAATAAAGAAAAAAAAGAAGGGCGGTGACCCAAAATTTACCTGATGAGTCGCCAGCCGGAGCCGTGACGAGAGTGTCACTTGATACAACGGTGGCGTCTCCCTCCTCCATCGGGGTGGTCGCACCTCCCGTCACCTCATCCCCTGACTTCACAGGAGCCATTGTCACGCTCACGACGCCAAGAGACGATAAGGAACTGTAGGCAGGGAGAGCGATAATCGGAGCGGTGCCCGACTCTTGAGAAAGAGCGGCCATCTCGTGCCCAGCGATCGTACCCGTTTCGCCCTCTACCACCTCAGGCTCAGTGGTCGCAGCCGTCTCGTCCACCGCTGCCTTAGGGTTGTCCGTAGCAGCCGTTTCGTCCACCACTGCCTTAGGCTCGGCCGTGGTAGCCGTCTCACGCGCCGCCGCCTCGGGCTCGGCAGTGGTAGATATCTCGGGCATAGCAGCCGTGACTGTCTCGTCAGCCACCATCTCGGGCCCGGCAACCGTGGTTACATCGCCTACCGTCACCTCGGGTTCAGCAGCTGCCTCCTCCTCCACCCCCTCAGGCTCAACGGTCGCCGCCACTCCTTCAGTAAGGCTCGGCCCTACAGGACAAGATATATAAGAACTGATAATTTAAAGTTTTGACAACGAAGTCTCAAAACACGTTACCTGAGGTTGATTTACCGTTGGCTTCCCGAGCTGCACGTGCCGCCCGTATATGAACAGTAGACAAGGCAACCGGGAGCTCCTCTGAAGGAGTAGCAGCGGGAGTAATGGCGCTTAAACCTGCTCCCGCAGCCAAAGCAGCACTACGCTCCCTTGCTGCGCGCCTCAGGCGCTTTCTTTCCTCCCGGGCCGTCACAACAGACTTTTTAGAAGCCTCCTTCAGCAAGGCGTCATCGTCCGCATTCAGGGTTACCTCCAGAGCCATCAAGGCTTCCATCATCGGTTTTTTAAGCAGGGCCTCTTGCGGCAATGCCGAAGAGGCCGGGACTTCGGTATCTGGCCCGGGGAGAATTCCCACATCAGCTTGCGGGATAGGCCTTGTGGTCCCTGCGATAAGACAAAGAGAGGGTCAGATTACTCATAAGAAATGGAAGCAGAAACATAGCGAACCGAAATGTACCAAGGCCTAAGGATGCTCTAAGTCGTTCCTCCTCCTCGAAAGTCTTGAGAGAAGCAGCGAGAGCTTCTTCAGTAGAAATGCCTATTAAAGAAGGAAAAGCGTTAGTCGAAAAACAATGATAGAGGTATGATACAATAGCGAAAAAATACAGCTAATGATTACCTGATCGCGCAAGTCTAGCCAACCACTCTTCGCGTCTTGCCAATCGCTCAGAAGCTGCGATGGCAGCCGCCAGATCGGTGTCATCTGGCGGCATAAATAGGTTGTCGTTAGTCCCGTACTCACTCAAGCCCTCGCTATAAGGAGCATGAGGTTCCTGACCAAATACAACATTAGCAGAGAGGATCGACTTCTTCTTCCTCTTCTGCGCGCGAACTCCAGTTGCAGCCAAAACCAGCTTGCGCTTCGTAGGCACTTTGGGACGGCAGGTCCCAATATCCGAGCCCACGCCAGATTCGGGAGAAGCCACGTTTACCGTCTCCACGGGAGCGCAGGGCACGTCCATCGTCACCACAGGATCACGGGGCAATCCACACATGGGGCTTAGCACGCGTGGAGGCTCAACTGCAGCAACCTCTCTTAGCGGAGGGGGTACAGCGATCCGTCATTTCAAAGGGACTTTAAGATTACTGGCGGGAGGTGCACTTTTGCGATCAAGCAGCAAACGCCTTTCTTCCTTAATAACGGCGCCCGTTGAATGCCGGGTACCATGCCGTATATGTATTAAGGATCCGCGGGACACAACGCGGCTCACTGATAAAAAAGTGAGAGCCCGTATTCAGACGCATGAAGTGATGCAGCGCGCCCTGCATCCCCTCTTCAGTGGCAGTAGGTTCCAGCAAGAAAGCCTCCAACGGCACTCCTTGATTATAGCTCAATTGTTGGGCAAAACGATGCGGGTTATATCTCATGAAGAGCGCCGCATCATTTTTCCTAAACACCAGGAAGCCCGGTCTGATAGAATATAAATGGAGGGTCTCCCGAGCTGTCAGAACTGATGCTCCATCTTTGAAAATGTCCTGTAATGACCGCACTGTTGTGGTAGATGCCTTTCCGATGGTTAACACCTTGTCGGTGAAGGTCATCCCGTCTCCAACTGTGCGGGGACGAAGGAGCAAACCTCTGGCGTCCCGTGGCGACAGATTTACAATTGAGGCGCCGACCAATCGCATAATCCGAGAGAAGCTGCACCTGTCATAAAATGAAGGCCTTTTATGGATACCAAAAACGTCAAGTGCATGTAGCTCGAGCCATGACATGAAGTAATGCATCGAGAAGATCACATGCGGTACTCCAGGTTCAGTAGCATCCGCCGCTTGACTAAGGCCGTAATACAGATGGGCTAAGCCGGCGACCTCGACAGCCACTTTTACCCCAATAGTCATCCGGTGAGCCGGGTAAAAGACAGATGGCTTCATACGACGAAGGTGCGTCGGGAGCGCGAACCAGCTCAACCATAGCCCAAGAAATCCCAAAAAAATGCTTCCTCATCCATCTCAGGGACTGCAATCTCCGCAAAAGGAACAACCGGGGAGTTAGGAAGGAAGAAACTCTTCTGATCTACCTCCGTCGCTGGAAGGTTGTCCAAACCTAAACCGAAAGGGTTATCAAGCATGGCGAATTTAGCATCTTCCGGAGAGAAAACTTTCGGGTGAAGAAAGCGAGTGATGAAATCCTCAAAACTAATCCCGCGACTCCCAGATTCGAGAAAAAAGGCGCTCGTAGATATTCAACACTTTGATCAGACTGGGAAACTGGTGTTGAACAGCATTTACCGGAGTAAGGCCCATTATCATTGGCTTGGCACCGAAGATATATTCGTCCGTGGGAAGCAGCTCCTCATAATGCTCCCCTATGACCGGTAAGCCAGAAACTTCTGTAAACTCCTCTAAAAAGATTGACACTTCCCGGTCCAGTGCGAGGAAGGTGTGAGTAGGGATATTCCACTGCTCCAAAAAAGCCTTAACCCACCAGGTGGGAAGCGTAGGGTATTGGAAGAGAGAAGCATAAACAGCGGTATACAATCCAAGCTTCATCAATTGCGACTTCTTCGCTGACAGAATGTAGCGGGCCCATTGCAGATAACCAATCAGATGACGGGGAATCAGGCCTATGTTATATGGTTGCCCCCACGGCCGCGCTTCGCCTTGACAAATACGGCGTACCAAGGTATCTAAAACCATGGGAGGCTAAAACGGGAATCGAAGCAATAGCAGGTTGAAGAAGGCCTTCTGAAGTCCAATTGACCATCTCCACGGCGTAGTTCACCAGAAGTGAGTTGGCGTAATGGATCGCCGTGATAGGCTCCGAAGGCACCGCGCATGAAAAGCTTTGTCGACCCCTGATAATCTGATTGCACCATGATCCCCAAAGGTGAAGATTCTTATGTTCCGGATCACGGTCTCTGATCAAAGCTAGGACCTCCCGGTCTACGGGTGTTCCAGGAAATCCTCCTTCTGAATGAACGAATGGGAATGAAGCATCGAAAGACATGTTGCCTGCAAAAAAGGGGACGGAAATCAACTGTCAGTGTTGTAATTTTTAATTTCTGACACTTGGTACTTTAAAAATTTGTACCACACTGCAATGCAGTGGAAAGGGGACCAAAGGGGGACCCACAAAATTCAGATGACAATGCATCAATTACTAAAACAGCCTCATCATTGGATGAGACTGTCAATTAATGAGAAAATCCTCAAAGAATATTCTCATTGAATGAGAAATCCCTCGGGAGAAGGAGAAAATCTCCCTTTCAGAGCAAAACTCTGTAACAGAGTGACACTTGTCAAACTCTGGTAATGAAGGACTAAAATTCCTTAGAAGAGCCTAGCTCTGTAATCATGATAGAAAATCCATCAAGGATTATCAAAATTAATGCTTGAGAATTAAAATTCTGGGATCTTAAAGATCCATGAAGAAACTCTCAAGAGTTCTTCATCAAAAGATCAAAAGATCTACGGATTATCAAAAGAGCAGAGCTCTGATTCATGGGATAAGAAAGCCCAAGAAAAGATCTGTTTAGATCTATGGGTTCATGAGAGCAAAGCACTGCTAGTGAAACCCTAAAAGGGTTTTCTTTAGATCAAAGATCTATTAAGAGCAAGGCTCTGTGGATGGGTAAGAACCCTAATTTGTTAAAATTAAAATTTCTAAATTTTACCTAAGAGTTTTGACTCTTGAAAGTTCTTAACAAAAGAGCTGTGCTCTGAATGAAAATTCTCAAGAAGAAGATGATAATTATCTTAAGGACCAAAGGTCCTATTTATAGGCACTGAACTGCCTCTTCAACTTCTGAGTTGATCCAAGAGCTCAGATGTTGCCACCGCTGCACTCACGTGTGCACAATGGTGGGGGGGGGCATTTTTTCCCCAATCAGAGCAAAGCTCTGTTTTGAATTTCAAAATTCAAAAATTGAAGTAACGCTTCAGATCCTGCGCGCTGCGCGCCACGTGTCAAAAGCAGACACGCCAGCGACAGGAGCGCTGAGCCCTAGGCAGCGCACCCCAATCAGAGCAAAGCTCTGTTTCCAAAATTCAAAAAATTAAAATGTTGAAGCAAGGCTTCAGTTCCAGCGCTCTGCGCTGCGCGCCACGTGTCAAACACAGGCGCGCTAGCGCAGTTGCTCTGCGCTCCGCGCGGCGTGCCGCGTGTCTAACACAGGTGCGCTAGCGCAGTTGCGCTGCACTCTGCGCTGCGCATCACGTGTCTAGCATGGGTGCGCTTGCGCAGTTGCGCTGCGCTGCATGCCACATGTCCAACGTAGGTGCGGTAGCGCTGGAATTAAAAATTCCCACCGTTAGATCAAAGGATCTAATAATGAAGATAAATCATTAATTAACTAGAATTAAATTCGGTTAAGGAAAGATTTCTCAAAATCTTTCCAAACAACAAGATTGTGCTTTAAGCACCGCCGGATCAATGATCCAATGGTAAATAATGAATTACCAAAACAGAACAAATTCTGCATGTAAAGATTTCTCAATCTCATTGAAAAACAAGAATATTATCTTCTGTAAAACAGAAGCCTTAGGATCAAAGATCCGACGGTGGGAAATATTCCCAAATCGATCAGAGAAAGATCGCTCAAACTGATTTAACAAATCATTTGGCCCTATATAAAGGCCCCTAGACTTCAAGTCTCAGGGACAGAAGAAGGGAGAGAAGAGATAGAAAAAAACTCTCTACAAACTTTGAGAAAAACCCAAAGAAAAAGAAAGGTAAAGAATTGATTCTTGAAGAACAGAGATGAAATCATCTCATAAAAAGAAGAAACGTCTTCTAAAAAGATCTTAGATCTATAAAAAAAGACCAAGGTCTTTGATTAAAAAGAAAAGATCAAAAGACCTAATCATAAAAATAAAAAAATAAAAAAAGAAGAAGAAGTATTTTTACTTCACAGATCTTCTGATCTACAAAGGCAGAGCCTTTTAATAAAATACAAGAACTGTTGTTCTTGGATCTTGAGGCAAGGCCTCCTTTGAAGAACATAAGTTTGTTCTTTGATCTTAAAAATTGATCAAAATGCGCTTTGCGCTATTAGACAGTGCTTTGCACTCATGAACTGCGCCCTTGTGCTCCTTGGACTGGCGCTCAGCACCATAACATGCCACGTGTCAACCATAGACACGATCCGCGCTTTGCGCTCCTGAAAACAGTGCACTGCGCTCTTGGGTTGGCGCTCAGCGCCAAGCGCGCCACGTGTCACTCACTGGGTCACCCATAAACTGGCGCAACGCACTCATAAATTAAAAGCGCAGTGCGCTAACAAACTAGCGCTTAGCGCTAAGCGCGACATGTGTCCTCCTCGTGTGCACTAACCGACAGAAGCGCAATGCGCTCTTTGACTGGCGCAAAGCGCCTGGTGCGCCACGTGGCGCGCTGTCAGAACATATTTTGTTCTGATAAATGCTATGCATTCAATATAAGACAAAAAATGTCAGAGCCCAATGCTTGGCATTATTAAAAGGGCAGAGCCCACACAAAGGCCTAACAGGCAGAACAAAAATAAAATGTTCTTTAACTGGACTTAGCCCAATTCTGGCCGTAAGTCTTCAATTTAAATTGAACAGAGCACACCTGCTCTTCCAATCAATTTACACCCGGCCCGAGGGTACATCTCTTTACTCCTCTGACATCTGTCGTTGTAATCCTTCAACGCCGTCAGAGAGGTCACGGGTCCCGACGACCACACATTACTACGGACTGTGGGGTCCTTAAAATCATGGACTATGATGTCCTTAACCTTGACCGTGATGTCTTAAAACTAACGTCGGACTGTGGAGTCCTTAAATCCACAGACTATGATGTCCTTAACCTTGACCGTGATGTCTTAAAACTAACGTCGGACTGTGGAGTCCTTAAATCCATGGACCATGATGTCCTTAACCTTGACCGTGATGTCTTAAAACTAACATCGGACTGTGGAGTCCTAAAATCCACGGACTATGATGTTCTTAATCTCGACCGTGACGTCTTAAAACTAACACCGGACTGTGAGGTCCTTAAACTCACGGACTATGATGTCCTTAACCTCGACCGCGATGTCTTAAAACTAACAATGGACCGCAATGTCCTTAAACTAATTATCGACCGCAATGTCCCTAAACTAAACAACAGAGCCCAAATGCTCTTTTGTTGGATCTAAACGATCCTGTTAAGTTGATCTTAGTCTAGAATTAGACTAACGTGTCCTTAACAAACGTTTAAGTTGATTTTTGTAAGTCCATGTCACGCACCCCACGAACTTGCGGGGAGGCGGAATATATGAAAAACGATTATCAAAGTTTCGTAACACGGACTTGAGCGCATGAATCGTATCTAAACCGTTACTAGCAAACTACGAAAGGTTTAACTACTCGTATTCGAAGTTATACCTCACGTTACTTGTCCTTCGGGTCTTCATTGCTGTCCTCCACTCCTCGTAGGCTCCTTGGAAGATCGGCACCTCAATGGCCTCCTCGAGTCAAAGACGATCCACCCGAGAGCTCCTACGCCAAGCTTTATCTCTAACTTGAGATAACTAGGTTGCTCAAAGTGCTAATCTAAGCTACCTAGGGGATATAGAGTGAGGTTATGGATGTATTAGTCTAGCTAACCCTTGATCTCAGCACATGAGAGGTTAGGGTTAGGGTTTCAAGAATGAGAGAGCTTGAGGAGAGAGAAGGTGATGATAAGAATTATATTGAAAAATGAACTCATTTAGAATATATCAACCATAACAATTTATCAAATAAATAATATATATGATTAATCATCATGGTTGATGCATTCACCTTGTGTGATTCATCTCATGAGTCATTAGCTTCATAAATGAAGCATTAACTCCATGGATGAATCATACAAATGAGTCATTAAGCAATAAATGCTTATGCCACCTTAACCCCCAAGTCACCATGCTTCTAGAAGCTTCCCAGAAAATTACGAGAACGCCCCTCCAATCCTTGAAAACACGGAAAAAACTTTAGACTGTATAAATCCAATAACCCGATACTAGAATCTGGCTTAAACCAAAGCCGGCTAGTAAAAACTGTCCGAACGTCGTACGTGCATAAACACACGTATGCGTCCGAACCTTTGTCGTAAAACCATACGACCTCTATATCGTTTCGCCTGGAGAAGGGAAACTCTCTGTGTGGGACTCTAAAGACTCGACACTACGCTGGCAGTGGGTTTAACTACAGACCGCAAGCGGCATTAGCTGTACGTAACAGTCCCCAGGTAGATGTCGATAAGAAGGCCGATGAGGAAAACCATCCGAACTCCTACTGAGCCTGATGTGACAATCTCTGTACAGTCCGGTCTGTTCGTCTAAGACTATCGCATATCGAGCCTAGGGGGCGGCAAGCGTCAGTCCCCTAACAGCGGTATAAGTCGTGTCGGAGCGTAGCCCATTACACCCTAAGAAACTACTGGAACCTACCAGTAAATCTCGCTTGCCCTGGCCAGGGACTTTGCGTAATGGCTCTCTGACACAGCGCGATATCAACTCCCAATACCGGGAGAGACGAATCCTGTCTAACCCCCACTGCCTCCAAGTGCTCGGGACTGCACCCAACCGCTACCTGTTTGTACGACTCCTTTGAGCCGTGGTAGGGTAGCAATCTAAGAACAGTGGGACACACTCGAGGCGAAGTAGCAGTGTCAAGTCTGCGGACTATGCTGTACTCATGTCATATGGGAACTGTTAACTGACGATGGGTATAATACCAATCAATCAGTTCCCCTGCGAGTCCTGTCCGGTGTACCCGTAACCTAACGAGCACCTGTATACTATCTCCAGTACGACGTACTGATGGCTGTGGGACAGACCATCTCCCCAACTGGGATGAGAAGCGTACACACATAGTCTACTCCAGAATATAGATGCCCTGTCTCGATTATTTTACGACTAGGGACAAGTATAGGATGTTGCTTATAGACTACCCAGCCCCCACTAGTGTGACTGCCATCACAACGCTGGTAATCAAGCAAAGATCCTATGGGCTCTACTAATATGTATAAGTGATATGTTACAAGAAACATATGCACATATTAAAGTATACTCAAACCAAGTAGCATACTACCATGTTTAGCAAGACTGTATATACAACTGTGAATATCCCAAGCTTCCATTAAGTAATATACATACAAGTATGATACAATAATGGCCCCTAGGGCATATACACTAACAATCTCCCACTTGCACTTGGGCCACGAGCTGGCATATCGTAGACCTATCATTTCGAATAGCCTCTCGAACTGCGTCTGAGGAATGGCCTTCATGAATGGATCATCAATGTTATTCTCCGTCCCTACTCTTTTCACCTCGATCTCCCGGCGATCGACGATCTCCCTGATCAGGTGATACCGCCTTAAGATGTGTCTGGACTTCTGTTGGGACCTGGGTTCCGTTGCTAAAGCTATAGCGCCGTTGTTGTCACAATACAGAGGTATTGGATAAACACTGGTAGGAACCACCTGAAGTTCTATGAGGAACTTCTTCATCCAGACAGCTTCTTTTGCGGCATCGCAAGCAGCTATGTACTCCGCTTCCATCGTTGAGTCAGCAACGGTCTCCTGTTTGTAACTCTTCCAACAGACCGCCCCTCCATTGAGGGTAAAGACATAACCCGATATGGACTTGGAGTCATCTTTGTCACTCTTGAAGCCGGAGTCGGCAAAAACCTCGATCTGGAGGTCTTTTCCGCCATATACCAAGAACATCTCCTTAGTCCTCCTTAGGTACTTAAGAATGTTCTTTACTGCTATCCAGTGATTCTCCCCTGGGTTTGCCTGATACCGGCTTACAACGCTCAATGCGTATGCTACATCTGGTCCGGTACATAACATCGCATACATTATAGGGCCTACCGCTGAAGCGTAGGGTATAATCGACATGCGATCCCTTTCCAAATCAGTCTTGGGAGACATGTCTTTGGAGAGGGTGATTCTGTGACAAGACGGTAGATTACCGCGCTTAGAATCTTCCATACTGAATCTTTTCAATATGGTGTCAATGTACCTGGACTGCGAAAGTCCCAACATCCTTTTTGATCTATCACGATAGATCTGGATCCCCAGAATATAGGTGGCATCACCTAGGTCTTTCATAGAGAATTTATGTGACAAGAATCTTTTGACCGACTGTAACATAGGAATATCATTTTCTATTAGGAGAATGTCATCCACGTACAAGACGAGGAAAACTACAGCTCTCCCTACAATCTTAATGTATATGCAAGGTTCATCTGGATTTTTGATAAAGTCAAATTCTTTGACAGCATCATCAAAACAGATGTTCCAACTCCGCGATGCTTGCTGTTAGTTATATGTATGCCCTAGAGGCCATTACTATACATAGGATGTATATTGTAGTGGATGCTTGGACATATATAGGGAGGACTTTCTTGCTCGACATGATAGTATGCTATCTGGTTGCTCTTTACCTTAACGTGTACACTGATTGTCTCTCTGTTACATGTTGGTAAAAGCCCTTAGGATGTGTACTTGACTACCTGGACTATGATGCAGATCATACTAGTGGGGACATGGTAGTCCATAAGTACATCCTTCAAGGTCCCTAGTCATGGGTGTATCGAGACGGGGCATCGATATACCAGAGTAGACTAGCGTATACCTTCTCGACCCATACAGATGGGCGATGGATGATCCCATATCCATTGGTGTTTGACATCAGAGATGATATACGGATGCTCAGTGGAGACTGGGTACACTGGACGGACTCGCCGAGAACTCCCAGATGGTATTATACCTTACGTCAGATGGCAGTTCTTTGGTGACACTGGTACAGGTTAGTCTGTAGACCCGAGATCGTCATAGAGTCTTGTGTGATTCCTACTGTGCTTTGATTTCCACCTTACCACGTCCAAGAGGGCGTGCAAAACGGTGGCTTTTGGGTACAGTCCTGAATCGCATGGAGGCAATGAGCGATAGGAGGGGATTCGTCTCTCCCGGTATAGGGAGTTGATGCTGCGCTGTGTTCGATTGGCTATAACCGGAAATCCCTGGCCAGGGTTGCTGAGATTTACTGGTAAGTGTTACCAGTAGTTTCTCGAACTGTTATAGACCTCATATCGACACGACTTATCGAGCTACTGGGGTCTGACGTTTACCACCCATAGGCAAGATATGCGACATATCAGACGAACAGACCGGACTGTACGGTAAGTGTTACTGGTTGGATTCACAGGAGTGTGAGCGGGCTTGCTCGTTGATATTCTGATCGCTTAATACCCGGGTGGCCGTTACATTTAGCAGACCGCTTGCGGCTTGTGGGTGCTTGATATGATCATCACCTGCTGCCGGCGTATTGACGAGTCTTTAGAGTCCTACACAGAGGTTTCCTGGCTCAAGCGAAACGAAATAGGAGCGCATATGAGATATGTGCGGGACCGAGAATTATACCAGTATGTGATACTGTATTCTATTCTCGCGATTTGTATCATTGGTCGGTTATATGTGATATAGCCGGGTTACCGAATCAAGTGTTGATTCGATACATTGATACACTTGATATTAGTCGGTTATATGCGATATGACCGGATCGTTAAATCAAGTGTTGATTTAATGATTTAATGTATAATTATATATTTGATATATCACTTTACATTAACTAGTATTAGTTCACTTAAGATGGATTTTCTCACTTGATGTGCACATTGTATATATGATATAGTTTTGTGCACTAGTTTGTATCATGTTTGATGATACATGCAAACTTGGGTGTGTATGATTAAACCATGGTTATGTTAATGGTTAGGGTTTTGATTTACTTATTTATTTATTCTCTTAATTCATTTTTGGCAAAAAGAGAAATGGTGACTTGCTTTGTTTTATAGTTGAAGCTTCATGAAGCTTTGAAAAAGTCTACCATTTTTGTTTCATGCCTAACCTAACCTTTCACCTAACCCTAGTTTACTCTCTACACATAACCATGGTTGCTAATATGATAAGAATCACTTATTTTTTATTATTCATTATTCTTATCATATTATCATCTTCTTCTTCTTCTTCTTCAAGAAGAAAGAAGCTTGCTAGCTTCAATGGTGAAATGAGAAAAAGAGTGAGAAATCCAATTCTAAAGTGAAACTACTTCCTATTTTTCTTCATCCTCTACCACTTGCCAAGTAGTATAGGATGTTTTCTTCACAAGTTTCATGACTTGGTGAAGTTGGAGCTTGATCTTGAGTTGCTTCGACGTAGATCATCTTCGGCATCGAAGTCGACGACCTAGCCCGATCATTTCTCCGATGGAATCAACACTAGAGTCCGAGATCCGATGATCGCAGCGAAGGGACATCATCACGGAGCTAAGGAGGTGGAGGACCGGATCTACAAAGGTTGTATTTTCCGTTCACTCTTTGTTAAGTTGTTAACTAGTTGCATGTTCCGCCTTAAACTCTAGTCAACGATCGCATTAGGGTTTCTCGACACCGGAAATTTTTGAATTTGACATGGTTGATGCCTTGTGGAACCTCATTTGTGTGCCTAGGAACCCTACACTTGCTTCAGTCCATAAATGGACTTAAGCAACTTGCATACTTTACCGCTGCTCCCACTCTGAATGAATCCTTCTGGTTGATCCATATAGACGCTCTCTTCCAAATTACCATTTAGAAAGCCCGTCTTTACGTGCCAAGACCGGTTCTTTGTACTTCATTACATTCTCTGATGATCTCTCAAGATTCAGACATATGTTCCTATTGAAAACACAAGTCCCGAACCTTTTGAGATATTCATAGAATATTAGTTAGAAGTAGAGAACCAAAATACGGGTAAAAGTATTATGTCCTTTGATGTGATCAAGGAGGAGAATACTTGAGCACGGAATTCCTGGATTATTCTAAAGGAGAATGAGATTCCTCTCTCAGCATTACTCCTCCGCATACACCATAGCACGATGGTATATCGGGGCAGAGCAATAACACCCTATGTGATATGGTGTGCTCTATGATGAGTACTACTGAGTTTCCTATTTTTCTTTTAGGAAGTTATGCACTTATGAAGTTGCATACCTATTGAATAGGGTTCCGATCAAATTAGATGCCTACCATTTCATATAAGATATGGAAAGGGAAGAACCCATATCTTAAGTTTGTTAAGATTTGGGGTTGTCCGGCCTATGTCTAAAAGCAAAATCCGGACAAAGCTCGAGGAAAAGTCAGTTCTGTGGAAGTTTTGTTGGATATCCCAAGCATTCGCAAGGGAATATCTTCTACCTAACCGAGGAACAAAAATGTTTTGTTACTCAGCATGCCACCTTTGTCAAAGGGAATTTCTTGTGAAGAAATTATTGGACATGAGATAGAACTGGAAAACAGTTCCAGCTATAGGAAACTGCAGCTGCTGATTTGGTAGAAACCAAAGGATTCAATAGCAACCAACGAACTTCAGCCTCTCCGCCGATCTAGTAGGGTTGCTCACCCACCTGAGAGATACTTCGGTTTCTCTATGACAGTGGGAGTGAGGATTGCATCATGAGATGATGACATAACTAGTTTCGGGCTGGCCATCAGGAGTAGGACTCTATAAGAATGGCTGGATGCTTATCGGTCTGAGATGGAATCCTTATACACCAACCAAAGTATAGACTTTGGTTGCTTTATCTGAAGGGTTAAATCCCCATCAGGAGCAAGTATATCTTCAGAAGATTACTTGGTGTACATGGAAAAGTTGAGACTTTCAAAGCTAGACTTGTTAAAGGTTTGCATCAATGACCAGGTATGGATTATAATGAAACCTTTTCTAAGTAACTATGCTTAAGTCCATCCAGATCCTACTTGCCACGGCTACATACCATGACTACGATATCTGGCGGTTGAGTGTCATGACTGCTTTTCTAAATGATGTTTTAGAAGAGAGAGTCTGTAAGTATACAGTCAGAGGGCTTCGTAGACAGTGGGAGCAGCGGAAACGTGTGCGAGATGTTTTATGTGATAAAGCAGGCATCGTGGAGTTGGAACATCTGTTTTGATGAGTTAGTCAAAGAGTTTGACATCATCAAAATGGTAGATGAACCTTGTATATACAAAAAGGTAGTAAGGAGTATGGTGGTGATCCTCGTAGAGTACGTGGATGACATACTCTTGATAGGGAAGAAGTTTCCTATGCTACGCTCGGTCAATCTCCGCTTATCACAAGGATTCTTCATATAGGATCAAAATGATACCTACTAAATCCTGGGTTTTGATTTATGAGATAGATCTAATTGGATGTTAGGATACTCACTAGTTTTAGTGAGCTGGTATCAATCGATCCTGGGGAGAATCATTGGAAAGGTTCCAGGGTGATAAGGACGACTGAATGTCAGTCGCAGGCATTGTCTTTACCCTCAGTAAAGGGATGGTATGTTGGAAGAGTTCCAAGCTAGATACCGTGACATACTAGACGATTAAAGGCAAGATACATCGTTACCAAAGAGTACTACCAAAGAGAAAGTCTGGGTGTATATTAGTTCATGAGATGAACTTCGTTCCTTCCATTGTGTGACAATGGAGTTGTGGCTTATGCCAAGGGAACGCCCGCCCCATCAATGATCCAGACATATTCTTAGGCAGTATCACCTGATCGTGGAGATGGTTGATCTCCAGTGGATCGAGGTAAGGAGAGTAGACTTAGAGGACAACACGGCGGATCCACTCACAAAGGCTTTTTCCTAGAGAGAGACTTATATGGGATGGTTGAGTATGAGATACTGCAACCACTGCTACAGATGGCCCTAGTGCAAGTGGGAGATTGTTAGTTATATGTATGCCCTAGAGGCCATTACTATACATAGGATGTATATTGTAGTGGATGCTTGGACATATATAGGGAGGGACATTCTTGCTCGATATGATAGTATGCTATCTGGTTGCTCTTTACCTTAACGTGTACACTGATTGTCTCTCTGTTACATGTTGGTAAAGCCCTTAGGATGTGTACTTGACTACCTGAAATATGATGCAGATCATACTAGTGGGGACATGGTAGTCCATAAGTACATCCTTCAAGGGTCCCCTAGTCATGGGTGTATCGAGACGGGGCATCGATATACCAGAGTAGACTAGCGTATACCTTCTCGACCCATACAGATGGGCGATGGATGATCCCATATCCATTGGTGTTTGACATCAGAGAATGATATACGGGTGCTCAGTGGAGACTGGGTACACTGGACGGACTCTCCGAGAACTCCCAGATGGTATTATACCTTACGTCAGATGGCAGTTCTCTGGTGACACTGGTATAGGTTAGTCTGTAGACCCGAGATCGTCATAGAGTCTTGTGTGATTCCCACTGTGCTTTGATTTCCACCTTACCACATCCAAGAGGGCGTGCAAAATGGTGGCTTTTGGGTACAGTCCTGAATCGCATGGAGGTAATGAGCGATAGGAGGGGATTCGTCTCTCCCGGTATAGGGAGTTGATGCTGCGCTGTGTTCGATTGGCTAAAACCGGAAATCCCTGGCCAGGGTTGCTGAGATTTACTAGTAAGTGTTACCAGTAGTTTCTCGAACTGTTATAGACCTCATATCGACACGACTTATCGAGCTACTGGGGTCTGACGTTTACCACCCATAGGCAAGATATGCGACATATCAGACGAACAGACCGGACCTGTACGATAAGTGTTACTGGTTGGATTCACAGGAGTGTGAGCGGGCTTGCTCGTTGATATTCTGATCGCTTAATACCCGGGTGGCCGTTACGTTTAGCAGACCGCTTGTTGCTTGTGGGTGCTTGATATGATCATCACCTGCTGCCGGCGTATTGACGAGTCTTTAGAGTCCTACACAGAGGTTTCCTGGCTCAAGCGAAACGAAATAGGAGCGCATATGAGATATGTGCGGGACCCGAGAATTATACCAGTAAGTGATACTGTATTCTATTATCGCGATTTGTATCATTGGTCGGTTATATGTGATATAGCCGGGTTACCGAATCAAGTGTTGATTCGATACATTGATACACTTGATATTAGTCGGTTATATGCGATATGACCGGATCGTTAAATCAAGTGTTGATTTAATGATTTAATGTATAATTATATATTTGATATATTACTTTACATTAACTAGTATTAGTTCACTTAAGATAGATTTTCTCACTTGATGTGCACATTGTATATATGATATAGTTTTGTGCACTAGTTTGTATCATGTTTGATGATACATGCAAACTTGGGTGTGTATGATTAAAACCATGGTTATGTTAATGATTAGGGTTTTGATTTACTTATTTATTTATTCTCTTAATTCATTTTTGGCAAAAAGAGAAATGGTGGCTTGCTTTGTTTTATAGTTGAAGCTTCATGAAGCTTTGAAAAAGTCTACCATTTTTGTTTCATGCCTAACTAACCTTTCACCTAACCCTAGTTTTACTCTCTACACATAACCATGGTTGCTAATATGATAAGAATCACTTATTTTTTATTATTCATTATTCTTATCATATTATCATCTTCTTCTTCTTCTTCTTCAAGAAGAAAGAAGCTTGCTAGCTTCAATGGTGAAATGAGAAAAAGAGTGAGAAATCCAATTCTAAAGTGAACCCACTTCCTATTTCTTTATCCTCTACCACTTGCCAAGTAGTATAGGGTGTTTTCTTCACAAGTTTCATGACTTGGTGAAGTTGGAGCTTGATCTTGAGTTGCCTCGACGTAGATCATCTTCGGCATTCGAAGTCGACGACCTAGCCCGATCATTTCTCCGATGGAAATCAACACTAGAGTCCGAGATCCGATGATCGCAGCGAAGGGACATAGTCACGGAGATAAGCAGGTGGAGGGACCAGATCTACAAATGTTGTATTTTCCGTTCACTCTTAGTTAAGTTGTTAACTAGTTGCATGTTTCCCCTTAAACTCTAGTCAACGATCGCATTAGGGTTTTCTCGGCGCCCGGAAATTTTTGAATTTGGCATGGTTGATGCCTTGTGGAACCTCAATTTGTGTTCCTAGGAACCCTACAGTGGTATCAGAGCCTAGCTAGAGCCTTAGGCGATGCGTAGACGATGTTAGAAACCCGATCGAACTCGAAACCCTAGTTTGAAACCACTCTCTGTACATTTTTCAAAACTGTGGAATTTTGTGAATTAAAAATATGCAGAAAAATAAGCAGGCTTTTATAAGAATTACTGTACAAAACGAAACACCTAAATCGTTCAAAAACGCCGCGGAAACGCGGCACGAGTATGGCTTGTGCGGCGGTTCCGCGGCCGTACGGTCGCTTCCTTCAGATATGTTTCAACAGTAATTCCTAACTTTGATTCCTGTATTTTCTGGGTATTTTGTTTTTTTTTTACTCAAGAGTTGAGTATTCTGGGTTGTATTGGGGACTCCGTGTTTCGATCGGGAAGTTTAACTTCGTCTGTGTTTTTCCGGATAATTTTAGAAAATCTTGAAAAGTTCGACCGGATATAAATACCCACTTTTTCCCCTGCCGGGAAGTTTCCAAGTGTTGGATTTTTCCGTGGTTTAAAGACGTTCTAAGTAGTGCAAGTAACGCGATTGGACCCTATAGAAGACAACAAACCTTAAACTCGATTATGTGACCGTCTTGAACTGCCCTTTGAACCTTCGGGTTTGGGGCAGTACGGCGTGCCACATGTGAGGCGTTGGCTTGACCCTTCTACGGCTGGACCGTTGGTACCGAGGCATGAAGTGAATGTTTTAAAACTTATTTCATGTGTTGAGCTGTATCGGGAAAACTTGGGTGTTTGAATGTTTCGATCGGAAAGTTTAACATTTTCTATTTATCTGGAATGGGATACAATATTTGGAATCCACAAGTAGTTATGAGATAACTGAATGAATGTTATAAATCTATCGGTTTAGGTCTCACTTGATCGGTTTGCCACGGAATTTTGATGTGATCAAAAGTCCGTCGCAATCATGTAGCGTACGCGGATACTCGCCGGGTAAAACTTAATAGACAGCTACACCCCATAGCCCCGACCAAGTGACTGTAGGAGAACCCCGTCGCCGAAAGCATCCGTTCGGGTGCTCGCGGCAGCGGTGTTCCGTCTTGGTGCACTTCGTCGACGGTATCGGTGGTGCGGCCGTCTACTGAAGTTTGCGACGAGCATTCGATCAGGATGTTGGGAAATCTTATTGAATTGCCCCGACTTGGTATTGAAAAGTGTTTTCAATAATGAGACTAAAATGAGGGGTTTATAATTGTTAGGCATGTGATGTCTAAGTAATTCATTTGATTAGGCATGCGATGTCTAAA